>CM064895.1:21028047-21639637 GCA_030347415.2 Decapterus maruadsi | reverse complement strand
ACAGTGAAATATCATATGTCATAACCACTTTTCTTTTCCTCTTTGGACAGGAAAGCGGCATCTACGATTTCCAAGTACCCTAACAAGATCAGAAATGGAGAAGAGGCTAAAAAACTGGTACATGCACTGAATACAACACTTGCTATTTCTTGTAATGAATGCATTTGTGAATTCATGACAGTAAGTACGTATAAACATGGAGTGGTAGTCCAGATGCAGAATGTGACTTTCATGTCAGAACAATAGTCATACAGCTTGGAGGTTTTGTGATCAAATTTAGTAAGTGTCATACTTCAGAATTGTGTCTGCATTTCCACACTGAATTTTCTCTGTAAAAATCCTGGGTTAATTGATCGGATTCACCCTGTCTTTTAAAAATGAATCTGCGTTTAACTTGACCCAGATAGATGACGTCATCTGTTCTGCTTATAGACAGTTAATTTCAGTGCACTTACTGCCCGCACACTTGAAATGACCCCATCATTATTTGCCTTTCCTAACACTAATGTGCTCATGTTGTTGCTGTGGTTGTGTGTTACGTGATGCCCTCTGCTGTAGCCTGAAAATGTTTGTCAACAGCTACTCTGGTCATCTTACATAACCGCTGCAGATCACACTACTCTGCATCCTCATGTTTGCTTCCACATTTCAACAGGATGGTGTGGGAGCTAAAATAGCAGAAAAGATTGATGAGTTTCTGCAAACTGGCAAATTACGGAAACTGGAAAAGGCAAGTTTTTAGGCATGGGAATACATGATTGGTGACACATTGCATATTTTTTGAGGCTTAATTTTTCTTTGTCAACCACACACTGATGTACTTGTTTCATATTTTCCTCTAGATCAGAAATGATGACACCAGCTCCTCCATCAATTTTCTCACCAGAGTTACTGGAATTGGGTATGTTTTGGTTAATTAATTAATCCTTATTAAAAAAAAATCAATGGAAAAGAAGAGGGAATACTGTGTGCTCTAAACAAACAAACAAAAACAGGTGAACTCCAGGTAGTGCAGGATTTTCTTGAAGTTAAAAATACTAGGAGCTAAGGATTAATTCCTTGCACGTGTGTGAAGTAAGCCCAGTGCTTTTTTGTCTCTAAAAGCATCATGACTTACTGTAATGCAATGGCTAGCCAATTCAGTTGCTAGATTTATTGTTCCTGTAAGTTTATCATTCGTGTTTAACAAACTGTCTGTTCTGGCTCCTGACTTTAGCCCTGCTGCAGCCAGGAAGTTTTATGAAGAAGGGGTGAAGACACTAGAAGGTTTGTTCTTAGTAGTGACTTTATTTGACACACACACAAACTATTTACAAATGAGCAATGTTCGTCAATTTTATTTTTGTTTTACATATAGATCTCAAAAAGATCGAGCATAAGCTAAACCATCATCAACAGATTGGACTTCGGTAAGTGTGGCTTACTTATGTTAGTATATCATATACTTTTATCATGATAAAGTATTGACACAAGCGATGGTTATTTTGCTGATTTCAGGTACTTTGAGGACTTTGAGAAAAGAATTCCACGTGCTGAAATGGAAAAGATGGAGGTGATAAAGCATTTCTATTTCACTGTAATTTTGATTAGATTTTTTTAATTACTTGTCATATTTTTCTAACTCATGTTGTCGTTCACATTTAGACACTGATTCTTGGAGAGTTAGATCAAATTGATCCAGAATATATTGGAACAATCTGTGGAAGTTACAGGAGAGGTAAAACTTTTTCTTCAGGTTTATCGCAGCTAAATTACTCATAGGAGCTCACACTGTGGTAATAATGATATTAAGTCACGTTCCTAAATTACAGGTGCTGCATCGAGTGGTGATATTGATATCTTGCTGACCCACCCTGACTACACCTCTGAGACTGAGAAGCAGGTAACACTCTTCCCTGCTGTAGCTCACCTATCCTGTTGTAAATTCACTGTGGAGCCATGAACTGCGGCGCAGACTTGTTTTTTTTTTCTTTCTAATTAATTTTGTTCAATGTTTCTTTTCAAGCCCAAGCTTCTCCATGCCGTGGTGGAACATTTGGAGTCGATCGGCTTCGTAACGGACACTCTGTCCAAAGGAGACACCAAGTTCATGGTGAGGCTCGTGCTTATTCTGTCCCGTGTGGCCAGCTGTATGTGTTTGATGTTGTGGCTGGTAACACAATTAGTGCAGTAACTATAGTCAACCCATGAAGCACATGATAGTGGTCACAATGTTCTGGATCTTGTTTTTCTAGGGAGTCTGCCAGCTGCAGCAGAGTGATGAAGATGAGGAGGAATACCTCCACCGGCGCATTGATATTAGGTGCCCTGCTTTATATTGCTTTAATACTACTCATTCAGGTCTTCTTCAGTATTGTAAATCTGTTCAAAAAGCAAAGGGGCAGCTCTATGTTTTTATTTGATCATTCTTCTAATAATTGGCTTTTTTCTTGCTTTCTGGCTGTTCCTATTTCCCAAGGTTGATTCCCAAGGACCAGTACTACTGTGGAGTTCTGTATTTCACTGGAAGTGATATCTTCAATAAAAATATGAGAACTCATGCTCTGGAGAAGGGCTTCACTCTTAATGAGTACACCATACGACCACTTGGAGTCACTGGTGAGTCTGACTCAAACCTCAACCAGCTGATCTCTGTTTCAGGCCTATGTCACTTCTGCCATCAGTCAGTAACCAGTGACTCATGTTTTTAATATTGGCTGTTTTTCTCTGTGAATATGTTATAGGTGTGGCAGGGGAGCCTCTGATGGTGGACAGCGAGAGAGACATCTTTGAATACATCCACTACAAATACAGAGAGCCAAAGGACCGCAGCGAGTGAAGTTACAGTTGAAATTGTCTATTTAAGGCTACGGCTTTGCTATAAACAAGATAAGAATTGTGTAAACAAATGTGTGGGTTTATGTGTTAGTCTTTTTTTTACCCATTCGACTATGTAATTGAAAACACAAGTATTTGTTTTGGACATTTTTTCCTATTGTAAGTTGAAACTTATCATAGTATTGACATTTTAAACTAAATACCCATGCCATGCTCTACACATCCAAATTGTGTTTTAACTGAGGTTTAGCTCTCAATGGTTGTGTGTGAACATTTACAGGCTCAATTAGGTAGGAAGGTTTTAAATGCTCAGCTGTATTTATTTTATTTAAATTTTTGACCATGCCTGTATATATTTTCATTTTTGATAATACAGAAAATTGTTTTAACATAACCTGGTGAGAGCAATCTTGATGTGGACTAGCTTATGGTACATTTGTTACTCATCCATCATGAACAATGAGGACTCTTTCATCACTACCATCACGACAGCTGTGTTGTGTTAACATACTTGCGCACAGTTGTACAAAAGCTGTTTATTGTGTAGTTGTTACACATTCGGACAAGGCAGTAGTATTGCTACTATATGTTAGTGGTTGTTTTTTTAAGCCATTCTCTGTCGAAATTTAAGTGTTTCTTTTTACACCTGACTGGTTGACTGGTATAGACACTGATTCAGGACAAATCATACATTTTTCAATTTCTTTCATTTTTTTGTTTGGTGTGAAAATATGACTGTGATGCTGAGACTTGAATCTATTATACGTGGTTCTGTGAAAATGATAACATGTGTGTATTAAGGGAAATATTGTATCTTCAGTTTTCAGGGTTACATTTGAGAGCAGTAGATTAAAGTTATAAACCTAACCAGGTAATGGGACACTGTTACAGCGTGTATCTTACGAATTCATCTGTAACACAAAACCTGAATATTAGGAATAGGACTGTCTGTTCTGTAAGAGAGTGATTACAAATAGTAAAAAATAAAAAAAAACATTTAAAACAATGCGGCTCTGTTATCTTTGTGTTTGTAGTGAAATATATGATAACATGTTTTAAATTTCCATTTTCACTTGAAAATTAATTTAATTAAAAGGAAAAAGTTAAATAGTAAACTGATAGTATTATGAATATAAAATAAACATTGTGCTGCTGGTTGGTTTGTTTTTTCTGGTAACAAATAAATTGTTGAGATGCACAATTCCTGGGTGTAGAACAGGAACCATTTTGTCAGTCAGTACGTTTTGTTGTTTGTATGTGTATATTTTTTCTATCTTTATCTACTTTATCTGCAGAAAAAACGTCTTTTTTCAATGTTGTGTGGCGCCATCGTCTTTGGTTAAGTTGTTTACAACGGTTGCTGCGGCAACGGTCGTGTCGCAAGGCATGATGGTTTGAAATAAAACGCAGCCAGAAACTCCGGAAAGATAGGCCCCACACAGCCAATGACATCGCCGAGTGAATTTATATCAGCCAATGAAAACACGTCGAGGCAGCAGTCTCTTACGGTTACACACCCACATTACTTTTGTGTCAACCACTTCGCGGGAGTTGTCACTGGAGGAGCGGTCGTCTCTTTAAAACTACTCTAACAGCACACAGGGGACTAATAGGTAAATCTAAGAATTTCGCATGCACAGTATTATGATATGCCCGCTTTATTTTCATTTAAAGTATTTTTTTAAAACAACGCCGTCCATGTTTGGATGTCGTTATTTTCCGTTCGCTGGATGAATGAGCCGCTCGTTATCGTGCTTTAACGTTAGCTAATCAACAGCTCATCATCGCTCAATATGCATGTGTGGCGAGATGATGATGCTAGCTTAACCCCTCTCACTGTGACGCCTTAACTTCAGTTAATTTCAAGACCAATTTGTGCCAAACGTTGTAACTATCACGAGAATGTAATGTTTATTTTTGATGATCCACACGTTGAATCAGTTAAAGCGTGTTTATTTTTCGCTGCTTTCTAACGTAAACCTGTCTCCGTGTGCTTTTCGCTTTGCATGCCTCGCATTTCATTGGATTCTTGTTGAAACCTGCTGATTTTTTACACGATAATCTGAAAATGTCCCGCGTATCCATAGAAACTACGCAGAGCGCGCATCCAGCGCGAGCTTGTCGCTGATGGAAGTTGTTATGCAACACTTGTAGAAACGGCTAGTTCAAATATAATGTGTCAGTTATTATATAATAATAACATAGTCACTAAGTCGTTGTTTTGTTTTTTTTGTTCAGTTTTGCTTCTTTTCTTTTTTTTAGAAGAGCCTTTACGGTCTCAATACAGCCCCGTATCGGCCAATCGATGAAGGCTGTTCGGATGCTCGGGGGGGTCTTGAGTCGATTGTATTGTGTGTGTGCCAATGCGCCTGTGAAGATGATGAATCCTCTACTGTGTTTTCGTTTCCCAGGGCAACCATGTCCGATAGAAAGGCAGTGATCAAAAACGCTGACATGTCTGAGGACATGCAGCAGGACGCCGTGGAGTGTGCCACACAGGCCCTGGAAAAGTACAACATCGAGAAAGATATCGCTGCATACATCAAAAAGGTAACCCCCCCACACACACTTCTGCAGCTGTTGCTGTATCCAACATCTGTAACTTTCACCTGCTCCATGAAGTGCCACATTTTTAAGGCAGTTTTTTTTAGTGATCTCATGTAAAGCTATTTTCGCACTCACTGACCAACCATCCCGTGCATCATCCACGACACACACCCAGTCTGGTATTTTCCAATTGTTTCCACTCTTCCTGAGGAAACCTATTCCTCTTGGACTGGCTGTCTTCGTAAGTCAAGAGAAACACACCTCCAGTCATGATCGTCATAGAAAGTTTCTAATGTAAATAGCTGTATATTATATTCCATATTTGCATAATTGGCAATATGATGGGATGCAGGATTTTACAGTGAAGATAAAAGCACAATTGAATGAGAAAATTGATTCATTACTTTAATTTGCAGTAGACCACATTTTACAGTTATAGCCTCATTATTAGCCATATCCTGGCGCTCATACTGGGGCTCCCACAATTTTTAAAACTTCTCCAAATCAGGTGTTTTGCCCTAAGACCCTGAAAGCAGAAATAAAAACTGTATATTTTCACTGAGCGACACTGTTGTTTACAATGATAAGAATGTATTTTGGATGGGATCATGTAATATTTAGTTGTAGTTTTGAAGTGATACATAAACATTTGAGGAAAATGCTCTGTTTATTTCCCCTGCCTATAATGTGCACAGAAAATTGTATCATATGATAGTTGGTGCGTAGTTTTTAGTTTAATGACACGTTTTCCTTAAATGTCTAAATACAATGTGTCTTTCTTCCACACAGGAGTTTGACAAGAAATACAACCCAACCTGGCACTGCATCGTTGGGAGGAACTTTGGCAGCTACGTGACTCATGAGACCAAGCATTTCATTTACTTCTATTTGGGTCAGGTGGCCATCCTGCTGTTCAAGTCCGGCTGAGGGAATGCATTTCCTCAACACCAGCTTACCATACCTACAGTAACTGACTGACTTCGACAAAGGCACTTATCATTCCTTGGCAAGGGGCCGCTGCCTTTTTCTGTGCTGCTTTCTACTTCGTTCTGTTTTTTGAGGATAAAAACCGTGGCCATGTTAAAGAGATGATACACTTGTATTTATTTTTGTCTTGTTACATTAGACATGTCATTTTTTTAATTAAAGCGTAGCTGTTAAGCTGTCTGGGTCCAATGTGTTGTGTGGTCATTTCCTTGCACTGCTTCATTATATGCTGAATAAACCAGGACACTTACAGTCCCATACGACCTGGTACTTGTCATGTTTTGAAATGCAGTGATGGCTTTGGTAACTACAGTATATGATGCAGTATGTCATTGTAAGCATTGCCAATAGAAAGAAATGTTGCATAAGACACTGAACTCTATTTTATGTTAACATATCACATGCTAAATCCCCCTGTAAAGTCATGTAATGGTATCATCTGATGAGGTCATCAAGTTCATTATGACTTGGACCTACGGCATTGTTCGGGAGTGAGAGAGGCATATAACCTTGAATATTTCTATGTTGTATTCATATGTAGTTATGAGGATTTCATTGTCAGAAGATGTTACCTCAAAAAGAAAAATACATGTGATTGTGGCGCTAGAAATTCTGCCAACATGTTGCTGAAATAGTAGCAAACTACTGACAGGTGGCTAGAAAAATCAGAGCCGTGTGCGCGCACTAAACACCAGAACAAAGGAGGCAATAGATGGTCTAAGATGGTACTTTTATTACAACACATTTAGAAAACCAGCTTGTGTGGGTAGACACCGTTTGACAGACAGAAGGAAGAGCGCAGGTATCCTTTCAGCTGAGGTACTTTCTTGATGAGGGGCAGGAGCTGAGCATCGACAGCTTTCTGGTCCTCCTTCCTCTGCTCTGTCAGCTGGTACTTCTGCAAGTCAGAAAACACAAAAACGTCTGAGTCCGGCATCGATAAATAATCTGGAAATCATTATATCTTACAAGTGTGTAAAACAGTGAACTACAAGACGAAAAGCCAAGGTAGCCCACCTCTTTCTCTGTATCAAAGATCTCTCCCTCCTGGTGACGGGGCCTCCTCAGCTTCTTCTTCTTGAAGTAGGCGTCGTTCAGAGTTTTGGGGATCTTCATGCCAGTGATGTCAACCTTGGTGGCGGTGGCAATGACAAATTTCTGGTGAGCCCTGCGCAGGGGAACTCTGTTCAAGGCAAGAGGGCCTGAAAATGTGAAAGAACAGGTGTTAGAAAGATTACAACATTGTGGTGTATGTGGTATTGTTTTTTTTTAATTATGGCTAACTCTTCTGTAATATACATTCAATGATTTAAAACCACAGCCACACTTACCGGTAACAAGCAGAAGACCACTTGAGAGCTGCTTCAGGAAAACCACACGCTACAAGACAAGAAAACAAAAACAGACATTACAAATATGAAGCTACCATAGTATGAGGTGCTGTGCGCTCACACTGAGCCAAGTACTGCATCAACCACTACATGTTATATTTAGTGCCAACTTGGACACAAAGCAGATCCTGCAACTATTCAACTCAAGCAGTGAAGCTCTGGGGAGGGGGAAAAAAAACTACCAATCATAATTGTGCCATGTGAATAAGAATTTACAGCTGCAACCCACTGACATGTCGGGCTGTGTAAACGGAGGAAAAATACATCTACTTGACATGAACCTCTAATTTTATCAAGAGAGCGCTGCCTGTCAGTTTCAGAGCTGAAACATTATTTAGGTCAGCCACTGCTCTGAGTCTGTGTGGGCATACTCGCTTCTATAACTTGCCATTGGAAGCGTTGGAGAGTGGGAGGGACAGCGTCTGTGGTACCGAGGGTGTGCGATTATACTGATGTTAAACCCACAATATGTCCTTAAGCAGGATGCGTCACTGATTTATTTATTTTTTTGGAGGCCTGTTGTACGAGTCTCCTCATCGACACCGAGGTGACAAATGCATCGTCATGCTGCCAATTTCAGATACTGATCTGTGACAGGTCGGTGGGGAGAAAGGTACACGGGTTGAAAAGGCTACACTAGAAAAAGTGAAAGGTTAGGTTACAGCTGAAGGATGGTACAGGTAGGGATCCTCTCGCCAAGTCACCTATTTTCTATGTAAACCTCTTCAAAGCACTTCTTTTGGGTGACACCATTGTGTCGGGTTTAACCTTGTACCGTTAATCAATCAGTATTGATGCTGTGCTGAACTACCCATCCACTACGATCGGCTACCATGTCCGATTGAATCCTGACAAAACGATGCATGCTGAGTGTTATTAGAGCAGGCATGTCCAAACTATTCCTCAAAGGGCCGGGATGGCTGCAGGTTTTTGTTCCAAACAACACACGAGGTTTGACTCATCTTGAACTCATCAACTGATCCAAGTCCGAGAGTTGTTGTGTGCTCTTGATTGGTTTGAAAAAAACCCTCAGCCACACAGCCCTTTGAGGAACAGCTTGGGCATGCCTGTATTAGACAATGCATAATGTATTTTGTATACTTTCTGTGCCCTAATATAGATCATTTTAGGGATTTCCAGTTACAGGTCTATGTAATTAAAGCCTTCAGTGGAGCGATCATTTGCTTTACATCTAGATCACATATCATGACCTTGGAGATTATGACCAGCAGCCTGGAAGTCACATTATGAGCAATATATTTAAGTTACAGAAATAAATTGTCATTTTTCCAGTCATTGACTACAGAATCCCTACTCCTTAATGACAGGAGATCAAAACGCAATACTTCTACATTCTGTCATACAGAAAAGTAGTACCTAGTCGGTTGTTGTTGTTGACCCAAGTCGCCAACAAGCATCAAAAATCATTTCTGCCACCTCATCAGAACAGTGACAGTGTTGTCACGTCATGTGCTAGAAACTGTTCTCACCTTTCCGCGGTGGCGGCCAGTCAGCAGAACCAGGACAGTTCCTGGGGTGATGGTGCTGCGCAGGTTCCTCTTGTGCTGGCTGAAGGGCTTCTTCCCATGGCTCTTCAGTTTCCGGGCAACATCTTCTGTGGGGTAGTAACGGGGCTACAGAAAGAGCATGAAAAAACAAATAATGTTACCGTTGTTAAATTCTTAGTTTGGTGCAGAAACCCAGGAGATCAAAAACAAATGCAAAATAGACTTTGTTACAGATCTGACCATTCATTTTCTTTATAGAAGAAACGTTAAATGCCTTTTCTAGCTCAGTGTTTATTAACTACTTGACTTCAATACATTCGAATGCAATAGTTTTAAGGAGGAACGTGTGCAACTATGATAGTTGTGGAGGATGTTGCTTGCGGTGATTTTAGTGCTGCCATTATACAGAGGTTTATTTAGCCTGCCTTAATTTATATGAATGGGATTTATTGCGAACTGGTTTCAGATTTAATCTGTATTTATTAAAGGGATAGTTCAACATTTTGGCAAATTGGCCCATTGTTATAGTCCCAATAGTTTAAGGAGTAGTTTGTTACCTTTATTTGTTGGTGCAAGCTAGTTTTAGAACGGTGGAGCAGAGCCGCGAGCTGCTCAGGGCTACACTACGGAGGCTGATGGGATTTCTTGGTTTCCCTCATCAAACTCATCAAATACACAATCCAAAAACTCAAAAACGCTCTCATGGACAAGTTGTGAACTGCATATTCACCACAATATGAGATGATAACAGGGGGTTACAAGACAGCATTGTCTTAGAGGTAAATTCATGCAAAACCGCTAATGCACCTTCCCGGTGGAGGCAGTTTTTCGGCAATCAGTCTCATGCATTTGCCTCGAAAACAACCCAGTCTCGTTAAGTTCCATTTTTATAGTGTGGTGAAAATGCAGGTGGTAACTTCTCCATGACAGTGATTTGGAGTTGTTGGATTGTGTATTTGATAAGGGAAACCAAGCGATCCCATTAGCCTCTGCAGCCTTGCTCTGAGCAGCTGAGTTGTCAAATGTTGAACTATCCCTTTAAACTTGAACAAAATACATGTCATATCTTTCTACTGTTACTAGTCTTGAATGACATGAAAAGTTAGGTTAACGTGTGTGGTGCAGAAAAACGGCAAATGTGTGTGCACTGATTACTTGGCTGGTTGCTGTCCAAGACACAAGTTTGTCTCTGTCTGCTTCTGTCCTTTAAATACATACACATCCATGTGTTTTCAGTGGTTTGAACAGATGGTTGCCCTGAACAGTATGAAGCGCTGTTACCCCCCTCTGTCAGACAACTAGTTTATGTCCTGATCATGGACACACTGCTAATGCTTCAGCTGTCATTTGAATGAACAAAGTTTAATCTGAAGGGAAAGACCAGTAACGTCACTCACCATCTTGCGCATCTTGACAACGCGAGTGCCTCCATTCTTGTCACCTCCGACAGTCTTGACCACGGTGGCCTTGGGCTTTGTCTTGATCTTCTTCTCAATCTGAAACAGGATCAATAATCAAAAGTGAGTCACAATCACCAACTGCAATATGCTTATAGCCTCTTCACATGTATTTATAGCAGAGTGTCATGGACCTGCCCTCACCTTAGTCTCAGTGGTCTTGGTCTTCCTCTTGTACATGGCCCGCCGGGCGTACATAGCGGAACGGGAATAGCGGCCGATGCCCCGGGCCAGAACCGGGTTACGGCTCCCGTGCTTCTTCTTGGCAGCCTTCTTGTCACCCTCTGCCATCTGACATAAAGAAAAACAAATGGTGGTGAAAAACTGCAGCAATGTTAACAATATTAATATTATTTACTTTTTGTTTTTATGTTTTTTTTCCCTCTATAGATGACAGAGGAAACATGTTTTCCAGCCTGTAATCATTCGTGTTGTGCACCACTATATGCACTTTACCGATTCTGTTGCAACTAGTCTGGACTTGCACTTTATCAATGACAGCAACACCGTTTGAATATGTACAAACAAACAGTCAATTATGACAAACAGTCAATTTATATAGGTACAATTAATAGTCGACCAGGGACAGCAGAGTTAGTTTCAATCTCAAAACAGAAACAGTTGGATGCTCAACACCAGTCATCGCCAATGCTGGGGAAGCATGAGAGATAGCGACTGCTAGCTACTAGCAACACAGCAGTGGGAAGTCGCTAAATCGGCTCGCCTTTATTTATGTCCTTCAAATGTCAAATAGACGATTTTTAAAATAAGAAGAAATTACGTTTATAACAGCGGGGTTGTACGTGTATTCAGCACACAGGCGTACGAAATGACAAAATGAGCAACACGCTTCTGTTAGCCTGAGAGCTAACGTTAGCGCCGGTGGCCTAGGACTGAAGATACACCAAACTGCTCATTATTAACAGAAACATAACGGATAAATCTTCGTAATAATTATGTCTAACGTATCGTCCACACACAAGGGTTCGTATTGTTATATTTGGAGAATGGATTATTTGTTCTATAACACGGATGAAGACAGATTTTATTCCCACAGTAACACGAAAGCAAGGCAGTCTTACCTTTGCTATGAAAAAAAGAACGACATCCGGGCATGTGACGTATATAAGGACGCTGCACCATGACGTTGACGTAATTACGTCGGGTTTCAAAGGTGTCGTGGTACTTGTAGTCCTTCACCTTTATTTCTCATGCGCATTTGAAATGAGATAACCAGAATTTTTTTTTTTAAACAAATGGCAGTCGCCAAAATAAGAACAAAATATATATTTTTTAATCGTTATTTTAGGTGTTTCAGTTAAGTTGATTTCTCAAGAATATTTATAATGATAATATACTTTATATAATAACAATTTCATAACTGTACAGAGCTTCTTATATCCAGAAACCAACAACAATAAATGGTGTTTCTAATTTTAAACTTTTCAGAAATTATCTGGGAAAGCTAACAATCTCCAAGCTATCTCTGTAACAACAAAGCATGAAACTGCAGAAGAGGGAAAAAAAAAGCTACAAGTGCTAAGTGCCACTGTTCTGTTTTAGCAAAAAGGCAAATCAAAAAATAATTATCAGGCCTACCTAAAAAACAATTGAAAAATGTAACAATTGAAAAATGTAACAATTGAGCCATGAAAACATTATTCCCACACACATTTCCTGCCCTGAGGCATAAAAAACACAGGCCACTGATGAAAACTTGACTTGTTATTTAATTTATTGAGCTTCAATAACAAAGAAATACAAAATCATTTTTTGCTGGAGTCATCACAGGTCAGGACACTTTCTGACACTTCTCAACCTGGATAAAGGCGTCATGGAGAGTAGTGGCAAACATCATATTTCAGAGTTACTTTAAACCTCACTCTAACCCAACAAAACTGTACGCGATGAGTTAATAATTTTCTACATAGGTTAATGTGACCGGGGAGTTACATCTGGCACATACACAGAAACAGACTTTTGCAGCACTCTGGTACAAAGATCAGAAACATGAGTTCGCTCAATACGTTCAAAGGGTTCCCAAGGCAAAACTGGCTTGAAACATGAAATTTATTTTGCATTTTTGTACAAATAGGCTGAAATAAGTAGCAAGAGTCAGCAGCAATAAATGAGTGATAGTTTTGTTGGAAAACCTGAGCATGTACCTCATACTGAGAGATCATTAATGATTTTATGTGTGTAGAAAATCTCTTTTATGCATGTGTCAACTTAATGCTGATTCGTGATGTGAGCGTGGGACATTCTTGGACAGGACTTCCTCTGTTGCGGCAGCTTCTCCAGTTAGCACTTTTCCAGAACGACAGCGATGCCCTGACCGCCGCCGATGCAGGCAGAACCGACAGCGTACTTGCCTCCTCGTCGCCTGTCAGAAACAAAGTTTGTTACTCACAGATTCCTCAATGTGACAAAATCTACACTCTCATAATTACTAATGACTGGCCGACCTGAGCTCGTGAACCAGGTGAGCAGTGATGCGAGCACCAGAGGCACCGAGAGGATGTCCGATGGCGATGGCGCCACCGTTGACGTTGCTCTTCTCTGGGTTCAGTCCCAGAGCCTTAGCGACAGCCAGGTACTGAGGGGCAAAAGCCTCATTCACCTGTGGAGACGATATAACATCAATGGCATAAATGAGTATTCATTTAATCTGAATAAATGCTTGAGGTTAAAATTGCAATTGAATCAGGTCAATTCAACTTTTTGTCTTTGAAGATGTTTCGCTCCTTATCCAAGCGGCTTCACCGGCTTGTGTGGACTGGACTGGCTTAGCCACTTGAACAAGGGGAGAAACGTCATCAAAACTAAGTCCAGTCGACCTGATTCAATTGCCTAGAGATGCCTTTGACCTGGACAAATGAAACTTTGCACAGACATAAAGCCCTCATTAACTATCTCACTATGTCATATTCAATAGTGTATCAGTCATTACTGCCACTTGCATCAAGGATGTGAGTACTTCCATCATAAGATCACATATTCATGACATAACAGCTGAGGAGGAAAATTGTGGTGTTCATTTTACACTGGTAACAAACCTCCACAAGATCCATGTCGTTGAGAGTCAGTCCGGCCTTTTTAAGAGCTTCTGTGATCGCTGGAACTGGACCTGAGATGATCAGAGAGAGAGCAGACGTTAGTCCAACAGGAGATCATGTCAAACACCACAACTGTTTATTACTAATCTAATTATTTTTAAATACAAAAAGCAACAACTGCATCTCCATAACAGTTGCGTCACTCACCAATTCCCATGATGCTGGGGTCACAGCCTGACACGTGATAGGACACGAGTCTGGCCAGTGGAGTGAGCTTGTGATCTTTCACTGCATCTTCACTTGCGATCACCAACGCAGCAGCACCGTCAGAAACACCCTGGACATCAAGCAGAGTGTAGGTTTAGGCCCAATCCCATTTCTCTTTTATACCCCTACCCCTACCCCTACCCCTTGCCCCTCGCCCCTTGAAACGGAGCTACAAGGGGTAGGGGTAGAAAATCAACCCCTATGAATTGGGATACCCCTTCAACAGTCACATACGTCATCACGTAGTCTTCACTGGCTTTACGTAAGCTGATGCGCCGAGCTTTTGCCAGAAATCAAATAGCCTTGTACCATATAACTTAATAAATATAAGATAGAACTTAATGCAGGCTGATCGGTTCATTGTAAAACATTAATTTATTGATGTAAATGTGGTGATTTCCGTGTACAGAACCCAGACGCAGCGGATGTCTGATAAGTTACCTACACACATGCTCTTTTCATTCAAAATAATAATGCTCCAGTCAGAATTGTTAAGTTTCATTAATGAGACTAATATTTAAATGCTAAAAATAATTTAACCAGCCGGTGGTAAACCTCTAAAAACCTCCATGTTAATTAGCGACCGTCTTTTCTCCCCCAGGACGAGGACGTAATGTAGCCGGCAGACCGGCGCTGAAGACCGGCTGCTGCCTCGGTGAGGAGCCGCTCCTCCTGGAGCTTCGCTGAAAAAAAACGTGATAGGAACACCAGCCGTCATTTGGACAAACTAACCGCACATTTGGGACCTAAACCGCTACTTTCTCGCATGAAAATGTTTTAAAATGACATAATAACAGCGCTGGAGTGAGAAATAAATCAGCTTTTCGTTTTACAGCCACCGCTGCCGGTTGCCGCCAGATGCATTCTGGGAAACTTTTCATACCCCTCCGTTTGGAGTGTGCCTCTGAAAAATCTCCGTTTGGAGGGGTATATAGCCCTACCCCTTTCCCCTACCCCTCCGTCCTAACGGGAATTGGGACACCCCTACCCCTACACGTGAACGCGCAAAACGGAGGGGTAGGGGTGAGGCGTAGGGCCAAGGGGTGAAATGGGATTCAGCCTTATATCTGACTGTGGAGCTCAGAGTGACATCACCACAACTTAGACCCATCAGCTTCACTTTATTAGGTACAACTTGTGGTACTGTGTTGGACCCCCTTTTGGGGACAACATCTTAGGCTTTAAAGAGTAATTTCCATGTTTTCTGGACCTTATTTCTGGCATAAAATATGATTCTGAATTGTCAGAACAAAATGAGCAGCTGGATGAAGTTCAGCTTCCACAGGCTTCCTCTCCTCAACCTGGACTCACTAAAGCTCTGGCTAGTTGAGCTAAAAATGGACCCGAATGCCGAAGTGGAATGATTATTATCAGAATGAGCCATACAGCGCTCGGAGATGATATCATCCAGGTCAGAGGTCAGTAGGTCAACCTACAGATGCTGGATGTTGAACAAGATTCGCGGCAGATAATGTGTTATTTAGAGCTGCCCTATAGACTCATGGATATACGTGGCTGTCGGCTGGATCTAATTTCGTCTGAAGGAGTCGTAATGACACCAAAGTTATCTAAAAAGTTATCTAATCGTGATCGTATTTTATGTTAGAAATAAGGTCCAGATTGTAAAAAACGGAAATTACCCTTTAACTCACCGATGCGTTGGCGGCAGTGACCGTCCCTCCCTTCTTGAAGACGGGAGCCAGTTTGGCCATTTGCTCCAGCGTGGTCTGAGGCCGAGGGTGTTCATCCTGAGCCATGGACACTTTGCCTTTCCTTGCTTTTACGTCAATGGGAGCAATTTCTGCAGTGTAGTGGCCGCCCTCATGAGCTGGAAATAGAACAAAGGTTATGATTAAACAAGTTGAAATTGGTTCATCTTGAGTGGAGACCCTCTTCTGAAAAGCACTATATTTCAGTCTTGCTGTGTATGAAGTGAAATGAATGTGTAAATAAAATACAAATCCCGTCTTACCTGCCTTCCACCTTTGTTGCGTCTGGTGTGCGTAGTTGTCACAGTCTTCTCTTGTGATCTGGTATTTCTCTGCCAGGTTTTCTGCCGTGATGCCCATTGGGATTTTGATGTGGAGGTCAGTCAGACCCGCCCACAGAGTGTCCTCCAGCTGTCAGACGAGAGATTTTAACTTTAACTTTTTCTCCAAAGCTGCTGGAGTTTGAAAACAAGAAAATCAATACAAAGCTAACCTTGAGATCGAATCCAAACTTTGTACCGAATCGTATGTTGCGAACAGCGTACGGTGCCTGGCTCATACTCTCCGAGCCCCCACACAGGACCACCTCGGACTCCTTCAGGCAAATCTCCTACAAATACACATGGAAACAAGTTTAAGTTTTGGAGCAGCACAAGAAATCTAAAGACACTGTATTTTCAACTGATTGTACATTTACAACTGGTATTTGGTGATATTTCTCCAGTCTGTTGCACATGAGCACTGGTTTGTGTGAATTCAATAACACAGCAGCGCATCCATTTTTAACCCCATGTTCAGCTTTTATTACCATTGTAGATTCAATTATCAGATAATTTTGAGTTCAAAGTTAAAAATGCTGGGCAAAATTATATTCAGTTGTTTTTTGTCTTTCAAATTTGTAAAAGGGGCTAAACATTATCATGATGGATGTAATAGTATTTAGCCCAGATTACATAACTGAACTGTATTCTTATGTGGGACACACCTAATTTCAAAATCAACTCAGAAAACTCAGTTTAAAGAGTAAAGTAATCAAATCTAAAATTTTAAATCGTGACAGCCAAGTGAATGAGGATGTTTGTCAAAAGTTTGGCCTGGTATTACATTTGCAGATTTGTTTTAAATCACATCTTGTGAGTGAATAAGCTCACATTCAGCTACGTCATGTACCCAGAAAGAGCAGAAAAGAGCACTGAAAGTGTTTTGTATTCATATTCCTGCCAGACTGTTTCTCGTCTTTGTTGCATGCTTACTTGAGCGCCATTGATGACGGCCTGAAAACCTGACCCACACAGTCTGTTCACAGTGAGAGCAGGTACTGGGATGGGAACGCCACACCTCAGACCCACGTGACGAGCAATGTAGGGGGCATCGGCTGAGCTCTGAAATTAAGGAGGGGCACAAATAAGTCAAGACACAAATAATTATGTTAACGCAGGTATTTTCATATGATACCGTGTGGATTTCTGTTACCTGCATGACATTTCCCATGATGACACTGTTGACGAGCTCTGGTGCCACGCCCCCTGCAGCGAGGGCAGCTTTGGCTGCATGCTCAGCCAAGTCTGTTGCACTGTGATCCTTCAATACGCCACCATATGTGCCAAATGGAGTGCGCTTGGCAGCTACAATAAATACACCTGCAGAGGAAAGGACAAAGTGTTCACATACCACTCAACATTTACTAGGGAGGTACAGGCTGCAGAGATGGTTCACACAATCAGTTCATTGAGATGCAGAAGATAAAGATGCAGTGTAAAAAAGGGGGAACTGACATCAGATGCATCAAATGGAGCATCTGTTTGTGAATTATCAAGGTAACTGGGCTTTTGTTTCGCTTTCACCTAATTTTATACTAGCTAACACCTGACAGGGTGTGTTTGGTGATGGGATAACCTGTGGTGAAAACTTTGTAAATTTTGAGTAGTTTTTCAATTTAAATGGCATCTGCTAAAGTACTTGAAAGGATACAGAATAGTTGCTGCAACTTGCAACATTTACCTTGACATATCTGAAGTGTTAAAGTTCAACTGACAAAAAGTTGGCACATATAGAAAGGCAAATAAACCTAAATGATAAGCTGAGTGGTATAGCTTGGGTATAGATTGAATATAGAGTAGATAGTTCATGCAATGCGTCTTTATTGCTTTTGTTTGTTTGACTGATAATTAGTAAACACTTAATGTGAGGTGAGGATCCATATGGTTACTAAGCTATGTAAAGCAGGTTACACCTTTTCTCATGAGCGTTGGTCATATAGAGACGGTCTCAAGTTCATTATGTCACCTTTCGCCTATATTCACGTCATCTGCAGCAAAAGTGTAGTAGCCCTCTCCTGACACATGTTATTTAAGTGTAATCTATTTTACAAGAAGAATAGAAGTCATGATAATTCACCGATTAGCAAATGTGAAACGTGTAGCTCCAACATTAACCATTTTCAAAGTCCAACACCAGCATGCATGGACAGGCAATCCTGCTTTTTTGGTTTCTTTCTGGGATACAGCGTGTGTATGTTTGTGTTCGTATGTTTGTTTACCTCTGAGGAGTGCCATGATGCTGATTCAACGACCCACCACTGCCAGGATCAAACCTTCCTACTGATGATCTTTGTTTGGACTCTCTGAATCAATCCGAGGTTGAATCATATAACAACCAGACCCTACAACCTTTCCCCTAAATACAGCCGCCGCTAGCTGTTCGCCCGCCCGGTGCGATTCGCCAAGAAAAGTTAGACATAAGTTCAAAAAGACAGAATAAATAATTTAAAAGGTCATAAAAGATTGTTTTATAAATAATTTAAATATACATTTAAATGTGAATTAACATGCGTCTGACACTATTAATGTATTTTTCACCAGAAACAAAATACACGAAAGTGCGCCTCGTCGTAACTTGTGAGACGTCATCACGCTGCGCTGCTACTCAGTCTGGCAAGGGGACGAGCTGAGCTGCCAGTGATGTTTGGTGACATGTGAGCATTTCTGTCACTTTATTGTGTGTTTAAAGTGAACCGACTCACACTGGAAACATGTCTGCGGCTTTATCGCGCTGTGTCTGCAGGGTTTTGTCCCGACAGACCACCACGTCCAGGTAAGCGTCAGTAGTTTAGACGTGAAAGCACAAGGTGTTAGCCACCTGGAGCTAACGGAGCTAAGGTTATTCAGTAGAAGAGAAATCACACAAGTCCTTGTGTTGTGTGTTTGTTTAGCAGTTTGCTGTCTGGGGCACATCCTCAGGCTGTCACTGTGAGTCCTTGGTTTGCCCCTGTGATGACACTGAAGACTTCTGCTCCTCTGAGGTAAGATCAGGGCTGAATTTCACATGTATTTCCATTCAAATCGCAGATTGTGATGACTGCTGAGATTAGAAGAAATAATACACCCCCCTGCAGCAAGTAGACATTTAAATGGAGACTTTCTTAAAATGCTTATGCACTGTGATTGTTTATTTCATTGATTTTTAATCAGAAATTCAGAAAAAGGACATTTTCAGCTGCTACAGTATGACAGACATGTTATCACACCATACACTATTACACCCCTGTCCCATTCATTCAAGACAAATTTACCATAGAACAACCCAAAAACACATTGCTTCTGTTTTGAAAACCACGGCCACCACAGCTCTCTGTCACTATCTGTCTGTCACTCAGCAGAGGAGACAATGGTGGAAACACTGATCAACTCAAAGTCTCCGGTTTTCTCGCTGGGCACTTAGGTGGAAAAGAAATCCTTGGTAGGGTCTGAAAAAGTCCGCTATAGCTCTGGTAGCTGATGTCATGATGTGATAAATAGTTTTCCAAGACATCTCAAACTTTTCCAGGATATTTGACTTTTTTTTTCTCATTTTCCATGTGTTTTTCATGAATGGAAATTTGGTCAAACATTTTCCAGGTTTTCCTGGAAATACGTATGGAAATATGAAACCATAAAACATTGTATTTGTCTTTATACTGAAGGTGGGAGAGTGCAGTTCACAATGCAGTGAGAGGGGAGCACCCCCACAACAAATATCATGATGATGGATATGTTTTTTTTTTTGTTTTTTTCTTTGGCTTGAATGTGGAACTGGGGCGCGTTCTTGCTACTTTGCTCTAAATCATATACAGTAGTGTAGTTGTTGGGAAAGTTTGTCCAAACTTTTGATTGCTATCCAGATTTGTTTTGAAGTACATCTTGTGATTGAATATGCTCACATTGATGTTTGTCTTTTAAAGAGCGGAGCCCAAAAAGAAGAAGAAAGTGGACCCAAAGAGGGAGCAGATAATGAGGGACCGTCTGAAGAAGAAGCTGAGGAAGCTCGAGAAGGTTCCACCTCAATACATCCCTGTCGAAGACTTTATCACTCCAAACAGCTGTTTGGATGAAACAAGGTAAACCTCATTTCACTGATATTATTATTGTTGCATTACTGCTTAAATCTATAATGTGCCAAGTTTGATTTGTTAACCTGAGTGTAGTGTTGGGGTTGTTATGGTGTTCATTAATGAACAACAAGGCTACATATTCTCTGAAAAGACTAAAACCAGACAAGTATTGCATCTGTAAGGTCTGGCTACGATGGATGATGTGTTGATTTGGTTTACTCATCGATGAAGTTACAAACATGTGCTGCAATGTAATCTTTTTCCTTCCAAATCAGAGATTAAAAATTGTATCAACATTTGACATGTCCCAAAATGAATTTAAACAAAACTTCTAATTAATAGTCATTATTATGATAAGAATAATAAAATTGAGTTTGTCTCTATATTATATATTTTGCACACATGATTTCATGTATCATTTGTGTTCCTTTGACTTACTGTTCCTTTGTTCTTTCCTCCCTGGCTCTAAAAGCCTTTAAATATGTGTTTATTTTCTCTTTTAAAGGCAGCGTCTTACACCAAAGCTGTCATTTGATGAGAGCGAGCGTCGAGCCCTGCTGCTGAAGGAGTGGTCTCGATACAAACAGGTCACCACTTAGCCATCACCTCTTTACCACTTAAGCTCTTCTACAAATCGCTGCTTCTAACCTTTGTTCCCCATCATCTGCAGTCGGCAGGCTACATTTGCCGTGCTCATCCGTTCTTTGTTCTTGCAGGAGCAGCACATGGCTGAAATGAAGGCTATTGAAGATGCCCTGAAAGCACAGAGCGAGGCGCTGGATGAGCTGAGGCTGGAGTCTGAGGAGCTCTACCAGGCAGCGCTGAAGCCAGACCCCCATCTGTTTCCCTTCAGTCAAGAAGGTCCAGCCTTCACGCCGGCAAAGAGCACGCATGAAGCTCCTGATGGAAAATACAATGACGTCACTAAAGTTTACACACAGTGATGGATCAGGGGAGAGCTGTCGGTGTGTGTTGTTGTCTATTCAGTGTGTGTCCCCTTTTGTAAATTATTCAATAAGCCAAGATGCAGCATTTAAACATTCTGCAGGTGCAGGGATGACGGACATGTTACGTCCTATATTTTCATGAGACTTGTAGTCATGTGAGTTCTCTCATCTCTGCAACAACATTCATGGAAATGATGCAACTAATTGTTTTGTTTTTTTCTTTGTCCATTTTCTCACTTCTGTATAAACCATGACAAAAGTAACAAAAATAAAATTGTTTTTTTTATTTTTATTGATTCGGTTATTTAAAATTATTCTCAATATTTTTTTAAAGGTAATCCCACAATTAAAACATAAGGCAGAAAATTGATAAACAGCTCTGAACAGCTGAGTTCGGCTATATTATTGCATAAACAATATAATTTATCATACAGAGGAACTTCAATAAAATAAAATTTAAAAAACGGCACTTTGAGATAATTCTTACAGTGCTTCTCTAGCTCACACAAACACAAACTGATCACAACGTTTACATTTTCATTTAATCCAGATGAAAACAATGCAGATTAAATCCTTCATTACTTAGATAATATACGTTATGTCTGAAACATTTCCACTGCAACGATCTTGGCCTTCTGTGTTTCAGCAGTGACAGTGCTTTTGCACCAATGTTATACATAGCGGCTGTCACCATCATGTTTGACCACTAGATGATGCCAACACTGCTTGAATATGCTGCACATGCCTGTTTCCATGGGGCAGCTCTTTGAACACAACCTGAGATGGCAGTGAGTGATGACCAGTCTCTCCAGCATGCAGGTCTGAAGGATTTTATGTCCATGAAGTGAAATACAGATTATCATGAATGTTCATTTCACTTTGGCTGCCATGATGAAGAGACAGCGACAGCTCAGGGGTCCTGAGGCCTCTCCTGGTTCAGGGGCATGTGCCAGTCACTGGGAGGGTCTTGTCTCAGTGTCCACACCGGGGTGAAGCTTTTCTGTTCTGCTACTCTGTTCCTTTCACTCCTCCGCAATGCTTCCTGGAATATAAATGAATATCATAAATAGTATTAGATTATCGACTGAAAAACCGAAAATTAAAGTTTCAGGTTTTCAAATGAACTTGTACAGTTGCACTGCACCTTGGCCTCAGTGCCTCTGTGTTTCTCCCACTCCCTGCAGTTGTGGTAGTCCTCTTTCCACTGCCGACAGGATGGGAAGGTACCGTGAGTGTAGTAGTGGTGGAAACGATTCAACAAGCTTTTACAGTGTCTGAATTCACTCCAGTAGTCATCACATGGCCGAGGTGGCTGCACAAATAGACAAAGGCAGAAATCATCATCAGTCTAGCTTGGATAAATAAACAAACTCTGACCATGTTCACTAGTTAACAGCTGCAGAAATATTAAATATCAATGATGGTTTTGCTTAAAGGACAATTCCAGGCAAATTCAACTCGGGGGTGTATGTTACTATCATTTTAGGTCTAAAAGAAGGAATGTGAAGATTTTCAGTTTAATCGCTCCTGTTTTGCGGTAGCTGCGTCTGTCCCTGCATCGCTACAGCAGCAATGAATGGGAGTGGATGCAAGTTCCGCTAGTTTGGCTGTTTACATCCCTCAAATCGGCATTTTTTTTCCACAGATAGCGTCGGATGGCTACTCAAACATGTACCGATAAGTTTATTTACTTCAAGCAAGCGGACATGCTTGTAAAACTAGATTTAATTCAGAGTCTCGCGCGAGACCCTGCTGCAGTGCTCGGTGCATTCAGGTGCAGTTGGAGCTACCGTTTGTGTCATAAACACAGGAATATCAACTCTTTACTTGCTTCAAGTGTACATTTTTTTCAACAGACAGCGTCAGGTGGCGACTCAAACATGCGCCGACAAGTTGTTTTTACTTGAAGCAAGTCAAGAGTCGATATTTCTGTGTTTATGACACAAACGGTAGCTTTCTGACTGCCCCTGAATGCACCGAGCACGGCGACTGGGTCTCGCGCGAGACTCCGGGAGACTTTGAATTTAGATCTGTTTTACAAGCATGTCGGCTTGCTTGAAGTAAATAAACTGCTCGGTACATGTTTGAGTAGCCACCCGACGCTGTCTGTGGAAAAAAATTGCGGCTTTGAGGGATGTAAACAGCCAAACTAGCGGAACTCGCATCCACTCCATTCATTGCTGCCGTAGCGATCCGCGGACAGACACAACTACCGCAAAACAGGAGCGATTAAACTGAAAATCATCACATTCCTTCTTTTAGACCTAAAGTGATAGTAACATACACCCCCAAGTTGAATTTGCCTGGAATTGTCCTTTAATTTGGGTTTATTTTTTGGATATTAGGCTATTTGTATGATCATTCACAGAATTATACTTATTAATGGATGAATGAATTGCCCACTATATAGACAGCTGTTTATAACAGGACACGACATGTACAGCTGAATTTGTTACATTCAGTCATAAATCACCGATAGTTTCTATGGTTGAACCCTCATCGGTAAAGTTGCTCGTCGTTAGCTCGCTAAGGTTACTTTGACATAATTAGCAAAGGAAGCTAATCACCTTGCTAACAGTTTGGAGCAGATATAACGCCCCTCTTACATTTTAGAGACTATTGAGCGACAACTCAGGGAATAGAAATCTGAGCATGTTGCCAAGAGTATAATTCACAACAGAGACACGGCTTTCAGTAAATTACCCTCCATGCTATTTCTCCAGACGTGTCCATTGCTAACGCTAGCAGCGCAGGCTTCAACTGGAAGAATACTTCCGGTTCGATTTTCTTTTCACAACAAAAGCCGCCGACATTTATTTTGAAAATCACCTGTAGCACACTCAGCATTCAAATTCATTGAATTATTTTCAGCAAGTTTGCATTTAATTTGTGTTGTACATGTATCTTTGCTTTGTCTTGGCTTTAAAATTGACATGCTTTTAACTATCACCCAATGATGAGGAACCTTGTTATTTACCCTAACTGGACAATTCACCATAGTTAGGTTGATTACTAATCAATAAATTATGTTGTCCAACTCCAATCACTGACATAGACACACACTCCATCAATCCATTACATTCAATCCTCATGGTAGTTCATCTCCATAACAGAGACACAAAAACAATAACAATGTACGGTTAATTAAATTCAAACACAATGCTTTATTTGTCTATAAATAAACCAAGGAAAAACTTGCAAATTATAAAAGAAAAAAAATGTTGTTTTTTTTTTAAATCAAAGTATACTGTTTTTGCTTTCATTTATTTTTAATTACAATGGGATTCTGTTTATCTTTCTAAGTAAACTGCAAAAAATCCAACAATCATGAAAAGGGGGGAAGATACTCGTCAAGAGTAATTCAAATCTGATATTACAACAAGATTTCACAAGTTATTGTCATTGGTGATAAAATGTCATTCTGCCTGGCTCAAATCTCTCACCTAGAGGAAAAACAGAATCACCCCAACCATTTGAATATACCAAAGTAAACCTGACACCATTTTATGCAGCAAAAATATTACCATCAGAGTTTTAACTATACACTGTAATCCCAACCTCAACAGCAACACTCCTGTTTCAGTGGGAAAGAGGCAAAACTCCAGCGCGTCTGAGGGCCAGTTCTTCACTTTGCTGTTGAAGGTGACAATAGATACTGTGGGACTGTGTACAATGACCTGCTCCTTTATTTTTGAGTCTTTCAAGGCTTTCTGCCCTTCTTGCGTAGTGACTGTCCTTCTCCAGAGAAGGCGATGAATCTATTCAGGGCATCATCCTGAAACAATTAAAAAAATATTTAAATGTAATTAATTATCATTAATAACCAACAGCATAAACAATAAAGTGATTGAGATAATTCAATGTGAATTTGAGAAATCACACGATAAAACTATGAAGCTCAAAGAGTTACAGATTATGATAAAATGCAACATGTAAACATGTGACGAAACCATTCACATTACTTACATCATCTAGAATTTTCTTAGGCGCAGGCCTCGAGTTTCTGATGAAGGTGATCCTGCCAACTTTGAAGTCATAGTTGGGAATGCCTCTGTGAGATGAAGGATTAGAGTTCAACATTAGGATTGTAGGAGCCATTTCTAATTGGGCCACTAGGTGTCCTCAGTGCACCAGATGTAAAGCTCTACAATGTAAGGGGGGAACTTTCTGTCGGGTATCAGGTGTTTCAAGACACCAGGGGAAACACACAGTTTTTTGAATGCTCCGCTATTTTTTGATACACAGTATTGATGAACTGGGCATCAAATAATGGATCTTATTCATTGGGTGAAGATCATTGTTATGGTGAGAAATAAAAGAGCATTTGATGAAGCAAAACTGGGAGTCATTTGTTGTTCAGTATACACGCTGCAGACCTACAGCAGCAAGTGCATCACTTGTTTAGGTTTATTCTGTCTATGCAGCCCATCAGTGGCTTTAAGTTTAGGGCTATTAGCCACTACAAGGGTTACACTAACACACACTGAAGAATGAGCATAGTTACTGGCCAGACTTAGACCATCACATAAATTATTTCTTGTCTTGTTGTGAAAAAACAATATTTCAATAAGACTGGGTGGGATTATTGTTGTATAGTATTTTGCATCTGGTTAAATGGCTACAGCTATGGACTTGATCTGCTAAAAGCAAGACAACCATGTCAGGTAAGAAAACATGGGGACACAAATGTGCAAAAAGCAGCAGCCTTGAGAAGTTGGAGTATTAGACTGACTGCCATGCTGTATAGCAGTCACTCACATAGCATCATGGCAGTGGTTTGTACAAAATATCACCATCAACTTCTCCCTCTGACCGCCAGAACTTTGTTAGCTTCACATTATCTTGCTACACCCAACCTACAGTCCTTCCTGTCTACCATCTACTGTCTAATGAAGGTATAAAAAGCTAAAACAAAAAACTTATCTGAAACTAATTTTGTAACAGCTTTGTTATGATGAATAATGAAATTAAACAGTTTTGCAATATTTTTCTATAGCATGCATGTTCACATGAATGAAATCTATCAAACTACTTCACCTTTTAATGTCACTTGGGCCGAGAGGAGCCGGACTGGGCTCAATCCCTTTTGTTTTACCATCCAAACGATTGCCAGATCCAGTGAAAGCCTGAGGATTGAACACAGTGGATGTTACATTAGCTTCAATTTTCAGTAGACACAAGGACATCAGTCATTTGTTTTCCACACCAACATCTACTCACTCTGAAGCCCATGTCCATGTCAGCATAACTGCTGGGGTCTCCTTCTTCCTCCTGTGAAGAAACTACATCAATTGAATTGTTCACAGAGCAAACTGTACAGATGCCTGCAGGGTTTGGTCCTTACTGTTGGCTCTTCCTGGTGCTGAGGTCGTCGTTCAGGCTCTTTGTAACCCAAAGGTGCATCAAAATCCACCTGAGAAGCCAGGAACAACACAAGATTGATGGCATTCGTGTAACAGAAATAGAGTAATTTAGACTGTGATAAAAAAAATATGGTCTTACGTTCATGTCGCACTCAATGATGGATACGGCTTTATCTGGTTTGGTCTCCATGACTCGCAGCTCGTATATCTGACATAGGCACAGATTCCCATTAGTTGCATTCAGTAAAAACAAATAAAGACATAGTCACACATTATGGCACAAATTTCAATAAACTGATTTACCTTTTCGTTGTAGTTGATAGCTATGACGTCACCAGTTGTCAAGCACGCAAAGTTTCTCAATGCGTTCTCCAGTCTGTAACAAAGTGGCAACTTAATCTCTTTGTTTTGACACATAAATGTGAAAAGAGAGTGAGTTGATTTTCCGCAAACTGATATTTCTTACACTGCCTTCGGGTTCGTGATGTCAAGGAAGTCGGGACTCTGTGGCTGGAACTTAGAGTAAGTGGCCACCATGAGGTTTACGCTTTCCACTTGGACCAGACCGCCTTCCTCCAGCAGGAGATTCTGCATCATCTGCAGCGAACAAAATGAACATCAGTGCTGCCTTACAAAGTGGCTGTCACAGTTTTTAATCAGCAAAGAGCATTTCAAACGCGATAAAAATTATCTAGATACCATGTCTGATCTCTGCATCAGTCAAAATGCTAAAGATCACAGCTGTTGTTTTCTTAAGTCAAGTTCCCAAGTTTTTCCCAAGTTCTTTCTTGAATCAACTACGTTCCCCTTTTGCTTAGAATTTGTATTCACATGAAATAACAACAGCACAATTAACTGTCTTCAACATCCACTAGTGACAACAAAATATTTCAATCCCTGTCATTAAACTTGTTGTTAAACTTCATCTCACCCAGTGTGGCAGATAACAGATTCCCTCATCGGCCACGAACTCCAGTACACCACAGTGTGTCATTCTGTCTGAGTTCTTGTTGGTCAGCTTGAACAACATTGGATAGGTGATGTTGAGTCTGCCTGTTGAGGGAAAAGGTGGGCAAAGATAAGAGACACGGGGCATGTAGGCCTTTTCAAATTGAGAGAGACAAATTTATTGACTAATGTAACTTGCACTTACTGAGCTGGTCGAGAGCTGAAGGTGGCATTATTACTGAAAACAAACAAAACATTATGTTACTTTATTGGTATGTTCAAAAATTAGAGCAATCAGTGTCACAGAAGTTATTCTTGTTTTTAAATATAAATTATGCCTCCACAGACTATATTTTAGATGTATGTAGAAAAATATGAGAACTAGATCTTATGAGCTGTAAGAAACAACACTCAAATATGACAGCTTTTAGCACTGTTTCAACACAAATATCTAAACGTAAGAAAGAATCTTAGAGCTTCAGTAACAACAACAAAAGGTTCAAGAGGCAGTGCAGATAATGAATATAGGGTTGATTGTGTTTCACAAGCTGATTTACCATTTCAAGCACTGTGTTTTTCAAGGAGAAAATATAGTGAGGACAGTTGCTTCTAATTGTACTTTTTTCTGTTTTGCAATTATAAAAGTTGTATAAAGGATCTGAATACTAGAGTATTGATCTGTGTGGATATTGAACTTGAATTCAGTGATATATCATACATATTTAGTAGCTTTAACCGACTTGCAGAATTTTTCTTGAGGATTGACTTTTTTTCTAAATCCTTAACGTGAGTGAAGTGGGTGAGTGGGCATGGAAACAAAATGTGTATCCCTTTGATTTCACTCACTTTTGCCTCCTTTCTCCACGTCGGAGCGGTCGTTGGGTCCTGCCAACATGGACACCGAGTAGCAGCGGTACTGAGTGGAGAAGCGGTTGGGAAACCCCCGTGCCATCGGGTGGTCGAAGACCTGGAAGGAAAACTGTGGAACAAACCGACATCCTGGTTAAAAACACGGACTTTGTTGTGTTGTTTCCCCCCTGAGTGTTATGAGCGTGCAGTGGGCTGGAGCTTCGTCATGACAGCGCAGGTTTTAGCTGCTGTCGTCGCGTTGTTGTTGTTGTTGTGGCCGCTCGTCAGTTTAACTGCTCCAACGATCGATTTAAAGACAAATTAATCTACAGTGGTGAACAGAGAAACAGAGTTACTCACCATGCTCGCGTCTTTGGTGGTCAAACGACTCTAGTTAGGTGTTTGTTTTCTGTTTTCCGACTTAAAACTACCACATACGAGATGACTGACTCACTGTTGTCTTCCGCTTCTTCCGGAAGTGTGGGAGCCACAAGGAGGAAATGACGACACATCGACGTCAGCCCATAGATATATACACGTAGATGCCGCATTCGGGCTTGTTTGGACTGCCTCACGGCCGCCATCTTGTGCAGGGGTTCCATCTGACAAGCAATCGCTCAGACCGGGTTTGACAGCTGTGAATCTGGCAAAATGCCAAACTTTTGTGCCGCGTACGGATGTTCCCATGAAATAAACGCCAAAACGAAGAGACATGGAATAACTTCTCTCAAGTAATAAGTTATTTTATATTTGTTATGAACTTGTTGAATTTGATGTAGATAAGATATCTGATATAAATGAAACTAAGGTAACGCATCATAGGGTGAGATAGGTGTTGCGTTTAGTGCATATAGCTACCGGTAGTTAGTTAATTGTTATTTTGTTGCCTGTATGTGTAGGCTATCGGCTTATCAGCTGTTATCCCCGGCTGTGGTAGTAGCGAGTGTGTGGTTGCTATGGTGATGAGGCCGGCGAGTGAGTGTAAACCACTGTAGACGCTACCTATATAATTAGGATAGACCTCTGCCTCTGTACTACAATAAGTAAAAGTTACACACCTGCTTCTCCAGAAGAACTGACATCTCTGCATTGTTGGTGAATGAGCAAGTACGGTATTTACAATAATTTAAGGACTTTTCTAGATCACCCACGTTATATCATCATTGCATTCTAACATCGAGGCCCCTGCAAAAGATGGCGGCGGCGGCGGCAGTCCGTTCCAATGGGCAGCAGCGTCAGATGCGGCATCTACGTGTATATATCTATGGACGTCAGCCAATCACAGCATCCATTTCAGAACAGTAGTTTTTGTCTCATTTAAAATGTCCATTTAGATTTTATACATCCTACATTTTCAGGAGATAAACTCTCTAAATATACAATAGACCCCCTCCGCGATATTTAACAGTTCTGAAGTCATCGTAAATTTATGATGGCGTCTACCCTGTGCATCCTCTTCCGGTTTCCCACTGGGCAGTGGCCCACAGAGCTCTGGTGGCCCATCAACAGAGCCACTGGAAGCTGCTACTACAACAAAGTTATAAACAGAGGTCAAATTATTTTTTTCCGACCAACTTTTTCATGTGACGGCTTCAGGACACTTGGGTCAGTACAGACGAGCAGTATGGAGGTATTTGGATGTTTCTTTGTATGTGTTTTGGACGATTCAAAAGTTATCTCTATCCGCTGCCGTTAGCCTAACGTTATGAATGTTTCATCCTGTCCTGTTTGTCTTCAATAATCAACTACAGGATGTACGGTTAAAGCATAAACTTGCTTACTTGTTTTATTATCAACTGACGATCATAACTGACAGATAGAATGTTCACAGATCAGCTGTTACCGGTGATACTGTAACCTGGCAACCATAGTGTTCCATTTACAATGTTGCCTGGGAAGGCGCTACTTATAACAACAACAACAATCCTATTGTTACATCTTTTCTTTTTTTCTTTGAAGTAACTTCCTTTGTCCAAAAATAAATAACTTAATGAACATTAACCTTACACAAATGACATGTTGATTAGCATCAATAAGGATATCTATGTCACTCATAAAACAAATTAATCTTTAAAATAGCTGTAGCAATTATCAGTATCAAAGTGCAAACACTCTTTCTAATAAAATTAAAGGTAACAAATATTATCATGTGTATCAAATATTACACTCAATAAAGTTAAAAATATATCAAATATTACAATCAATAAAGTTAAAAATGTAGCAAATATTATCATGTCTATCAAAGATCACATTCAACTCAAAATATACATATACACACTTTTTTTTTTTTCTTCTTTTTTTTTTTTTTCAAAGAGTCTTTACAAGAGTCCCCTTTAATGTCATCACTGTGTATAGTCTTTCAGATAATGTGGTCTGACCACCTGACGGCCTGACCTGGTAGTGGTTGTGGGTCGGTCTCCTGTTTGACTCTGCTTGACTGTGTCAGTTCTTGGTGTGTTTATCTCAGTCCCTGTTTGTGTGTGTGTAGAAGAAGTGCAATGGTCGTGTCTGAGGTGGCGTCGATTCCTCCTCAAAACACCTCCCGACTCCATCTTCACCTCATAAGATCTGTGTCCTACAGGTCTCAATACCTGTGCTGTTTTCCATACCTTATGAGGCTGAAAAGGCTGTACTCTCACCCTGTCACCTGTTTTCAGAGTGTCCAAGTTCTTGGCTGTGCGGTTGTAGTATTTTTCCTGTCGTTGTCTGTTGTGCATCAGTCCTTGTATGTTACTTGTTATCTCTGGCTCCAACAAAGTGTCCTTAATGGGAAGAAGGGTCCTTGTCCTCCTATTTAGAAGTCTTTGTGCTGGGCTGGTGTTAAGACCTTGGCTTGGTGTGTTGCGATGATCCAGTATTGCTAGATATGGATCCTTTCCAGCAGCTGCAGCTTTTTGCATGAGACGTTTTGCTGTTTTCACTGCAGATTCAGCTTTCCCATTACTTTGTGCATATCCAGGTGAGGATGTACTGTGTTTGAATTCCCATGCTTGACTGAAGCATTGAAATTCTTGTGAGGTATACTGTGGGCCATTATCAGAAATTACCACATCTGGTATCCCTTGTCGTGCAAAGTGGGCTTTGAGTTTTCTGATAACTGTGTTGCTCTTGGTGTCTGGTAGATAATCTATCTCCCAAAAGTTTGAGTAGTAGTCCACAGTAATTAAGTAGTTTTTTTCATGAAATGAAAACAGATCAGTCCCAACTTTTGCCCAGGGCCTCAAGGTTATGTCATGAGGGTGCAGTGTCTCTTTTTGTTGCCTGGGGTCTACTGACCTGCATACATCACATTTCATAATAAAAGTCTTGACTTGTTCATTCATCCCTTGCCAGTAGACACAGTCCCTTGCTCGTCTGAGACATCCTTCTACTCCGAGATGAGAAGAGTGGATACGGCCGGTGATATCTGCTCTGAGCACATCAGGAATCACTGCTCTCTCTCCTCTGAAGACTATGCCATCCTGGTAACTCAATTCCTCCTGGAATGAGTAGTAGTGGTGAATGTCTGCTGGTATATCTTTTTTGTTCTTTGGCCACCCTGTCAGGATCACATTGATCAGTTTTTGTAGTTTTGTGTCCTCTTTTGTAGCCAATCTTATTGCATTCAGTCTCTCAGCAGAGATGGGCAGGTGGTTGATCATATTTACAGTTTCCACCTCTGTCTCAATGTCCTCTTTGTTACTCTCTGGTAAGTATGCTCTGCTCAGTGTATCTGCTAACAACATATCTCTGCCTGGTACGTAAGTTACACAGATGTCATACTTCTGTAACCTGAGTAACATTCTCTGCAGTCTCTTTGGTGCACTAAGCAGGGGTTTTCTGTGAATGCTCTCTAAAGGTTTGTGGTCACTCTGTACAGTCACCTGTCTGCCATATGTATACTGGTGAAATTTCTCCATCCCAAACACAATTGCCAGGCATTCTTTCTCTATTTGGGCGTAGCCCCTCTCGGTGGGTGTAAGGGCTCTGCTCCCGAATGCTACTGGTTTCCCTCTCTGTGTAAGGGCAGCTCCTAGACCTGTTTCTGATGCATCACACTGCAGCGTCAGCTCCTCTTGCTGGTTGTAGTATTTCAGGACTGGTGTGTTGGCTATTTTGTCCTTCAACCTCTGAAATGCTTCTTCTTGTACATCAGTCCATTCCCACATGTTCTCTTTGTGTGTGAGTTGTCTCAAAACCTCACAGTCATCTGACAGGTGCTCATAAAATTTAGACAGGTAATTTACCATACCCATCAGTCTCTGTACCCCTTTCACATCTGTTGGCTTCGGCATTTCCTTGACTGCTCTCACTTTCTCTGGGTCGACTCTCAGTCCCTCAGCAGTCAGCAGGTGTCCAATGTAAGATACTTCTGGCCGTCGCAGCTTAAATTTTTCTTTATTAAGCTTGATGTTTTTCTCTCTGCATCTGACCAGGAAGTGTCTGAGTTTCTGGTCGTGATCTTTGTTGGCTTCCTCCTGTGTCCTCCCTTCTCCTGTGATCAGCACATCATCAGCGATGATGTAAACTCCAGATAAGCCCTCCAATGCATGTGTCAGCTTCCTTTGAAAGACTTCTGGTGCTGGGCTTATTCCCATTGGCATTCTGAGCCAACGGAAACGGCCAAATGGTGTGGAGAATGTGGTCAGGTAGCTTGACTCCTCTTCCAGTTTGATGTGCCAAAAACCGTGCTTCACATCACAAACTGTGAATACTTTTGCATTTGCAAGCTCTGGCAGGACGTCATCAATGGTAGGGAGAGGGAAATGGCTCCTTTTCAGTGCCCGATTCAGTGGTTTAGGATCTATACAGATCCTCAGCTTCCCATTCGGCTTACTCACTGAGACCATGCTGCTTATCCAGTCCGTGCTTTGCTCCACTGGTGCGATGATCTCTCTTTTCTCCATATCTTTGAGTTCCTCTTTAAGTGGTTCCATCATAGCCACTGGCACTCTGCGTTTCGGCAGTTTCACTGGTGGTACGTTGTTGTCTATTTCAATTTTGTATTCTCCCTCCATGCAGCCATCACCAGTGAAAACATCCATGTACTCTGTTTCAATTGTCTCCATTGTCATGCATGTAGCACTGTTTTCCTTTTTTATTACAGGCCCCAGTTCTCTTGTCACGATGCTGTCCACAGCCATGATGTTTTCATACTGTATCTTTATCAGCTTCATGTCCTCACTGGCCTTTCTGCCCAGGATTGGAATTCCACTGACCAGGTCCACAACTTGAAACAACACTCTGTACAATTTATTGTTTCTGGGGTTCCTGATCTTGACTTTACATGAGCCAAGTGGACTCAGTTTTGTCTTATTGTACATTATAAGCACTTTATCTGAGTGTTCCAGCTTTGTGTCTGGGTTTAGGAGATGTACAGGAATGACATTGCAGCTTGCTCCACAGTCTATCTGAAACTTGACTAGTGTTTTGTCAATGAGCATTCCTGCAAAGAGCTGTTTCTCTTGTCTACGGCTGTCTCCCATTTGGTTCACTGTCTCTTTTTTCTCATTTGCCACTGTTATGGTCATGATGTCCTCAAATCCATCACTGTCTTGCTCTCCAACAGCATGCACTGACTTATATTTCTTGACATTTTCAGTTTTTGTCTTGCATTTAGAAGCAAAATGATTTTCTTTCCCACACTTTGAACACTTTTTTCCAAAAGCTGGGCATTTACTTTTGTTTCTCTCATGCGTCTTGCCACAAAATTTACAGCAAACCTCGTCATCCCGGGTTTTCCTTGTGGTGTGCTTCAGTGCATGGACCTCTTCCACCATCTGTCCTTGTAGTGTTTTGCAGTTCTCTTTTGACAGCTCCGCAGCTCTACATACTTTCAGGCATTTGTCCAACGTCAGGTTCTCCTCCCTGAGCAGTCTCTCCCTCAGCGCAGAGTTGTTTGTGCCACACACGATCCGGTCTTTTATCAGCGAGTCTTTGAGCTGACCAAAATTACAGCTGCTGGCCAGCACTCTCAAGTCCGTCACATATTTATCAACAGTTTCATCAATTCCTTGATCCCTTATGAAGAATCTGTATCTCTCCACAGTCTCATTCAATTTCGGGTTACAGTGGTCATCAAACAGTTTCATCAAAGCGCTCACGGTAACTCTTGCCGTCGCGTCGTCAGCTGACAAGGTGTTCAACAGTTCCCTGTCCGATGAGGTAGTGAAACAGCTTGATCTTGGTGGTTTCTTCAGCATCTGGCATTGTAAGCTCTGTGTACAATGTGAACTCTTCTTTCCAAGACTTCCACGTCTTTGCCAGATTGCTCGAGTCCAAAGCAAGAATCTGCGGCGGTCTCAACCCCTCCATCACAACGTCCGTCGTCTCTCGGTGCGCTGCGAGCTGGCGGCACTTTAAACTCTTTAAACTTTCTCTTCGCGTCGATAACTGTAGACGTCGTTGTTTACTCACACGCTGCCACCATGTTTCATCCTGTCCTGTTTGTCTTCAATAATCAACTACAGGATGTACGGTTAAAGCATAAACTTGCTTACTTGTTTTATTATCAACTGACGATCATAACTGACAGATAGAATGTTCACAGATCAGCTGTTACCGGTGATACTGTAACCTGGCAACCATAGTGTTCCATTTACAATGTTGCCTGGGAAGGCGCTACTTATAACAACAACAACAATCCTATTGTTACAATGAAAGTGTTGCTAGCTAGCCCCAACGGACCCGATGTAATATTGTTGATTTTTTTTTTTATTCCACACTTAATAACCTTAACCGTTTCGTCTTTGACTTTTAGTTGGGGTTGGTCACACAACTAACCCAGACCCCTGTAGCCATGATCAAGCTTACCTTTCAGCTAACAATTAAAACATGAGCAGCACTAACAGCTTGCATGAAAGACATCTAGCCTACATGGACACACAATAACCGTGATGTAGGCTAAGTTTGACGAATTAAACTGCAAAATGGCAGTAATATCACACAATATGAAGGGATAGCCTACTTGTTGTTGTTGTTTTTTACACCAAATTTTGTTTTTTCTTTCTAAAATTGTCTGTCTGCCCCATCCCTGGTCTCCCCTATATTGATGTGTACAGCAAGCCCGCTTTTTGTGTAGTGTTCACCTCACCTGATGCTTTTTGGTGTTTGCGTTTCTTTTAAAGCTTTCCTGCTGCTGCCTGCCATGCCTTGCCTCTTTTTGCCTCTTTTATTTATGCCTGTTATTACTAATACCTGCTCTGCTGCTCTTCCTCCACCATTGAGACACTCTTGTAATGTAGTGTTTTGTGTTGTTCAGTTCAGTGAGTTCAGCTCGGTTCAGCCCCGTACTCATTTACTGTATTGTGAGTAATGAATAGAATTTGTCGTGGCCTATTGCCCGTGCCTGTATTCATTTTATGTAGCTTACCTGTGCATAGTTTGGGGAAACCCTCTCAGAGAAATTAATTGTTGAAACAGAGTAGGTGCAAGTCCTAAAGTGATGATGTTGGGTTATAGATAGATCCGCCACTACAGCCACATCATGCATCCATATAGGCTATCTTCATGTTAATGTCAGAGTGAGGATTGACAATCAACTCATTAAATGTCTTTTTGGCTCAGAGTAAAGAAAAAACTTTTCTGCATCAGTAGTTGAGAGCCTTTGCCAGTGTCAGCTGTGGTGAGTCTTTAACTGAAGTTGTACTGCCCCCCTGTGGGAGAGGAGCTGAACTGTTTTGCGTTGATAAGTCACATTCTGCCATGTTTCTTGTGTTTCATGTCTTCTTGCTCCAGTTTTTTTTTTGCATTCAAAGTATTTCTGATTCTAGTCAATTTCCTGCATAAATGTTATTGATAATGATGGTGGAAATAAATCTTAAAATGGGCCAGATATGAAATCTCACACCATATAACAAAATAAACTCTGGACTCAAAATAAAACGCTAGAAAAGATGGATCTGAAGTAGAGATGTCTTTTATTTACTTTAACTAAACAAAGTCTAACCCAAACCACTAACTGAAACAGAGTTCAAAAATGGAAAAAAGTAACAAAGTATCAAACTGATAATTGCAGAGCAATACACCATGACATGCAACAAGGAGTATGCCTAAGTGACTAACTTCTTACCAGTTTCTAAGGGTTTATATAGTCGAGTATTCCCAAATCTGTCTTTCATCGACTGTCCTTCGTGTACCATTGTTCTCATCTCTTGGTACTGAATGCTCGCACCCTCAGTGCATGAAAAACAATTACCTCATAACACCATAAATTTATCTATTTCTCAGATCAGAAAATGTTTTATGACTGTGCTTATATAACTTGCAATACATACTCATTGAAGACCAGCTAGTCCAGGACCTGTCAGTTGAATAACAGGCGCCACGATCCCGTGCACTCATGGCACACTGGGGCTCGCAGTGGTCGCTGAGGATCACGGTGTGGTCCTGTACTGTGCCTCCAGAGGAGTCCGCACTCCCCTCAGTCACTGGTCTCCCCCTCATCTTGGAGACAGAGACAAAACTCCAGGCCATAATTCTATCGTGCTCACATGTTCTTTCCCACGTGAGGCCCAAATACTGTACTGGCTGTATCAGACTTTCACTTTCCCATCTTCTCTTATAGGTGGCATGTATTAGCTGGTCTTCAATTCACAAAACATCATTCTTTCAAGCAAATATATGAAACAAAACATCTTATACTTATTTTATGATCATACTTGAATCTCAAAAACAGTAGATACATAACACATTTGTTTGTTTTTAATAGTGGCATAATATTCTCTTACAGCATTAGCTTTACGAAACCTTCATATCATCATGAAAAAATACCACAACAATAATTGATTTGCTGTCTCTTCCCCGACACCTGACACTGACACGTTCTCTCTTTTTTACTTACTTTTTTAAAACAATACCTTTGCTGTAATTTTTCAGACAGAATGTAAACTGTGGTGTAGCACTGACATTGTGACATACCACATCCATGATAGACCTTCAATAATTTTATATTGTTTGGTGACGTTGCAATCTATATTTTCTCAATATTAAATTACTGAAGGTCTATTATGGATTATTTATAATTATAGTGGATGATAAGTGTGTGCACAATAGGTCAAAACAGCATTAAATTTTGTCTTAACTAAAAAAACAAAAAAAGAAGAAGGACTAAATTGGTGAAAAGTGGAAACATGGAACCCAATCTAGTTGAACTTTTTTTTTTCTTTTATTTCGACATTTTATCTGAGCTCTTACATATGTCTTTTAATTTTTTCCTCCTCAGCCTGGTCGTTGTATGGTCAAAGAGAAGACGATGTTTCTCATCTAAAAAGGACAACATGAGGACATAAGGACCCCCAAGCACAATAAGAATGAAGTGTGGATGAAAGACAAAGCTGGAGCAAATTCATGTAAGACCTTTGCTACCATCTATACTGACACTCATAAAAATTCATGTAAGATAAGATCAACTTATCTTAAGTCCCATTTCATTTCTGCTATGACAATTGGCATTAGGTTAAAAGCAGGAGGGAAGGAGAACATACAATTTAACAGGAAAGCAAACAGAGTTCAACCTGAGTCACTTATAGAAATAAAGTTCAAAGAAAAAGTAACAAAGAATCAAACTTCATGCAGAGCATTGACAACACCATGACATGCGACAAAGGAATATGTCAAGTGACTAACTTCTTACAGATTTAGCAGGTGTTTATAGTCGAATGTTTCCAAATTTAGCCCTTAATGGCTGGTCCTTCTTGAACCACTGTTCCCTTCTTCTGATGGCAAGAAATCCTAACACCCTTATTACATGAAAAACACATCCTCTCTCAGGTGACATTTATAATTAACAATTCATAAAACATCAATCTTGCAAACAAACACATGAAATAGGATGGCCATACTTAATTCTCAAAGACAACTGATAGGCCTACATAACACATTTGTTTGTAATAGTAGGCTATAATATCCTCTTACAGCACTCGTTTATTGTAATTATAAAACCTTCATGTCATCATGAAAAGTGGGAGGGAAGGAATGCGAGTGCAGGAGCGAGATACTGTGAGGGGGAGGGTAAGGTCCACCCATAGGAGGCTGCAGGACTGTGGTGTCTTTTCCTCCTGAAACTGCGCTTGCTTCTCAGAGGAATGATGTCTCTTGAAACGTTTTCATCGTGGTTTCTTTCTCTTGCACTGTGCGCAACAAGTGGCGTTATTTCTTTTTCGATCTTCAAACATCTCTGATGTTGTTTCCCCCTCTTCGTTTGACGACAAACACCGTTTGGTTTTCCTGGAGTTTGACACCTCTGCACAGGAGGACACACTTACACCAAGACTCAGCTCCACGACTGTGGGACAAATGCAGCTGAAAAAAGGGGAAAGGAACCAGTGATCTTTTCAGTCCGTCGATTGGTTTTTTATTGAATCTGCACAGGCGAGAAAAAAAAACTTTGTCTCCCCACTTACATCATTGATGGAAATATTCCGTCCTGGTGTCGATTTTTTTTTTTTTTTTTTAAGTTATTATTTTTTTTCCAACATGGTGCAGCACAGCCACGTAAAGCTGCACCATGCGATGCACAGTGAGACGCATGAAAACTGCTGCAGGTCACGGTCTCCTCTGATTTCCTGAGCTTAACTGCGCGAGTGTGTGCTGTTGGTTGCACGAATTTCTTACCACTGCTGAAGTGATGATATTCGAATCAGGCTACTGATTGACTGCCTACATCTCCTAAAATGGGAGCAAATATGTGTCGTCGCATCTTGAAATTCTAGCACTGAATTGTCCCCGACATTTCTCCAAGAAATCAGTGTCTGTCAGTGTCAGTGCTGTGGATCCAATGTGTATTTCTGCCCTGAACCAAGAAGCATGCAGGCATGGGCTCTTGGAAGCTCAGCAGTATAAATTGAGTGATAATTTTCAACAAACACTGCATTGTGTGTCACAGATCCGTTTACACCAAGACTCAGCTCCACGACCCTGCTACAAATGTAGCCAACGCGGTGTTTTTTGTTTGTTTTTTAAACTACACAGAGGCTTTAGCGAGAAAAGCTGCAGGACTCTCGTGTGTCCCAGAGAAGAGGAGAGCCTGAGAGGGAAGGAATGCAGTGCAGGAGCGAGAGACTGAGGGGGAGGTTTCCACGAGTATGACACCTCTGCACAGCGAGAGGCACGAAACACGCTGCAGGACACTCATCTCCTCGGTTCTGTCGCTGATGTGCACTAGTCTCCGGTGTCCTGAGCTCAACTGAGCTCGGACGATTTTCCCGGGGACGGGAATGCTACTGAGGGTGAGCAAAATTATTTTTTTCAACCGATGTAAGCAAGTGGAAACAGCTTAAAGATTTATTTAAAAAAATAATTGAATTAGCCTAAAATCATTCTTTGAGTTAAAAGCAGAATACAAAATTCCCAACTCAGATTTCAGACGCTAAAGTAGGCTAGCGTAAAACGCTCTGAAATCTTCCAGGTCATGACCTGGAAGTTATAGCTATTAACTCAGATAAATTAAAGGCAAAATTAGAGAAATATACGATATTTTAATTAAAGGATGCCAATCAGGTTTCCCTATAAAAACTGGGAGACGGACACAGCAACAAAGCTGCATGAAAATGCTTCCCAGAACATTTGCTAACGAATAGCTACACTTCCCATTACGAGTAATAACACCAAAGAAACAAATTATAAATTCAGTCATACATTTTATTTATCTACTGTAAAAATGCACAAAATTTGTAAAGAAATCATAAGGCTTGAATTTGAACTATCCCATCGCATTTACTAAATGACAGAGAAATGCAAATTATTGATTAGGCTATCACTTTTTTTTTTTTTGCTGAGAAATAGGTATAGCCTATTTCATTTATGGAGTAAGTAAGATTATTTGAAGGACTTTAATGTGTTATTTGCTCCAGAAGACTTTTTCTATTTTGTTACTCTTTTCCCCCAAGACATGTCCCCCAAACATTGCTACTTCTAGAAAACTCCCCCATGTCTGATTGTTAGTGTTGTAGCCTAGGCCTACTGTATTGTCATATTTCATAAATGTGTCTGTATAACACTGTCGATGTTCAATATTTGAATAAATTCGAGTTTATTGTAGCCTGTAGCCTTTGTAGTAGTCCTTACTGTAAACTGTTGACAAAGTATTACAGTGAGCATTTTTACGTTAAATGGGCGTTCAAAAAACGTCTATGTTCAAAACTCGTTCAAAACTGGTTGAAAAGTAAAAGTTTTTTTATCGTCCATATAACGTTTCAACTTCTCAACTTTGTTTTTAAACACCTTGAAGGCTCAGCCACCCATGCACACTTATTGTTCTTAGATTTTTTAACACAATTCAGCCACAAGTTTTAGCCTCTAAATTATCATCAAACTTTAAATTGTGTCCCAGTATTGTTGGCTGGATTTTAGACTTCTTAACATACAGACAGATCCCAGCATGTCAGAGTGAACAGCGCTCTTTCTGATGTCCTCCTCTCCTCCACTGGTTCTCCTCAGGGCTGTGTCCTCTCACCCATTCTATAGGCTATCTTTTACACTGATGACTGCCGAAGCTCACATCCAGATAGACATGTACTTAAGTTTGCTGATGACACGGTGAGTCTACTGCAAGGCAGCCCCGGGACCAGTGGTGGATGATTTTATCAGCTGGTGTGATGATTTGAGCTCCTTCCCTCTGGCAGGGGGTTCAGATTGCCAAAATCCAAATCAAACAGACTGAAAAACTCATTCATAACACAAGCCATTACTCAACTCAATTCAAATCCGAAATAGTCATGATGGTCTTCATTTATTTATCTATTTATTTTTTACTACCGATTGTACGTAACAGCTCCCAGTTTGTCCTCTCTGGAATACTGTCATTTTTAAAGGATAACTTTCGTTTTTTACAACCTGGACCTTATTTCTAGCATCAAATACGATCATTTAATCACCCTGACAAGTTTGGTGTCATTTGGAGTCGTTTTGACGAAATTAGCCCCAATCGAGCGGCGCGTATATCCGTATAATGCGAGAACACGGGGCACGCAATGCAGCCTCTAAATAACACATTATCCGCCGCAAAATTTGTTCATTTCGCCAATATTTTGTGATGATACACTAGTGTTATTCCCCTCCGAGCCCGTGGTGGCATGTTATCAACATCCGGCTCCTCCAGGCTGACCTACTAACCTCTGATCTGGATGATGTCATCTCCGACCGGTGCCCGGCTCGTTCTGATAATAATCATTACGCTTCGGCATTTGGGTCCTTTTTAGCTCAACTAGCCAGAGCTGTAGTGAGGATCCAGGCTGAGGAGAGGAAGCCTGTGGAAGCTGACCGAAGCTGAACTTCATCCAGCTGCTCATTTTGTTCTGACGAGTCAGAAACATGCAGAAACGGACCATAGCATTAGCGATAGCAAGTTAGCCGCGCCGCCGTCGGAGATGACATCATCCAGGTCAGCGGTTAGTAGGTCAACCTAGAGGAGCAGGATGTTGATAACATGCCACCACGGGCTCGGAGGGGAATAACACTAGTGTATCATCACAAAATATTGGCGAAATGAACGAGTTTTGCGGCGGATAATGTGTTATTTAGAGGCTGCATTGCGTGCCCCGTGTTCTCGCATTATACGGATATACGCGCCGCTCGATTGGGGCTAATTTCATCAAAACGACTCCAAATGACACCAAACTTGTCAGGGTGATTAAATGATCGTATTTGATGCTAGAAATAAGGTCCAGGTTGTAAAAAACGAAAGTTATCCTTTAATGTCATTTTTAATGTTGTGTGGATGTGTTTGTAATATTCCATGATGTTCCATGCTATGCTTTTATTCTGAAACTCCAGTAACGGAGTAGAATGTTACAATGTATGTCCATGGTTACTGTTGCCAGTGAGACGGGGAAATAAAAAAGTAGCGGAGCTACAGACAGGCAGCTACAAGTTACCGTGTTGGTATCCGGTTTGTCGTACAGGATAGATTATTTACAATGTGAGTAGTCTATCGCAACAGTGTTCTATGTTCTGTGTTTTCTCTGCAACACGAATTTCCCCTTGGTGACACAATGAGGTTTCCACATTGTGTCCCCAAGGGGAAATTCGTGTTGCAGAGAAATGCACTTGACACTTGGCGCCAAGTGTCAACCAAGTGTAATGTGGTTTACCACATTACACTTGGTTGACACTAAAAGTCTAATGTGGTTTACCACATTAGACTTGACACAAGTGTCAACACTTAGTTGACACAAGTGTCAACACTTGGTTGACACTTGTGTGCGCGCTCCTTGGACACCACCCAAATAGACTATTTAGGCTAAATGAGGACGAGTCATTCACCAGCTCCACACACTGCAGCGGTTCGGTGACTTTTGCAACTCTTGTCTCAGAACGCTTCGCTTATCCGACTATGGATGTAGACGGAGGGATGCGACGCACAATGCAGTGTTTGCTGAGAATTATCACTCGGTTTTCTCTCCAGCTGAGCTTCCAAGAGCCGAACTGCCTGCTTCTGACCATTTCCTACGCTAGAAGGTACAGGGCAGAAATACACCTGTACAGGCTGGCTGCTGATCCGGACGACACATTGGATCAACACTGAATTTTTGGGGACATGTCAGGGACAATCTTCACTGCAGCAGATGAAATAAATTCGTCAAACCAATAACAGCACACAGTGTGTCAGTCCTCCTCTGTTCACCTGCATCAGAGAGGACATCAGAGGAGACCGAGTGTCCTGCAGCAGGTTTCGTGCATCTCGCTGCAGAGTTGTCAGACTCGAGGAAACAAAACGGCGTTGTCGTCAAACGAAGAGGAGCAACACCAGAGAGCGATCTCAGCTTAATGTGGCTGTGCACCATGTTGAAAAAAAGACCAATTCGTCAAAACCCGATGAAACTCAATAACCAGCGCTGTGGATGAATGTGAGACCAAGAGACAAACGACTCATCCAAGTGACAACGCTCAGATTTAGGCCTCATTGGAATAAAATGAAATGTGACAAGATTCGTGGAGCAGTTCACACGGAGACTGGCACTGATGACACTGATTATCACGTTGTGAGATGCTGCAAAACAAAACCTGTGTAAAAACTGTTTCTGTCACCTCTTTAATTCTGTTAATAAATATGGATCAGACCCTGCTGCTGTCGTTCTTTTTCTTTTTTACACTGATATCAACAAAACAGACGAAAACAGATAATCTGAAACTGGTCTTTCAATATCAGGACACAAAACATATTTCTGTGAAGTGATGAGTCAGAGTCCTGCAGTGGCCTCTGTGTACCAGACTCGTAAGAAAACAGCGCGTTGATCGAAGGACTGAAAGATTTAAAAAAAAAAAAACATTTTCGGCAACAATTGTCGCACAGTATAGGCTAGGTTAGAACTGAGTCTTGAGTCCGACCCCACAGGAAAGTCGACTCCCCTGTTCACCTGCTCCGAGCTCTCGCCCTTTAAATTGAGAGCTGCGCAGTGCGCACAGGTAAGCAGCGATATGGTTGTGCTCTTCTGCTTTGCGATATAAAACCATCAGGCCAAGCCGATACATAATCATAGCCTATGTGATGAATGATAAGCCCAGTCGTCAGGGTGTTTTGACCCAAGCGTGACCTGAGTGTCCCACCCGAGCTCTGTGCCATCACGTTTTTATTCTGCGTTTGTATCCATCCAGATCTCTGTCCACACTCTCCATGGCGGAAACTTTTACGCGCAAAACCCTTATTTAAATACTGCAGTTTACGCGTGTTGTCATTTAGTGTAGATCACCTATTATGCGTGCGCTAACCAGACACACAAAAGTGTGTTTTTTATGACTTTGTTATTGATTTAGGCCTATTTGAGCACGACATATGTGTGAATGTTTAGACCTGCTGCAAACTACTGTTGACTATATGAGCAGAACAGTTTTGGTTTTTTTTTTACTAAGAAGAAGATCATCATACAGGCTTGCAATGATGCGACTGTTAAGCCCATGTGCCATGTGGTCTAGATTACGGAGGAGACCGAGCATTTTTCGTATCGAAACATAGGCTACGCAGGAAATAATGGTTTCCTGCTTGCAGAAGAGGAAACCACGACAAAAAACATTTTAAACCGCATCCCTCTGCAGGGGTGTCAAAATACGCTGAGGGCCAGATTGGAAAAAGTGGCACAAGCCGGGGGCCACACGGTTGTTAACTTATTGAAATGACCTTTTTGCACACATTCAACCTAAAACTAATAAAGCTTGTAAGTTATTGCATATGAAACACAAATCATCATTAAATAGGCCTAAATAAAATTTTAAAAAAATCAGCATTCATTTCTAATGGCTCTATCTGCAGCTTTCCATAGTCATTTCTAATTAAAAATGCACATGATTAACCATTAGCCCAGTGGTTCTCAAACTTTTTTCGTCATTCCCCACTTTGAACAAGTGGGGATTTTCAAGCCCCACTTCCCCCCGTCGCCCCAACAAAGATCTTGACAAATTACTTCAAATTTATTGAAATTACTAGCACCAAGTATATCAGTCATATTTGATACTGAATCAAAATCAAAAACAACAAATAAAAGAGAAAATAAAATGCAGTTGTGCCATCATAACTTCATTTGCAATCTGTGCAAAAAATAAGAGAACTTTCCCTGCATTAGTGGCTGCAGTGTGCCTGTTTTGCACTTCACAAAGTTCAAAAAGAGAAAATAAAAGTGCAGTTGTGCATCTGTGCAAAAAACAAAAACATAAACAAGGTGCTCTGGCACAACTCAAGTGAACTTTCCCTGCATTAGTGGCTGCAGTGTGCCTGTTTTGCAATGCACATCCTTTCAAAACGGGGTTGCAGGCTGGAAACTGCCACTCTCAAGTCATGCTCAATGTTGAGCTGAGATCTGTACTTCGTTTTCAGAGAAGCAACAGCTGAAAAGCCTATCTCACAGAGATATGATGTGGCAAAGGCAAAAACAATGATTGACGTCGGAATGTTAATTGCAGCGGGCCAATATTTGCAGCGGGACCGTTGATACATCCATGAGCGGGCCAACAAAGTAGCCGGTAACTGTGAGAAACATGGATAAATTTGTGACACGGACCACAAAAGAGCCAGCGCCACCATCACGCCGGCAGCGGCGCTCTGTATGTGTTTATGGAGTGGATCAGTGCGTCTCTGAATGCAGCGGAGACGGCTCTGTGACACTACTGTGCAGGCTGACAGCCAGTGAGGGCTCGCGGCAGCGCCGCTGCTCGTTGAAAACAGCTGTAATTAACGTGATTTCAGGTCCTGAAACGTTTGTAATATGTCCGGGAAAAAGTCGCTAGATTTGTCGCTAGTCGCTAGTGTTAAATTGAAAATTTCCTCCCGTTTGTCACGCCCCACCTGTCATGTCTCCGTTCCCCACCAGTGGGGCGCGCCCCACACTTTGAGAACCACTGCATTAGCCTAACCAATATCAAGAACTTTGACTGATTAATAGCTATCGATTCTTTTCTTTTAACTTAACTTATGGGGGCTTGACGACACGTGCAGACTTAGGCCTACATCGTGCCTTCAGTCATATCAGTCATTCGTTTCTCAGCAGGAAACGACATTTGTGACAGTTATGCACATGGATCTATAATAATATAATACATCCATGGTTATGCAGCGCAGTCCAGTGACAGACGGTCGGACGACAAAACGTAAAGGGACGTCTGTGTGTGCATCACCTGTAACAACAGCGCTACTGAAAAAAAGGAGGGGGGAAGAGAAAAAGTCCGGTACTGTGTTCTCCAGCGTTCCCCAGTGTTGACCTGCAGCTCCACAGAGGAGCTGTCAGAGGAGCTCTGCTGTTCGGCTGCACTCGCGCTGTGATTTAAAAGTCCCTTTGAAATCGCGCTGTGTTTCATAACGGCAAGAAAAAAAAGGACAACATTGACAACAGAGGATCAGGTTGCTGGTGCTGATGAACAAGTGGGACCAGCCCGTTGCACAAAACTAGGATAAGGGATTAAGCCGGGATATCTTGGTCATCCTGGCTCAACTTATCCGTGATCCAGTTGCACAAAAGCAGGATAGGGGAGAGCGGGATATGTTATGACCTAAGTTACCATGGAGATTTAGTCTGTGGAGCTAGCCTGCTCCGGACCAGGCTAAGTTCCAGGATCTATTTAATCTCATCCCTTGTCTCAGTCAGCAGTCACCACAAATGGAAAGCAATATTTATTCCACTGCCCGCTACACATTATTAAAACATTTAACTAGACCCACTGGCATTATTTAAACATTTGTGATCATTAATTGCAATAATTTTAGAGCCTAACTGATGATTTGAGATGATTTTGCAAGCCTTAGATAATTTACATTTAATTTCCAATAGACTTTTATATCTGTAAAATGCACATCCCATATAAATATAAATACACATCAAAGAGTAATATGATGTTCCTTTATTGAATAAGGACAGATCAAAGCACATAAACCATCAGCTCTTTTCAAAACTGAAGTCACACAGTTCTCTACAAGATAGAAAGCACAGAATCAAAGCATATTAAATGCAAGAAAAAAAAATATTCAAAAAGGTCTGTAAAATAATACACCCTGCATGTCTGCACACTGAAATACTGTAAATGCAGGACAAATCCATACACACAGTATACAGCACAAACAACTTAATAGGCCAAAATAACACACATTCCTCTGCCATTGCAGGCCATATTTAACTTAAATTTGCAGTGTGCATACTGTATTAATGAAAATAATTTAAGACATCTGGGAGCCATCTCCTTCCTCAAGCAGGCCACATTGTGGAGGACAGCACGGGCCACAATGATGTCACAAGTCCTGCCTGGGCTGCTGACCCCTAGGTGTTTAGACATTGAAAGAGAGCCTTCAGTAGGTCAAAGGTCATTTATATGCAGGCCTTTGTCCTCTGTCCTGGGCATACAGGCCTGCTGTGCTTCCCAAGGGTCTGCAGATGGAGTGAGGAGGAAGGCTGCAGGCATTCCCTCTGCCACCCCAGAATTCACCTGTGAATACAAATTGTCATCATCACAACCTCATAGAGAGACATTTAACAGAGTCATGATGGTAAATCTATCAAATGTTGGGTTAAAAACAACCCAATCTGGGTTATTTCTTAACCCAACACTGGTCAAATATTGGACAGAACACATGTGGGTTATTTTGACCCAACAAGTTGGGTTGATTTCCTTAAACCAACAGTTGGGTTGTTTATCAGCCCAGTTGGGTATATAACCCAATTAAGGGTTCACATTCACTACACTGCTTGTATTGTGGCAGACTAGGGTTTTATTTAACATTAACTTAAATAGAGAATAACATTAGATCTTGTAACAGCTCCTGCACCTCACACACCACGTAACAAGAGGGAGGATGCTGTTTGTTATCCTCTAAACTTAAACGCGAATTGCACACAAAGGAGGGGAGACCACTAACCAAAAACATACCTTCACTTATGGTGTCAATGTGATTTTTTCGATAGCAGTAATTGTAAACTGAGTAGAACATTGAATTAGTAAATTAGTGTGTAGAACAGTATCACTAAAGATTTTGTAGCTGTTGGCGATATTTAACAGAAATAACCTAAATTTGAATCACAAAACACTGTCCCAAAGCATGCTGGGAATTTCCTCCCACCCAACGTCAACCCAACATGTCTATCTATCTATCTATCTATCTATCTATCTATCTATCTATCTATCTATCTATCTATCTATCTATCTATCTATCTATCTAAAAAAAAAAGTCTTATTCACCTGAACATTAATGCTGTGAAAGGATTTCCTTCACACTGCAGATGTGAGTGAGTGTGAGTTGTTCTAAATGACTTTTGTCTGGTTAAATAAAGGTTTTTTTTAAAAAAAAATAAAAAAGATAAAATAAAGTAATAGTGGAGCTAAAAATCACCCTCAGGTGCCCCATGAGGGGGATTTATAGTTCCACTCACATGTGCAGTCAGTTTCACCAACTCATTCATAATCAGAGTAAAACTAAGTTTTCAAAGATGTTAATTAAATATCTGGATTGTAATAGTGATCGTTTCAGCGGAGTAGTGAGTGTGTATTTGTGCACTACTTACGCATTCTCACATTCTCTCTCTCTGTTTTATCACCGCGGCGTAGTTTCCTTTCTTTTTTATTTGGTCTTTGACCTCTTCGTACGGCTCCAGTAGGATTTCCGGCTCCGACGCGGAGACGCACGCCGCTCTCGTTGCCATGGTGAATCAATGAATCTGTGGTCGATCGCGGGGTCTGTTGAGGAAGCCGCGTGCGCGCACTTATCCAGGATAGGTTTCACCTGGGTTGCTGAATCCGTGTCTGCTCAGCCTGGTCTTTGTGCAACCAATTAAGCCTGGACACTCCTGTTTTGGATTCGTTGAGCCCAGCTCAGTCATTTATCCTGGATGTCTAGATCCTACTTTTGTGCAACGGGCCGGACTCGCGCTCGCGGGCCTGTGATAGCCTACAGACGTGCACTGGCAGTGCATTGTGGATGGGATTTGTAGTTTTAGTGGTAGGCTACTACGTGCGAATACCGGCGGACCATAAATATTATCATGCGGGCCAAAGATAATTGGACATAATTAAGCACACGCGGGCCACATAAAATGACGTGGCGGGCCGGATCTGGCCCGCGGGCCTTGACTTTGACACCTGTGCTCTACAGAAAAGAAAAGATTAGCATGATTTCAGTGTCTAAATTCTTTTTATCATTTCCATTTAACCCAGACACGCCCAAACAAATAAAACAAACGACAAAAAAATAATAATAATAATAATTGTGACAAAAGTAAAAGGAAAATAGGCCTATAAATGCAGTGACAACATTCATTTACAAAGGCTATAGATCATGGAGCAAGAGGAAGAAATTGAGCTCGGAATGTTGGAGGTGATTTATATTTCTTAGCAAAAGGCTAATCAATGATCTGTATTTCTCTGCGTCTAATGTCATTTAGGCTAGTAAACGCAAGCGAATAGCCAACAGATGTCTTTCGAAATTTTGTGCATTTTTACAGGAGTTAAATAAAATGTATGAATGACTTTAGGCTATAATTTATTTCTTTGGTGTTGTTACTCGTAATGGGAAGTGTAGGCTATTCGTTCACAATGGTATGCATTTCCATCCAGCTTTGTTGCTGTGTCCGTCTCCCTGTTTTTTCCTAAGAAACTTGATCCTTTATCCTTAAGATATAGGCTATATTTCTCTAATTTTGCCTTAGCTGTATCTTGGGAATTTTGTATTCTGCTTTTAACTCAGAATGATTTTTATTTATTTAGGCTAAATAAATCTTTAAGCTGCTTCCACTTAGCCCACTTGTATCGGTTGAAAAAAGATATTTTTTTAAGCACGTGGTTTTGGACCAACAAGATAGGCCTTCGTCGAAGAAAGGAAATGTTAAAGATGTGAAATGCTTGGGCCTATTTTTCTTTATATGAAAGATGACATAAAGGTTTAGAAACAACAAGATCTGTAATAATAATAAGATTGTCACCTTTAAAATCAAGTATGGATTGTTTTATTAGGCCTATTTCAGCAATCAAAGTATATCATTTTGCCAGCAAAGCAGGCACATAGGCCTAGACCTGCCTGCCAACCTGGTAGACCATGATAAATTCGCTTTGAATGTGTGTATGGCTTTTGCAAGCTACAAATGTGGGAGTCATAAAAAGCACTCTGACAGAATTAGCCTATGTGTGCCTGAGGGACACAAAGATTGAAAAAGAAATAGCACTGCGCACAGATCAAGAGGAAACAACGACGATCATGTTTGAAACGGCATCACCCTTCTGAAAAGATCAGCATATTTTAGACCAACAATCCTGATCCGTCGAAGAAAAGAAATGTTAAAGATCCGTGTAATAGCCATTGCAGTTTGCTGTTTATTTCTCGCCAGTTTAACACTGATGCTGATTAACTCGCATAAAACGGCTTCTGTCATCGCCTGTTCATAAAACTGTGGACAAATAGGGCCTAGCTGCTGCTTTTCACGGAGTAGCCATCTTAACTTTTTTTTTTTTTTTATTTTTATTTCAGGACACAGAAAGAATATGAATTCCGTCACTTATTAAGTGAGGAGACTTTTCTCACTCAATAGCCTCTGTGCAGATTCAGTAGACTCGTAAAAAAACAACGCTCGAATTTTCATTGAAGGAAATGAAACGTGACAAGATTTGTGGAGCAGTTTACACGGAGACTGGCAGCTGAGTGTTAATTCTCAACGAAAATTGAGCAGGTCAATAATAGCCTAAAAAACAACAATAAATAGGCCTACAAAACTAAACTAAAAACCCACGGCGTTAGAAGGAAAAAAAGATAAACGTTTCCCATAGCCTATAGGCTACTATTTCCAGGGTTTAAAGTTTTATTCTATTATTCTAAAACAGTTGTTCTACTCTTTTTACAGCAGGCCACCTGTCCGGAAGATGAGCAACATTGTGTCAGTGACATGGGAGGTTCTTTTCTTTTTTTAACCATTATTCCCACATAATCATCATTATGGAATAAAAACAAAAACAGCCACGAGGAGCTGTGGTTGAGGGGGAGCACCTTCAGCCAGAGACTGACTCTCATTAATATTGATTGCCGTTTTCAAACAATTTAAGTTGGTCGAATCATTCAATGTAGGTATGTTTTTGAAAAGTGGTGGACACAGGTTTATCATAACTACACGGCTCAAAGAGCAACCAAGGTCGTTGGAATAGAAAAAGCACATTTTAATAATAATAATAATAATAATAATAATAAAAAACACCCACACATGGAAACACAATTAAAACTGCTTCAAGTTCACAGATACAGAAAAACAGACAAGTCTGTACTGAACCGATTGTACTTGAACCTGGTGAAAATGGAGTCAAAGAGAAACCAGTCTGTTTACGAAGCATGAAGAGTAAAAAAAAAAAATTAAAAGAAAGAAGTAAAAGAAAACGATGGCACGAGACCCTGTGGATCCACATCACCAACATCTGCCTGCAGGTGGAGAGAGACAGTTGAGGTCACAGAGACACCGACCTCCTGAAACACTCTGCTCTCATGACTGAAGCTGCTGTGTTCGACTTTATTTAACCTCATATTCAATGTTGGTTTGAACCAAAAATGACAAAAGCTTATTTTCTCACCCACCGCTGACTCCTCTTTAACTGATACTTTGGTTTTATTTGACCAGATTTTTAAAACAGATTTGTGTATCTTTAGCCCAAAACAACAAATGGTGATTTAAAATGTATTTGTTTCTATTTTCTCCTGTACAGAGGATTTCAATTCATAAATAAAATCTGTAGTTAAAAAGACAAAACATGCTCAGAACAAAATAATTATTTTAAAATTTGGGAGGGCTCTGCCTTGTTACAGTCTCAACATCAACTCGTAAATATCAACATGACGTTTGAATCAAACCGACAGTGGCCTGACCTCGACATCAGTGTCTGTGGTGAGTGAGAACAGAGGAGTGTGGGTCCCTGAGATCGAGAGTTATGACACTGTAGCTGCAACACGAAGAACAAGGATGATGATGGCGTTAAAAAAAAAAAAGGTTCATGTCCATCACCAACATCAGCAACACACAGCGTGAGCCAGAGAGGTCAGAGGTCACACAGGCAGGAAACAAACCATTATACTGAAAATCCTCTGAACTGTCTGTGCAGGGAATTAAAATACTCTGGGAAATGGACTCGCTGATTTAAGAAGACGGAGTCAGGATGAGCCTAGTTTAGCAAAATCTGATGACGTTATGGTGTAGCTGTGACCTCACCGTTTCCTCCTGTGCATCCTGTCCAGTCAGGTGAACCGCACCCTGACCCCCAGCGCTCTGCACGGACTGATATCTGGACATGTGACTCAGAGAGAAGCAGGTGAGCGTATCGGACGAGGAGGAGGAGGCAGAGTGGTGCGGACCAGTATCTGAACTACATTTACACCGTTATTCAAACTAACACTAGTTAAATTATTATTGCTCTGACTAAATTACAGCGGAACAAAGGAACAAACTTTACACTGGTGTTGACAGAGAGAAGCTGCCCTGTAAAAACAACCCCCCCCTCCCCCACACACAACACCACCGTCAAGGTTCTGACTGACAGCTCCGACAGCCAATCAAAACCAACCTGCCTTCTATATTCCCGTCAGTGTGAATGAAAGGCAACGGCGGGGCAGGTGCAGCGGCACAGAGACACACCCACAGGTAACAGTCTAGCTGTTCATTACTCCACAGTGAGTGGGTGGGTGGGGGCAGAGGGGGAGGGGCTCCTCCTTCCAGCCAGTCAGTCAGTCACATGCAAGGATGCCGTGAGTCCGAGCTCTTCGTCCCTCCAGCCCCGACTCTGCTCCGTTACGATGAGGCCCAGGGGTTTTCGGTCGAACACGGAACTGAACACGCCGAAGTCAGATTCGCACGTGAAAGGCAAAACAAATTGGTATAAATGAAGAGTTCATGCCATGGGAGGAGCTCTTGACCTCTCGTGAGGCTGAGGATGGGTTACTAAGGTGTTTGTGTATTTCTGAGGAGCGGCTGCGTGGTTACTGTGAAACTGTACAAACACGAACACGAGGAGACGACCGACTGGTTAAGGCAACGTTTCTGCTATGATATGAACACAGACGTGTGGTGTGATGGGTGAAGAGTGACAGGTCGACCACACCAGAACCAAAACCTCTGTCTTTTGCTGCATTGTAATAAAAGTTATGACGACAAGCCAAACCGTTCCCCATCCTGCCACAGGATAAAAACCCCAGAGAGGCTCCGACTGCTCGGCTCGCCAAAGAGCTCATTTATACCAATTTGGATGCTTCCATGTAAAAGACGGCCACGGAAACCGGGCCTGAAAAGGTCCAAAGAGACGTGGCTCAGTCTAGAGAAATGATGTCCGAGATGCCACTGTCCGTTCCCCCTCCCCCGCCGCCCCCTCCTCCGCCTCCCCCTCCCCCTCCTCCTGTGATGACCCGGGTTTCGTGGATGGAGCTGGTGGCGTGGGAGCTGGTGTCGTAGTGGCTGCTGGAGGAGACCAGGGCGGAGCTGGTGCTGGCTGCGGCGGCGCTCTGCATGCTGCTGGTCAGGTTGTCCAGGAACATCTGAGGCCGGTAATGCTGAGCGGGGAGAAACACAGAAACACACACACACTGATCAGGACCAAGAACATCCGTGAACAACCACATACGCACACCGGGACATCTACAATATTCATTTTCTCATTTGATAATGGCCTCGGTCACACAGGAACACACAGTGTGACCTCATCAACATGTTACACAACCGTCCACAAGCTTAAACTGAAGAAAGCTCAAAATGAATGAATTTACACAGAAATTAATGAATGCACAAAAAAAGGATTCACAAATGTATTTGGGGATTTATATGTATATGTGACTTAAAACACAAAAACATTTTCAATGCACGCAGAAATATGTTTCATCTCATATATAAGGAAATATACTAAATCATAAGATTTGTAAACATATTTGTGATGCACACACAAATATTTCTTGTTTTAAATATGTGCAATCCACAAATGTACACATGTAGAAGTATTTGCGATCTTCATCAAATACATATTTGGAGGTTGTTACACTGATATATGAACTGTCAACCCGCATTTATGAAGTGCTTTTAATTTGTAAACTTCCCTGCATTTGTGAGTGTTAGTTTTGAGACTCCCCTGACACGACTCCATTCAAAAATGTGTTTTTTCTAAGAGGGGATCGTCTGCAACCAATCAGATGTCTCACTCCTTTACAGCCAATCACATAAGTGCCTCCCCAGGACAGGTGTTTGAAAAATGTTTTTGTGATTGTTTACATTTGTGAATCCTTTTTTATCCTTTCCTTATTTATTAATTTTGAGACTAAGCACTGAGGGAAAAAAATTAAGTTGTAATTTGAACAATAAAATCATAATATGTAAAAAAGCCATAGTCATACAAATAAGTTGTAATATTCAATAGAAAGAGAAAACACACACTCACTCACTCATTACAAACAAACATACCTGAGGATCTGCTTGAATTAGTGAAAACAAATCCAGACCTGCGTGTGAAAGAGCATAAAAACATTAATCAGCAGCACAGCAGCGTGTGAGGTAGTAAAAAGCTTGCAGTCGTTAGTTGTGTGGCTGACTCACTCTGCATATCCGTGGGGATGGAGGCCAGGGTGGAGGGGTGGAAGGGAACTGCATAGTCCAGTGTGGAGGTCAGAAACGACGGGTCCAGGGACTGGATGTTTGGCATGCGCACAGTGGGCTGGTAGGTCAACACGCTGAGGAGGAGACAGCAGAGCGGTGACTTCACTTACAAACATCTGGTACTGCAACACCTTAACCAGCTGTGTGACCTCTGACCCTGCAGAGCTGTCCGTGGTTATACAGAACCTCAGCGAAGCGCCTTCTCACCCTTTTGTATGCATCTCCTCACTCTTGGAAATGTAAACGCAGCGTTTCTTCAGCGGAGGGTCGGCGTCCTCTTCATCGTCGTCGTCATCGTCGGAGGAGGAGCTTTCCAGAGTGAGATCTATCACGTCGGCCTTCTTGGTGGAGCTGGGCTCAGTAGAGTGAGGGACCACCGACGGCTGGCGCAGAGGAGCTGAGGTAAAAGGAGACAAAGGTTAAAGGATAAATCTGCTGTTTTAACCGTTAGAGTGACTTTCGGTGCTTGCAGAGTTTAATTTTTATAGGTTCTGTCACTTCTTTCTCACAAGCATTATTTAAACAGGAGGACTTTTTTTCCAAAGTATTTAGGACAGGGGTGGTTTCCATTGATGACAACATTAATCAAAATAACACATATGCAGAGTTTAATTTTTATAGGTTCTGTCACTTCTTTCTCACAAGCATTATTTAAACAATTATGAAAAATGTCTGTATGGGAAAAAAAACTTTTTTTCCAAACATGTCTAGGTTCGTTTGAAACATTTAGGACAGGGGTGTCCCTGTCCCTTTTTGCAAAGACAGCCAGATTTGGTCAGGGGAAAAATAACACAAATTCATTCCAGAAATCAATAATAAATTCCGTCTGTTTTGCAACGGAGTTACCTGCCGACCATTCAGCCTGAGATCCTTTGAACCATTAACAAAAACTATTTAATACATGTTTTTATTTCAAATGGCTTTCTTTTCTTTTTTACCAAAATCACTCTGCTTCTCATATTTGAAGACCACATAAAATTATGAATGGGAAAAAAACTTTCAGGAAGCTTAAACATGTCTAGGTTAATTTGAAACATTATATATTATATTTTATATTATGTTTTAGAAATGGGCTGGAAATGGTCATGGGTTGTGCGCCATAGAGCAGCCACAGTTCTGCTGCCATCTTCTGGTGAAATATAAAATAGCTTTTTTTTTTGTACATGCTGGCACATATTATTGATTTTATGCCTGATTTAGGACATCTGTAGAGAGACAGGAAATGGGGAGACAGAGAGGGGGAATGACAGGAGCAAAGGGTCACCAGTGGAATCAAACCGGGGCCACTGCAAGGAGGACTATAGCCTTTGCATATCCCACTGATGTTTTTTTATTAAATTTCCAGTGGGGTTATGAAATGAACCTTATCAGAGCAGAACACGTTAGCAGGATGCAGGCAAGCAAGGGTTAGGGTCCGGGTTAGTGCGTCCCTGCACGGATAAGCGGTACAGATGATTCAGGGATGTATGGGTGTCAGGATGATAAACTTACCCTCCACTTTAGGAACTGACTGAGACGGGACCTTAACCGCCTCCTTCTTCGGCCGCATGGGACACCAGGTTCCGTCCTCCTGAAACTTGATTTCATCCACATCCGAGCAGTCGTTCAGGATCTCCAGGAACAAACTGGACACGGAATAAAACACATCAGTCATAAGTGTACTTGAAGTGGTCATTCAGGAAGAGTGAGTTTGTCAGAGCAGAACACGTTAGCTGGATGCAGAGTCCAGAGGGTTTGGGTCCACGAAGAAATTCCACTCAAGTGAATAATTTCAAACTTGTTTGTTGTATATATTTTAGCTATGGTTAAAAATACTGGGTGACTCTAGGTGTTGAGTGGTCGACATCACACCACATGTCTGCACTGTCTACAGTTTTCTGTCCTGACGCCCTCATACATTCACCATTTACATGGCACAACTCAACTCCTGCTTTTCCCCCTTTTGATATACAGATATGTAGATGTGCATTAATGTGTGAAGCCACTGTTATAAACACTGATCACTTTGCATCTGGGAGTTTTATAAAACCAAACTATTACGTTAGAGGGGCGTGAAGTAAAGAAAACCTACCCGTCGATGATGAGACTCTCGTATGCGGCCTTCTTGTCACACACAGGGCAGATCCATGTAGGTTTCTTTTCGTTCATCTGCAGGTAGAGGGCGGCGTCGAAACACTGCAGGTGGGAGCAGGTCACCGCCCGGCACGGCACCGTCAGACGCATCTTACCCAGCTGGAGGATGAGACACACTAAGGTTAGCAAGAGCACAAGAGCTGAAATTAACATATTGACCCGAATATAAGATGACCAGCCTTTTTTTAAAGACTTTTGGAAAAATACTTTTTTTAAAATCATGTTTTCAACAACTGGTAGATAGCAATAAAACAGCAGTGGTTGAAATATTTATAATATCATTATGTAACTCAGAGTGTTTTTTTGGGGAAAAAAATGCCATCTTATATTCACTGGTCAATATGGTAATTTACACACCTTTATTCACAGAGCGAAAAGTGCTATAAACACTAACACCTAGAGTTACTGGTGCCTAATACCATAACTTTACAGATGCAGACAGACACAAGCAGGCAACATCGTTATAATCAGATGAACATGAGACGGAAGCTTCATTTACCGGACACATGAGTGAGACTCGGAGGCTCGTTGTAGCGACCTCACTGTCGGGATCTGCTGTCAGCTTCTCTTTAACTGGAACAAAGCAGGAAGAGGAAACATTTCATTTTATCTGACAAAAACAAGTTACGACACCAAAAAGAACGTAACTCATAAATGATAACCACACTGCCTCCACTAATGTTGTGAACCTATATGTGAGAAACTTGGTTTCTATATTTAAAGAAAGGAATTAGTGAAACCTGATTTCTCATCTCTTATTTCTCATGTTTTCAGACATTTTACACGCAGGTATGAATGTGAGGAAGATTCCCATCTGCTTTCCACTAAAGCACACTAAACTACAGCAGAGACTTAAAATAAGGAAGTACATTCTTTCAAAATAAGGTGCTGGGGAACCAGCTGTTCAGGAACCAGGTTTGTGCATGTGACCTGAGAAAAATCTTTAGATTTGTGAAGATTTGTAAATGTTTTGTTTTTTTCCATGATATGCTTATTATCCTCCTAAATCTATTATATGTTCTATCACAAATTCTCAAGTCTGAGAAACTGAGACCAGTTGATATCTGACATTACTGCCTTTTCAGTCATAGAAATAGTACCTGATTAAATTCCTATTTATTAACTTATCAATCAAAAAACTAAAGGTTGCAGGTCGTGTGTTGGTGACAGCTGACTGTGTACTTACTCAGTGCTCGGGAGTGGTCTGGGTTCCTGATGCCCTTCATCCTCAGCCTCTGCAGCAGCAGCGGCGACGTCAGCTGCCTCACCAGGTACACAGACATCGAGTAGGTCTGAAAAACAGTCAGTACATAAACTGTTACCGAGCCCATACACACGGTGTCTGGAGAGAAGGTGGAGAAAAAAACAAATAGCTGCATAGATCCGGGAAGGTTTGTGCTCTCACTTTTCCAATCTCAGGTGCCCACGTCACTGAGATCTGGTTGGGTACCGCGGATGAGAGTCTGACGAGGGAGGTGATGTTCAGGGGTCTTCCTGGTCTCTTCTGTTCCACACCGTTTTTTGGCGGCGGAGCGTAACCCTGCAGGATTATAACACATGGTTAGAGTCTTCATTGTGAAGCATTGATGCTGGACTGATATTATTGGTCTGTGAGACAAGTACTTACTGGCAAAGGGAAAAGTTTCCCATTGACCTTTATACACAGACTGTTGGGGTAATTATCCTCCTGGGGGCAACTCGTCTCTGACAAACAAAACCTGGCGACAAAGAGGAACATTTAAGAGCCTGAATAAATTTTATAAATGAAAATTAAAAAAGACATTCATCAAGCCATCTCTCAGGATGCATCATCTGAAGTCGCTAAGATTTTAAAGATCCAGAAAATCTCACCTCAGCTGAATCTGAACCATATAGTCCCTCCTGCCTCCTGGTAGAAAGTCCCTGTAAAACAAACATGGTTCAAACTGTGTTGTTGTTTTTTTCCATCACACACAGCCGCATGTTCCTCAGTGATCGTCATACATCCACCATCGCTCCTACCTGGATATGCAGACTTCTCGAACCTGCTGTGGCGTCAAGGCAAAGATGAAATATTTTTCTTGGTGGTATCTCTGTGCAGTGCTCGCTCCTGCAGACACACATGACAACCAGGAGGGGTCACACACCCGCTGTTACTTCACACAACTGAATTACCACGACCCAGGCACAAACCCACAAGGTATAACTTCAGATTAAACCTTGTCAGATAATTGTCAGATTGTAATTCTGCATTGTTTCCCTTTATAGATCCCACTGCACCAACACTCCCCACACACGTTGCCCCTTCCTTGATCAGCAGAGGTAATACATGTTGTTGTATGTGGTTTATACAGAGATAGAGCTGGACAATCAATAAAATATTATCAGGACTGTTTCTTTGGTTTTTTTTGTCTGTAGTCATATCTGTATTTTTTTTTCTGTGAAATGCAAAAGAAAATCTGTATCTGTCAAAACTACTGCAATATGACTTTTTGTATATTGTTCATATATGTACTTGTTTTACATTTTTGTAACATTGTAGTTAGTTACAACAGGCTGATTTCTCTGACTACCACTTGAAAATAAAATGACCAAGGAAACAATATCAAATATCTGAAAAATAATGTTTTTTACTCAATACAAAAGGTATTATGTTGGAGAACACAATGTTTGTTATCCAACTACAACTGGAATATCATATCTACAACAACACGATTATTGGCAGAAGTAAGAGTTCAATGAGTTCAAACCAGAAGAGAGAGGAAACAGTACAGACCCAGACTTGAAGGTTTGATCAAGACGTCCAGCACATCATAGAAGGGCAGGGGCTTCATCTGCACATCAGGGTGGACGGGGGGGATGAGGGGGGTCGACTGCTGGAGATTCATACTGGTTTTGATGTTGGGCCAAGCGGCTGTTTCACCGGTCGACAGGCTCAAGTCTGTGTTACAGGACTGACTCCTGCTAAAAGATACACACTCACAGTTACTATCGTCAAAGCAAACTTGAAATCAGGTGTGTTAAACTCTCACCTACTGTATGTAATACATACAAACGTCACCCTTTTTTTTAAATCATCTGTTAAAATCCAATACATTAAGCTGAATTTCAAAAATCATACCAAACAATCTTAATACTTATGCCCGTTATTTGTAAGTTGCCATATAGCTAACTTCAGCATTAACAGTTAGTTACATACAGTCTAAAAGAAAGGTTGTTACTTCAGCATCAAACTTGATTCCTTAACCTGCCAAACAAACAAATGAAACCTTACTTTCCTCTACTGATAACCAGGCTTACAAGGACTAACTTTCTCTGCCCTGAAGAAGCACACGATGACAGGAAATTTTATAAACTCACGTCATACCAATAGAAAACACACAAATTGTTGCTGTAATAAATTAGAAAAACATTTGTCTGTCATAAGGTAAAACGTGTATTTAAAGATTCAACCTGTGTTGAGCACAGAGGGAAGGTATAAACTGCACATCTGGGTGTGTAATGATATGTCAGTTAACACCTGCAGCAAATCCTTTCATACAGGTGTTTATGTTCATGTTCAGACTTGACCTTCTTCTCCAGCACTGCAGATCCCCCCCTACTTACAGGTTTACCAAACTTTACACTCCCACATAACAAGCTCCAACCCTTTTTGGCCCTCATTACAACCCGTAGCAGCTCCCATTTGTTTACAAAACGTACATAACGCCCGAGGATCCTGTCGCGGCTCAGAGCAGCTGTTATCCTCCTTGTAGCACACATCAAAACAACCCACCTTTCCCCTACTGTCTGACTTAGTTATACAGCTGTTTATCAATCAGATTCTGGTTTAGTGCAACTATATGACTGAATTAACTACCTGCTAACATCCACTTCTCTGTGGGAGCACCAACAATTCACTCAGCAGCTCGATCACAAATACACAAAAACACTGTTTTCAACATGACAGTGCACTGAGATCACTAAAGAAACTAAAATGACGACTTTAAGCTGTGAAAAAAACCGGTGCTGGACCAGACACCCAATACGCATTGTGTTAACTTTTTTAAAAACTAGCTTGGTGTTTTTAGCAGCTCGACCTCGGTTTCCCTACTACACAAGTCGATTTATAACTCGCGAGTTAATAACAACAGTAGATATCCACGTGTTTAAACACTGGTTGCAGTAACCAGTTCATGGTTTTTGTGTAGTCCCAGCTGTGTGTGCAGCGAGCTAACAACAACAACAACAACAGTCTCTAGGCGATTGGCTAATGCAACTGTTAGCATCGAGGCTAACTACCGAGCCGTAAACGATCTGTTGTTGTGGGAAGAAAAAAAAAGCTCCTTTCCTGTCCTGGCAGTGCTCTGTCCTATCGGCCCAGGAAACTGTACACAGATTATTATGCTCGTTACAAGTCATCGATGCACGGCGCAGTGTTCACACAAGCAAGTGTCAATCAGTGTTTTTCTCTTCGCCTACCCGAAACTCCTCATTCTCCACCATCTTGTTGTTCAGGTCATCCCGCCCAGCGCCCAGCACTTCCGGGTGACGCCACAGCTGGGCACCAGAGATCCGGTAACGGATTCCTTCAATTACCTCCTCCTCCTTCTCCTCCTCCACTACTCCCTCCTCCTCCTCCTAGATCTTTTTCTTTAGTTTTTCTCGAGAAACTGCCGAGGCATCTCCACTCCTCCATACTCCACTATTTTCTTAGGTCTATTTCCTCTTCACCTGCCTCATATTGAGGTTTCCTAAAGATAATCATGTTTTTTATTTGTTTTTAGGCTACTGGTCAATCAATCTATCTATCTATCTATCTATCTATCTATCTATCTATCTATCTATCTATCTATCTATCTATCTATCTATCTATCTATCTATCTATCTATCTATCTATCTATCTATATTCTTTATTTTAAACACTGGCAATTAAGAAAAAAGATAGAGAATGGGAGGAAATACATGATTGTGCAGTAGGCCTAAGTCATTTCCATTAAAAAAAAAACATTTTATATAAATATACACGAACCATTAGGCACAAGACGGCATTTACTTACTGTAAAAAAGAGCAACATGCCACTGCAGTCTTACTTCAGTGTTATTGTGTATTGTATTTTATTTTGTCACCGTGGGACAGTGAGAAACGGCTTTTTCAATTAATCTGTCTGGTAGGTTGAATTGACAATAAAAATCTTGAATCTTGAATTGAATCTCAGTTCTCAGCCTTGCCCATGAAGCAGTGTCTATCAGTCACAACACCATACCACATGTTTTTATCATCAAAAACCAATGAGATTATTGGATTATTGATCCATTTACAGTAAAAGGGTTCATGAATGTAACAAGGTGACGAAATACTGTCCGTTGTCGCTGCACACGAATGCCTTCAATGCTGTGGCACATCATGTCCTTTTTCGTAACTCAGCTCAAACAGTGGTAAGGATGGCTCAGACAGTTTTTTCAAAATCATGAAAAAAATTGAAAACGGCTTCAGTTTCACTTACTGTAATGCACTGGCAGATGTGTAAGGTTTGGATATGCTATTAACATTTAATTATGATATTATGTGTCAGAAATCTACAATACAGTCCATTACAATTCATTTTCAAATGTTAAAATGTGCATGTTTAAAAACTGTCACAGTACAGTATGTAGGCCTATTTTCACTGAGCACACACTAACTATTTCATAGGGAGTTTTCAGCAGGTGATGTAGCCTACTCGATTCCCTAGGTGTAGGGAACAATGGTGATCAGGTGATCCTATACATTCAAACTATAATTAGGTATACAAGACTCCATGGACTACATCATTTCACCACTGTGAATTTGGAATTTTTTGACCAATATTTCTCCCAGATGTTGATGTGAGTTTAAGAAGATCTAACCTGTTGCAGAAACTACAAAACTTTAGGAATAGTTAGATCAGATTTGGGATGGTGTGAATGCATGGTGAAAATGCCATCTAAATTTTGACTGGCTTTCCCTTGGAAGTCTTAGTCCTGTTCTTGGTAGAAAGTTGTAAATTTATCAACTGTTTTCTTCTTCTTTAGGAAAAACTGTAGAGCTTACATTACAAAAGCCCGACAGCAGTCTGGGGTCATTAAACAGATCCACTTTAAAGGTTTTCTTATCTGGCTTTTAAGTGACAGACAACTGGGCGTTTGCCCGAGATGTCCATTTCAGGGATCTAGTTGACGGGCTAATGGCCGATCCTCGGCCCCACAGTCAGACCTATGGACCAGACCCATATTCCCCGCGCTGTGTATTCTGGGAACACACAGTAATTTCAAGATGGCGGCGAGCAGGAGGCTGGCCAAGGTAAATCTCCCGATCTTGTTATTTTCATTCTATTTGTTCAGTGTCTAGACAGGTTGGCAGCTCTCCGCCACATTCTTCATTCGCCTAAACTCTTATAAAGCAATGTTACTGAGTGAAGACGCGTTTGGGGGGCGGTTTCTAGGTTGAAAACTTGTTAAAAACGAGAGGTCACTACTGCTCACCCAGCCGACGGTAGGAAGCCAAGCACCGGCAAATTAGGCCAGAGAGTCTAGTCTAGAGTCAGCCCCTCCGTAAAAAAACAACAACTGCCGTGTTGGTGCTTTATTTGTACGGACCAATACTGACCACCAGGCAGCTAAGGGTTGTATGATCGATGTAGTGGGTCAAGATGTAGCTATAACAAAAGATCCTGGACGTGTTTCCACCGCATAAGGCGTTTTGCTAATCAGCTAACACGCTAGCCCCGGATCTTAGCTGCGTTTTAGCGAGCTAGGTAGCCAGCTAGCCAGCGAGCGTTAGCCACAGAACTCTCAGGCAGCCGGGTTTCATGGAGACCGTCGTCAAGGCGCGGTTGAGCACGAGCCCGGTGGAGTAAATCCACACAGTTCCAACATGAGTCACGGCCGTTACACACGAACGACATTGATTAAACGGTTTAACGTCGATTCGAAAGACGACGATAGAACATTACGCAAGGTCTGCGTTATCCTACCCGTTTGCATGTGATTAACGTTCGGTTGTTGTGTGCCTCTCCCTCAGCCCCTTGTTCCCTGTAGGCCACATACAATGACCAGAGTCAGTAAATTACACAGTTATAGCGCACAGTGTTTGAACTTATATTGTTTATTTCAGTCACAAAGCTAAAAGCTGCCACCCACAGAATGGGAACGGTCGTATGTGAAAGTAAAAGTCAATTGAAATGTCACTGCCATCGAAGCAGGAAACAAAGAGCTGTGTTAATGATTAACGACACTTCTTTTTGATTTGCCATCATTACTCCAATGTACTTCCTTTTTATAGATTAGAGAATGAAAGTTGATTTTATAGACACCGTTTGAGAAGTACAGATTGCTCTGGTAAAGTACCTTACACTTTATGTGTGCGATTATGATCATCACGCAGGATGTGTCATAACTGAGACACGACGGTGACACTTTGCACAGCAGCTACTTTAAATCCGATGATACACCCAATAAAATATGTGGCTTGTAAACTTGGTTGCCCGAATACAATAAGGAAATCAGCCTGACAGAAAAACTTCAACCATGAGGAAATTATGACCATAGTTATCAGCAGCGTTTCACAGAGCAACTGACTTGTGTCAAGCGACTTTACTCATTCAGCCGATTGAAGATCAGGCTTAAAAAAATGCAACTTCGGTTTGTAGGAAATGGTCGAACCAGTATGTCAGGAATTACTGTGTGTAATTTTGCCTGTGGCCCACACAGCACCAGTGTCTTGATGACTTCTCAGGCTGCTGTTTGTTACACTGTTATAGCTATGTTACTGCATCATCATCACAGTATAAATGCCACTGATCACAGAATATGATAATGCATGTCTATTCCAGTTCATGTTTTTCAGCATTACTGAATAATATAAATTCCTGGTGCTAGACTTTAAACCATTTCCAGACTGTTTTTTTTATACCAGTGCTTAATAAAAATAGTAAAAGTTTTACCATTTTTTAATTTCCTAAATGGACTTGGACTGTAAATGTACTAAAAGCAGTTTCCATTCTGTCTTTCACCTGCTTTGCTGTCTTGCTCGTATGTGTAATGTTCACTGTCTGCCTCTTTCCTCAGGAACTTGAAGAGATTCGCAGGTCTGGAATGAAGAACTTCAGAAACATTCAAGTCGAGGAGTCAAACCTATTGTCATGGCAAGGGCTCATCGTTCCTGTAAGTAACCGCTCCTCCTCCTTGTTTGACAGGCCGGACAGATCCGTAGGCCAACGGGTTTCTTTTTACTGACCTCCACCCTTTCACTTTCAGGACAACCCTCCCTATGACAAAGGAGCATTCAGGATCGAAATCATTTTCCCCACTGAATACCCTTTCAAGCCTCCCAAGATCACATTCAAGACAAAGATCTATCACCCCAACATTGATGAGAAGGGGCAGGTCTGCTTGCCTGTGATCAGTGCAGAGAACTGGAAGCCTGCTACCAAAACTGACCAAGGTGGGTGTGTTAGCGTTGTATACCACAGCAGAGGTAAGGTGTTGCTACAGCTCACATTATTACATGTGTGTTGAAGAGCGGGCCTTTGAAATTCTTCCATAATGGTGCTAATGCAAGCTTTAATTTTAAAAACACAGTTAGACAAGGTCAACTGATTTTTATTTCTTCAAGCTGAGTCATGCTTGACACCGAGGGATGCCCTAATGGTCAGCAGTCAGTCATTATGATTAACCATTTTTCATTAAAAAATTGAAATATATGAGCAAATACCAAAAGCATCTGTGTATTCCAGTACTCTGAGTTAAAGACAAACTGTAGATACCTTGTCCTATTAGTAATTAAACCTATATTTTAAATGAAACCCACTGTGTAGTAGCTATAACAGAAAATGTGTCACTGTAAAAGAAATGAGACAAGATCAAATTTGATCACACAACAGGGCTGAGCGTCATCTGTGTACAGATCCTTGTGCAGCATGAAGTTAAATGTAAAACACGGATCATTTCACACACACAGACAGAAAGACTCACAAGGTGAAACCAAAAGCATCCACACACCCACAGGAGGTAACAATGCCGTGAAGAGATCTGCACACACTTGCCAACATGGCTACCGCACGTTCACTGAAGGGTAGAGAGGAGGGAAGAAGATGAAACTGAAACTATACTCTGTCTGATTGCGGCTTGGTTAGACGATGTACATGCAGATATCAGCTGAAGGTGTCATGCTAATGTGCTGTTTATCTACATCTACATTCATTTACAAGTGCAAGTGGTGTTCAGGAAATTGCAGAATAAACTGCACCAAGGTCACAAGTCACTAGTGCCGAATAGTACCAGCCTGTAACATAGGAACTGTCATCACACTATTCATAGTCTGACAGTAAATGTTTTGTAGACTGTTCCAGGCCACAGGATTATGAACCTTTGAAATTAGCCAGTGAAGGTAATTGTACTGATATGTGATTCTTACTCTCAGCTGATAGATGGAGGAGATAAATATGAGTTTGTGCTGATGGATCTCAGTGGTGAGGTTAACCTGCAGTGCACACAACGCTTACAGCCAAATGACTAACTGTCTGCTCTCACACCACTCATTGATGACGGTCACTTCCGAGAGCAAGTTCTTTTCAAAATAAAACGTCCAGGTGATACATTCACCTAAAATTCCCACAAAAACACAGGTGTGCATTTATAATGTCCCACGTATGAGTACCAGTAGTTCTGATTGGACAGAGTTTTCCTTATGAAACTCACATGGCCAAAGCAGCTCAGTGAGGAGGGAAACACAGCCGTCGCCTTCGGCATGCAGCTGCAGGAGGGCAACACAGCTGCTCACACATGCAGGTTCATCCCCTCAATCACTGCTCGACTTTGACCGACCCTGCTCTCGCTGCTACACACGGTCCCATCCTCTCCAGCAGCAGCAGCAGCTGTCTGAGGAGGCAGAGGCTGCTGAGTTTGGGCCACTGCCGCCCCCTCTTGCCTGGGTCTGTTTCGACATGATTGATTTCAGCTACAGGAAGAAGCTTTGACTTTTAACCTCCAGACTGAAGCAAAGTTTGTTGTGTTGAATGTTACATCTGCTGCTGGAGTTCAGCATGCACCTGTATTTATCAGATAGATGAGAGGTTTTAATTTATTATGAAAGACTAGCAGCTGAAAGAACAGCTGACCCTACTTTAATTACAAACTAATTAGCTACATCAGTAAGATGAATACGGCCATAGTGTATAATAATAATAAAATAATCTGGTTAATTACATTTGAAGAATTTGATTCCTCATGTTTTCAATGGGTTGCAATGAGTAATTTATTGAAAGTGTTGATCACTATAAGAGGTTTCCATCTAGTCATTAGTCACTTTTAAAAATAGTAATTTAAAAATGTTGCTCATGTTTGGCTGCTCACTGACTGAGCGACACCTTTTGAAGTGCGAGTGTCATCTCATGGACTCTTTTCACTGTTGAGCAGATTGTTATCAGGTGTTTATTACATGCACAGACGTATCCTTCAAACGTTCAGATATGACTTTTGGACCATATTTGTAGTGTTGCTCTGTGACTATGGCCAAAGTCTGCGTGAGAGTGTAAGAGATATTAATTTCTGATGTGTACTGTAATATGTCTGTTGAGCGGGCGTCCAGTCTGATTGGGGCAGTAAAATGACTTCACTAAAAAAATGACCTTGTGATTTCTTCTCACATTGGCTTTCTCTGTTTTCACGTTGATGATGGTTCATATCTGACATGTTTCTGTGGCTGTGTGTGTCTTGCAGTAATTCAGTCCCTCATCGCGCTGGTGAATGACCCCCAGCCGGAGCACCCCCTGAGGGCAGACCTAGCAGAAGAATACTCAAAGGACCGTAAAAAATTCTTGAAGAACGCTGAAGAGTTTACAAAGAAACACGGCGAAAAGCGGCCAATGGACTGATCACATGACGAGCGTGTAGCCCCTCTCTCTCTCTCTCTCTGTCTCTTTCTCCCCCTCTCCTCTTATCTCACCTGCCCGACCAAAATACCAAACCTCCTCTCGCCTCTCTCGCTCTCCTCCCCCTTCCACACCTCGCCACCCTCCTCGTTCACTCCCCTCCACCCCCACCCCCCCACCCCCCACTGCCCCACACCAGTCCTCCCTGCAGCCCAGGAGCTGCCCAGCTGAAGCCCGGCAAGCGGCAGCCTAAGCCGCCCTCCCCATCCAGGACTCTCTGTGGATCAGACAGCTTCCTCCCTTTCCTCTTCCCTCCTCCTCCTCCTCCTCCTCGGCCATAAATATCCAGACCATTTCTAACTTTCTACTCTTTTCTTAAAGTGAAAAATGGAAATTGAAATGCTAAGGGAACACAATGTTCAGATGAAGTTAGATGGAAATACTCAGAGTAATGTGTTGATTTTCTGTTGGCTTTTCCTTCATATAAACGGCTCTTGTGTTAAATAGATCTCACTAGACATGATTTTTCTCAAGTATTTTATTTTTGCAGAGCAGGAGAAGTGATTGATTTACTCTTGTTTTTGTTTTTTTGTTTTCGCCCCATCACCAATGATCAAACGTTGACCGACGTTAGAAGCTGTTAGTTAGGACCTGGAGGCGTTTCCCTCCCCTCCTCTGCTTCTAGACTTGCACTGTTCTTCTCTGTGGAACAATCCCTCACACACCAACACACCAACACACACACACAGGTTGTAATCCTCTAAGCAGAAACACACTCTGACAAGCCACATACCGTGAATTAAATAGTTATCGCTGAAAATGCTACGGACGAAGTAAAATCAGTTCCATTTCCAAACCTGCTGCTCTCATCATGCAGCAGTTTCGTCCACATGTTCACACGTTCTCAGATGTACGTTGAGATGCTGTTAAACTGTTTCCTGCATCACAAACGGCTGCTGTCACTTTCTTTCCCTGAAGTAATGATCATTTTCCTCTCTATCCACCTCCACATGTTTTTTTTGCTTTTGGCACTTGGTGTATTAAATTGATGGGATTGTGGGAAGAACCTGTTCATTTAATTTGAATCTCCCACGCATGTCTCCTCTCCCACCTGTATAACCCACCTGTCACATCAGAGGCAGAGCCCTTTACCACACTGAGACATATTCCAGCAGCAGGTTGTCAGCTGCCCGGTTGAAAGGGACCCGGCTCCTCGGGAGGGGGAGGGAAAGGCTGGAGGAAGAGGCGCTCGGCTGGAAAGGGAGCGCGGCTCCTGGGGCGGTCCTAGAAACAAGCACCTTGAAGGCAGCTGGGAGCGGATTGGCTGACCGGGGATGTGTCAGGACATGGGAAGGGACTGCAGTGGCCAAAACTCCACCATGTAACAGCTGTTTGATCTGGTCCCAATATTGTTTCATAATAAAGATGGCTAACCATTTGGCCTCACTGTCTGCCTGCTGGTCAACTGGATCTTCACATGTTTGGCTTGTTTGACTGGACAGAGCAGAGCTAACACAGACCCACCCACATGATTTAAAGCTCCATCCCAGACTAATTTAACTTTTACTAAACATTACAACTTGCTCCAAACTGCAGCTCATGAGCTACCTATTAGGTTTTCGGGGGCTTTTAGCAGTGTTTCAGTGTTTTCAGAGTGAAAGATAGTTGGACCTTGAGTTTACAAGGTAAAAAAATGAGTCAGCTGTAGTTTAACTAAGTGACAATGATACTACAAATGTGAGCGAGGATCCTGTTAACTCTGGAAGAGACTTGGTTAAAAGGGTCACACGTGGCCTTGGATCAAACACAAAGGTCTGAAGTCATTTCTAATAACTAATGATGGGTCAGATGAAGCTGAATTAAAGCCCAGAAGATTCTTCAGCTCAAGTTATAACTGAGGATTATTAACAAAAACACATTATATACTTCATTACAGGTAAAAAAAAAAAAAAAACAACAAAGCCAAAATGGTATCAAACAGTATCCTTGGTGATAATGTCAGCAAAAGGTACTCAAGTTGGTGAAAATGAAATCACTTGAGTTTTCTATTTGATTGTCAATACTGATGCATTTGTGTATTAGAGGTGTTTAACTGCAAACATCCCAGAAACTATAGGTGAGAAATGAAAAGGTACAATACATTTCCCCCCCCACTACTACACTAAAATGTGCTGTCAAATCTATATTAAGATATTTAATGATTAGACTAAGTAGTACATAACATTTCCCTGTCAGGCCTGACTCGTAACTGGGAAATTAAAGTATGAGTCACAGGCCTCCCTGGCAATTAGCACACACATAATTCATCCTCTCAAGTTATTAGAGAATCAGGGAACAACACATTTTCAATAATGAAATAAGATGTTTTATTTCTACTGGTGTAACATGACCGCAACACTTCTTACAGCCGGCTGTGAGGTGCAATTAGCATTATTATGTGTGTTTGTGGACACTGGGATGGAGAGCCTCACTCAGAACAGATAACTTATAAAATTGTTTTCCTGGTCTTTGAGTCAGTAGGTTTGAAAAAAACAAACCAAACAACAACAGGAGAGAGATCAGACATTAGTTTGACATCATTTATTAGCTCACTCTGTCTGAAGCTTTTCATTTATAACCTTTCATTCAAACAGCAGCGCATAAAAAGTTTCAACAGACACTGAATCAAAATATAAAATTTTAAATACCCAGACAATGGCTATAAATATTACACATAAACTGTATTGTTACAGATGATTGGTAGGTGATGAGATGTTCAGTGCTACTTGTGCTACACAGACCTGAGATCACTGGAAATCATCCCTCCAACCTCCAACCAACCAAGACAACATGGCTTCATTAACCTGTTTAAGGCCCCTAAGGCAGAGACCATTCTTCTATGTCGCAGGATCGTCTGACCCCAAACTGCTGTGTGGTCATTTGAGACACAGACCTCAGGATCAGATAATAAACTCACAGTAAAGGAAATTATTACAACATGAGTGTTTTTTCTGTAACTCCATTTATCAGCAATTAGAAATGTCTCCATCACCAAGTTAAAGCTCAGATGTGCAAACACGGTGACATCATTAAAGGGGTCAGACTGATCACAGAGCAGTCACAGTGGATGATAACGGACAAAACTACAGTATAAATATAAGGAAAGAGCGTCATTGTAAGTAGTGCAGTACAGTGGTCTGTGTACAGCAGCACTTACGGTAAGTATGGCTTCTATAACACCTGTTCACCTCTCTGCACTAAACAGGAAATGTTCCAGTTTGTAGGTCACTACTGTTGTTTGGTAGTGTTTTCTCGCTCAGCTGGTCACCAGTCGATGTGAATGGGCTCAAATGCGGTGATCCAATAATAGCAGAAGAAGTCCACGTGCTACTGAGACCCTCCTGTCTGCAGAGAACTACATTTTTTACGTTAGTTCCTGTTTACAGAGCGCTGTGGTTGTGATGCTACTTCCTATTTGATTCAGTTCAGTTGATTCAGTTCAGTCTGTCATTGAGGGTTCCTTTGTGATCATTATTATTATTATAATGAAAAACTAGTATGTGTTCCTAGGTCCTTCATGATTTCAAATAAGTCAGCGACTCATTAGTAACATTTAAAAAGTGAGGCAGTGAACACTGTCTGAAAACTGTCGCCTGTGTCTTGGGCATAATTATGGAAAATGGTGTGCATAATGTGTATTACTATTTTATTTGTTAGAAATTCACCATTTCCCAATAGCTCCCACATCACAGATGGCTCATCATAATTACAGGGTTGTCGTTGTTAGAGCTAGTTGTGTTATTGCAAATGTCAGCTTCACTCTGAATGATGCTGTTTTAAAAACCACTGGAACAGATCTGGTCCTAATTTGTTCACTACAGTATAAATAGGTGCTTGTGCAGTGGTCAGAGGTCTTTGAAGGCACAGAGCTGCACTCTCTCCTGGCTGTAGAGGGCCAGCAGGGACGGGTCTCTGAGCACGCTCAGCTCGTGCTGTCTATCGGCTGACTGGGAGAAGTCGTCAGGGCCCTCGCCGCAGCCTCCCTCCTGGGGGTGGCTGGGGTAACCAGGGTGGACCATGAGCTCTGCAGTGACCACGGGTTGGTTGGAGCCTGATGCGCTGCTGGAGGTAGTGCCTGACGGCCCCGCGGCCAGGGCGTGGCTGAGGGCCCTCTGCAGGTTGGGGACGGACATGTGCTGGCCCATGGTGGTCAGTCCCAGGTACACATCTGGCCACCTGTGGACATGGAAAAGGTTTATAATACTATATTAGACCTCTCAGGGTGTTTTCAGACAGACACAGCTCTGGTTCTGGCTCTGGCTCCTGTCCTAAAGTGTCAGAACCTCAGTGCGTTCACATCAGTTCAAGTGAAACCAAAGTGGAAATACGTTACTCTGCATTACTCAGGCGGAAGTGAACATAACAGTGGTGACATCTTTGCTTTTTTGCTGTCTCTGTAATTCCCCTTCAATTTTTTAAGTTTATTCATTATTTGGTCTGGCATTCAAGTTACTTTACTGTATTAAAGGTATAGTTCAATATTTTGCCATGATTGCCATAATAATCCCTATAGTTTTAGGAGTAGGTTTGTTACCTTTATGTGTCAGTGCAAGCTATTTTTAGAATGGCGGAGCAGAGCCGCGAGCTGCTCAGAGCTATGCTACGGAGGCTCATGGGATTTCTTGGTTTCCCTCATCAAACTCATCAAATACACAATCCAACAACTCCAAAAAAAAAACTCTGGTGGACAAGTTGTGACCTGCACATTCACCACGCTATGAGATAATAATGGAATGTTACCAGACGGAGTTGTTTTAGAGGTAAATATATATAATCCACTTTTAGCTGTTGTCCTGCTGCTCACTGCAGATTCATTCATAAATACCAGTTCATGTGAAAACTGTGTATGCTTGGTTTTTGTGTAGATGCATCATTTAAACATTTAGACCCAGGAGTAGAATCCAAGTATTTATCATTTATATTTATCTGTCCACACCAACACACACCCAAACAGACCTGATTCCATAGCGTGTGAAGACGGGGATGGAGTCCAGAGCGTCCTTCTCCACCTGTGTGTAGAATCTTTGGATGTGTGCCGGCAGCCACGGGCAGCTGTGTAAACCTGGCTCCACTGGGACACGAGTGTACGGGATCCTGAGGTCTGAGAGGACCTGTGCAAACACCTCGCGCACCTCTGCAACACCCAGAACACAAACCAGGGAATGACAGACCGACTCCAACATCAGGAGAGATGCAGCAGTAAATGTAGAAAACCCCAGAGGACATCGGCTCAAGACAGGCTTTTACACAGAATGTGGTATTTTATGCTTTGAACTGATGCCCTCTTTCTCTTTTTCATCCGGTAGCCTATATTTTTCTTGCTTTTATTTTGTTTATTTTAGTTCTAATTCTTTCACTTTACTTCATGAATTTGATTGTGAAGCACTTCACACGATGAGTGCTATATGAATAAACTTTGCTTGTATGGGTGTTATGCTCGGTGAGTGTTATGTTAGTCAGTGAGGAAAGTGGAGTCATGTTTGTGGCATCAGTGAAAGACTGAGCGACAGTTAGAGTTGAGTCTTTTACCTGGCAGTACATGGACGTGTTGGTGTCCATCCATGTGGTGCGGCAGGTGACCTGTCAGTTCCCTGAAGAGCCTCACCTGGGCCCTCAACTCCAAATCCACCTGGGGAAGAAAAACACACCTGAATGTTAAAGGAGATGGAGGAAGTTTTTTGGAGGAGTTTTTCTCTCAACGTCACTAGATGAGCTGTTGTTTAGCATGAAAACCACAGAGACCGTCACTTGAAAGTCAAATACAGAACTAAACAATGTTCATGTGACTTTCCTCTCATGCTATATGACTCAACATACACACAGCTCACATTGTGACAGTTGATTCATCACATTAAAGATGTTGTTTTTGCAATTTTGATAAAGATGAACATGCTTTTCAATAAAGAGAGCTGAAGAAACACTGAACCTCTGTCATTTAACATTTAAGATTCATGAGGCCACTTAAATCTGAACCACCAAAGAGACTACAACTGTATAATCAGACCACCCAGTGTCATATACAAACACAGTCTGGAGGTTACTCACCAAAATAAAGAGTCCAGAGTTCAACAAACAAAAACTTATCACTGATTCAAGAAATACCTAAAATCTCCAGTTTCCAAACTAGCAATGGCGAAGTTTCAGTTCAATTAAATTCTGTTTTATCTAACAAGTAAATTCTCCCTCCATCCTGAGAAATAAAAAGCTCTCTGCTAATAAGCTCTCTGCCAATAAAGTAAACAAAATAGTTGAGTGGAAGCTCTCTGTTTATTCAACCAAGTGTTGAGATAACATGAATGAGCTGAAAAACAAACTAACTGAACACCGGCTGCTTCCTGGTTTATGATGCCTTTTAAGCTTTAAGCAGTGTGTTTCTTTATAATGTGGAAATTAAAGCTCTTTGTTGTTATTGATTTTCTACACATGAGAGTTTTTCCTTATTGTCTTTGTTGTTTTATACTGTGGTGCAAATGAAACAAAGAATATAAAATATGTATGTAATGGGCTTTGGGGCAGCGTACCTGTTTCATGCTGAGCTGCCCTCGCTCCAGGGCCTGACGGAAACCCATCTTCCCAAGGAAGAAACCCCGCTGGTTTATCAGCGTGGAGCCCTGGAGGCTCTTACACACTGGGAGACCCTCTGACAGGTTGGCATGGAGACCGATGGGGATGTTGTGTCTGAAACAAAAAAGAAAAACTTCATCATATTGTGTGAAAAAGTATCTGACAAGCTTTACAACTTCATATTTTCACAGTATTGACAAAAAGGACCCTGTGCTTTTAATAAAGAAATCTTGTTCCTTTAAATATAGAGTGTGATTAGATAAATGAGTTAATGCTCAGGTGGTGTTTTCAATGTGAAATTCTGTATTTACTGTGCTTTTCATTTACAAACAAAGTTGTTGGAGCACGTGGACAAAAAAACCCAAAAACAAGAGCACGGCTTGTAAATGTATGAACGCTGAGCCTAGAAATTTACACATGGATCTTATCCTCTCATCTCTGTATCTCAGTATATTACCACCAGTTCAGTAGCATACTCTACCTTTTAGCCAAATCAGCTGCCTCTTTGGCAGCAGAGGCATTAACCAGCAGTGACACATTGGAGATGCCTCCAGCCTGGAAACAGTCCACGATTCCCTGGTTCCTCCTGGGACAGTAGCCGAAATCATCTCCTGTGACCACCAGCTTCACTCTGGGCTGTGGCATAATTGCTGGTCTCTGTGGAGGATCCGCAGGAAACGAAATTAAGAAGTGTTTTATCCTCAGTTCCCTCTGTCCTCATGTCAAGGTGGGAAACAAACTGAGAACAGATATCCCACTGTTCACCACTTTTTATTGTGGCCGTTAACAGCAACCAGCTGATGCAACTCACACACACACACACATGCATGTGACTTGTAAATGTCGTAATGACTCATTGTTAAAGTAACAACAATGTTTCCATTATGCAGTTGACATGTAAAGTCACCTAAAGTGGAAATTTGGCTGACGTAAGTGACAGGGAAGGTATGGATTTTCAGCTTTTTTTTAAGCTTCAGGATACAAAAAAAGGCGATTTATCAGGCAAATACTGTTCTAAGATGAAACTTTTGATTACAGTACAAAATAAAGGGCTGCCATTTGATAATACACATTGAACAAATGTGTAAATGGATGTTAGAAAACATTATTAATTGAAAGTGTCATGTCCCCTCTGAACCACTTAAGATGTTAAATCTGTCTAACCCAAAACATCAAGTTATAACAATTATTAATCTAAACTGTTAAAAAAAAATGCTGATGTCCAGTATGAGTCAAAGTATTATCCATATATTCAATAACCTCCAACATCTGGCAGAGGCTGGCTGTTGTCAGATGTTCTGTGTGAGTTGGCCCAGATGTGGAAGTAACATCTGACAGTCCTGCTGTACATGGGGGGCCAGTTTTGGGGGCCGTGAAACCGGGCCAGAACACAACAAGCATGTGGTCTATGTACGGATCGCGTCCTTGAACTAAACACTAGGTGAAACTTGACCAGCAGCAGCATCCGGGGTGGATGTCTGTCTGACCACAGCCATCGAGTGTAACAGTAGTAGTTGCAACAATATACACCCTCCATACAACATAATCGGTTACTTTATCATTGTTATTGTTGAAACATTTCATGCCAAAAGATTATGAAGCTGTTGTAAGTGGTGCAGCTGGTCTTCTGGACTATATTTTGGTCAGTGAACGTTACATGTGATACAATAATGGGGTCATAATCTAAATAGTAAATACCTGTCCACAAACCATCACAAAACCGCCCAGTCTCCTCAGTTCACACGGGGCTAAACCAACTCCACTCTCATTTATTTAAATAGACGTAAACATTTTTTGGGACGACACTGGCTCTCTGCCCTCCTCCCAGTGTCACCGTGGAGGGAAAGAGAGAGAGAGACCGGCTACAGACCATCGACAGGTCCGGTCCGCCCCGCGGTGCTAACAAGTCGGACCTAAACACGGACACGACCCTGTCTGCTCAACAAATGGTAGTAAAACTCGGTCTTACCCATTGTATCACTCGCGTCTATCCATGTGTCCGACGCCACAGAGACTGAGACAGTAATTAGCAGTACTTCCGACTAGCAAACCGCATTAGTGGAGGCTGGAGTTACTACAACACGACGCCCTCTGCTGGAAGAAAGAAACATGGCGGCTCCTGTCCTTCAAAATAAAACGTCAGTGTAGTGTTTCAGATTTTATACCGGTAGGCTATAAAATATAAAACTATAAAACTGCATCTTGATATGTTAACATATCTTTAGTGTAATTGTCTCTACCGCATAAAGATGTGTTTGATTTGATATAGAGTTGATAATCATTTTTAATTGGCTCTATCCTATTTATTAAATCAAACTTTTGGATAAATGGCCTAACGTTACAGCGTGTGATTAAAAAAAACATTATTAAAAACGAAACACCATTTTGTAGCGACTACTGTACGTTACTGTACTGTACATGTGGTATAACCGCAGCTTTTATTCTGAAAAAAAAGAAAAAGAAGAAAGAATGGTAATGGAAAGTTGACGTAACACGTTCTGTTCAGAAATGACAACTGTTCGCGTTACTCTCGAGGAGTTATTAAAAGTTTATCCTTTTCGGGGAGAACATACAATTTACGTCATACAAACCATATGGGTTCATAAGAAGAAATGTTCACGAGAACCGGTTGTCTCACTACAGCCCGGAACACCTGCGGCACTAAGTCAACATTTTAAAAGTGAGCTATCATTAACATTATCAATGACGACATGCACCAACACCTTAAACACCACCAATGATTTTGAACATACCTTCCACAGGCACAGCTTCATTGACCACTGAACTCAGTGCTGACTGTGTGCTACATGTGTACAGATGTTGCCTCCCTCAAGTGTGCACGTCACGGACTCCTTGGAGACTCCTTGGTCACACGGATCCAGCACCTGCAGGGGCCTTCAACCAGGAACACGAGAAAACAAGAGACATAGAAGGAGCACAAGGAGCATAAAAGACTAGAGAGAAAGAGATTGATCAGATTTATTAACCCCTGCACACGGGCTTTATAGAAATTACTCTTTATAAATGATAATCAACTTGAAAACACTCCCACAGCTGACCATAAATGGTCAATGCAAATTCTGTGGAGGCTGTGTCAACAAAACAAAGCCTGAGAGGCTGACAGCTGTTTAAAAAAAACAACATAACATCCAGCATACAGAGGTCTCTCTATCTGTCCACAGTCAAATCTGGAAAAATAATCAATAAGTCATGTTGGGGAAATATTTACACTGTGAAGAACTGATGATGAATCTACCAACACTCAGTTTCTCCAGATCAAGGAAATCATATTTAATTGATTAACGTGCCTGAAAAGAAAAGAAATTAGGGCTTCCATAAGCAAAGAGAGGTCCATACAGTGAGGACCTCAATTAATAGAGATAACCAAACTGGAAAATACAGGACGATCCCATATTTTAACGGTATGAGCCAGTGTAATTATTGGTTTATTCATTCTGGTAAATAATGTTTTAGGTAATTCCTGTGCAATTCCTGGGTGTAGCAGGGGCTGCACTGTCTCAGTGAGGTTCAAGCCCCGAGTCTGACCATTGTCAATTACCACTAAGACAGAGTGACACTCTTTCTCACTGCACATTTATTTATACAAATTTAAATGACAAACATGCAGCAGTGCGTGATATTTTGATGACGCCAGCTTTCACAATTTAAAATGTATACAATAGGTAAATGATCAACTAGTGTAACAAAGTCCTGGTCTTCGTGGCTCCAGATTCGGAAAACAAGCCCCAGAAGGAAGCGCTCATACTTTATATCATCCGTCGTCAAAATTTATGAAAATAAATGCAGATTGGAAAACAACAATGTATAATTGTCCAAATAGTGTTTGTTGACGGTTCTGCCAACAGCCTCTAGTTGTTGTCCTTCATCCACTGCTCAGTCCACTGCACTATCTGCTCCATGTTGCGCTCCAAGTCTTCAGGAGTATTGCTGGGCAGCTGGTGGACGATCTCCTCTTTATAGGCCTCCATGGCTTCCTCGTAGATGGTCTGGAAGATCTCGCACTGCACGTTGTCCTGCAGCTTCTTCCCGGAGTAACCCCTGTCAGTCACACAGAGGACAGAGTCCACTTCAGACCAGGACCAGAGAGACAAACTGAAACGACTATGTGATAACTAACCCCAATAAAAACAGGTATAATGATGGGATTTATCAAGCACCTCTCCAGTTTATGGAAATAAAAGTGATGATATGATTAAAAAAGTGGCCAATGCCACAGTTGGGTCAGTGAGTTTTTGTCAGATCTGCTGGTGCTGGCTTCTATTAGTGTAAAAATGTCACGCTACCTGTGGTCAGCTAATGTACCGTACTTTTCATCAGCAGGCAGCGACCACGTTAGGGTAAACAAGAAATTTGAATGCCATGCAAAACTAGCTAAAAATATAATGCCAGCCAAAAATCACCCCTACAAATACTCTAGTAGTGTTAAATAACACCCAATGTTATCGTGGATTGTTTTATGTCATTTCGTTGTATATTGTTGTATGTATAATTTGTAATACAAATAAATATGCCACAGTTGAGTGTGACTTAACATAACGTACTATCAAATGTTTATATTGATATATATACCGTGTCTTAGAAAGTCATTATACTGACTTGGAGAATTATTATTTATGTGTATTAATCAATCTTATCAGTCCTGTTATTATATAACTTATATTTGAAATATTCCATCCTGGCTAGAGTTTGACCCTTAACTAAGTGCTGTAAACTCTACACACACACAAACTGAAATGAGGTTACCTGCTCTCTAGCCGTGTGAACAGCTGAGTGTTGTCTGTGCGCAGAACAAAGACGATGTGAAACCAGCGCTCGGGAAACAGGTCACAGCCGTGATAGTCGACAATGACACCGCCTGCTATCATCTTTTCATCCAGCTCATCCACCACCTGCAGGATCATAGCAAGTCACAGTTACAACATTTAAATCCACTCAGCCTGGGAAAAAAAGCACACACACACCTCAGCTCACAGACCACATGGACTCAGCTGCTCAGTTGTGGTGATAATCTTATCTGCCCAGAACTGGACCAGCACAGTGCCTGTTGTCTGGCAGTGTGTTTCTGAGTTTCTATGTGTGTTTAGTAAAGATCAACGTATCACAACCCAACAAGTTATTTAACTCACCCTGTCCTCATCCAGAATGGGACACTGGTACTCGTCATCATAACCGTCATAAAGTTCTCCTGAGGACAGAGAATCAGGATCATCCTTTAATCTGCATTTATTTGTACACCAACAGCACAAGGACAATGACCAGTAAGACTTTTACAATAGGATTTACTTCAGTACTGTATGTGTTTCTGTCGGTTCAAGTCTTTACCTTCCTTGGCCAGGTCTCCTATGTTGACATACTCAAGTCCTGTCCGCTGGGCGAGCTCCTTTCCTAAGGTGGTCTTTCCAACACCAGGGGTTCCTGTGAGACAGGGTTCGTGATAAGGTTACCTTCCAGAGCATACACATTACATGTTGGACTCATCTAAAGGTGAGGTCATGCATGCAACATATCTGGTGAGGTCTGATCAGGCTTTTGAACAATGCCAATGACTCCTGTCTCGTTTGTATTATTCCAAAAGATAAATAGAAAAAAAAATCCCTGTTTTTCTTTTTTTTTTGTTATGGAGGAAACCAGAGTGACAAGAACAAATCATTCCAACTGCCGTCCATGTGCCTAGACAGATATAATATAATAGTAAATACTTTATTAATCCCTAGGAGGGAAATTCAGATAGTCCAGCAGATTAACAATGATATGATATAGAAAGTAAAGATCCATGATATAACTTATCAAAAGGCATTGTGCATTTTGATGGCAGCAGGAATGATATCTGACAGCAGTTTTGTCATACTTCCAACAATAATTTTTATTTGATCAAAAAGTATTAAAACACCCCTTGTCACAATAGTTTGTTATATTTGGACTGACGGTATCCATAATGCTGTGAAGATACAGGAGTAGGAGAAAAACAAACCCAGCATCTCTCAAACCCCCCCTCCACCCCCTAACTTAATTTAAAGCACTGACATACCGTGAGGACAGTTTGTTTGCTGGACTTTGCTCATTGGTGTTATCGAGGAAGCAGCCAACACTGAAGGAGTAAGCTGTTTTCATTTTACAGTAGATTAATGTGTACTTTAGGAGAGAGTTGCCCTGACAACGTGATACGTCACATCCATCTCCACCACCACGATGTGACGGTTGATGCCACTAATTAAGACTTCTGCTTAGGGCTAGTGACTGGTTAGTTCTCATGTAATTGAATTAAATGTAATCTTATGGGCTGGTTGGTAGGGAGCACGGAGGCGTGTGTCACCTGTTAGCAGTATGTTCGGTCTCTTCCTCATCTTCATAGCTCTTCAGCAGCAGCAGCAGCAGCACGTGTCTGGACGACTCCACCTGAAAACACAGAGCGGCCCTGTTATATTTCTATCCGCCATTTTACACTGCGACTGTTCGTATCAAATGAGTGAAAAACAAACCTGAACAAAAAGCTGACAAGAAATTAAGATACTTCGCAGTTTGTGGTCACAGTGGCCTCGGCACGCAGTACCAGCAGCGAATCAACACACATACACAAACACTACCGCCAACCCGAAGCTTCGCGACGCCTTTACGTTAGTGACGCGCCACTTTGCGGCACTCGGTGTCCACGGAGTTTAAATGCGATGGTTTAACTGTTGACTAACTGCGACGTTACTCACGGTTTGAGTCACAAGTTCGCTCTTTATTTACACCCGAACCGGGGTTTGAAGTCACGGGACCACCGCGGTCCGGTTCGGCCACACCAGATGGTGGAGCACGGTGAGTTAATACACACACATCATGTTAGCTTTCCTCAAACTAGTTCACTGACTCCTCACTGTCACTTTGTGTTTTGTATCCACAACACACAACATTTCCCCATCGTCCACAGGTTAAAAATGCATCGTTATCAAATGTTTGACCTATTAAAAAGTGTAATATATGTGTTTAACGTGTTTTGTAGCTGAGTTTACGCACAATAATAGCGGAAAGTTCAAAAGCCACAGATAAATAAAGCGACGTGCACCCGAAACACCCACCAACCTGTCATCACCATCACCATCATCATCATCGTCACCCCCCCTGTTCCCGCTGCTGTGTAGGTCCCCAGGTCTCCGCTGAGCTGCTCCCCTCCATGTGAAACACCACGGTGAAGGATGAACAAGCTCTCTCTGGGAGATAAAGCTGCTTCGAGCAGGGTAAGTTCAGCAAAGCGATAATTACGTACATCGCGTGTTTGTTTGTTTTTTTCCCCTTGATGGGAATCTCTGTTTTGTTCACTGTTGATATCAGTACGGAGCCACAAAACATAGGCAACTACCTCAAAACAGTGCAACACAAACTACTGTCCACTCTCTAACGCAGGTTAACACCATCACCTTCATTTTATTGTAGGCCTGCTGTTACTAAACAACGCATTGTTTTTAAGCTAATCACTGTCCTTTCTGCATTTGAAATCAAGCTTTGTTCAAGGAATTGGTACAAGTTTCTCTAATATGGAGGGGTCCAACTTTTTTGTATTCTTTAACAAAGTCAAGGGTTGTTGAGAGCTCCTTATGTCTTAAAGTACTAGTTAAATTTATTCACTTATCCTATCAAGACACTTAAACTGCTCTTCAAACTAACTGCACACACCTGAAGAAGCTCAGTGATTCAGACAGAACAAGAACTTAAAACTGATAATTCACTACGCCTTATTTTCCTAAATACAACGCTACAGTGGAAGCCCACAGTTTATCTCAGTCTTTCCATAGCAACGTGTTTCCTGTTTGTTGACAAAGTTTAGTTTGTGTCTGTTCTGTTGCTGCTATCATGACATACTGTCTACAGCACATCTGATGTAACTGAGCATTAATAATTTGGCGTTGAAGGATGTGTCTGTCTGTGTGTCTTTTACAGCATGGCAGCAAGAACATTGTGAAACTGTTCGTGCTGAATATCTAATCAGTTTTGTTTTATTCAATTCACAGGTGAGCCGCTGGGTGGATCCATCTTTCAGTGATTTGACCGGGGAAAGCTTCTCTCTGTCTGGGAGGAGAAAAGGCAGCCAGGCCTCTGGTGCTGCCGCTAAATCCAAGAGGGGGAGGAAGAGGAAAGGAGAAATCGGCAGCTCAGACCCTTACACATCCTGTCTACTGAAAGAGTCGTTCCAGAGTGACCAGGATGAGTCCTGGGTGGACAGATATTTACCCCGTTCACAGGTCAGCATCAGTACTTCAGACACTCCTTCTGGTATCAATTTGGATTCAGCCACTTCAGAATGTGATGGCTCTTCTCTGCCCTTTTTCTCTCCGTTGCCACATTTAATTATCATTACAAAAGGTTTAAGACAAATGTGAAGGGTTGTGTTATGCTCATCACCCTAGTCACTATGTGTGTTTGCAGTCTGAGCTGGCTGTGCACAAGAAGAAGATTGAGGAGGTGGAGAATTGGATGAAAATTCACACAAACTCATCAAAGGTAAGTAATGTTTGTTATTTTAATATTCGGAAACTTCACCAACTGAACTATCTGTAGTTCTGTCATGTCAAGAAAACTCATCTATTTCTTATAACCAGTGGAAAACTAAGCTGTGCTCTAATGAATCTGAATGTCTTTGATTATAAACTGTCAACAATTTGTATGTAAAAGGATGAAGCATCACCTGTCTGTTGTCACAAGCAGGGCGACATCTTACTGCTGACGGGGCCATCGGGCTGTGGAAAGACCGCTACTGTCCAGGTTCTGTGTCAGGAGCTGGGCTTCAGGATTCAGGAGTGGGTCAACCCAACGAACCTGGAGACGTACGGCAGCAGTCAGAATGGTCAGGAGAATCCCTGTCTGTCGTACCTGTCTCTGTTATACAAATTAAATTGGTCTTTATGATGCAAAACTGGACTTGAGTGACCAGAGGAAATGCTTCTGTTGGACTGTGTCAGAGTTTTTATTTTGAAAGGTGTCCCTAACATTTTGTCCACTTAATGTTTGTAAATGAGGAATGAATATTTTTCATGTGAATGCAGATAGAAGTTTTCCATGTGATGAAGAATCACAGGTAACCACAGCACCGTCCTGTTGTCCTGCGTTCACAGATTGGAGGACGAATGGTTTTTACCCGAGCTCCCAGTTAGCCCAGTTCCAGGACTTCCTCCTCAGAGCCAACAAGTATAACTGCCTGAGGATGGCGGGTGATGAAGGAGCTGCAGACAGGAAGCTCATACTGGTGGAGGTATTTACTACATCTATTCTCATGTGTTCCCCACGGTGTCATTCGTCTCTGTTGGTTGGATGTTAAGAATAGATTGTTATATAATCACAGCACAGATGCCAAATGTGTTTTTTTTTATAGAAAATTATCCTTTAGTTCAAAGAGTCAGACACATAATTACTCAACTCGACTTGCTGCTGGAGGTTATTTTATCTAACCTAGGACACTTTTTCAACGTACAGTAATATATACAGAGCTATGAAGAAGTAGAATACCCTTCCTAATTATGTTACACAACAGAAAAACAGGTCATTTGTAAATACTTGTTCTCAGTGTTGAGTCATGGTATCTTTGTGTGACAGGATATGCAGTAAATGTTTTGTGATGATTCAATGTAGGAGCTTGTAACTCTGATATTTAGTGTTTGTCTTGGGTGTTCTGTGTGTATTTGTATGTACAGTATTAAGTATGTGTCTTTTATATTTGGTATGTATAGTCACTTGTGAAAATGCAAAGACCCCAGGAAGAATATTTGCTGCTTTGCAAAAGCTTTTGGGGATCTAAATAAACTAAACTAAACATTTCAGTGTCAGTTTGTCAGTTGGTTGTTCCCCTGAGCTAACGTCATCATCTTCATCACTTCCTCAGGATTTACCAAACCAGTTCTACAGGCAGCCAGGTAGCCTGCACGATAACCTGAGGTGAGAGGAGCTCAGGTTTCTACCTTTCATACAAAACTCAACACCACATGAACCCACACTTTATGATGACACAGATATTAATCCACCAGTGAAGTCAGAATCACTGTGTACCTTTCTTTAAGACAGAATTGACCGGCTGCATTCAGTACTCTGAACTATACAGTATGTGTACTATGTGTGTGTTCCAGGCGCTTTGTGAAGACCAGTCGATGTCCCCTGGTCTTCATTGTGTCAGACAGTCTGAGCGGAGACAGCAGTTCACGCCTTCTGTTTCCCAGAGAGATTCAGGAGGAGCTGGACATCTGCAGCATCAGGTTCCCACTTTTACTCAACTGCTGGCTGAGACATGGATGTTAGACCTTTATGTCAGTCCACAGAGACATCACACTCGTGTAATGTCAAATTCTACTCAGAGGGTCAAACTCATGCTGAAAATTTAAGCCCTGCAGATGAGTTTTAAAACCTTGCCGTGCACAGTGAAATCACGTGAAGTGAAACCCATGTCTGAGAAGTCTCTCAACAAAAGAAAGAGAAGTTTGCAACCTGTGGTGATTTTATATTTAGTGGTAAATCGATGTATTCCTGAATGTTGTTCTCCATGTTTCCAGTTTTAATCCAGTGGCTCCAACTGCAATGATGAAAGTCCTGACCCGTATTTCAACCGTGGAGGCGGCAAAGGTGAGAGGGAATCTTCCAGATCACTACACATAGGTATGCTTTTGTTTGTTTGTTTCTAGAGTATGTTATTTCCTCAATTCATCCAAGCAGAGCTGTGGGAGGATATGTGTCCCAGACCAGACAGTATTGGACTCGCTGTGTTCAGGAAGCTCAGGAGATATTCGCAGTGCCATCAACAGCCTCCAGTTTTCCTCGCTTCCAGGTCAGAGGTTTCATTCAGACACCTGCGAACCCCTCACGGCAGATGTTGTCTCACCAGCTCACCTCAAAAAACACCTGTTTGTCTTCATTTTAACTCTGCAGACACATCGCTGGAAAAGAGGCTGTGGACGATAAAGAAAGACAAACCCGTGACGTCCAGGACAAACCAGAAGAAGAGGTCGAAACAGACAAAAGAGCATGAAGTGGAGATGGCGATCGGAGGGAAAGATGCCTCTCTCTTCCTGTTCAGAGCTCTAGGAAAGATCCTGCATTGCAAACGTGAGTCGGATCTCCAGTTTCCAGCCTCTGCTCTGTTCAGAAGAATACTGGTCTGAATACTGGTTTGTTTGTTTGTCATCAACAGGAGGGAGTCATGAAGGTGGTGAAGCAGCTGAAGGAAGCTCTGCACCTGCTCTAGCATCTCACCTGTCTCATCATCACAGAGAAACGTTACTAGTGGACCCTGAGGTGAACAAATGATTCTCTGCGCCTCCAACAGGACACAAACACTTTGTCTCCTTTAAGTCTCACACTCAGAATCCGTCTGTTTCTTTTGCTCAGCTGGTCGTTGAACGCTCACACATGTCTGGAGAGTTCTTCAACCTTTACCTCCACCAGAACTACCTGGACTTCTTCTCTGAGATGGAGGATGTGGACCGGGCCAGCGAGTACCTGTCTGACGCAGACCTCCTCACTGCCGACTGGACGGTCAGTCTCTCCCTAGATGTAGTATTACTGCTTTTTGGGATGTTATATTTCAGGAGTTGCTTTTGCATAAATGCAACATCCCATCAGTTCACTATCCTTCTACTCAGTGGCTTGTAACACACAGACTGGAAGCCTTTAACTTCACACAACTGTATTGCCATGTATCTGTTAGTTTAGTTTGTGTATTATATCAACAAGATAGTCAGTGATGGACCGAGTGTGTTTAAAGTGCTGTGCTGTTTCCAGAGCCGCAGCACGATGATGCATTATGGGTATTCAGTGGCCACTAGAGGGATCCTTCACTCCAACTCTCAGCAAGTTTCTGTCGGCTTCAGACCTCTGCACAAACCCGGCTGGCTGTTCATCAGCAAAAAGGTGAGACCTACCGAGGCTGCAGCCTGATGGTGGCTTTAATTCTCCTCTAAGACTGGTTTGAACCGGTTTTAATTCTGTTTTTACTGTCAAAAGAGACTTGGGTCTTCAATTTGTCGTCAGTGTTGTCACAAAGTGTAACTTACCTGGTATGATTCAGTTTCATTTGTTTCAGGTTATATTGAGTTAACATGAAATTACATATAAATATATTTTTTTGTTTGATTAACAACAAATTATCAACTAACTTACTTTTAATCCACAGTTACTTTCTCAGAGTGACTTAGTCTGGATTGTTGTTGTTCAGCTGCTTATAAAAATAAAACAGACTGTAACGAGACTGATGTTGTTCCTTCAGTACCGGGAGAACTGCCTGGCGGCCCAGAGTCTGTTCAGGAGCTTCTGCCTGTCTCCAGTCAGCCTGCAGACCGAGCTGCTGCCATACCTGGCCAAGCTCACCAACCCCATGAGGAACCAAGGTAACACACATCTGCTGGTCTGAGTACAGCTGTGAGGACACTCACTGACATGGCACTTTACCCAGCCCCTTCCTAACTGCATCAAACGTAAACTGAACCGGAATCTTACCTTAAAACCAGAATTAGATTATGTTAATTTTACTGATGTTAATTAATAAATTCAAGTTAAAAATACTTTATTAATCCTTTGCAGGAAATTGAAAACAATGTTACCAGCAACAGACGACACAAATGCACACATCATACACAAAAATGCACAATAACAACAACATTGCACAACCTGTTAAAACATGTCTAAGTGAATTAATAGTAATGATTATTAAAACCTTCAGCTGTGATAATGGCATCTCTCTGTAATAATCTGAGCTGTGTGAGCTCAATGAGTCAGTTGTATTAATGTCGTTACCTGTGTGATTGGCTCTGTCCCCCAGCTCAGATAGCTTTCATCCAAGATGTGGGTCAGATGCCACTGAGGAGGTTCGCCAACAGGTACAGCACGCATTTTATCTACCCACGATACAGTTATGACAAAGAATGAACAGGGTGTGTCTGTCGCCCTCTGTGGTCCACTATGTTGTTTTTTCAATTTCTAAAAGCTGCTGACAGGCTGTCCTCACTGTGAACAGAAAGTTTAACGGAGTAAGGCTTCAGATACAAATACATCCAGAATAAAGTAATGATATTGTAATTGAGAATTAAGTTGTAATATTAACAATCAAATCATATTTTTTTATGTTATGAGAATAAACTTTTAATGTTAAAAGAAAGTTGATTTCATGCTCATGATGATTATGTTACATAACGATATGGCTTTATTCTTCATTTTTTTCATCGATACTCTGTTGCAAGTATTTATTTAAGTTTATTTGTACCTTCTGTGCTTTGAACCTGAACTTTTATGTGTGCAGATTAAAACTGGAGGCTCTAACGGACAAAGACCCAGGCCAGTTGGACACGGACAGTGAGGAGGTGGAGGAGAAAGCAGAAGGCCAGGGTGGAGCTGAGGAGGGTCTGCCCGCCAGTCAGCCTCCACCTACTACGAACCAAGTCCTACTGGAGGAGGAGGACCTGATCATAGAGGAGTATATCAGTGACTAACACAGCTTCACATCTTTACATCCACTGTCATACTGTGACTCACTTTCACTTTCTATAGCCCGGTTTTTTAAACACTGAGTTGTGGTTTAGTTTTGGGGGAAGGTGAGCACCAGGTGAAGAGATAAAGAGCTCTGATATCAGGTCTTTGATGTGAGGAGAAATGTTACAGTCCTCTTTAAGTTTAATTTTAGTCATGGTGTGAACTGAGCTGGTTCTCCACCTGGTCCTGACCTTCCTCCGTCCCATTACTGACTGTGATAATAGTTCTGGAGGTAGTTCTGTTTTATTGAGGTTTCATTTGTAGACATTTTTTTCCAAGCCTGAGCTGAATGTGATTAAGTGGCTGTAACAATGAACGCACAGGGATTCTTTCTTATTATCTCGCAAAGTGACCTTTAACAGTTCAGTTCTACCAACTGTCAGTATTTATTAGTCTTCATGTGCAAGCCTTTTGTTTTGTACATCTTCTTGTTTTGTTTCTTGGTGAACTGTCCTGTAAACCAGCCTGTAGCCAATGTTTGTCTTAACTCTGTCTCGTGAGTGGCGGACAGGCAACATCACGTTAATTAATGCTTATTGAAGGGTTAAATGTTTAAATCCAAATAAGCATGTGAATAAAAAATACTGTGTGAAAAGCTTAACATGTGGCTCTTTATCTGAACATTATCTCTTCCCCCTCACACACACACACACACACACACACACACACACACACACACACACACACACACACACCCTGACATCCAATATTTACTCAGCAGTTTCACATGCAGCAGCTTTCCCTCTGGTGATGGTAACTCACTGATTGACAACAACTGGAGCTTCCTGAACTGACTTTCAACTTAAATTCAACTAATTATCTACTACCATAAACTCTTTAAAAAGAAAAAGGGACTAAACAAATTTACTGTATTTGAAGAATGAAAATCTTATTGTGAAAAGTTTGATTAATCCTCATAGGTTGTTGTTTTACAAGTTCTTAGGTTTTTAAATAAGAAATATAATAAATAAATATATATTTATTGTTATCAAACATTGTTATGAAGTTATTCCCGCGCTGCGCTTTGTTTTTATATTACCGTATAAACATAGTTACTTACGGTAGTTTACTTTGAAGGCAATAACCGGAAGTGGCGTGTGGTGCTGGTGTAGCTTGACAACAGGATTTCAGGATGTACGCGGCTGGACCGGGGGAGCAGAGTGTGTTTCTCAGCGTTGAGCGGATTAATTAGAAACATTTACACGAGATATAAGTTATTTAGTCCAAACTAAGTGGTTTAAGTTTAGTTAAATAACTTTTGTTTTCGTTGGCGTGGGTGGAAACCGGAGAGGAGCGAGGAACAGGTGTATCAGTTCAGCGCTGGTAAGAGGAAGTGGAAACAACCACTTTTCATTAAAGAGCAATGTTTTACTTAGTTTTTCGGTTGTTTCTATTCAAGTTGGTGTTGTTTCATTACGTCTTTACCGTAACTGCCATATTTAGTCTTTCCTTATCTAGTAGATAGTGATTAATAATCAATATGACAGCAGAGCTGGATGTTTTAAATATTTTCTTTTACATAGGCTAATTTGACAAATGTTGTGAAAATGTTCAGTGAAATGAACTGTTTCAAATCAGCTTTATAGGCTACAACCCTCTAACTCATTGATAGTTGGTCCTATTTGAAATCATTTAGCAATCTAATAACACTGGAGCCTATATCCATATCCTGTCTGTAGGCTATTATCTAGAAATATCACAGCCAAATTTAGGATGATGAAATTTTGGGTGGAGTATTTTGCGTCATAAAGCAAGGCAAGGCAATTTTATTTGTATAGCCCGTTTTTACAAACAGTTTGTCTCAAAAAAACTCAGCAACAGAGGAGGGATCCCTCACAGCAACATCCAGGGTCTGCCCATCTAGACTGCTCCAAATTTAATGATATGTTTCAGATGAATTGTACTGATTTGAAATCACATCAATATGTTGGTTGATTTTACAGGTTTTACAAATCCAGGTGATGTCGGACCTGGTTCAGACGCCAGAGGTCAGCGAGACCTGCAGCCTGGATGATGACATGGTGGATGGCGACCTGGGTGACGGGATGGGAGTCAGAGCAGCACCCATCTCCAGTGCAAAAAGAAGCCAAAGCTTCACCGGTCTCTCTGAGACCCTGTTCAGACGCAGCAGCCAGGCAGGAGAGCTGGTCTTGATCCCTGGACTGAAGACTACAGACACGCTGCAGAGGGCGCGCTGGACGCTGCCACGATGTGGTAAGACTCATATCATTAAAGGGATATTTTATTTTTGATCACAGCATGATGTTAAGATGTAATACTCTGTAATGGAAAAGTAATGTAATGCGGTTTGGGCTGACATGTTTCTATAAAATTGTTTTTTTAAATTCATTACTTTTTTAATAACTAATAGATGGTTTCCATAAATGAAATAGTCTTCACGATCAGATCATTTTCTGCATGCACCCTAACTCCTCTCTGCGTTGACTCATTGAGCATTTTAGCAGCTACAGCTCATAGTTTTGGTTTTTCATCATGCATAATGTTTAGGTTCAGTCTCATCATTTCCAGCAGCAGCTGTTGTCAGAGAAAAGGCTCCAGGTGACCTGCAGCAAACACACTCAGTAAGAGAGCAGCTGGTGAATGTAGCAGAGGTATATGCTGGCAGCGTGGTGGAGGCAGCATTAGGCTGTTGGGACACAAGAGACTGGTCAGGTCTGAGGGACAACTGAAGTACAGACTTGAACCTGATCCAACATGTGGAAAGAGACCTGAACATCTGTCTGCTGATGTGACCAAATGGAGAGAAACAGCAGAAAATCCACAAATCCAGCTGTGCAGTGTGTCTTGTGCCAGACCCAAAAAGTCTGGAGGCTATAACTGCTAATTCTAATAAACCACGAGGAACATGTCTGAACACACTCTTCCTTATCTTTTTCCATAAATTTCCAAACTTCCATTTGTCCTTCATCTTCAATCACAGCAAAAGTAACAGTGTTCAGTCAGAGATGGCTCTTGCTAAGGGTGTTCTCCAGCACTAACATCCTATAACAAGTCCCTTTATAAATATATCCCTGCTGTGACTGTATAAAGCTCCAGATGCCTCTCACAGACAAAAAACTACACATCTTGTCCCCCCGACTTCTAATGCACGAGTCTCTCTCTGAATCGTTAGGCTCCCTGGTCGACCTGTCCAAAGAAGAGCTCAGAGACAGACTGCAGGAAGCAAGTGAGGTAGGAAGAGTCTGTCAAACACAACAACTGTGTGTAGATGTTTATCCAGTGAAATCCTCGCAGAGTGTGACCGAGGCCTCTGCTGTGTTGACAGGCGATAGACATGCTATGCTGCGAGCTGGAGGTGGCAAATCGTTACTTTGAAGGCAAATACGAAGCAATGAAGATCCTACAGGGAAAGGTGGGTAAACACATGCCGAAGTGCTGTCTTACACAACCGTTCACAAGTTTCTTTGGTGACCATTTTTCAAAAAAGCTCACTGTACATAATTTATAGTGTTCACTGATGTGTTTTAATAGCAGAGGAATCAGTTAAGCTGTTCTTGAGCATTATCATATGACATCATCAACGACAACACATGATCATCTGGTTGACGTGGCATTGTTCGTATGGGCACTATAATGACCTCATATTCATGTTGAGTCAGACTGACAACAGTGTCATATCCTGTAGCCTATATATTAATATCTTTAAGTGATTCAAGTCTTTACTTCGTCGACCACTGATTGAACGCGTCTCTTCCTCACACAGGCCATCCTTGACAAAGCCACGATTCACACTCAAAGTCTGCTGCAGAAGAGTGAGGAGAGGGCCAAAGCTCTGGAGAAGGTAACCGCTTCTCTGTCGTCTGTTGCTCCAGTCAGTGCAGCCTGCTCAAACAAGGGCTTGGTTTGTTTGCTTTCACATGCTTCAGCAGGTCCGTGCTTAACAGTCACTAACTAATTGCTTCTTACCTGTTTATCAAAGACAAACGATCAGGTACAAGAAGTGGTTGTATAAAGATTCTACCATTTTTTGCAGGGGTCAACTTTTTATTCAGGGTTAAAACAACAACAATGCAACACATACCAGGCTTTAGTGAACAGGTATCTTGTTTACCTAAAGCTGTCAAATGAATGTGATGTCACTGAAGTATAAAGTAGCAAAGAGTAGAAATACTGAAGTGTCTAAAATTGTACTTGATTGCGGTACCCTAGTACTGAATATTTTCCAGCACTGCTAATAGGCCTACAATTACGGAGACTTTGGCAAACATAGATTTTAATATTATTCAGTGACACAACAGGTAAAAAAAAAGCAGCAAAACAAACTGTTTGACGCTAATATATTATCAAAATGTAAAAGACTTGCTACATTTAGATATTACTGCCAAAACATATCTCTAAAACAACTTATCCTCCATTGCACAAGTGTTTGTTTTCTATTGGTAATGAAAAGACAGGCTAACATTGGAAATGCAAGAGGCTGTGCTATCAGCTGGCTAACATTAATTAGCCTAAGTGTAGCTTAAGGCTAAAGTTAAAAAGTCGCCAACACTTTTACCTAGAGTGTGGCTCCATCAGTTTATTTATAAGACAAACGAAGCATTGATAATGACAAAGAGGTCAGAATCAAACTGATTGTCAGGTGATATCTGAACTACAACACGAACTCTTCACTTTGTTTGGTGATTAGTGACATGAGTTAAATGATATAGATTTACTACCCAGCATCAGCAGTGAGTGAGATATAGCCTCCTGCAAAGCTTCGCCTCGGTGCTAAACCTCTTTCAGCCGGAGCCAGAGTGGTTGTTGTTCCATTGCTTCAGGCGATACTCTCCCTCACATGACGCTGTGTATGCTCGCTCATATATAAACAACTGGACCTGAATCCATGGAGCCAACCTGCCTTGTGCATGAGTCCAGGGAATATTTCCTTCTTAATACCAATTAGTCCTGGTCTGAATACTGAATGTGAACTTAAGTGACCCTGTGAGTTTCTGTCTCCTGCAGGAGGTGAACAGTTTGCAGTGGGAGCTCAGCTTCACCCAGGTCCAGATGAATAAGTCTGAGCAGTCCTGGGAGCAGAAACACAACAGGTCAGATTTACTCCACATTTACACCTGACTGTGGGATTTTCACCTGGTTGTATTGAAAGCTTATTGTTGTTTTTCAGGATTGTGAGTGAGAACAAACTCCTGACTGACAACCTGCAGGACAGAGAGAGTGAGATCCAGCAGCTCCGAGCAGAGAATCATGGTAAATGCTGAATAATGTAGATGACTATGAACATGGACTGACCTAAACATGTCTGTATGTATCATCTCCACTTGTGAAGTGAAGTGGATCTGAGTTAACAAACCTTTTTTTCTCCAAGTATTTTAAAATGCACCCTGTGGTCTGAGTCATCTGTGTGTGTGTGTGTTTGCAGCTCTGAGTCGGCAGTGTGTGGAGCTTCTCTCTATGTTAAATGTGAAGGAGCAGAGAACTTACCAAGGAACCAAACCGCACTACAGCCCAGAGAGAGATGCAAGTGTCCTGGAGGTGAGAGACTAAACATTGCAGAAAGTGAGAGAGAGGAGGAATGTGTGCAGTCAGGTCAGGAATGAGGACCATTCAGGTCACTAACCTCACACACTGTCTCTGCCAGTAGCCTACTTCTGCTTTACAATTTGGATAAAATTATTTTATTTTAAAACAAGCCAAAGCTTTAGACACCACCACTCACTGTGGTGGTGGTGTGGTGAGCCTCTGTGGAGACTCCACGTTTAGTCATGAATTAATGCTCAGTTTTTATCATTAATGTATCAAAAGCTGTGCAAATAGAATAAATGTCAGCTTGAATAATGACATGAGATTATGTACTTGTCTTGACTCTGTATTTGCATTATAACCTGTACAGCACCTTGTTACTCTGTGATAGGTGCCGAATAAATAAACTTTACTTTACTCTTCTTTATTTCTCACGTTAACATTAAGTGTTTTTAAAATATATTTATAACTTGTACTTGTACAGGGGCGTTGATTTAAAAAGTGTTTTTTTTCTGGTCTTTGTTGTTCTGCAGCTTGCAGTGTTGGGGGCGTGTCATTGTCTTGGAGCTGCAGAAGCGTGTCCATGCAGTCGAACTGCTGCTGCCAGCAGGAGACAGCTCGTCCAGCTGCAACAGGAGGTAAACCACAAAAAAAAAAACACTTGACCTGTACTAAGCTCAGACCATCACTGATGTTAATATTAATAACAGTGTTGTTTTCTGATCTGTGTACAAAAGGACTAAATGTATTTCTGTCATCTTTAATTAATATTAAACCATGTCACAGCCAAGAAGCAAGTCTTTCTGGTGACCTCTTGCCTACGGGCTTGTGACTCCACAAGCCCACCGTATAAGGTGTATGTACCGGTAGTCTTGAAGAAAAGAAGATATTTGATGTCTCTTTCTAAAAGTGGGATTTAAGTGAAACACAGTAAATCAGGTACAGGAACACTTTTGACATGATTCTGTTGAACAGATCTAATGTAAAAATGTGTGTGTTTCTCTCCAGCTTGATGCTCAGCGGTCCAGGAGAGAGGAGGCAATGATGGTTGCGGATGCTTTTCGTATCGCCTTCGAGCAGCAGCTGAGGAAACGGAGTGAACACTTCCTGCTGCTAGCTGAGGCCAACATCCTGAAATCACATCACTGCAAGGGTGAAGGTGAGTCTGTTACATCACATCATTTATGCAGCGGCTCCTGTAGCCCGTCCTGAGTTGAATGGTGCGAGAACCTGGAGCTCAAACTGCTGTGGTTAAGAGACCTGGCTGCTGCCACTAGAGGGCAGTAAATTACACGATAAACATAAACTTTATCCTTTATGAAACAGAACCCTGTCCTGACATCAGATGTAAGGAGACATTTCCCCTCCACTTCAGTATCATTTGAATTAATTTCTATTTTTAGCTTTAACTGATTTGCTAAGTTTCTGGTGGAAGAAAAAGGGCACAACAAGGCAATTCAGTCACAGACTTATTATGATATCACTGGGGTTGTTTTTAAAATGACATAGCATTTATACATTCATTTTGGTGTACAGAACAGTAACAATTTTACTACATGTGAAAGGATGATGGAGACATGTCACTGAAGTAAAACACAGGAGGGACTCAGGTGAATAGAGTTTCTTAAACGTGTGTATACTATAGGTATTTCCTGTCAGCACCGGGGAAGTATTTTTTTTTTTTATGTCTTTGAAGCTGCACATAATCCTTGATTTGAGTTCCTTCACTATCCCCATCTGACAAACATCTGTCTTTTCCTCCCAGGTCCTAACAAAACTTCTTTAATGAATGTTAGCCAGAGACTGAAAGGGTTGCTGCCTTCCAGTCTGGACTTGAAGATGCCTGATGATCTTCTGGAAACGCTCTACAGACTGCTGGACTTGGTCAGTAACGCGTAACACCTTCAGACCTGTAGTCTAGATATCTGCAGGTGCAACATGGACGCCAGATGTTTTATTTTTCTCAGTTTGGTACAGAAGCACATCCTGACTCACTTCAATAATCCTACCTGAGCCTGTTGTTACCACATCTATGTAGCTGCTTAACTGCAGGATCATGGCCCGAAGTAGTCTGTATCCTCTAATGAGTGTTTATTGTTTGGGTCATGAGCCCTGATCTTAACAGTCAAATGCTTGTTTTTAATGCAGCTAAGAGACTCCACTGGTTTGGCAAATGATTTGTTTACAACAAACTTCTCCCCTGGTAACAATTTACATGTCATTTATGAAACCATCACAATTACTCCAAAGCTGTTTAAATAAATTAAAATGTAGCATAGTTAAGCTAAAAAGTCCTGCATAGTTCCCCTTTAAATTAACTAGTTCCTGACCTCATCCAAAGTAAGGGGCTAAATTGCTATACATGATGGCAAATCTTCCTCTGCTTCTGTTTGAGAAGGTAGTACCTGTCCCACAGTCACAGGTACCAGAATAAGTTGTACTAATTGGGAACATTAATGGGGATGATCTTGGTTCCAAGTGCACATTTATGCCAAATTTGAAGAAATTCTCGCATCTTCAATCAGGTGATATGTAATTTTACTCACTTCTGTGTGGTGATGATTGTTGGCGGACTTGATGGGACTAATGCTCTGACTTGGTGTTTCCTGCCGTAGCTGAACGATAAGGAGGAGGAGTTGGCCCACCAGAGGAAGGTCAGCATCATGTTAGCTCACAGTGCAGAGGAGCTACAGAGACAGCTGCACAGAGACTCAGACTGCCAGTCGTCACATCAACTAGAGTCCAGCGTCCCATCAAAGCAACCACAGGACCCTTCAAAGACTCAAAGCCTCAACAGCTCTCAACAAATAGAGGAAACGTTACAGTCCGACGTCGAAGTAGAGCAACAACCAGAGCTGCTAGAGCAACCACCACATCTGTCTGAGCCCAGGACTGAACCACAGGAGCTGTTGGACCCATCACAGACCAGAGTCCAGCACCTCTCTAACCACAACAGCAAGGGCTGTGAGTGTGAAATCCAACAATCAGACCAGTCGGAGTCCTGATCCACCAGAGTCCAGACCGCAGACAGCATTTCTTGTGACTGTGAAAGACATGAGGAAGAGGGGATACACCCTGACAACTTTCTGCTGTCCCATCAGGTACTCGCTTCCCTGACCCACCACCACATATGCACACAGACTCACACACTACAGGATCCCTGAGACCTTTTACATGCCTTGTACCCATCTGTTGTAAACCAAATTCTCTTTTTAATGTATGGATTGCAATGAGAGGAAACGTGAGGAGCTGCTGTGCAGCACAAATTTCCATAAGGACAATAATGGACTTTTGATTTTTTTTTTTTAAGTTTACTTGAGCCAAAACACCCAAATATGGAGGTAGGGTTGTAGAGACAGGCTGGGGAGGGACAAACTGAGACATCCACCTCCACAAACATCTGACAAACAGTTTTGTTATGACATTCATATAAACACCAGAAAATACTGAAAACATTTCTGAACAAGCTTTATGTAAAAAAAAAAATCCCAGTTCAGTTTGAAAATCAACTATGAAGACCAGTGACAGTCTGTCCAGTCATGTTCCCAACGTCTTCATGTACTGAAAAGTTTTCATTATGTCTTCAGGATTATCAAATGTTCCTGTTCATTTATCAAAGACAAAATGCGGTTTTCTTTTTACCTTTACATGTTTCAAAGGCCGTCACCTGTCTTCATCAGAAGCGACACCAGTTTCTGATGAATGACAACCATAGGAAACATAATGGTAAAAAGAAAGAACTATTTTCAGTCACAGTTTCAGTCACCAACAATATAATATTTATTTATCCATTTATTTATTGTTATTTGCTTGGACCTGACTGTCTTCACTGTTCCTAGATGACAGTGAGGTTGAGCGACAGCATGTTGTACAGGAAGTGACCAGCAGAGGGCAGTGTTTGTCTACAGCACGAGAGTGGCTGCTGTCGGTGCACATACGTAGCTACAGTGAAATCCATCATGATGAATCCTCTGCACTTATCCGTTCATGAAGCGTTGTGTAGCTCAGGTTCAAAGTCTTTCAGATTTTTCAGGATTCAGGATGCAGCTTCTGGTTCTGGACTTTTATCTTGTATGATCTTTATATGTGCAGATACTGTAATCAGCCCCATGTTCTTGTTCAGAGTTTTCAAGGGTATTTTATATTTATTTATTAAACCTTTCTGTCAAAAACACAGGTATTCAAACTGATCAATGGCTATTTCTTATTAAAAATAAAGTTAACAATGGAGGACAAATTTAAACAGTGATTTGTTGGTGTGTTTGCTGCTGCTTTATACTGTGTGTATATAATTAGAAACTTGTGACTTCAATTTGATTATTGTGTCTGTTTTTTTTTGATTTAGTTTTAACTTTTATTTTAGAATCAATCTTATTTTGAAGGTTTGACCCTGTCAGTGTCCTAACGATGCAATGTTAGATAAAGAGACAGAAACGTCTTCACCAGAGATTGTAATCTGATCTGAGGTCTGTTTTTAAGTTTTAGAAATACATCTTATTTTGAAGGTTTGCTGTGTTTATTACAACCAAACTTTATCGCTGCCCGACAAACAGAAACATGTAAACAACATTGACGCCTTTTGTTCATTCAATAGTGTTTTTATGACAGTTTCTATAGACTGTCGTGTCATATCCTGCTGTCTTTCTATTTCACAGTCAGTCAGTCGTTTCTGTAAACATGGAATAATGCAGTTTAGACAATGTGTTTTTGAATTCTTAAGTATTTATAAAATCAATCAAGTACTCCAGTACAGTACTTGTGTAAAAATTTGACTGAACTTCCTATTGGCGTCATATGTGACCAAGACGATTTCTATTCAGACTCAAGTAATAGAGCTATGAGCGTGACTTTGTCCACATCTGACCATTGGTTGGCAGTGTTGGACTTTTCAGATTAGCTGTTGCTGCAGCAATTTATTTCCTATCTCTACGACCTTTCTCTCTGCCATAATCTATGTGATAATACTCAGGTATGTTGCATATCCACTAAGAGAATACAAGAAAATGCCCAGGATTATGTCACATCTTTAATCTTTTATGTCACAAACAGTTTTGTGACAGAAGCTGCACATCAGTAATTTGCTTTTGTAAAAAAAACAGCGTCCCGCCCACAACACTATCTGATTGGCTACATGTCACGAATAATAGCCTTCTAGTGCTGCAGGCCACTGTCTAGAGCAGGATAGTGAGTGGAGCTGTGTGAGGAAGGTAAAACAAACATTAATGAAATGGCTATAAACATCCATATCTATTGAAGTTAGACAAACACCACATTCAGAACAAGTTAATCTGTTCATCCAAGAAGACATGCTGAGAAACAGAGAGAGAGAAAGAAAGAAAGACACAATACACTGATGGCAGCTGTGATTAGAAGCACTTTTCCTCCCACTGGTTCTTTTTCTAAATTTAAACAGATGTCGCTCAAACCCACTCAACTTCACCACCCACTATGCCGCATTGCTTCAGCTTGTCTTTCACAAGTTTTAACTTATTCTTAATCCTCGCTCCGCACAATGGGACTGTCTCGAATACAGGATCAACAGCTCCATACATGGTAGATATGTAGCTCAAACGCAACAGGCACACACACATGGACCAATAATCTATATGTAGCACAACATACATGGACGCACTGATGGTTCAAATGTCTTAGGACAGGGGTGTCAAACTTATTTTAGTTCAGCACAATTTGATCTCAAATGGTAAATAAAAGCACAATATCCTATAAATAACAAGAACTCTATACTTTCTCTTTGTTTTAGTGCAAAGAAGTACATTATTAAGATATTTACATTAAATTATGTATCCTTTTACAAAAGATATTATGAAAAACTTGAAATTTCTTGAACACTTTTCAATAAGGGTCCCTTAATTAACATTAGTTAGTAGATTAATAAGCATTAATATAAACTAAGGTGTTAATTAATGCTGAGTAATGCATACATAATGATAACTAATTACATTATTCAACTTTTAAATGTATTAACTAACTTTGAGTAGTAAACATTAGGCTAATTAACTGCTTACTAATAGGCTACATTAATTCATGTTTCCTAATCTTAAGTAATACATAATAATGATTGTTAATACATCTGTAAACACTTAATTAATGCTTAATAATGTACTAACTAACGTTAATTAAGGGACCTTCATTGTAAAGTGTGACCAAAATATGTTGTTTCATCAATATTATGCCACTTCTGTCGACTACATAATTTTCACACTTGGCAGATTCATCCCGTGGGCTGGACTGGATCCTCTGGCGGGCCGGTTTTGGGTGTCTTAGGTCATTCAAATTGGTGTGTAAACACTCTTCATGCACAAAACCAACAAACGGTCACATACTCACCAGTTGTGCTGCGACCGAGCTTCACTCCGAAGTCAATAAGACAAATGTGGATCATCACAGGTCACCAGTCACACCAGCAGCGACTGGATTCCTTTAATCAGCTGCACAGTTCTTTAACTGATACACAGGATGCGAAGTGAAGGACCGTGTCCACTGGATCATTTTCACTGGACACATCTGCCCCATTAGCTTTAGATAATGGCAAAGCTTTTCACACTTGGGATGGTCCACGAGCCATCGGAGCCATTTGCATCTTTAGGCCTTGAAGCGCTCAGCATCACTGATTGCAGGCGTTTTGGGAATTGGACTGACAGCGAGCGGATACGCAGAATGAGCAGTGAGCAGCCAGAGCAGTTCAGGCCGATGACCAAACACATTTATAAATGGCAATTTACTGTATGCTGCTGCTCGGTGCTGGTAATATCAGTGTTTGGCGGCATTTAGTGAGGAGAAATGACTGATTTGGAATTGCCAGGAAGGAAACTGTCAGGAGACTATTATGTGATTATTTTTAGTGGAAACTCGTGATTGTCTTTGGAGGGAAAATATATCACCAGCTGTGTTTCATTGGAAATCACTAGTGCCCAAATACTTTCCCCCATTCCTTTTATTTAACCCCCTTTTTTAGATTTCCTTTTAAGTGAGAAAAAAAACAAACATTTCTGATAAACTGGCAGCATCACACTCACTGTCTGCTTCGTCCTTTGTCTTTCTGTAAAATAAGTAGCAACTGAAACTGCATTTATCCTTATGTAACATATTGACATAAAGAGCTTATATATTTATAACCAGTCCCTAAAAATGACTTTTTACCTTGAAGTGTGAAAATGTTTCATAGAGAACAGATGTTGCGGTTTAGTGTGTATAGAAACTTTTTGTCTCAAAGTTAAAACATAATTATAGATATAAACAATGTAGGCTAGTATATAATGATATATAATTCAGTGAGTTGGGGCATTTGTTGTTTTGTAAAGATGGAGGCAGAGTGGTGCAACAGGATCCAAGAGTTTAACGTCTTAATTCCATTTAAATGTCACATTATCCCTCATTATCACATGGAGGCAAGTAAGTGTGTCGTAATGTGACTTTTGTTCGTGCTCTTTGTGTCAGTTGAAATGTGCCGCGGGTGCGTCTGAGAGGCAGGCCACAGGCAGACCCACCTCAGCTCTGTGGGTCACAGCCCCTCTTGCCCCTCCACACCCAGCAGCCAGCAGGAACAAAAGAACAGAGCAGCACGGTGGGCTCAGTCTGCAGCAGTCAGGGGCTTTTTGGGCCGCCTGCCTCCCCAGGGCACTTTATTTGGGGCAGCCGGCGCCTCCAGGACTTTTATTTTTTTGCACTTTCGGAAAATATTGACACTCCCCTGAGCTCTCAACCCAACACCATTGATTGGAGCTTAAGCTTCACGGCCAGACCACGACCAAAGCCGCTGCATAGTATTGGCGTGATTAATTAAAAAGAAAATGGTTTTTAGTATGGCTGGCTGCATGGAGAGTGGCAGCAACAGAGAGCAGGGGGAGGGGGTGGCGCACACATCACACACAGACACACACACAAACACAAGCTGATTGGCACACTGCAGTGACTGTGGGGTGAGGGGAGGTGTATGAAAAACATTAACCCACAATGCACTGCTGAGTTTTGACAGATCCCTGCTCCGGGGCTGCTGAATTTATGAGCCATTACTCCTGCCGGCCCGGGATCTAGTTGGTGCATTATGTTCCATGTCATCCACCATTAGTGGAGCAGTGACTGACATCCATTGAGAAAGCCAATGCTCTCTGACACAGGCTGGCTGATAGGGCCAGCGTGGCATGCTCCGAGTAGGATACAGCCGCATTGTTGTTTTGTTTCCAGCCCCCCCTCCCCTCTCTCTCTTTTCCTTGTGCATCCAGTCGAGTTCATGCCTGCAGTAATCAGGGGACAATACTGCAGCCTCCAAGCCCTCATAGTGGCCATTGTGCTCCACAGTAAGCTCCAGCTGGCCTGTTTCCACTTTGTTTTTTTAGGACACTACAGACTTGGGTTACCTACATCAGAAGGATTTACTGTAGACTGTTTACGTCATGTTTACAGGATGATATGCGTTATTATAGTCGCACTGTTTAAATGATTTGACGGAGAGGAAAAGTTCAGCGTGTGACTGGAGGAGGAAGACAGACAGACCTTGGTTACTGAAGTAAAACTTCATTAAGATGCAGTGACAATGTGTCCTACTGCTGAACAAGAATCATATTCCAAATACTTGTGATATGAGTCATTATTTTACTGCGACTTGTAATTACTGTATTTCAACAAACTAATGACTGATGTTTTGAAATGTTGATAGTATTTCTTTTAGATGTGCAGCTGTATTTCAAATGTTCTGTAATGCATGCACGCATTAAATATACTTTTGAACTATATTGGATCAGCTTATGTAATTACTGTCACTGGCAGTGACACCAGCTTCATTGCCTGATCCTCTTAGATCACTTGCACTTTTCTCCTGCATTCATGCATGTTTCCACTTGGTAACTGTTGCACATTTTTCACATTTACATTACATTATATCACATAATTTTCCAAACATTTTATTGTACATTTGACCTATTCATATTTCATCCATCTGACTTGCAGTAGGGTACATTATTTCATTTTTACAATATATATTTTTTCCTCTTACTTACCAAAGACACCAAAGCAATTTATTCCTTGATTGTGAAAATATTTGATTGATATGATTTTGATTGATATCTCAGGCCTCAGTGATGTAAACAACACCAGTTGTGAGTTTCCTGTCTTCGTTCTTGACAAAAACACACCAAGAGAGAAACCGTGTATTCATTAGAAGTTTATTTTCAGATATTGATGATCTCATAAACAAAACAAACAAAGTGTTACATGTGTACTAATGACTGATTGTTGATTATCCATCAGTGAGTGACCCCCCCCCACCCGAGCTGGCCAGGCCTTGTTAGCCTACGGTCTAAATAGCTGCTAAACGTGATGACGGAGGTTAATAATGGCACTCAGCCTCGTCTGTTGTTGTTTACACTCTTCTTCTTAGGGAAGGTCAATGTATTGACTTATCTTGGATATGGGGGCATGCATGACAAAATGCTGACATATAATCTGTGCGGCCTTGATGTTCCATTAAATGATCGATTCAGCTGGTTTGGGGGCTGGGTGGGGGGATTTCTCAGGGACTATGAAAAGGTCAGTATCTGTTAGTTCATTGGTGGAGTGATTAATAAATCAATAGGAGCTGGAGAGAGGCCCACTGAATCAAACAGTTCCACAGGGGCCTGACTTTCTGTAGAGCTTTGTGCGGGACAGGTCAGTCTCTGTCCCCCCGTCCCTCCATCCTCTGTTACTGAGACAATGCATACTGTCCATCATAAGGCTAAGACATCACAGGCTTTAACTGTGGCTTTGATACAACACACTGTCAATGTCTGGATTCATCTGCAGAAACATGTTTCTTGACTATCTTGAGCCTGACTGTGAAACATTGAATTCTGGGTAAATAAAGTAATATCTTTTTGATAATACAACTGATGAGTAAAAAATGTAAGTTTGTTTTCCCTTCTCTTTGCTCTCTCTTCAACAATGTTAACAAACCACAAATTATGGACCTTGTTTTCCTGTTTTGTGGGTTGTTGTGTCTCACTAATTTTATTTAATTTCAATCTATTCCATTCATGGTTTGCATACTTCACATGATTGCACATATTTACATGATATACACATAATCACCATGAATGCAAAGGAGCAGGATGAAGAAAAACGTATGGTACCTGCTCCTTTTTATAGCTAGTTACAATTGCATTGGCTTAGTATCAACACCAATATTATACACTATTTAAAAAAATTAAGATGAGGAAACATATAATAATAATACTAACGCTAGCCTTGGGATATGGTGTCTAGTGTTTTTGGCCTAAAATGAACCAGACTTAATTAATGTTTCTGGTCATGACTCATCTCTGAAAGAAAAGTACAAAACATTATTATACTTTCATGATGCTGCAATAGTTGTTAGTTGCACTTGCTCATAATTATATGGACACATCATTAAGAGGTGATTTCAGTTTTATTAATTGTGGCGTGCCTTCAGATATGACTGACATATTAACAAAGACGATACAATTGAACTTAAATAATGGAAAAACATAAACAGACTCTGCAAACGTATCATCACTTGTTAATATGATGATGTCCATATATGTGTGCCCTTGTTTCAACGTGATGTTTTTCACATCTCCGACTCTTCACTGGATTTCAGTTTAATACTGGGACCTAGAAAACAAACAGAGCATTACAGCATCTGATTGTAATTTATGTTGTCAAACCATTACTGATTTACTGATTTAACTGAACTGCATTAGCTGCACTGATGAGGTTCTGTGTGTCATCTTCAGTCAATTAACGTTCAGCACTCACTGTTGAAGCCTTACACCCAGCAGGGGCCACTAGAGTCTGGCTCCAGCGGTGAGTCAGTCTGTCCCCATAGACTCTACTTCCATGACAAAATGACCAACTTTACAGCAGAAATAAACATGTTTACGAAAACAGTTTTCGTCTCTACAGCCAATTCCCACTGTGCTGGGGTGATTCTTTTTTTTATTTATTTAACTCATCTGTTTACATTTTATTAAGGCTCCAAGCTATGATGGGAGATGACAGGTGATAATGCACTTCAGTCTCAGGTCCTCATTCAGGGTCAGAGTGGGACGCCGTCAACATGGTGAGGCAGATGCAGAACAAACCGCTCCTCTGAAACGTGTGGGTGGCGTCACTGACAATACATCCATCTATAGTCTGTTGCCCTGCTGTTCATTCAGTGTAAAACACTACAGGGCTTCACTGATAGAATTACCTAATTTATATAGCAACTTCTTGGGCTCATGAATATGAACTTTGCCAAGAATAACAAGTTTTTATAGATTATATTTCATTTCTTTAAAAAAAAAAGAAATTCCATAACCACAGCAGCATCAGTGATGGAGCAGGACGTGCTGTAACATGAACTGATCACTGATCAACAAGATATATACACATTTATCTTACATATGCTACAGCTACTAAAACATATGAACATGTTGATGACTTTGTGTGCGCACGCACACACACACACACACACACGCACGTCCATGTAGCCGTGCCACTCACTCTCTCTCTCATTATTGAGCCCTGATGCTCCGCTGGTTATTGGTTTAATGGAGTTGGTGTTGTGTGATTGGTCTGCGCCTTCGCTGACACGTCCTGCTGCTGATGAAGCTTTCAGATGAGCTGAAGTGAGAAAACTAATAAACAGAGTAATTACAGAAACCAAGTGTCACAAGCTGCAATTTGTGATCATGCTGTTTGTTCATCAGCAAATTGCTCACCTTTGCAGGAAGTCCTGAAGCTCTGCCTGCGACCAAGAGGGGGCAGTAGCACCCCACCACACCTAGCAGGAGGCTCGTGTCCCACAGAGCCTGTGTGTGCTGCTGAGGAGGGTGAGGGAATAGAGATGGTTGCCACATGTTTATCGTCTAATGTATCGGAGTATGTTTGAGTGGATTTCAAACATTTCCCTTGGAGGCATCTCTCTTTTGAACGTCCTCGGCCATGTAGGGAGAGAGGAGGATGATTCCTCCCTGCAGCAGTTTGTGGGGTAATGAAGGGGAACTCCAACACACACACACACACACACACACATATACACACACATGCGCGCGCACTCAAATTGACACAGTTTTTTTAACAGTAAGTATGAATAGCTTTTTCTTTTCCAGGTAAATGCAGCAACTACTCACAAGAAAAGGAACTAGGGCCAAACAATCTAAATAGAAATCAGAGACACAATATTCAATAAACAAATCATTTAACTGCACTTATTTTTTTATTTTGTACTCTAGGTAAAATGTTTCACAACTACATGCCGTAAATGAATTATTGTGTTGCTATAGAGATGTGTTTGCCTATATGGATCATATTTTCCAGATGTAAAGGAACATGATTGTTCGGTATAACATCATCAGTCTTACAGTATATATTTTTGACCGTGAAAATGAAAAATTAACTCATCATAATTGTTTTATGATTTTTAAAACACATACAGATGAAAAAATAATTACAAAATACAGTAAAACTTATGGCAGGTGTATGGATTTGAGGCTTAACTTCACACGTCATAGAAACAATATACTGGCATGTATTCACTGTACTGTATATGGGCTATAGTTGGCCTATTTGAACCAGCTTCATATTTATGTACCTTTAAATGTAATGTATCTGACCTTGTCTCATTTTCCTGTGTTCTGAAACAAAATGGGGATTAATTGCTGCCTGACAATTGTGAAAAAACAAAACAAAAACTACAATCCATAAAACACAAAGCCATAAAATATGGAGAAACAAACACAGAGGCCGGTTCCTTTAAGACCAGCTGAAATACCGGTTATGCTTTCATTTTTCTCTCATCAATAAGTTGGCTGGTTGGACGGCTTCCAGGAGCTTCCAGCCACGAGTCCAGAGCCATTCTCTGAAAGTCTCAGTACACTGACTGTTTCAGTAATGGCATCAATCAAGACTCCACTCCTTGGACTGTACCACGTTACTTAAAAGCTCCGGCTAAAACACAGGTAAACACAAAGGTCAACAATGATTCACTGCATGTCACTGTGACGGCACACATCAAGGTTCCTTCCACTATCATTGCTCATAAACACAACCTGCAAATGGGGCAGCGCGACGGGAAGGTGGCGAAACGCAAAGCAATTTGTCTGCAAATCAGCTGCATTGATGGTAATAATTAACATGGGGCACGCACAACATGTGAAATCTGCAGGAAATCGTCACAGGGACAAACAGAGAGGAACACATGCATTGATCAGGAATTTAACACTTGAATGTGAATGCAGAAGAAGAACAGATGGAAAATGGGAAAATAAAGAAAATCTGAAATAATAAGGATAAAAAGATTAATATTTGCATCTGTAGCTGCTAAATGCTCCAGCTGCTCTCTGCCTGTGTCTGTGAGCTGTTTGCTGCTCAGCAGGTGGACGACTGAGAATGCTTTTTACTAAAACGTACGTTTTGAGACAACACAACAGCATTGGTGTATTTTATTTTTATTTACAAAATGATACTGGGTAAAGTTGCAGCTCACCCCTGCACCCTCCTCTGCCTCAGCGGCTCTCAGCTACGCTCCTCTGGTTGCTGGTTGCTTTGTGATGGATGAGCAGCAGTTTTAACAGGTCTCTGAAAACTGCATTTTCTTATTTTAACACCTTGGATGAGGAATCTTTGGCAGAGAGATGAGATGTAGAATAAAAGCTTGCATCCACTGAATGTTTGGTTGTACGGTTGCTATACTTATTATGTTACTCATGTATCCAAAAGGATTTCGATTTTAATAGCTGATGCCTGTTTCACATAAATGTAGGTTCATGTATTTTAATTAAGGACATTAACTCCATCCAAATTAGAAGAGCAACATGTTCTCTGTCCTTTGGTTGAAAACAACAAACAAAAAAGTTAAAATGTTATGTGTCCAGATTTGTGACTTTGCTGTGGTTGTTGTTCTTGAATAATGACTTTACAGTGGGTTTGGCCACATTCATGCAGAGGAGCTGCAGAAGCACAAGTGTAAAAGCCAAAAAGTAAAATGTTTAAAAAACCATATGCAATTGATGTTTGCCGTTCTCCATGAGAATAATTGTGCAGTAGCCAGTGGCTGTGAATTTCAGATTAAGATTAAATTGAAATGACAAGTTAGTCCAGGCAGTCTGAGGCCCTGTCTGAATATGACATGAGTGAATTTTCCAGCTGGGTGGATGTGATTATTGATCTGACCGGCAGACACTTCCAGCGCTGGGTTGATAGAGAAGTTGGGCCTTTGTTAAATGTTGCATGCTCACAGGCCAGTCACGTTATCCATGGATGCTCCGGTCTGACCACACTCACTGGTGAAGTCTTGATAATTTTGCATATATAATGTGTGCACTCAATAATTTAGTTTTTTCCGCTTCCTGGTAAGTAATAATTCAGGAGTGTTTTTCCCCTCTGATAGCATCAGTCTGATATTTCACTCATTGGTTCAGACTGAGATATCTTCACTGTGACCAGTCATGAAATTCGGTGGATACTCATAATTGCAAAAGCATCTTTAGTTGTCCTTCAGTGCCTCAGTCAAGTTGAACCTGGCTGACAAGGGCAAACTTGGTGCAATGGCCCAAAACAATGCAGATGCAAAAACACATGGACACAAAAACACTCAAATCCCGAAACGAAAAAAATAATCTATGTAAAATCTTCCTTTTCTCATACTCTCTTGTTGGATCAAGCTTATGCTGAAGGGTTTTCCATCCCTGTTGCATTTGTATTAGATTTTTCTTTTTATATGCTACTGTTTTTACATCGTTTCTGAATGTACAGCTGGTTTCTCCTATTAGATCATCGTACAAATCTTCCTCTGGCCTGAACACATACATCTGTATTACTGATAGTTGCCTGTGTTGCTCTGACCTCATAACCTCAAGTAGCTGTTCATGAAACTGATTCAATGTTCAGGCTCCATAAAGAATCCACATCTGTGGACCTTCACACAGCACAATGCTGGTGTGTTGAGGAGGTCACGACTCAGCACAGACTAAAATATATATGAAGCCAACTGTACAGAGGTGTCAGTGAAATGCCAGCAGAAAGTTAAACTTATGACATAATGAAATGTCCAAAGATCCTCAGGACCAACATTAAGACTGGACTGTCCTGGACCTCATTATTTATTCAGAGGATTCATGCAGGAAGCTGGAGTTTGTGTCCTGTCACAGGTCATTAATAACACTGATTGATTTTAATAGTATTGCACACTGGAACAAAACATAGTCTCTATCAGCGGTATCAGTCTCTGTGGGATGGTGTGTGCAGCTCTTATTATTACAGATAGAATCTGTGAACAGGATCCTGCACAGAGGCACACAAGGCCTGTCTGTCAGCTAACAGGCAGTGATTAATCACAGGAGAAATCTGCCTGTCACAACTGAGGCAGCGGTGGGACGCGTCGCCATTGGCCGCTGGTCTTTGTCCAGGACTAATCTCTCTGCAAGATCGACTTCAAAGTAATGGCAGCGCTCCCAGTGCACCGATGCCCACAGGCAACAACTCTGCTCTGCCTGCATCCCATAAATCCAGGATCTGGTCGCACTGACAGGTTGTTATTAATCTGAGCAGCTTGTTTGATATGTCTGTGGATGACATCAAGACTTACACTGGCTAAAACAGGATCACACTGTGTTTACCTGCTATAGTCCTCATTATACATATGTGTGGATAAAGATTTACTCTTGTACGCTGGTAGGAGTTTGATGATTAGCAAATTATTAATAACTATCAACCATAATCATTAATATTATTATTGTTAATTAATTATTACAGGGCATCACTCTAATATCAAGGACCAAGAACCAAACTGTTATGTAGTCTCAAATGTGTATTCAGTCAGTATCAACATGTGAAAAATTAAGGCAATGAGAAGACAACCCAGCAGATACATGTTGTGTGTATGTGTGTGTGTGTATAGAGAGAGAGTAGAGAGAGCATGTGAATGAAGATGCTCAGTCAAGCTCAACACGGGCGGCTCAACCACAAGACTTGAACTGGAAGAAGTGAAAGACAAAAGAGGCAGATGTGATCCAGCATGTGTCCCGGGGCAAACTGAGGGATGCTACCATGCTATCCTATCTGCACACCAGTGGTGTTAGTGAGTGTGCAAATGTGTGTGGCTGTGGGTTAGAAAAAGAAAGAGAGCAAGGGTGTTGGGGAGAAATGTGCAAAGCAGAATAACGAAGATCCTAACTGGCAGCAGATGAGACGTCCTGGGAGGTTTCATCACCCGGCCTCCAGAGGCAGATAGAGTTCACTTTTGAATCGTCCAAAACACATACTATGAAACATCCATATATGAAGAAAAAAAAAAGTTCTTCAGAAAAAAATAATTTGATCTCTTATTTGAGCTTTGTTGTAGTAGTAGGCACGATCTGATCTCACCAAGTAACTAACAGCCCAGGACAGCCTAAGATCTAACCCTGATATCAGATCATCCGTAGTTGTAGCTCCCAGTGGCTCTGTTGATGTTTGTGCGCATGTGCGAGATTTGCTGAAAGATGCTCGTTAGTCATTGTAAGGTTGTAAACCATTGGATGTATGACTCCGAAAGTTCTCCGAACCCTTCCTTGGCAAATTGGTGAGTTATCGATTTTGGGTGAAGTATCCCTTTAACTTTCATGAGATGCTGATTTATTTCAGATGATGGTAAAGATCCTCTGGTCATGGATGTTTTTTTTTTTTATCACCAACATATCATCGATCATCCATCTGCATCGTTCATTGTGTCTGTTGACTGAGTCATGAAGGTGTACATGATCATGTCACCCTTATAGTGAACATGGCGGTGCTGTTTTGCACCGAGTTTGTTTTGGGATGTCGTCATCTCTGGTCAGATTGAACTCCCTGGAACAGTGTGTTGACTGGAAGACCACCAAACATCTTCGTTGGCTTGAGGAGTGCGAGATACTATATGTGTGGTGACAGTCACATGACTTCACCAACCTGACATGTCTGCATAGCCGGTGTGTAACCCAAACCCTGATCAGGGATATTTTTCGGCACTTGCTATGGACCACAGATTTGTGTTGACTGTGTCCAGCTTGGTGTCAAGCGTGACAAGATTTGGGCATAGCAGGATCAGGCTGTGGAAGAGGTCTGAGCTCCGGTAGAGACCCCTGGATTTAAAGGATGAGGGTGATTTGTCCGTCTGGGACTTGATAGATTGATAGGAGAACCAAGTGGCTTTGGGGGTATCTGATGTAAATCTTGAAAGAATAGTACTACATGTACACCAATGGATGACGTTAGACAATTGCAACAAAAAAAGTTTTTTTGTACTTTTGTTCGTTCGGGTGTTTTGTGTGTTTTCAGAAGATCTGAGTCCTCATGCTGCTCCTGTGTCAAACTGAAAAAAACACTGTCATAAAAACATAAACAATGTGGTGTTAATCCTCTGATGAGTGGACCCATGAAAACAGATAAGTCAGTACCCACTGTGACCCTGGCTGAGGTTTTGTCATCTGGCCTCTTGCTGTGGGGGTGGTGTGTGTGTGTGTAGAGTCTTGTTCCACAAGCAGCTGTTCACACCCCCTCCCCTCTGTCTCTCCGCAGCATGCTGCTCTTCAGGTTGAGAGGTCGGCCCTGTGCTGCTAAATGGCAGAGCTTCTGGTGGATTAGCAGCTACAGACGAAGAGAGAAAGTGTGGATATATTTATCCCGGCTCATATCAAGCTGCAAGAAAAGCTCCTGAAAACTAACCCCAATCCTTCAGATCTCAGATCAAGCTTACTGAGAAATTCTGTCACAATCAAAAACACACTTTCAGTTTCTGGAAAACACACCAGGATGCATTCATTTCACCCAAGTTAAATTTATGTCTTTTTTAAGCTTGAAGATGCAAGTATAAAGATTTTTTTCCCTTAGTCAAAAACTTTTAACAAATAAAGTTGCGTGTGTTGTTATTGTGCAAGAGCTTATTTCCTATTGCAGGTGTGATGTGTAAGTGGGCCTTTAGACAGTGTCTGAAACTATTCATATTATATTGTAACATTTTCAATAATTTATTGTGTGATCATATCAGTACTTTTATGGTTTCTTGACATTATAGTATATTAAATATTGACATTTTTCTTTTGTATCCTATTCTTCATACTACACACTTGTCATAGTGCTCTCATATTTACTCTGTAGAAAAGTATGAAGACATTAAAATATGGAAAAAGATGTGTAACAAAAACATTAAATTTATATATAAAAAGCAAACATCTTGTGGTTTATTTGGGCTGTTTTACCACCAGTATCTTTATTATCCTCGTCCCCACAACTCTAATCTGAACCCTGTTGTTTTATTCTGACCAGAGGTTTGTGTAAAGCGTCATGTGGTGTTTGACATGCACAGTATGTTAGTGACTCTGGGTCTTCTGAGAAGTACATATCTATGGGTGTAATAGCAGGGGAGGCACGGGTGGGGGTGGGAGATTGGGCTGGGTGTAGTGGATGAGGAGGAGGGGGCAGTGTAATGCCTCCCTGGCAGATGCAGGGCAGATTGAGCTGGAAGGATAAAGATGTTACCCAAGAGCACCAGCTAAGGCCTGAACAACAAATGACTGGTGTGTGTGTGTGTGTGTCAGGAGGGGAGAGAGAGATAGAGAGATTTATCCTACTGTGTGCTGACTGCATTACCAGCAGGCCATTTTAACATGGTCCTGCTAAGAGCTACTGGAGCTTCTTATAACGGCCTAAGATCTGGTGTGGGAATGAAAGCAGCTCTGTAATCTGACACACTTGCACGCACATGCACACGCACGACGCACGACGCACGACGCACACACAGTACATCTACCTTAATCTTATGACAGCTGTTTCTATTACTCTATAGTCATCATCATTCACAATATTCACTCATAATATTTACAAATAAACAGAAATTAATAATGTTGTCTACATGCTACATCGGATTCAAATGTAATTTTTACATGTTATGTTTTTTTTTCTATTATGTACGTCGTCCACATATATTTCAAATATAGAATCTTATTTGTTGTTTATTTAAGGTCAGTAGAGCAGATCATTATTGCTCATTATTGTTCATTAGGTCAGTAGACGTTACAGAGGTTAAAGGTAAAGGAATTGACAGACTTCATCTGTGTGGTCTTATTAGCCAATAACATTTCACATTTCAAATCTAGAAATGCTATTTGTTTTGTAAAACAACAAGTTACATGGCTGAAATAATTGTCCTACATTTATAAACCCACAGATTACATAATGATGTCACTGCATGGCCACCTTCTTACATCATTCAGGCCTGATGTGGACTGAAATAATCCAGTGTTCTCCACACTGGGATACATGATGGCTACAGCCTGCTAATATTTCTTACTGTTTGAGACAGAGATGTTTGTTTCTACTCCACTTCCTGTCTCCTCGTCTTTGCCAACTGTTGATATCATGATGATAATAATTCTCTGTGTTTTCTCTGATGCCCATCGTAATGGATGCTTGGTCTGGAGGAGTATTAAACTTAGCTTTTTAATCAGACCAGAATCGTAATGTTTGCTTAGAGTAACTTTCAATATTGATAAAATAGTATTTAATTTAATCTTGCCTATTTTTTATGTTATTGATTCAGTAAATCTGTAACAATTAGAATATTTAAATACAGGCTATGATCCTCTCTTCTGATTGGGTGATTGGGTCCAGGTGGGCGGGGCTTGGGGCAGGGAGGCATGCTGCTTTGTTGTGACATCACAAAGTTACAGAGGTCCCACATGGCTTATTTTAAGGCTCAGTTTCTGAATTCAATCTGTGTGAATTTCTCTGTGGACTGAGGCTTTGATACTTTCACGGTATTAATCTAGCACCTCTATCTGCTTTATAATCCAACTATATATGCACATCTACTTAATATGGGACGCATTTCTGCTGACTATAGGATTACACAATGTGAATCTTGAGGTAGACCTGCTTGGAAATGAACATAGTATTTCAGCCAGACACAAAGCCCCACAGTGCAGGCTGCTGTCTGATGGAGGAGAGGGCAATCTCCTAAAAGCACTCAGGTTTATTTGGTTACAGGCGATGTAGCTATGCTGGGTATGAATCAGATTTCCAGCTGTGAAGAAATATAAATCAGAGTAACAGCTCCAGCCAAAGGACCTGCTCTGTGGAGGTCAAACATCCTGAAGTTTTTTTTAGCAACAGTGTGGCCACTATTTCAAACTTGTCCCATTGAAACAGACAAACATGTATTGTAAACAGATAATGGATAAAGAGCTGAAACCAGCTAAGATGAGGAGGAATGATGATACAGTACAACACCATGTCGGACGTATCCACGACAGCTTTTGGTCCAGAACTGTAGCAGGTGTCTTGTTGCCTGAAAGCGTTTTCCAATATGAATCTGCAAAGTCCAGAATGAAAAGAAAACCTACAATACTCATAATAAAAAAGGATCAAATCCTGAAAGAAGAGCAGATAAAATAAGACAACATCCTCACAAAGTGTATCTGGCATCTGCTGGGAGGCTTGATGCTCGCTGGGAGTGAAAGGAGATTATGTTAAAGCCTAAATGAGGCTTTTACATTTTTTTTTTTTTAAATCCTGCAGGCATAATCTAATCTTATCCGTCTCAATCCAATTTTTAATGCTGGCTACACATAGGATTAAAGTAGTGCAGTTTGCTTTGTAGGCCATTTGACAGTGGAGCAGCATCTGTTGCTGATGGCTGGAAGATGTGCAGGTTAAAGTGGGAGAGATCAGGAGCAGGAGGGGTGGGGGTGTTTGATGTTTACAGAGGCGGATCTAGGATTCACTGGTATGGAGCAAAAATCATTACACATGTTTTGTCTGACATCAACAGTGATGTCACCTATAAAACACATATGGTATATACATCCCCTGGATATATAAAATGTGTAAAAACCCCATCTCTATTTGCATGTATATTTTCCTTTTGGCATTAAAGCAATTCTTAAGTCAGTTTAATTTTATGGTGCATTAATACCATAGAGGAGGAGGATCCACACATTCCAGCACTGAAACCACAGACAAAAACATCTGGTGGGTTTGGATAGAGGGAGAAAGCCAGGTCCAGATCGATGCACTGTCACTGGGAAAGGTGGGTCTGTGGCTACCTGATCCAAAACCCCCGACATCACTGATGCTGCACGGTGCAATACAAATACGAGCGAGCCAAGCTAAAATGAAGGAAGTCAGCCAGATAAATCTGCTTTCCAGTGATTTATAAAAACACAGATCCCTGAATCCCTCTTGTTTCTGTAAATGAGCCTCAGAACATGCAGGCGGCTCCGAGTCGCGACCTCTGGGACCAGTGTACCGGGTTGTCTGGTCCAGGTCAGGTTTCTGTGGAACAGATGGCTGCCCTGTGAACTGCAGAGCTCTACTGTAGATGATACAGGATTAAAGCTGAAATCAGGGACCTCCTCAGACTTCACATGTGGTGCAGACAACATCAGACAGGATGCACTGCTCATACAAATGGGACATCCATCCATTCTTCTATTGGCTATACCGCTGATCCGTGCAGAGCTGTGGGGAGGGGGCAGAGCCAATCCCAGCTGACATGCGGGCTAGGGCTGTGTACACCCTGTACTATGGGCACTTCAGAGTCATGCATCAACGTACTGAGCATGTCATGACTGTTAGAGGAGCTGGAGAACCAGGAGAGTATCCCCAGTAGCTCCAGGCCTGGGATTTAACCCAAAAACTTCTTGTTGGGGTGAGAGTGCTAACCACTGCCAAATGGGACAATATACACCATAGGCCCATTTCCACTGGTGAATGTCATAGCAGGAACCACCCCCAAAGGCAGGTACTCTGAGCGGTCCCACTCGCGGGTGGGGCTTGAGGTTTACTAAATGCTCAGAGTGGGAAGTGACGCCAACAGAAAGCGCAAAATAAGCAGTATTTTTAAAACTCGACAGAAGTATGTATGTGTTGAAAGGATTACGCAACGGTCAAAACTGTTCCACAGTGATTATGATGCCTTACTGTACAGTTGCCTGAGGGTCGAGTGAGAAGATGTTCCTGTAAAGTTTCTTCAAAAATGGCAAGGAGGCACAGATGAGGAGGGTGATGGGCTACCATTCTTCAATGCAACTGCATCTATTTCACTTCAGATTCAGTCATTCAAATTTGTCAAGTTAACAAAAATGGCAAGCAAATTCTTCACAGCCATTACAGTGAGATTCTAGCAAGGCAATTTGATTTGTATGGCCCATTTTTACAAACAGTTTGTCTCAAAGGGCTTTACATGGCATCATAACAACATCCTCTGCCCTTAGACCCTCACATTGGCTGAGGAAAAACTCCCAGAAACCCTTTTAACAGGGACAAAAGAGAAACCTCAGGGTGAGAAACAGATGAGGGATCCCTCATCCAGGATGGAAAACAGTTTGATAGCACAGAATATGCAAAACATAATTATTATCAGTCTTGCAATGTTGTCTTCTGAATACTATGTAGAGCTAGTTTGAAAAAAAAAAGCTTACAAACCTATAGCTAATCAAAATGCTGGACATACATGATGTGGGACAAGGGATGAAAACCTGGTCACCCTGGCTGCAGCGCTTATCCACACCTTGACTAAAGTAGGTGTGAATAAATTGCAGCCTGAGCCTTGTGTCCGTTCAGGGATTCATCCAGACATCCAATCTGAGCAGCTGTCATGAACCCACGCTGCTCTCTGACCTGTTAAACGTCCTGCTTCCATTAAGAGTGGACGCCTGGAACAGCTCATCCTCAGCGGTGTGGTCAGCCTGTGGGTCATGCTGAAGGTGTTTATACAAGCTGTTTGTGTAGCGATACGGGGACATCATGGCAGATAGTGAGAGTGAACAAATATTTGAGGGAGGACGAGCAGCTGTTTGTCAGGATGCCATTAAGCCATCAGGTTGCACAGCACCTTCAGTCCCATTGCACAACGTTACCTGTTCAAATATGATGAAACATGCAAAAAACATGCCGAGAAATATGCACTGAAGGTGTCGGAGAGTCTCACCCTTTGTGTCTGGGAAGGACAGTCAGGTTTACCTAAGTGTCATAATGCACTCAAGCTTTAGTGTTGATCCATGTTGGATCAAAGTCTGAGTATTTAGAATTCATATACACCTTAATTTTATTAAAAGTTTTGCTATATGCACACATAAAAACATTTTAGTTTGGGTATGTCATCTTCTATGTTAATCTTACATCTATATTTCACATCCCTGAGTGAGCAAAAGTTGAGCTGTGCCAAATGGATAATTATACATCTATGAATATGGATCGATGTTGGTGCATGCAGCTCCATGATGGGACCAAACTGGCACAATGAGAAGAAATGGAAACTAAATTAGTGTTTCTCTTTGTTATGAGCAGATGAGTCTATAGTTAATTACAATATCCTTAAAGTATAATTTATTACTTTATGAAATGAAGTTGGTATGAGCTCATAATGAACTACAGCTCACATCGAATGAGTGAACAAAGTGACGGCCAGAGGATCTAGAGATTAGCAGAGCTGCACACTGACAGATGAAGACGTAACAGTGAGCCTTTGAAAATGGAGATTTTTCTTTCTTCGCTGAGCTGCGTTCCCTCTAAACTCACAAATGGCTGACCTTTGAAAATTGCTGTGTTTAAGCCTTTGCTTTTTAGCCTTCTGTAAATGTCACATAATGTTATTGGGCTCTGGCAGCACAGAATCATTAATCTTTCCTGTGCAGGCTGGGTGAAGGAAATACAGTGGATAGAGCAGCTATATCACTAAGTAGGGACATCAGAGCAGAAGTGTAAACATCATTTGGACACTGCAGTTTTTCTGCTCAAATAGGTTTGATGTTGATGAGGAGAGACCTTCTTCTCAAAGTGCAGTGATGCACAGTGTTTGATCGATGCTCCCAGGAAGGTTGGTAGTTATTCCTGCACTGGAGGTGGTGGAAAAGGTAGAGACCTTCTCTTCCACAAAGATGGAGAACAAACTTGTCCTCTGTGCTCCATTTTTCCACATGAATATGCTGAGGCTAAAGGAAAGGACAAGAAAAGGCTGCAGGTGTATAAAATTGTAAGAAATCAAGTAATCAATCAATAGTTGGCGTGGCTGCAGGTCAGCAGCGTATAACGATGTTATAAACAAGTTTTTTTCCCTACAGTTTGTGGTAACACCAGAAAAATCCATTCAACAAACTTCCAAACCTCCTTAAAAATAAATACTTTCAAAGAGCTCGTTTTGATGACACATAGATTTACTATAAATAAGACTGAAGCTTATGGATTATCATGCACAATCACTATTCTTCTACCTGTACACAGATAAAAACCCCACATTGTGTTTTACATTGAATGACTGTGATATGCTTATTATTATACTATGCACAGTTTGCATGACAGAAACATGATCTCTTGACTTTACTGTCACCTATCATATTGTAAATCTGGATACTGATCCCTAAAGTTTTACTGGGTTTGACTTTTTTTACAGAATGTCTGGTGTTTGTTGCGATTATAAACCCGCCTGATATCTCTGACTTCACGTCAGACTCCCCAGGAGGAGATGAGGGAGGGGAGGAGCAGGAGAAGGCGTGGCGACACCATCTCAGCGGTGCTCTGTAATCTTGGAGTGGTCTGTCGCTCTCCCGCTGAGAGCAGGGTGACAGCTCAGTTCACTTCTGTTCCATAATGTTCTGGTCACTTTATTTGGTGAAATCAGCTGTGAAAACCTGAAATCACATGAATGGCTTTATTCATGTTTTGTTCATATTTTCTCTTGTGTTTTTCAAAAATGATGACATGTGATGAAAAAATGTTCCATGGTTTTAAAGGCCCATAAAGTTTAAATGTAGAGCCCCATGTGTAGTTTGGTTATAAATCAAGTTTAGGTTCTTTATTGTGAAAGTATCAAGGGAAAAATGCACACAGCGTGTATCCAGAAACTGAGCCTTAGTTATAACCTGCCGTCAGAACCTCTGTAACTTCATGACGTCACAACAAAGAGTGGAGATGTTAATAGGTGTTAACGTCAGTATTGAAATGGTTTTTGGTTCTTAAAATCACAAATATTCCTGTTAGAAACCAACACCTACAATTTTAATCCCACAACAAAGAATAGAGATGAATGAGTGATTCCATGATGACAAACTTTTCTCTGGTAACAAGGCAGATCCAATGATTAATTTCTGTGTGGATTCCTGCAAAATAATCACTTATTTGGATGAATTATTCATTGACTCATTGGAAACAGTTCACACTGTCCTGAAACTTCTTTCTTTGTTACAAAGTCCTTCAGGATCGTCTCCTCTGAGTATCCTTCATGCCTTCATGCCACTTACAGCTCTACATGTTTTAACACAGGACAGGTTAACATTATGATGTGAGTATCAGTCAGTATCCTGTTCATGTCTTCATCTCGATTTAATCATTGTATAAGAAATAAAACCATAGACTTCTAACTACTTTATTAAGAACCATGGTGATACATCTGCTTCTTTCCTCACCTGCCTTGGAGATTGTAAAAGCTTTGCAGGAAATGGTTCACCACCTGCTTGGAGGTTTGTTCGTTGAATAATCTCTGCTTTACCCTCTGTGATGTTTACAGCAGTAAATAAACTACAGGCTTTGTTATAAAGAAACGTGACAGGAGCCAGATTTTCATTTCATTATGAACAGACAGACCATGTGTGCTGTCACTTTGGAACATCGCCATAATGAACGACAAAGTATTCGGACATCCTTATGTAAGCGTGCATGCACACATACATACAGTACACACACGCACCCATACACTATCTGAAGATGGAGTGTCACACAAGAATGCTCCAGTGCCCAATTAGACTGTGAGGAAATTGAAAAGAAAGTTTGGTCATGCTGCCAGCAGGGCTCGTTTGGCATTCAAATGGTTGTGGCAGGTAGTGTCACTGAGAGATGACAAACTGTTGTTTTCTGCTTCACAACACCAGCAGCCTGGAGCACTTTCAGACTTTCATCCGCACACACACACACAAACACACACCTCTGCATACGCCCTTCACCAATACATGAGAATACATGCAGTCATTCATGCACTCATGGGTGTACACATGCATGCAAAGCGCACACACTCACACACTCACACACACATGCGTGCAAAGAGCTTCTCAAGCATGTCACAATGTCCTCTCAGCCCTGTGGAGTCACTTTATTATAAAATGTAAAAATCCATTCAGTTTTATTTAATCAGATGAAAAGATAAGACGTTTCCAGGTCATTAATCTCGTGGACCCACTTGGGGTGTGTGTGTGTGTGTGTGGGTGGGTGGGGGGGTCCTCTCTCCACTCACCACTCTCACACTCATTTAGGAGGAACAAAGTAAACACAGGGGACTGATTGGAATCAAAGGGACCAGATAATTTCCTGAACAGCAGCAGCCTTCGTCCCTGATGGAGTAAACCAAACGGCCTGTCTTCCTCCACAACAACCTGTGATGAGACACGGGTAGACCCTCCGCTTGGATCTTTCCCCCATGATGCCTTGTTGTTTTCCCTTTAGGGGTGTTATTAATTGACATACTTAAACTTTTGTAGTTTTCATTAGTAGTAGCAGTAGTAGTTTAGAAGTAACCAGCACTGAAGTTAATGGAGTTGTCAAAAAGTTAAGATTATAGGATGAAAAGGAAATGACAACACACCAACACAGAGAGACCAGGAAATTAAGTGAACTATGTGTCTATGTTCAGTACCTCTGGCTTCAAGGAGAAGTGGTGTTTCAAAACATCACTTTGCAAACCAAAAGAGAGAGGATAAACAGCTAAAAAAAACCCCAACCTAGTTTGAAAAAGTAATTCAAACCTCTACAAACATATTTCTCATTTGTTGCAACTGTCTCTGATCTGTGTTGTAACTGTTCCAATGTGAATTATTTGTCACAGGTCATCATCTTTAAAGGACAATTCCGGGCAAATTCAACTTGGGGGTGCACTGTATGTTACTATCATTTTAGGTCTAAAAGAAGGAATGTGAAGATTTTCAGTTTAATCGCTCCTGTTTTGAGGGATGTAAACAGCCTAACCAGCGGAACTTGCATCCACTCCCATTCATTGCTGCCGTAGCGATGCGGGGACAGACGCAGCTACCGCAAAACAGGATCGATTAAACTGAAAATCTTCACATTCCTTCTTTTAGACCTAAAATGATTGTAACATACACCCCAAAGTTGAATTTGCCCGGAATTGTCCTTTAAATGGTTCATAACAGTCAGACTTTTTGGCAACTTTATTTGATAGGACAGTGGAGATATGACAGGAAAGAAACCACTCACCCACCAGAGCATCCTATGTGCTTTTAATATATAAAAAGATAAGTCTTAAGTAATGGTCACTGAGACCTCGACTTCTGACCTTGGACCACCAACATCGAATCAGCTTGTCCTTGAGTCAAGTTGAATGTTTGTGTCAATTTTTGAGAAGTTTTGTCATCAACAAAAAAAACAAAAACAAACCCCAAAATGTTGCCACTGAACACAACGCACAGATCATTCTGTCACCAAACCACTTCTGTGATGTATAAATTAAAAGCCACCACCAGTCCTGTCAAGTTAAACCTATTGGTCTTGCTACATCTAAATATCCAGCAGGTCCACCCACTCAAATAACATCAGCAGGCTGAATTAAAACCACTCCGGTGCCAAGGAGTGACAGAGGCAGTCTGGGTCTCAGAAAGCAGCCGTCACCATCAGCCGGCGATGTGGCAACTTAAAGTAGTGCAGGCTGACAAAAAAAATCTGAGTGCACCCCAAAGCTGCAGACAAGGTCAGAAGCAGTGAGTGTGTAATAAATCGGGAGGGAGTGTGCTGGAGCCATTATCTTTCCCTCTCTGCCAGCCGAGCAGTGCAGTGACCTGACATTATAACAAATGGAGGGGAAAACTCTGCCATGAGATGTAAATTCCCACTCCCCGCTCCTCCGTGAACGCCGGAGTCTCTTCAGAAAGTGAAGCACTGACCCATGGCGTCCACCGAGATCTGACATGACAGGACTGGAAGGATTAGAGAGATGGAGGGATGCCAGTGGAAAGAAGTGGGGGAGGGGGAGGAGGGGAGAGGAAGGGGAGGCTGTGTAAAGGGGGAATTGCGATTACATATAGGATAAATGAGATGTCACGGTGAGCAACATATAACTGTCAGAAGGACCTGTAGCACATGGCAATGTATGTAACAGGAAGTGGACACAGTCCTGTGAGTGAGTGGAGGTGTGTCTGGTGCAAATGTAATTATAAATGTGTGTGTGTAAGGGAGCAGGACTCATACACTTTTGTCATTCGTGGAAAAGTGTAAAATGATGTATATTGAATAATGTTTTACTTATAGAGCATGAACTACAGTATAGTGTTTTTCCTATGTGAGTTGATGCTAATAGCGCAGCGCCTCCACTTTTGTCACATCTTCACTTCATTTGACAAAATATTTGATTGAGTCTATTTTTATCACTTTTCTATTTTCATCCCCTCCTTTTTTTTCTTTCGGCCTGTCTGTTGTGGAGCTGACATAAATCGTAGGAGCATCAGGGTGTTGACCGTGCGGACGTTTGGTGGGCGGGTTGGAGGTAGTATTTCATGCAATTTGCATATGAGCTAATTCCCAGTGTTATGGAGGTGCCAGACAACAGCTCTAAGGCGTTTGTTAGTAATCTGAAACATGCTCAAAATCCACAAACTCGGTTATATAAAGTATAATTTCAGCACAAGACTATATAGACTATATATATGCATATGTATATATGAACACAACTTGCCGTATGTCAAATGTCTGATGGTGGAGGAGCTGGACAAACAGAGAGTTTGACAGTGGTGAATCACAAGATTCATAAATGTATTGTTGTTTTCTTGTATGTGCATGTAACTTCAGACAAACTGACATAAAAATGTATTATTCCAAAGAGAAAGCAGAAGAGTAATGTGACTCTGTCTGTAGATGATATATACTATAATATGTGTGAGGACTGCTCAGATTATCGTCCTCATATCTTAATGATCTGTATCAGATTGTTGCTTCATATACTTAAAATGATTGTGGCCACTCGTCATGTTGATTCAGGTCTTTGTGGATATTAGAAATAAAACCTGATTGGTTGAAATCTGCTGGATTTGACTTCCTGCAGTTTGTTAATATGAAGATGGACCCTCACTTCAGGAATTGGTTTTTACTGAGCCCTTTTTTCCCCCCTCCACCAACTGTTAAATCTCTGTGACCTCAGGAGGGAGGGGGGGTGCAGGGCATTAACAGCACCTCTCTGTTTATTAGGACAAAATTTGTCTCTCATTTACTGTGTGTGTTCATATGTAGTGTGTCTCGCACTACATATTTGATCACTAATATAATTACATCTCGCACAGCTCTGATGTAGACATTAATATGCAGTCATTTCACAGCCTCTGACTTTGTCTTGTGGTCGACCTGTGTCGTCTTATTCCTCTTTTGAAAACACAACAGGACGACTCTTCTGTATTTAACGTGCTTATTGCTTCAGAAAATTCCACCTTGTTAAGAGCTGACACTGAAAAATGGCTGCTTTGTGCTGTACATTATATTCCCTTCTCTCCTCCTCTCTGCTCCATCATTTCATTCTATTGAAGCGCTCACTGATGAAAAGAAACAGGCTGCCATTGAAGAGAGGAGCGCCTCTGCCTAATTTGAATCCTTTCTCATTATGAGACTAGCAGGTGGTATATGGAGAATATTGCCATTTAATAAAGGTTCATTTCACCAATATAGTGTTGCAAATAAGTGCATCTCCACATGAGCTTGGCTTTATTCTCTCGTGCGAACGTGGAGGCCGCAAAGATTATTCTCATGTAGTTTGGGGGTATAGATCACTGTTTGTTCTGTTTTGGGGTCTTTTAAAGATTTGCTTGTTTTTTATTTCCTTTTTTTTGTTTATTTCAAATTTGCCCGCTTCATCTTCTTTTTTGCCTCTGCTTTTTACCAAGACTGAACCACAGCAGTAAAACCCACAACATATTGCATTATATTCATTTTGTGATAATTATTTATCTAATTATTATTGCAACAATGAAACTATAACCATTTTTTCACAATCATATGACCAGCAACATGTGTATTACTGCATTTAATGCAATTTTTCATTTCTTATATTTGATAAAATATATATTATAACAAAAAGTTGTTGAATTGGTACAGCCCATTCTAATTTAACCTACAATAAATTATCTTTACATGAAAAGGACTGTCCCAGTATTGGAGCTCCACAGTGGACTGTCCTGTCCTGTCCCCTTCTCTTCTCACCTTGTGCATCCGTTTCAGGTGTGAAACAGAGGACTGCTTCTCCTACAGGAGCTCTGCAGCAGTTATTGGAAGTGACCCTAACGCTGCAGAGGGTGGTGGAGAGTTTTATAGACTGATGTGAGCTGAACCACCTGGTGGACTTTCCTGTCGCATAGATACTCTTATGCCTTCTTCTTAAAGTTTGTTACATTGCTCACTATCTTTTTTGAGTCCCAGAAAATGTATTCTTCCATAGGACATGAATATGAGGTGTTTCCAATACTGCTATTCTATTTTCTTTCTGGTTTTGTCCAATTATCTATCTGTAAAGGTATTTATTTAACACAATAGTGCCTTTACCTCATTAAAAAGTCACACATCCTCATCAAGAGTGTTTGGTGACCTGATAGTGGAGTATAAGGTGTATAACAAAAGGGCTCTACCCTTGGCAACTAGGTCTCCCATCTTTTATCTCAAAATAAAACTTCTTTATCTTGTTTGGTGAACTGGGAGAGAGGGTTGAGTAACTTTTTACTTGAATACGTGTTCATAAAATTGATGTCAATGAATAGGACAGTGTTCGTTAAGTGTCATTCAGTAAGTTATGTCACTTTTGATGCAAAGTTGACATTGTTTGAGATGTCCTTGTTATGACAACTTGACACAAGTTTTTAAAGTTTGGCAATTAGGTCTGCTATGACAGGTTATGTTGTTCTTATGTCAAGTTCTCAAACAATGTCAACCTTGCATCAAACGTGACATAACTTACTGAATGACACTTGATGACAACTGTCGTAAGTATTCATTGATGTTTATGACAAGTGTCATGGCATGGTTATGACAGTGTTATGTCAGTTTTATGAACACGTATTCAAGTAAAAGTAGAGGGTTGAGGAGGACACAGTGCTGCCAAGATGTCAGCAGTTAATCAGCTTGCTCTGAGCTCCCATATCATTCTTCAGAAACCTTTAGGTCACATCACAAAGAATATGTTAAACTGCATTTACATTACGGTTTAACCTAAAAAAAAATAGAAACAGTGCCAAATGATTGAAAGTATTACTTTATATTTTACTTTCTACAAAGTACAATGGAGCTCACGGAAGGCGATTTGAATAAAAGGATCTGTATTCATATACTGTGCTGCAGAGTGGCAGCTTTAACCTGTTGCTGCTGTTCAGTCCACACTAACATTAAGAGTAAGGACACTGTTAAGCTAATGCAGCCTCTTTTGATCTCCCTGTAATCTTCTGACTTGCTTTCATCAGCGTTTCATGCTTTTGATTTTGTCCCTGCTCTGATGAGACTCTCGAGCCTCTCAGCTGATGAAGATGTCTTGAACTTCCTGACAGGATGTTCTCAGCCTGATGTTCATTCCTGATATCTTGAGCAACATTGAGATGCAGACTGGTACATCTGGCATAATGAGGATGAGTAGATGAGGTCAGCAGACCAGAGGATGAGGAACATTTAATCAGAAAGTCATTGTCACTCATTTAGTTCGAGATCAGTCACAAGTGTTTGATGGTAATCTTCAGCTAGTTGTCTGGTATCAAACAGAAGGCCAAGGATAGAGCACTCAATCTCTTCAAAGTGACCTGAGTGTTTGACCCACATCTCAGCCCAACAATACAGGGGCCACGCAGCCTAATTGAATATACGGCTAATGAGGGAAATTGCGTGCCCAGAAATCAAACGCAGGTGCTCCTTTGGATCTTTTTTTTTTTGTAGAAAATCTCGCTCTTGTACATTAAAAGACATCTTAAGGGAAAAAAAAAGGAGAAGTGAGAGTACGGGACACGAGGCTATTCAAGAAGCTCGTAGGGATGTAGCCTTACAGTGGCTTTGTTTGCTCTGCGCTGGTTCTCAAGCAGCAGAGAATGAATGTCAATCGGCTGCCGATGAGGCTTCACTTCTGAATATCAATTAGCTGGCTGGTCAATTACCCAGCCCTTTGACCGCAATTGCAGGAAGTGTATTTGCATTTAATATTCAGTGGTCATCTTATGCATAAGTGTTATTGTGGTTGAGAAGACTGCACTGCCACTGAAGACAGAGCAATAGCATCTAGCTCTTATATTCCTTCCACTATCACAATAGTGTCACTGGAATTGAACTGATACAATTGTCATGTACTTTTAAATCACTCAATATGAATGCTTTTGTAACAAACTTTTTATTTATATTTATATACCTGTATGATCTTTCTTCTTCTTTTACTGTTTTTGAATTCAAACAAAATTTAGCTCAGCGGGTTCAATCTTACCTGGGAAAAACCAAAAGATATAAAGATGGTGTTTTTGTTTAAGCAGGCTGATCACATGAGCTGGTAATAAAAGCAAAAAACGCCAGAGAGAAGAGTTAAGAGAATCACATTTTTAAATTGGGTTTCGTCACAGCTAATGTCACAATTGATTAACGAAGCTTTGAAAAGTAAAGTCTTTGTGAGAAAAGTTGTGTGTCAGGGTTGTTAGTTGGCAGGCAGGGAGCAAAAATCCCTCACAGACAACAACCTCCGTTTGACTGTTGTGGCGTCTTCTTGACAGACACACAGGCCCCCACCTTTTGACCACAACCCTGGAAGTTGTTCAATACTGTCAAGGAGATGACTAAGTTGTCATATACATAAAGAAATGTGTCATAGTTGCATTTATCAAGAATTAACCTTAGGACTCACGGGCTGTTGAATCAGTTTTTTTTGGCTAGACCACAACAGCAGGGCCATCACCGTAATCACACAAGTCCCTCACTGACTGACTGATGCTCTGGTTTCCTGGCTGCTTAGGAACTGCAGGGCAGCGGGGGAGCGCTTCCAATAAAATACAATGGAGTGGAAACTACTTTCATTACATGTTATTAGACACACTGAGCAGACACAGTAGGAGAGAGGGAGGGAGAAAGAGAGAGAAGTCATCAGTAACAAGGCTTGGTACTAATAAATATGACCAATGCATGGGGTCAAACAATACTGACCTGGCCAGCCTGTGAGTCAGCTATAGTGATGTCCTGCATGGGGCACCAGACACATGTTTACATAATGATTGACAGCTGTAAACTCCTGCCCTCTGACTTTGGTCATCTCTGATTGGTTAGAAAAGCTGGTTTTACTCTGAAACTTTTATCTCTTACTGCATCTTTAGACTAGTTGTATAGATAAAGAACAGGGATTGATGGCAAATTCAGGCTTAATTGACTGTACATACATTTTTAGATTTTGATATCTGAATATAATAAATCTAATTTGTGCAACCTGACAACCATTTTAATATGAGACGATATTTTACATCAGCCCTCATAGATTTAGATGATCATAGTTAAAATTTCAGTGGTATACAACAACTGTTATTTCAGTATGCAGCCATAGTTAATTTCACACTGTTCCATTTGTTTGCTTGTAAGATTAAAATCTTTTATTTGCTGTCATCAACAAGTGTCTCATGTTGCTGTTTCACAGGCTTTTATTTTTAAACCGTTAGAGTAAAGCAGGTTTAACATAACACAGATTTCAAGATTGTCAGTAATGGACATTGCTCATATCTAGTCACATCTACTGTAGTTTTTAATGACAAAAACATCCCATTAACAACACATGTCAAACAATACATAATGGTCACAGCCTCCCAGAGAGTTAGTCAGTCAGATTGTGTGGCTACAGTAGAGGGCAGTCTTACGCCAACATTACACAGCATCTGCTGCTCACCTGGAGTCATTATTTCAATCCTGAGTCTTACAGGTTTCTCCATTGTCCTGAACCAGCTTGGAAGGGATTAATGTTGCAATACCTGTAATGATTTTTGATTTTTTTTTTTTCTAATGTGATGGTTTGAAAAGGTGAAACAGTTTGACTTTGGGAGAGTTTTGAGATTTTTTGAACTCAAGGTCATAAAGACGTTTTGTTGCAGTTGTTTAATATAATAATTATACAACACTGGACTGTGTTAAAGGTGACTACTGATATAGTTAACTTCTCAGGTGGAGCAGATTTTCATTAAGTCTCTACCTACAGTACGGTGGCACTCATCCAACTTGCATACTGTGTTGTGAAATGTGAAATGATAAGCTATTATTGTTAAATAAATAATAAATAAAGTGAAGAATATAATCTCAATTTAGCTTGGCATTGTTTTAATGAATGAAAAAACAAATAAAATACTAATTGATGTGTTTGGAACGCAAAGCGACCAGGAAAAAGGAGTCTGGTTTTAGATTATCTCATGTGATATATGTTTTTTTTTTTTTAAAGTTTGTATGACAAAAACAAAACTTGCTTGTTAAATCTGCTGTCATTACAGTAAACCTGCAGCCCTATCAGCCTTGTAGTGTGTTCTGTTTTCCAGGTGGTTCAGTCGCTGCTGCCATGGCTCTGGGCAAAACATGTTTCTAATATGAGGATGATTAAAAGTAAGTGGCCTTGAGAATGACATTTTTTTCAGCATGCCATGGTACAGATTCATCAGTGTGTTGATACTAACTGAGTGTGGCTCATGAGGGCAGAGCAGAGGACACAACAATGACACAGGAGCTAATGTGATTTAGAAAAGGAATTTCAAGCTGCACCAAAGAAGAAAAAGACGAAGAAGAAAGAAGAGGAAGAGGAATCCTGTTTAGTACAATTGTATTGTGGGGACAAGTTTGCTTAAGTGTAAATTTCAGGGCATAAATGGACGCATACATGACTAAATTGAATGTTAAGGTAGGTCAGTGTCTGCTTGATAGTAGTAATAATATCTGTAAAATAATAATAAACCATCTATATTGAAACGTTCAAGACCAAGGCTGCAAAGACACAATGACACTTTCAATGGAAACTAAAGCAAGATCTTGATACAGGCAAGATAAAAAAATAATCTCGAGATCTCAATCAATACCGGTAGTTGAGCACAAGACATCTGATTAAAGAGGGAAGATGAAAGACAGACTGAGTTTGGTTGCTGAGCGGCTCAGTTGGTGAAGGCCTGGTCACCTTTGATGACAAGTTGGGAATAAGGACCCTGTTGAAACTGTCCTGCCAAAAAATGAACCCGTATGTCAGCTGTGCAGTTGGTTTTTATGACTTCTTATGTTTTGTTGCTAGATGACATCTACTAGGCATCATAATTATGACAGGAGAGTTTGACAAAATTAGCCACATTATTAATATCGTAACCATCACACAACAAAGATTGTATAATGTTGAGGAAGTACCTACAGTCTGTTGATGTTTCATCTACTGATACCTGAATAAAGTACGTTGGATTGCCATTCCTAAAACCGCAGGGGAAAGAAATCCCCTGACCTGGGCTCGCGGTCCAACTGGATCCACATCACTTTTGGTCGCGTGAGCACCAGAGAAAAAATAAAAAAATCAGTCACTTAGCTCCTGAGATTCTTTATGGACATGATTGGACTGTCTATAGTTTCCTGACTAAAGAAGAGATCATTAATGGTCACAGAAGATTATAATTACCACACATTTGGTGTCAATCTGTTGCCAGCTTTTCAAGGCACATATAATTGGGTGTCATCTGCATATTGCAGAGAAAAGATGTCTGTGATCACAGTGATATTCTGAATATGTGTTAAGATGTTCTGGGAATTTATCTCTTGTGAGACTGATAACATCTTGACAGTTGTTGAGGTATTCTGATCAATTGTTACTGGATAGTGATCAATGTATAAAAGGACTACTTCCTGGGTGGGGCGGGCAAATTTCCTTGTTTGTTAGGTAGATAAAGGCATTAAAACAGTTTCAGCAGTTGTGCAGCGGTGAAAGAATTTAACAGTACTAAACAGTGTGAAAATTACAATTAATTGATAAAAGTCACAGACACAAGAGTTTGTGCATTAAGTAATTATAAATATCTGACAGGAGTAACACTGTGTCTTAAAGTCAACAGGTCAAAAATGTTCAGTTGGATATATCCCATCTTTATTTAAAGTCTATGGTTATTTCCACCATTCAGAAACATCAGAATTCAATATTGTGTCATAAAAGTATCTGATGAATATACTATCATATCCAGACGTTTCAGACCTGCAGCAACTCCTCACTCATGCAAATCAGTCCTGCGTTGTCTTTTTCCTTTGAAAATACATCGGTGCGTTGGCATGGAGATCTGGATCTGACAGCCAAGATTTTTCTCCTTATGGATGACACTGAGATACATATTCTATACGTAATTGCTTGTTCTCATATAATATGTGTGGATTGCACTGTCTACAGCAAGAGTCGAGAAATAACTATATTCTATATACCCCCTCTTTTGTCATAATTTAATGACTCTAAATTGAAGCATCCATATTCACATATATCTTACATAGCTGAACAAATTTACATTTGCAATTTACAATATATGAAAAAATGGAAACTAACCAGCAGCTTAACTAAATAAAAATATGTCTGTATGTCTCATATTCATTGTTGTCTGAGGAGCTGCTTTAGTCTCACATAATATAATCAGAAATATTGACATGTCTTAATAAATAATGGGGGAGCGCAGCTTTACCACATGCCTTTTTGATGTTGTGGAGAGGTTCCTCTGCTTTTCCCAGCAAACCAACAGCCTACCTCTCATTGTGTTACACAGGACAGATGCAACACCCCTTGATCTAATTTGACTCAAAATAGCCAGACAAAATGACAGAAAAGTATTGCAATTTTTCCATTTTCCTGCATCTGAAGCTACTCTTCCTTCAAAGGGATACAAGATGCCATTGGATGAGGTGCAGTGACACAAAATAATGCCATTTTCCCAACAAAGATATATATTTTCTGACACAGCCCCAGAATGAAAAGTCACATCTTTTTTTTTTTTTGCGCTTCCTTTGAGTTGTCTACATTTAAAGTAGAGTCTAACATGTTGTTGTTGAGGTCAGGCCATTCTGTAATAAAGGTGTATGATGGGTGTGAGCAGCAGCGTTAGTTTAGCTTTGATCCACAACAACATACGTTAAGACTGAGGCACCTTTTCTTCCTTGCATATAATTATCATATTGATTTATCTTGAGTGAAATTCAAAGATACCCTTCAATTTATGCACACAAACACGAATGAGCACAAATTGAGATAAGCACACAATGAAGTATTAGGTAGTCCCCCCCTTCCCTCCCCTTCCTACACACACACACACACACACACACACAAACTGTAGGGCCTTAATAGGGCCCCCAATTAATGTCAAATTATAGTTTTGTGCTGATGGCAGGAGGCAAAACTCTATCAGGCTCTAATGGCTGCGGTGCTTTTGTGCTCCTAGCAACTGTTGGCTCTTTTGTATGGCTACATACACTCTGAAGCCATGTGGAAGCTGCCTATGGATTGCTGCTTTGTTATTTATAGAGCAGCATTTCGTAATGGCCTTCACAGAAGCAAATAAATCAGTTGTAATAAGCTGGTGTCTGCCAGGACAGATGCATAAAATAGAAGACAGAAATAACCGGATATGCCGAGGGTTTACCGCTGGAGAGAGACAACAAAAGCTAATTGACACTTTTTAAAAAATGCCTAGGCGGGATCCAATGTTTTTCATCATGTCTAATGCAATATTTATGGGGTTTCTCTTACATATTTGTGTCTAATTAATTTCATCAAGGATTTTCTCAGGGTTAGAATTTCAGCATTTTCTGAACATATTGACCAATATGACCAGACAACAGACAACATGCAGCACAAAACGTGCTGCATATATTTGAATTAATTTGTCATTATTTGGTATTTGATTGGTATATTTCTTTTAATCCTTTGAAACTACATGGCTGAAAAATAATAATGATAACAATAATTACTTGGTCAATACCATTGGTCAATTGCTCCTGAGTGTATACCCATAGGCCAAACAATCAACAGCATCTCTATGCTAATGACACACAGAGGTACCTGTCCTGCCCCATGGAGGCCTCAGTCTTTGGTCCCTGTGAGCCCCACGACTTCTCTGTGACAAAGGAACATGTTCCCATGAATCCCTCATATGTATATAGAAAAAAATATGGTTTCAAGCTGTGATGATTGGGTAATATTGGACTGCCAAGGAGCTAGAGCCTTACCTTATATTATTAGACCTCTAATATACGTATGGATTACATGTTTACTTGATTGTTCAAACAGATGTTAACAGCTGAATATCTGTTGTCAAACAATCGAACAGCCGCTTTATCAGACTGAGTATCTTTACATTCAGGCTTAGTTTGTTTGACTAACCACCATGTCATATGAGTTCTTGATTTTAGATTAACCTCCTCAGTCCTCAGCTTTGTCGTCATTTGACACACACAAATCAATACAACTATCAATAGCAGATAGGACACGATTTATGTAAGGAGCAAATTTAAAGAGCCAGAAAAAATATTTGACCTCCATGTCAGGGGTCAGAGGATGGGTCACCAACAGTAAATCTTTCCAGTGATGCTGCCATGGATTTGTTTCCGGTCTAATTGATAAAGGTGGAATTGTCCTTTAAAGGGTACTAATGTCTATGGCCTTCTCTACACAGTGTATATGTCCAGTCTTGTGTAACAAACCCCTCCCTGAACATCGTCCCAACCAGTCCAGCCCAGTCCATTTCCTTTCGACTGCCAGTGTGTAACGGAGGATCCGGGAGCACTCACTCACCCATAAAGGACGGGAAAACCCAAGTGCTGAGTGGTCATTGACCTCTTGGCCCAAAGGTTTGCATCGCTGTCATCAATTCATGGTGGCTGGGGAATTATTTGGTTTTTACAGCATAGAAACTTACTTTTGGCTCTAAGGTCCATATCTTGTGCCCTGTAAGCAGGCCAAAACAGCTCTGGTGAACCTCATGGATCCAACAGTTGGATGCTCCTAAAACCAAGTTTGACTCTATAGTTTAGTACCAGGCCAGTCTGCCAGAATCCTGTAGCCCCCTCCCATTGATGTACTGTATGGACCCAATGTGAGGAGGAGGCCTTGCTGCAATTTTGATTTGCAATTCGATGTGATTTGTTAAGGTATGGAACAGTGTTTTAATTCTTCAGGGCACTGAGATGTTTCCATCACCTGTTTCTGACCTGAAATGCAGAAATAGTGACGATGTACCTGCACCTGCTCTGACTCCTGCCACAAACAGTTGTGCTGCCGATCACTGATGATGTATAAGTTCTTATGAGTTGTAAGCTGTGGGTGGGAGGATGGGGCGCAGGGTAGGGGGTTGCGGGGGGGAGGGGGGTTGCAGTTGGTCAGACACAGTGTCGTCTCAGACAGATCTTTCTCTCAGCCATGCTGGAGACAGAGGAGCTGCTGTCCTCCCCGGGGAAGCTTCTAGTGTGTCTCTGAACGTGGTGGCGGCACGTTGGGTAACAAGATCGCTACACACCCAGCGCTAAAAAGCTAACAGTCTGGACTCAGAGAGCATCTGTGGTCAAGACTCTCTCTCTCCCCTTCACTTCCTTATCTCTGCTTCCTCCTATAGGAGGTGATCAGGACAGAGCAGAGACAGGAGAGGAAAAAGGACAAATTAAAGGAAACATCCTGTTCATCCATCCACACCTTCAGGTGGACACCAGCCTGACACATCATCAATCTACATGAATATTATCAGAGAGACAAGCCTACATAATTACATTCACTTTGCTAGTTTGCATATCACTATTACTATTACTGTTTATAGACATAATCAGCACTTCTCACATCAACACAATCAAAATCACCATCACACTTCAAAGGGCTCCTACCCTTCTTCTTGGGAAACCTCTTTTTTTAATTTGTGATTTAGAGATTCATTGACAGAAACCCAACATTAAAAATCCGAGTAGCAGCAACTGTAAATCCAAGTCAAGTCTCAAGTCCGGAGTCAAGGTATCGTACTTTGAGTACTGAGTCATACACATTAAAACACATTAACAAGGAAACAATTTGTTCAATATACCGAAATTATTCCTAAATGTATTTGTTAGAATACGCATGTTACTCTTCCTTCTATTTTAATTTTGCTGAAGTTTGGATTATTGTTTGTACAAAAGCACCAAAAGTTGTCTCTGGACTCTAATTGTGATGGCATTTCACTAACAAACCAAACAATCAACTGATTGGAATATAAAACATAATCATCAGATTAATCCACAATGAAAATCATCATTAGTCCTGTCCTAATCAGCTCCAACTCAAACAGCTACACAGAAAATCCTGCTGGTACATGATTAATAATAATGATTATGACCTGATAGTAACACATTTTCAAGGTTGGTTTCCTTTAGTTTTAATACATTTTCCTGATTATACTGACATACTTCAATATTAATGTATATAAAAAATGTTATTGTAGGCTCCTGCGGTTCGTCATCAAGATAAAAAACTAACACAAGACATTTCTGATTATTCATTAATTTAAGACAAATAACCTCTGGCAAGTGTACATCAGTCAGGATCCACTGACTGAGTCCAGGGTTCAGAGTAAAAACAGTTTCACTGCTGTAACATTATCAGACTGCAGCACGTGGCCACTTCACTGAGGAGCTGATTGCCATCTTGTTCCAGGTGGACATCAAAGTACGCGTCAGGGGAGAAAACCTGGGGGCTGGGTTTGAGTTGAGGGGAACAGAATGGGGGATGTGGGGGATTAAGGATTGGGACCTGGTGGTAACAACTGATGTTCATGTTAGTTGAAATGGGAAACCATTAAACCACATGCTTAATTTATAACTTTTTAATCTTGAAGTCAAAATACTCAAATCTGGTTGAAGTCATGAGTCAGTGGTGTCTTTTACTTGTCAGTGGAGTCTTGGTGTCTTGAACTTTAGCAGAATAAAACAGTGCATGCTAGGAAACTTCACTCATGATATTTCAAAAAAAGAGCCTCAATGTTATGTAAAATAGTAAATAGTTAGCAGCAGGTAACTGGCTTTAAAATGAGAAAAAAGGAACCTCCTGTGAAGTTATATTAGCACAGGTTTCATACATATACATATTTTGGATCATTATCATCACCATCCATCATCATCACCATCAGGACATTTAAAAGACTGTGAAGAAATGCTGTCTTTTCCATTTTTAGATTAACAGTCAGAAGCTGCGCTGAGTGTCCTTCACCCGTTTCCTTTTAAAAAAAAGTGTTTTTCTTTCCCCCGTATTTTATATTTTGTGTAATTATTTTGTAGGCATAATAATCTGTCGCATTTTCATGGGACAAAGATCTGTTATTCTTTGTTTTATAAAATTTCACTGTGAGCTCAGTATCCAGGGATGACAAGATAGTGAATATTTGACTCAGGATATTCTGGCGTATTCTCTGTCATGATGAATACTGAGCTTTTTTTTCCACATAAAGCCAAGAGAACCACCACAGTCTTGTTGAACAGGTTATATACAGCAACATTTTCCAGAGAAAAAAGTTAATTGTGGATGATCGCTACATTTACACCTCTTATGTTCTCAAACAACCAATCAGAAGTCACCACTACAGCCACTGAGCACCTATCGTTCGCTGTTTTTATCCCAGAACAAGACTGGATGAGAGTTACAAAAAAAAAAAAAAAAAAAAACAGATCACAGGTTTACTTCAAGCAGTTACAACCAGGTGGAGGATGATTATTGACACTGGTTTGAAAATTATAAATGGGCAGAAGTGTTTGGTACCAGTGATCGCATCAGGCCATCGTACTACTGTGGCAGCAGTCTTTCCATTTTCAGTTTTGGCATTAGCTCAGATTAGGTGATACATTCTTGCAAATAGTTTTGTCTTTCCAAACTGCAACTGCACCATTGGCACTGTATCACAATCATAAATGTGAACAGGGAAAACCACGGGTTGCCAAAAGTGCTGAAGCTGAAAAGAAGCACAACAGTACGTCTTGTTCTGTATCTTGTGTTTTTTTAAGCATTTCCTAAATAAGATCTCAGTCAACAATGATTATAAGGAGGGTTTGCATGTATAATACAGTGACAGAGCATAAAGAGCAACAAAGTCTGCATTAGGAGGACACTGGGTTGGATTTTGTTGTTTGTCTGATTAAGTTAGTGTTTGTTTTAACCAGTTTGCTATTGCAACCAACTCATAAATTAAGAATATCTTAAAGCGAGAGAGAGAAAAAAGCAATACTGTTCGGTATATGTGGCCACGGTGAGCTGTTATTCCATCTCTGCTGTGCAGATAGAAAATCCCCATCAGTTGTATGGATGAGTGAAGTAGCTGAGAAGTTCATGTAATCGCCTCATACTCACTGGAGAGGATATTTATTAGCCACCAACATATTTATACAGTTGATATGCCATATTATTGGAAGAGCAGCTATATTTACTGCACAGCTCTGTATAATGTATCCCTATGGAGTATAAAACATTAATTCCATGCTGCGTATCCCAAAGCACAAGATCACACTAATGGCACTGGCAGATCAGGGTTACACACCACCCACCTGCACTTAAGAGGATAAATCATCCATCACTTCCCTTTTAAAATGGACAGAAAATGTATTGTTCCATACACTCTGCCTCACAGCCCCAACAAATGAAGAAGACAGTATCAGCACGAGTCCCGGGGCAGACTCACAACAACGTATTGATGTTCTCCCCCCTTCACCCTCTAAGTGAGTATAAGGTATCCACAAGCTTCAAGGTTGGCGCCAGCCTCTGTCTTTTATGCACCGCAAACCAGAATTAATTGCAAATCAATCGAACAAAGTACAACTGATCAGTAAACCAATTAGTAATTTTAGCTTTTTGTCCAGGTTTAGCTTTCCACAGGCCTCTCTGCCTAATGTTGTTTTTGAAATCATAATTCAGGTTTCTTACACAAATAGTGATTTTATTGTGTAAAGCAAAGGAACAGGAAAACATCAGACCCTCAAACTTCAGACCAGCACACAGAGACATTTTCATTTAGTCTGTTATAGTGTGTGCACAATGCTTCACTTCATAAAGAAGCATATTATACTGTATATTTTTTCCTTTTTTTCCCTTGTGTGTTTCCGCTGTAGCTCAACCACCATCATCGCCTTCAGGTTGTAAGGACAAATCTCAGGGCTTTACTGTTCTTATAGGTTTAGATGCAGGGCTGGCACAAGCTCAGGTCATGCCCTTGCCCCCCTGAAGACCCCTTACTCTAAACAGACAGCAGCCAGTGAGGGAGTGAGGGGATGGAGGGTGATGGATGAGGACTACAAGTCCAAAGAGTACAATCTGTACCCTTAGACTGCTATTGCTGGTGCTGGAGTTAGTCATCACTGTAAACGTCCTGTAAATGGGATTTGAAATAGCATAGCAGCAAACAAATATTTTAGCATCCTTTTACTGCACGGAAGGATACAGTATATGCAATTATATAGAATCCATCCATCCATCCATACATCCTCAACCACTTACAGTATCTGAAGTTGGGTCAGCAGATCCACCAGAGAGCCCTGGACTTCCCATATGGCTACATTGGCCGGCTCTGACTGGGGGATCTTGAGGCGTTTCCAGGTCAGGCTGGAGATATAATCTCCTTCCAGTTCAATTAATTATAGTTATGTAATAATTATAGTAATTGTGTAGCAATTGACTCTACATTGTTGAGGCGATCATTTGGTTTTAAGCAATGGAAAACATAATTTGAACTTGAACTAAATGTATGTATGTTGTTAAATTCATGTGTTGGTACATCACTTTTCTTTTTTTTTGTGCCTTTTTTCTGAAAGTTACAGTGAGAGCGAGAGAGACATTAACAGAGACACAGATAGAGATGACACACAGCAAAGGAAGTTGGGTCTGACTCCCACCCAGGCCACTGTGGTCAGGACTAAACCTCCATGGCTACTGGGACGCCACCTCATCATTAGTCTGTGTCTCCTGGAGACACTTCTGCCGGTGCTGTGAGTATCAGCAGCTGGTGCGTGTGGTCAAACTGATGAAGATGTTTTGTGTTTCGCCTCATCGCATGTTACAACGTGTTGAACTTTCAAGGCCACCAGTATATCTTTACTGCTGATCATCATCTAATTCTACATAAAGAACAAAAGCCGTTGCTGTGTTTCCATTTTGTCTCCGACTGGAGCTGCAGCAGTGCATACACTGATCCCGGTGTCACACTTTACAGAATCACAGCCTTCGACAGGACAAAGAAGCACAACTGAAGAGTGTCATCCATCATGACTGCCATTCACTTTGAAATATCCAGGTGAATAGCTTGTTTTTAATTAAGTGCAGCATGTAGTTTCATCATCAGTGATGCATGGATACGCCGGTCTGTGAAAGCATGAAAAGGCTGTGCACCGGGCTGTCACACGCTGACAGACTGAACATGATATCCAGAAATATGGGGATGTGATGTTTGTTTAGTATTTATTAATCCCTCCACCAAACTGCAAGTCAAATTGGTGTTGTTGAATCAGAGATGACTCTGATAATGATGACAGAAGAATTACATGTCTGGCAGTCTTATCAGGCACCCAAGTATATCCCGTGTCAGTTGTTTGTGCCGACACCGGGCTCAGTCAGAACTATCAAAGTATTTATGCTGTCACGTCTCAACAGAAAATCACCTCACAATCCTGCCTCGCTTCTCCTCCAGCATAATAATCCCTGATTTCAATGTGCGCAGCGTCTTGGGGTTTTGTGGGCATTTACTCAGCAGAAGGGTGTAATATCAACATGGTGGGAGGAAAGAAGAATACAAGAGCTATAACATATTCCTCACCAGTAATTTCCCCTTGACAGGTGATAGGTAATTTTCATGTCCATCCAGAGGTAGACAAGAGCTATGATTAGGACACCGTATGATAAGGACTGTGGTAATACCTGCTTTCCTGGCCTCATTCCTCAAATCCATTTGATTGTCATTGACCACTGACTATGCCACAGAAAAACAGGCTAAACAAATGCAGCTCTTTAATTCTTCTGTATGGTCTTATAGGGACATCTCTTTTCTAGTGAGATGAATCAACAATTAAAGCTAGATAAAGATAACGTGCCCTCATTTAAAATATACAGTTGGTAAGCTGGCAAAAGTGAAAAGGAAATTTCAAGACGATACGCCGTCAGGTCCTTCTATGAACCTCTTCCAAATCCCTCTTAATCATGATAATGCTTTTTTTAATAGACAATTTTGAGATGCACTGGTGGTTTTAAAATCTAGGTGAAGGAGCTGAACTTTATTATTATCTTCTTCTTTTTTTTTTTTTTTACCTTGTTTGTTTTCTTACATTTTTTCAGCATGGTTTAGCTTTGAGAAAACATGCTAATTAAAAATCTGAGAGACAATGTGAAACCATCCAGGTCAAAACACGGTCAAGGCAACTCAATGACATCCAGCCTGTTAGTGAAAGTGAAATCATTGAAATCTATTTAATTTCTCTTTTAAGGTCATTTTTGATGATCACCTTCCTTCGTGATGCATTGGACCATTTGATTGTGTGTTAATACAGGGAAGTTTTTGACTGGTGACTCGAAAATAAACCGATTTAATGATTAACCAGAGTAGCAGGATGTCTCGTGTACTTCAGCTGATTCTCTGCAGATCCCTGTTTCTTTTCTTTTCTTTCTCAGACTGTAGGACCGCAGGGAAACTTCAACAAAACAAACAGTTTTTTATCTTTGCAATTTGCTTCTCATGTTCTTTATAAACGATTCTCACAGTCGTCATAATTGTACTTTAAATCCCATTAGAGTGAGAGTTGTAATGTAAGGTGATTACAAATGCTATAAACCAACATAACAGGCCTTTATGCACCTGTTTGTAGTGATAACGTGCCAGCAACTGCACGCATGATAGCATGTGGTGAGATAAGAGTGTTTGCACTCTGACAATGTACAGTTTGCACAGGTAGAAAAAAAAGTATTACTTGACAAACACAAATCTGACAAAGGACCCAAAACACAACAGGAATTTCACTTGTTTCCAAGGTCTCTGAGCGGCTGGGAAACATCATTATGGAATTTCTTTATACTTACTTCCTTTATACTCATTTCTATAAACAACCTACACCACGGACAGTAGTAAGGTGAGACTAGGAGATACTTTCTGTTGACAAATCAATAAACCATTGAACACTGCTTTATAGACAGTTGTAGCCAGTTTAATGACAGCACATTCTTTGGTTGTGTGTCAGGTTGGTGTTTATCCTCCAGCAGTACATTTGCTTTATCTTCAGCAAAAGATGCTGCAGCTGAAATAGCAAAGACTGTAAAAAACAAAACAAAAATCTAACAACCAACAACGAAGGACGTACTGTAGCCACTCTGATGTTTTTCACATGTTTTTGCAGAGCTTTTGAAGCTCAGAGTGAGATGGGCCACTGTTGCCACCCGGGCAGCACCTGACCCCGCCCCTGACTCTCCTGGAGCAACAAACCTTCCCAATGAAGATGCAAAGGACGGTCACTCAGGTCTTCAACCTCACATACAGTATGTGCTTCATGTTCAACATTGTCTGACAAGAACTGACTGTTTACCTACTGTGTAATATATCCCAAATCTACACATAATGTTATTCACCTCATCTGTGGATGGTCATAATGTTTATGCTCACTGGTGTACTGTACTTTCATTTATTAACGATTGTTAAAGCCATTAGTTCCCTTTTCCATTGATTTAAATTCATTCTGCTTTCCCCAATGTTGCATTAAATTCATATGAGCTACACCTACACCTATGGAACTGGATTGATTGTTTCATTTAGCAAGAGGAAAGAAAAAGACCAAAATGTGCGGGGAAACATGACTGAGCCTAATACCATGATGTACCATCTTAAGGCTCTAAGATCTTTTTAATGTATTCTCCTCCGTGGCCGGGGCCTGAAAGGGAAAGGGAAAGAGGAGAGCTGAATGGATTCCATTAATTTAATTGAAGCAAGCCCTGACAAGAGATAAAACATCTTGGGCCCACATCTCTTCAGGGTTGGCGCTGGGCTTCATAGTAAACAAGCTGTGATCCGTAAACAAAGCCCAGAGAGCACCACCACGCTCTACAGAGACTTCAAGGCCATGGAATATGTCAGAGATGGGCTTGAATGTACACTGAAGTGCACTCCCTCCTCCCTTTCACGCCCCCCTCTCCCCAACTTAAGCATTCAAGCTGCATTCTGACCATTGTGCCTCAGCTTGTGGATATTTTGATGCTGGTAGCTAACTATTTCAGTGACAATACCTGCAGTGGATCAAGCAGAAAAGGAGACATCCACTCCAACAAGGGCACTGAAATATGGATAGCATTGTTGAATTCTAGAGATAAGAACCACTTCCACTTTGATGTGTTCCCATCAGATATTATACACCCACGCAATAATGCACTGCAAGCTAATGTACAGCATCTCACTCACGAGCTCCATGACAAAAAAAAAAAAAAAAAAAAGTCGGCTAATTCTTCAAATTTTACCTTCGTTGAGAGGACGGACTCGGTGCATGCGGCCCATACTGGCGAAATACTACACTTGTGGAAAACAGTATATCTGTGAATCCATGGTGTTGAAAGCTCAGTGCTGTGAATGGGGGGGAGGTGAGGGGAGCGCTGAATATTGAGCGTGTGAAGCATATGTTGTTTGGCCACTCAAAAAGAAACTGGTATTTGGATATGTCACATTCTTCCCTGAATTGTTCCTCAGCAGGCACCAGCTTTTCATTGAGGCTGAATAGTAACACAAAACCCAGCAGAATCCATTAAAGGAGGAATAGCTTTATCTCCAGAACAGTGAGACTAGAAGGCTTGGACAATACAAGCCATCTACCACAAACTGGGCCTGCATGGCCTACAATGTGGCTTATGAACAGAATGCCAAGGTTACAGCCTTTTTCCACATCTCTCTCCATGGAGCTCAGCTGCATTGTGGTGTGAGCACGGACCCACCTCGCCCTCGACTGTACGCTGAGGCAGCCTTTCTGAGTCTGATACTAACTGTGTATGGTATGGTTGTTTGATAAATAATTACCTGCTATCTGCTACCTGGTATCATTAAACTGATCAGCACGTTAAATCAAATATTCTATGATGTCATGGCAGTGGCAATTTATGATTAGATTAGATTAGATTCAGTAATAAGAATGTATTTGTATGAGGGGTTTTTGGAGCTACAACATGAGTCCACATGAGGAAACACAACCTTAACCCACATCAGCACCATTGACCCACATGTTATTGTTCAAGAACTAGCACTTACAGTACAATACTTGTATTGCATGCACTGTGTTTACTGTTTCTACTGTACATCCACACCCCGATTCTCCTATCATATGATGATTATTAACCTACTACTACTACAATACAATTACGGTGTTATGATAATAATAATTATTGTTATAATGTGAAATGTATCTAGCTAATTTCATTTGCAATTTACTGCACTGTGAATTGTTGCACTTTGAGCTTTGTCATATTACAGCGATATGTACTACAGCTTATTTTGTGCTTTCATGCTATATTATTATTAAAAGCATCAATATATGTGACCAGCACGTTTCTTTCTTTCTTTTTTGTGATGATTTTTGAAATTTCCTGACTGTGCTGCTCTTCCTGCCTTTGCAACTACCCCTTGAAAACTAACACCGCCACTAATACTGCTGTGTTTTGCATTGAGCACACTACAGAGACCAGTAAAGACCAACTGGACAACCATGTGTACACTTTTGTCAAGTACACTTCAAATCCACGTACTTACTGCAGCTCTCTTCCCTTCTCGGCAGATGAAGTTTGCTCAAATTTCATTCTGACAACAAAAGACTGATAAGACTCTGAACAAATATAGTAGTTAGACATTAATGTTGTTTTGAAATATCATTGACAGAACCTCTGATGTAACCTCTTCCTGTTTGTTTAATATTAGACTTCATTCATAAATCGTGCCCGTTGACTGCCCATATTTGTGACTGGTCATATCTTCTTCTTCTTTTAACCCAGTCTGGTCAATTTGGGTCTGAATAAACCTGGCAGCACAAGCCTCTGTTCACAATCACAGCCAGAGAGCAGAGCCAAGAGTAGAGCTACAGCTTGAACCAGGTTACTCCAGCACCTATAACTCTGACAACGATCTAGTCTCTTCCTCCGAGTCCGAGCTGATTGGCTCTTAAAAATAACTGATCAGAATTACTAAAGTAAATCAAAGCAAATCAAACATGTCTCTTTTGTGATGTCTTAAACACATGGAGATTGGTAAAACTGAAAGCACATTTATGGCGTTTTTGTGCGTATATAGCGTACTGTGAGAGCTGTGTGAGCCATAAATGGTGTGGCGGTCGTAGCTGACATTGATGTTGACAGATGTATCTGCCTCCCAGTCCACTTGGCAGCCATGAATGCATTATTTTCATCTGTTTACCAGCGCGTTCTCAGAAATAATGCAGATGGGCCCTAAAAAGGCCTGTGAAATCAGAGTATAATGACATTGTGCGATCGTTCGGCTTCGCAGACGCTGCTCAGGAGCTCTAAAAGTAACTTAAGAATATTGTGGTAAATCAATAATGAAACTATCTAATCTGTTTTACCGTCCACCTTACGCTGGTCTTACGTCAGATACATATCACAGCGTTTGACCCGACTTGTAAAGTGGATTCTTGCTTTGGAGCAGCAATCCAGTAATAGAGCGGCAGATGCAACACAATCCAGTAATATGTTGTTTAGGTGGTAAACCTTGAGTAGTTCATATATCGCCATTAAGTGATCTGAGATGGTCTGCAGCATGTCTCAAACACACTTTATCTCGTTTTAGTGCCACGTCTTCTCTCTTTGTATTACCTCATTAGAGCCCGGCTCCTCGCTGTGCTGAGGCTGACCTTGCAGTCATTTGGAGGGAAATACTGACAGATCATACGCCTCAGCTGAACCTTTATTTATTTGCATTTGAGACCCGGGCAACAGAAAGGTTGTTAGATTGAGGAATGCCTCGTAACGGTTTTATCAGCATCACACTGGATAGTTTTGCGATAATCTTCCTATCACAAACATTGGAATTCCTTATCGGGAGAATTTCTTTAGACGCTGGAGCGATTATAATGTTTGCAAAGCCTCATACAGTATATCCGACAGATAACATTTAAACACCTATCATGAGTACAAACACTTACTCACGGAGCACAAAAGATTATTCTTGTTCAATGCGGCATTTTTCAACATGTTTTTTTATCAGCTCTGACGTCTGATATCATCTGAGAACGCCAGTCTTCTGCTGTTTGCGCTCGGCTGCGACTGTTTATTTTCCCACATCATGGCTAAACTTTCCCTCAGACCCTGATTAAAATTACACAGCAGCGTAACATTAGCTTTTTTGTGTCTTTGTTTGGAGGTCTTTATACAGGTTACGGCAAGTCTCTGATGATTTATCACATCTGTAACCTGTGGTCACAGGCCCGTGTCCAAGTCGATGCTGTTCACACCACCTTTAATTTGTCTCTATACATTACTGAGTTTGTCTTCTTTCCAGTATTTAAATGCTAAAACTGTCCATCCAACAAGACGTCTGTAATAATAACAAAAAACTGACAACACTCATGTCAGGAAGGATGTTAAGATGGACTGATGGGGCAAAAAACAAACACACTTATTGTTCACTTCCTGTTTGAAACCAATAGTGATAATGAGCTCTGTTCAGCACATCTACTGTGTTAGTCCTTTGCTGTCTTCTGTGCAGTGTCCTGTTCCCCACCTTTATATTTCAAGCACTTTTAAAAAGAAAATACTGTATGATGCTCAGATGTACAGTTCACAGATGTTTGATGCAGAGCCTGCTCCATTGCTGCATGTTGAGAAACTTTGAGACCTTTAAGGCTGCAGGCCAGACGTGGTTGGGAAACCTCGCATGCTTACAGAAGAATTCATATCGCCATGGTGTTAAACTTGTATATAAACATGCAGGGTGGCGTGTTACCCTCATGAGGTTGGCTATCAGACAGCAACACGTACTTGACGCACACTGACTTTTATCTCAGGCTGCTTGATCCTTCTATCAGGGCAAATCAAATCACGGCGGTGTGTCTTTACAAACCTGGAGAGGAGATGACTATCTGACAGGACGACACTGTCACAGATTCACATCTGCAGCATCGTCATGTTGCTCCCTGTCTTCAGAGCTCGCAGCTCATCTTTCAAAGCAGACCTGATGCTGGTGTTGTGAAAATACCATCCCTGCTGTTTCACCTGTTGGCCATCTAATCAGATCCAACCACGCTGTGGCCCACACCTTGGCCCCGCTCTATCTGCTCATGAATCATCTGATAACCCCTTCCTCAATCAGCCTCCATAACTGGATGAAAAGGAGAAACAGATCAGTAACACTTGAATGCTTGCGTGACCTTTATTTCTTGCTTAACATCTGTGTGCAGAGAGCATCAGGGAGAAGGAAACGCCAGCACTTGTGCTGATTGAGCTGAGATTGGATTCACAGCCAGAACAAAGAGGAGAAGGAGAGACGGGGAGGCTGAGACCACAGACGTGTGTGTGTGTGTGTTCATGTCTGAACGTAGTCGTAGGACTTGTATAGTATTTAAACCAGTATGAACAGCACTGTAATGTAGTATGTGTTCATAAAGATGAAAAGATGAGAAAAAACTTTAGATAAAAGATCAGGTTTGGGATTCAGATCTGAACAAGCATGTTCATCAAGAGCAGGAAATCAGTCCCAACCTGCCAAATTTCCTGTGCTACTTTTCGGAGCTTCCTAAACTAAACAAATATCTGCTGATATTTCCAGAAACCCCTGAAGTGTCTCAATCTGTCAGGAGCGGCCCAGAGACGGCGTTCAAGCAGAGATAATCTGTGGGTGGACAGATGTTTTCGGAAAGATTATTAAAGCGTATTTAAAGATTGGTGTCATAAAACAGGCCCATCATCACACTGTGTCACAGAGGTTAGTGTTAGGTGTTTCTAACCTGAGAGTCAGTGTGTTTAACTTCCATCAGTGACCCTGGGTGAACAGTTTGTTTTAAGATAAGGATCACAGAGCAAAATCTTACTTCCTGCAGCCTTCTTTTTTTAATTTCTCAATAAATGCAATGCTCATCAAGCTAATGAGTCTGACAATCAGACAGGCTGGGGATGGTTATGGAGAAAAGACAATATTGGTTGTAAGCATACATCACAGTTTGAAAAGGCACTTTCTGCTTTCTGCTTGGCCCTCTCTGTGCACCTTTTGTCCATAAAGAACATAAATAAAGACAAATATTGAATAAAAAGTTATTTTAAAAACTGAAATGTTGAAGAGATTAAAAAAAGAACAACACAAAACATTTCCCCCTTAAGGAATTCTCCCTATTTGACCATCGCTCTGCTAAACCCCCTTTGCTTGAACTCTCATTACTCTTCAGGTTTCTCCATTGTAACCCACACGCAGTATGCAATAAAATCCCCAGGTGGTGTCTTTTTGTGAGCCCTACACAGAGACTCCAACAAGGCTAAACACAAACTACTATTTAGTTGTATGGGCACAAACAAGCACAGCTTCCATTTTGGTGACCCCTTCCTTCTGTCACGGTCAACAGCTTTTTGCTATTTCATCTCTATTATTTATTTAATTTCTCATTATTATCTCTTTCATATAGATACTCTTGTCTTTTTCAGCTCTGTGAAAATGTCACATTATTGATATACAGTATTTCTAAGGAAGAAGTCCTTGGTTTTTCCTGCCGAACAGACACAGGCTGAGTGGAAAGCGATGGAAATGCTGAAGAATTATGTCAGCTCTCTCCAACTTATTTAATCACCAGGAGTGCTGGGGGAAGACCGACTTTGATTAAGACCTCCTCACCGATCAATAAAGTCCTTGAACTTGCATAAGTCAGTGCAGGCCACACTCAATATTACTGATAACTGCCCCCAAAACACACACACACACACACATACACAGTCGCTGTCTGGCTGCCTCACCTGAATGAGTTTTCCAATGATGAATAGATTTCTCCGACCTCTGCTTTCAGGACGAAAAAAAACAAGTTTGAGGAATATTTCAGGATAAAAATGGTCACAGCTGCATCTGAAATGCCCTCTGCTGGCCTCAGCCAATGTCACACACAGACAGTGTTCATGCAGGGGTTGTCGGTATAAATATGCCCACAAACAGCTACAGAGCAGTGAAATAGTGCAGGATGAGGAGGGGGACAGCCTTTTCCATTAGTCTGACCCAGCTGAAATGACTTGGCCCCCATATAAAAGGTTGCGGACGAAGCCGAGGTTTGGGTCGTGTTGAGTGTGCAGTGCTCTTTTTTTTCCTCTCTGCCACCTGTCCCAGATGTGAATCCTAAAACAAACAAGAGATTACTTTCATTGATTGAATGCAGATTGAACGAGTCTCCTGGCAAAAAAATGCTGTGTGCTGTCAGAGGTGGCTCACCCTCATCATTGGTTAACACAGGCTGACAGATTCAATCTGTTTCAGCCTGCCACATGGGTGATGATACAGTATGTGTCATTCAAACAGGAGCTCGCACAGACATAAGCCACGTATGGGCCGGCTAGCAGAGCACTGAGACCCATGATCTCTCTATTTCTCTCTCTTGTCACACACGCACACAGGAGCCAGCTCAGCAGTATCAAAGTTCAGAGGTCATCCCGCCCCACTATCGCCTTGTCCTGAACCCCTCTGTCTAATGAGGTGGTCTGTGGTATAGACGCACAGTCAAAGAGGTGCTGCATGCGCATCATGCCATAAGATATATACCATACAGTTGGGAGGACGTCCAAATGTCCTTCTCAAACTGGCTGCAGTGCACATTTTTCTTCTTCCATCTTCCCGGTGACTTCCCACAGCAACATTTCAACCATGAATGCACCTCCAGCAGAGCTACCCTGGCCCTTGTTACTTGTATGAACTTTATAACGCTGCAGCTGTAAGAGCTTGAACAACAGCTGGTGATGGAGAAAGAACATGACGGCAACAAGACGAGTTGACTTTTGGACCCACTTCAGATATAATAAAGAAGAGTGTGCAGTGACTTATTGTTGGGAGAGAAAACCCTGCTGCAGCTACAGAATCGCGGGGAAGACACTTCAACCTCAGACGCTGAGGTAACATATCTGAGCTATGTTACTTTGCTGCCGAGCATGTAGACTCTTCAGAAATGTTGGCTAATCTTGCTTGGATTGCTAAACATGTTAATGCATGCCCAACTTAATTGCCGAACTGAATAGTCAAGTCTTATTGATTCAGAATAGGACTATGCCAGACATGCACAAAATATCATAGAGACTGGTGTTGGGTTTGAATGAAGTATGTAGCAGTAGCGGCACTTGACTTGCATTGTATGCAAAGAAGTTCCAAATATAGTTTACTGGTAATTCACAAGATATTGAAACACAATGTGGCAGAGTTTGCAAAGCTCTGAAAAATCTCATAGCGTGGTGAATGTGCACGTCACAACTTGTCCACGAGAGCGTTTTGGATTTGTTCGATTGTGTATTTGATTAGTTTGATGAGGGAAACCAAGAAATCCCATGAGCCTCTGTAGCATAGCTAAAAATAGCTTGCACCGACAATTACAGTAAAGGTAACGAACTGTAGGGATTATAGCAATGGGCCAATTTGCCAAAATGTTGAACTATCCCTTTTAACATTTTGATTTTAGCTTCTTTAAGAGTCACCACTTAGGTTGTCATTAAGAAATTCAGAGATTTTACCCATTGGGACATTGAACAACACAACAATCTGTACGTGCTGAAGGTTATTGGCACTGGTGCAAAGCAATTAACAAATTAATTGCACATCTCCATTTTATGCTTTACATTATCATGTGTATATTTAAGAACTATCATGATGTTAGTGAAGGACTGAGAGTGTTTGTGTGGGTGTGTGGGAGAGAAAACAACTGTCTGTATGCCAAATGAGCACATAGGTCTCTCCACATTACCCCCCCCCAACACACAACCAGACATGCACTCTCTATCCTTGAGCTGCTGGTGCAGGTGGCCTCCACTTGTTTTCAGAGCGTAAACCATGCTGATAACCTTCAGCTTGCTGAGGGGCCTTTATGGAAACACTTGATATCTAGCTATGAATTGCTCTTTGTTAACACCATTTTTATTGACTGGGGATAAATAGGCCAGGAGACATCGGGACAGCGGAGCGAGAACTGATGTCAGGTGCTGCGGTTCATGAGGAGAATCCACACAGCCACAAGAGCACAAATCCATCTGTTAAACATCCTATTAGATACATGCTTATGCTCTGTGCTTATTCTTTGCCGTGGCCAAGGTCAGCGATATAGTCAAAGAAGTGGAGCGTGGACTATGACCTCCCGCTGGGAAGAATCATAAAGTACAAAGCTGAGAAAAAGAATCAAGTGTACAGCAATAAAACAAATTGGAGGCATTTTCAGAATAAAGAAAATATTCTTTTACTGCTGGCTATTTCATTGCGACTGAGGAGAAACTGATATTCCAAAGTGGTTCTGTGCAGAGAAAAGTGTTTTTTTTTTCACTCTGCTGTTGGAAAAATCACAAGTATTATCATATCATAACAAGACTGTGTGTCTGTGTGCAAAGGGTAAAGGATAAATGGTAGGAATAATACGATTTATTACCATTTTAAAAGGAGTTCATATCTTATTGAAGGTATCAGAGGATTTGCTCAGTTATTGTTCCTATTATGAGGTATCTCTCTATCATCTCTTTGTTAAATGTACATGTTATCAAATGTTGCTGCCAAAAAACTACAGGCCTTTGAATTTTAACTGGCCCTGTCCAGGTCATGCACACAAATGATACACCATACAAATCTATACATCTATAAACTGTATATACTCTAACATTAAGACTGTATATCCAACACTTCCTGTCTCCTCTGTATCCTGATATATGACCATGTCTGTGCAGTCTGGACCCTGAGACACTGTTTGGGCCACATCGGCCAATTAAGCCATTTCATTAAAGCACAAAAACACAATCAATCTCACTGTAGACTGATAGGTTTGCATACATTGTCATTACCTTATCAGAGTGATAAAGAAATCAATGAAGAAAAAAATCAATAGGATATGTTTCATCCTTTTCTTTTGTTGTAGCCACATGTAGGGGCGATGTTGGGGTGACAACTTTGAGCTCGCACCACATCAGTATATCACCGCCTCCATAAACTATTGATTTTATGATAAAATCTTTCAGACAATCAATAGCAATCAAGGGTATAGATCAAGAGAGTGTGACATGTTAAAGCAGAGGAAGAGCAGGAGAGAGTCTTTACTCTGAGTGATATTACACATTCACTGCGAGGGTGAATCAGTCACTCTCCAGACTACAAGTGGACCAACTGTGGTTAATGGCAAATTATTAGAAACCAAATGGAAAGTGGTTCTTTGTAACATTAGAAAGACAGAGTTCATGTAAACGGGTGCAGTTCACTTATTTCTGACCAAATGATGCTGCCCCATGTGAACAACTGCTGGAAGAAACATCCCACCTTGGACCGCACAACAATGCCACGGTGACAAAGACGGAGGTGGCTCTTGGTAACACAACACTAACCTCACTATTCTGGTCTGTGAAAGGAAACGTCTATCAGCTGGCCGTGGCGGACTCGTCAATCGCAGGCTTGAGCACCTGATAAAGACAACAATTGGGAAAGACGAGGATACTGTTTATACATCCTCAGACAGGACGGGACGCGCCTCGCCCCCGCAGCCACGAGCCCCTCAGCCGTGATGACTGAGGAGGATGGCGTCGTCCGCGGGCTGGAGGAGGAAGTCAAGTGGACGACAGTTGTGCCTTTGCCTGAGTCGATACCCCTCCCCTGTCTTTTCCCTGGTCGGAGGAAACCTGACACCACACAGTGTTTGGACATTCCTGGTCGACCTGGATGTGGAGACTGATAAGAACAACAGAGGGGTGTTGGTGTAATCAGGGCCGTTGCTAGTGATTCTGGGGCCCCTGAAAATATACTTGCAGTGGGCCCCCGATGTATTATCTTTTTTTTTTTTTTTTTTTCAACCAAGGCAACAATGCTGGTGAGTGACAAAAACAATTTTATATTTGTCACTTTGTCTAATCAAACCTTTGTTTATCTTGTTTCTAGTTACCAAATATGTTATCATCAGGATTATCGAGTATTATTATCACTTTATTCATCATGTAAAATCATGTTTTAAGCAATTCCTGTGTAATTACTGTGTTGTATCTGTGTAATAACACACAAGGCTCTCCAAGGGTGGCTGGGGCCGGTACAAGGCCCATGCACGTGGCTGAGCCCAAGGCCTTTTAACGGGACGGCTGGCAACCTTAATGTAAGTTATTCTCTAAAAACAATCTTATATCCTGGGCTCCTTGTCTTTTGGCTCTGCTCCTGGTCTCTTTCTCTTTCCACTCGTTTCTGGTCATGAGATTTATGTTTTGACATTTTCTGTTCTTTCAGCCATCAGCACTAGTAACCTGTTGTGCCATGTTAGCTTATACAGTTTATGGGGGCTGCTGTTGCTCCAGCATAGACTAAACCATTTTTTTTTTTTACAAGAAGGCAGATTGCTTTGAAAACAAAACATATTTCATAAACATGTCTTTTGGCTTTGTTTTAGAGGCTGGTGTTGCATTAGTATTAGTCATGGTTTTTACGGCGAAAGTTTAGTCAAGATTAGGCTACTAGGCCCCGGGTGTAATGAAAGTGAAGAACCTCAGGCTGAGATACTTCACTTGCAACTGTCAAATCACATTAAAATAATCACAAACATCAAATCTGCATCTTAATAAAATACCAAGAACAGATTTAGGGCTGCATTATTGTCAGTTTAATTTTCAATGACAATGACATTCAAGTATAAGTCCAGTATGAGAAACAGATCAGATGTTTTCTAGTTTTTTGTTTAGTGACAGTGCAACACTGTGCTTAAGACAACCTCTTTAAACAACAACACAACAGAAAAAAGCTTTCCTGTCGAGGCTTTAGGTAAAATCACTACTGTGAATGATGCAGTAGGAAGATGGACTTTTTTTTTTTGTCACAGAGTGATTGATTGGACAGTCTGGATGTGGACTCTCACACCATAAGGAAATCATGGTGACCCTCCTGTGCCCACTCGGTGGCCCCCAATTTCCTTATGGAACCTCTTAATAGCTCTTTGGTAAGCAGCGGTGGTGGGCAGGAAGCTGACGAGTGCAGCACAGCGAGGGGTCAAATCACAGAATCATATTGGAAAGCTGAGCTAATCTTGGCAGCAAGGTCACACAGCCTCCGGATAGCCACCTGCCTCAGAGACTCTCCACTCCCTAATTGAAATGTTGTGATAAATTTCCTGCGCGGGTCAGATGTTACACGCTGCCTAAGCAGAGGTCAGGAGGACAGAGGGGGTTAGGTCAGAGAGTGGGGAGGCGGGGGTCTTTATAGTGTGGTGTTATTTGTTGACTGGAGGTGATGGGCTCAGCAGGACACGGTCTGTCCTCTGCAGCTGCTGAGATCTGTGCATCTAATGAAAGCTCTGAAGATGCTAAAGCACATGTCACACCTGAGAAACTGGATCAAAACTCAACTCATCGTTCTACCAATGTAACTGTCATTACAACTTTATCTTATTCCAGATTTCCAGTTACTGTTCGGTTCAAATTGACTGTCTCCATTTAGTCAGTGCTTGCACCGGTAAACAGTACCAGCACTTCTCTATTTAGGCCTATTGATATTACTCTTTAGCTCACTCTTGCATTTTCTTGTGTCTTATCTACTGTACACTCTCCATTTCAAGTTCTATTGATCCTATAAGAACTACGTTAACCAGGGGCCACTATGTGACTGACATATTCGCTTCTCGGCTGATCGAGTTAATCCTAGCAGAGTCAGCCTGTGCTTATTAGAAGTTCTCTGATGCTGGTTTAATTAACCAAAGTGTGTCCATCGGGATCATGGAGCCGGTTTAATGCCTTCTGTGATAGATGTGGAGTAACTCTGCTGCACATCTGATCAGTTCTATTACACAGATTAAATTAATCAAATCAATATTTTCGCAAATGGTTCCTTTGCAACCATTGACATCTTTTATTCACTATAGAGACTTTACATTTAATCATGTTTTGCTTATATTTGCTGGTGCACAGGTGAATACAGGCACTTTTCCCACTTAAAGCTGTATTTAGTGTGAAAGCAGGTCTAAGCTTGCTTGGGCACTTGACATGAATGATGATATATTTTTGAAAGGACGTCTTCCCACTCCTCCTCTTAATCTCTCCGCCTAGAGGCTATATAAAGCATGCAGATTACATCTGATTTCATGCTCCTACAATCTACCCACCATGAAGAGATGGAGTTCCTGATTCCTTCACTGCTCTCCTCAGCTCCGTCTCCTCTGCTGCGTCTTAGTTTGCATGACAAACTGCCGGATGTGAGGCCACCATTCAGATGGAAATGAAAAGTGTGCCCCGGTGTTTTGAACTGACTGGGTCAGACCGACGCGCTCTGTGGCCCAACTGTTCCCTACGACATCATCTGTGAAATCTAACATGATTGTGCCTTTGTGATGCTGAGGGAACTGACAAATGAACAGCTGTAGGAGCCTCTAATACCCATAGATATGTTGATCACCTGTACGTCTGCTGGGACATAAACCAGTGGAACACACATGGAGCAACCCGGGCGACAAGACCGGGGGCCACCCATCATCAGATGGAAATGCTTGTAATTCGTTGTTTAAAGGCTGGTTTGGTTTCATGTAAACTGGTGGTTTTATTGTGTGCATTGTTGGGTCATTCAGTGAATTTAAGAGAACGGGCTTAAAAGGCCGCGTCACATGAAAACAAAGCACTTGCTCAGTTTAGTAGCTCATTGAAATGTATAGTGAAGTGCTCATTGCATTACAACGTCTTCTGTCATTATGTGGGCTGAGCAAATGTGGCACTAACAGTGAGATTGTGTTCATTCTCAGTCGTTTCTGCGTTAGCGTCTTTGTCTTAGAGGAAAGTGTGAAGATCATCATGGATGGTCTCCACATGAGGAGACTTGAGAGTCATCCATGTTAAAACATTTAAACAACAAAACTGTCATAAGATAAGACTAACAGAATTAAAAATTAAATTGTTTATGCTAACTTGATAAATCAAATTACATATCATTAATAAACTTTACCATTTTTTGAGCAGCATATTCTGAAAGTATATGGTTACATTACAGTATATGATACAGTATACAGTATATAAAATGATTATGGTTCAATTTATTAATTTATGCTATAATTTCTGTTCTAATAATCATATAATTACACAACAAGGATTAATATTATTGTCATTACTGGTATTATTATTTTTTTTATTACTATACACATTGATGCGGAAAAGTTAGATATAACTATATTCCAGTAATATTTGACAGACTAATCATTGTCAGTGGAGAGAGTTTTGTTGCTTGACTTAATGTTGTTTCTGCATTTTTATTACTATGTGCAACTGTGCAGACAAATTAACCCTGACACCCACCAGGTCAAAGAAATGAATATGGTGGTCTGAGGTCTGCAGACAGACCCCACAGAGGCACTGATGATCAATCAGTAGAGTCCATGGTCACTAAACATCTGGATAATCTCAACAATAACATGTTTACTGATTTCACCCCTGTCAATCACACAATGAAGCAGCTGAGCGATCACTGAATCTCTTCATTATCAAGATTACCATCCATTTCTGACCAGAGTGAACAGAACCAGGACCATCAGTGCTGTTTTGGTCTCAACAGCTAATTTTCTAGTTCCTCACAGCTCTTTTTATTACTTACCTGCTTGTTTTCTTAAGGCTTAAAGCTGTGCATAATTAAGGCTGTGGTCAATTTGAAGAACAGGTTGGTGAGAGTACAAACAAACCAGTATGCACCCAGACTGCAGCATCATTTCATCCTCAATATGAAAAAAAAGGGATCTGGTGTCACTCATCATCATGCCCTGGGATTCATTCACACAACACCACAGGCCGGCTATTATGACATCAATATTAAAATAGAAATATATAAAGTTGTGTACAATATATACAATCGCCTTAGTATTTATTTGCTTTACCTGTGCTCTTAATGTTATGTGTTGCTGTGTTACTATTTACACTGATGACAGACACACAACATGAGCGAGAGCTCCGCACTTCAACCCCACGACATATCAAACAAACAGCTCAAGCAAACATCAAACAGGCTGCCAATGACCCCCTCAGATTCATCCCCTTTGACACAAGCTCTGAAATTATCCATAAAAAATAACACTAATCCCCTCTAAATAATCCTAATCCTGTTCAAAGAAAGGAAAAAAAGCTGAATAAATCCTTGAATAAAGATACATCTGTCAGTGGGGAGTAGGGGGGGTGGCGGGTGGGGTGGGGTGCAGCTATTTAAACAGAGCTGCTATGGAGGTGGATTCATGTCATCCAGAGTAGAACAATTGGGTGAACAACTCCCTCATGGCCCATATTCAGCCTGGAAGCCATGTGGCACAACAAAGCCTGTTCACCCTGCTGCCGACCTCCTCTCGCTCTCCCAGCAGCACATTGTTAACACCCAGCAAGCCTCTGCATTGACTCTGTGACCCCTCTGTCTGGTGCCAGCGGAGCCATATTATTAGCGTCTGTAAAGTGAGAGAAGAAGGAGGCCTGTCCACCTCCAGGTGGACGGGGGGGATCCTTGTCTATTGTCGAATCCGACACAATTTCACCACAGAGCTGAATGTGGCAGGGACAGTGTGGCCGGGGTGGTTTAACCTGTTCATGGAGATGTGTCGGTACAGTAATAAAAGATCACACACGCACACACACACACACGCACACAGACCTCCTGGTAGGAGCATTCAATCAACATCAACATACATTAGATTCAGTGTATGTCAATGGTGATTACTGTTGTAAATGGAAACTACCTGACAGAAACTGGCCTTTGTTGGTTCCCTTGTCCTGAATTATCCAGTCATAGTTTCCATGTAAAAGGTTTTTTCCATTAAATGGTGAGTGGTGAGCAAAGTTATAATTTGTATTATTTATTTATTCATTTATTTTTTTAATTCATTTCATTTGCTGTTTGATTTTTGTTCAAGTTCAGTAGTTCCCATATTACTGTAATTTAGATTCTGTTTATCTTTAATTGGTTTCAGTGTTTTGTCTGTAATTTGTAAAAAAAAAAAAAAAAAAGGTATGATAATGAACAACCAACAGCAAAAGACAACAATGAGGTATGAGGGCAGTTTATTTTAATTTTGTTAGCACACGGATGGTTTCAGTTTATTAGTTTTATAAAGCCTGATTATCATTTTGTTGTCATTATTTGATTGGGTTTATATGATAAAACATGATAAAGCATTTTAACTTTTTAACCCTGGTGTCATATATACACAGTAGGCTACAGTATATGAAGTTTAGCATAGTTTTTATATTTTGTTTTATTTAGAGCTCAGTGTAAATAATATGCAGTGGTTTATTTGGGAACTCCTCAGGCACAACAGTACAATCCGGATCTTGATCGTTCCTTGAGTGGACCCTGAAGGGTCTTAATCCAGAGTGGTGTTCGAGTAAAGTGGTCAGTGGACTCACATGGTTGAATAGCTTCGGAGGCCCCCCTCCCACAATGCCCTTTAACATGTAGCCCAGCCCAAGTGAAATGTACACAACCATTGCCATTTACAAAGCTGAGGGTTGTCCCTCACTCATCAAAACTGACACTTTGGGGGCCTTTTTCACGGCTTCGTTACGTAACGGCCTGAACATGATAACATTCATCAGACTCACAGAAAGTAAGAACAGTCACAGCGGTTGGAAAGCATGTGGTCATGACCTGAATGTAAAGTGATTCACAGCGAGAGAGACAGACGACTCAATTCCTCTCAACAAGGAGACACTCAGGGTTTGAGTGGTAGCTTGATAGTAGTACTTGTAGTAATTGTAGTAACCAAAATGGTAATCTAGTACATGGTTTTAGTAGTCCTCCATCAGACGATTGTAGGAAGGATCCATGGGATTAAACATCAGCTAATGCTGTGTATGTTTTTGCATCAGAGAGATTCAGACAAATATTCAATATTGAGAACACTGAAAAACAGAAAAAAACAAGCATGCAGCAGAGGAGAAGATCACGAAGCAGAGTGTGTGGCTCCTCCTTCCGATCCGGTCTGCCTCCACTCGTTTTAATCTGCCACTCATCTAGCATCCCTGTGAGCCTCTAATTAGATTCCTCATCTTGTGTATTTGTTCTGACCTCCGAGGTGAGTCATCAATCCATCACAGTGTCTGAAGTCTCAGACCCTGACAGAGAGGTTCCCTCCTCACAGTCACCGCCGCCAGACTGTGAAGCCATGAAGAGAACCAGGTTTACAAATACACTGTGATGAGAGGATATCAACACCAATCAACCTCTAATCAGTGAAATAATATGACATCATAATGTCTACCATACAGTTTACAGTTCTTCACACTAGAAGTAAAGGTGCTGCAGGAGCTGGGTTGAATGTTCACTTGGCTGTTAATCATCAGACTGACTTTATATTTCGTTGCACATTATTAATTCACCTGATAACTGCCTGTTGGATCCCCCCGACCAATCAGCAACGGGTTAACACATCTGTCCATCAGCTTCAACCTACACTGAAGTTATTCGGTGGTGGTTGATTGGACAATCTCTACAGCTGTAACCATCTCATCCAACGTTTCTGTAGATATTTTTCGATCAGTCCATGCATGCAGGTAACTGATGACCTACTGTGCACACTACTGTCCTAGCCTTTTTTGAAATGCATCTTGATTGTAATGTTTTCGCCTTTTGCAAACACCGCTGAAACACTATTGAAAACGACAATCTGCTGTTGTTGGTGTAGGCGACTGAGAGACCTTCGTGATCGCAAATTAACTGACAATTCGACGTGCTCAGTGGCTTAGGTGGTAGAGCGGGTCGTCCAATGATCAGAGGGTCGGCGGTTCGAATCCCAGAATGCTGCCGTAGTGTCCTTGGGCAAGACACCTTACCCCACCTTGCACGTGGTTAGCGCCTTGCATGGCAGCTTCCGCCATCAGTGTGTGAATGGGTGAATGTGATGTACTGTAAAGCGCTTTGGGTATCGTTCAGGTATAGTAAAGCGCTATATGAAATACAGACCATTTACATGAACAGTCATGTCTTTATGCTTTTTCTCAATGGAGATTCTTATGTTATGGAGCTGAATGGATATGGAGAGCTTTACTTTTATAACAGCAGTTTAAATTGGAAATGTAGCCGAGTGGACGTAGCCTTCGTCTTCTCTGCTGCTGAACAAGGTTTCTCTTGATGATGGTGGTGATTTCCTCTTGACTAGAGCTGCAACCATTGTTGTGTTTACAATACCAGATAGACAATAATACATCCAGAGTCGTTATTGGAGAATTAAATGATGTGTTGAGCCTATTGTTAACATGCTAACTTTAGCAAAAGAAAAAAAAATCTAATTTCTACCTATGGAGACAGATATAGTGAGACAAGGAATGAAGGTTCATGTTGAACTCATCTCATGACATTTCTTCTAGACTGGCAAGTTAACAGCTGCTAATGCTAATGTTAGCTCCTTGAATGCTGCCCTTTAAACCTCTGATTGGCCGACTGTTCTTCTCTCCTAGTAGTCACAATAGAAACACTATAAGAACCATCCACCATGGTCACTTTCCCCCCTGACTTCCACTGTACCACAGCTGTGGTTGTTGGTGCCTATACTCCAAATTTCTGGGCTTTCAGTAGTGTCGGTCTTACAAGTGGCATTTCCCAGAATGCAGCCTGGCCTGTTTCCAATAGGAAGTGAATGCGATGGATGAGTCAGCGCAGCACAGATGGGGGTCTGAGACTCTAACCAGCCTGCTATAGTCAAACTGTTGTCCTGGGTGTTTACAGTGACAAATGGCCGTGTCTTTGACCGAGATTAGTGAGGTGGGACTCGGGCCTGTTTGATGAACCAGAAAATGAAATGATTACTATTGGGCGTCTATCGACTGCACTGCTGGTGACACTCTTGCTTCATCCCAAAGGTTAATTGGACTTGAACCCAGAAAATCAAGAGGTTAAGCAGGGTCAGTGTGACAGCAGGTCCTTCTGGGAACAGCCCTCTCAAATGGCTGCTAATCAGATTTGTCAAGGGGCTTTCCTTATGATAATGCTTCCATGTGCATCTCTGTTGTTGCTGCAGCACACTACGGTATTGATTCTCATATAATAACATTATCCTTGCCAACTGCAGGAGGGCAATTATATTCACTTATTTGCAGTGAAGAAAATACAGCTTCCCTGCTGTTTTCCTGATATTTCTTTTGGTGTTTAGTGAACATTTATTGATGTTTGTGCGTGAGGCTATTCAGTTTCTGCATGAGGGAAGTGGAAAGCCTTTCTGTTATTAGGATGTGATTAAGACTTTGAAAGAAAGTGTCTGTGAAAAGCATGATTGTTATTGGCTCAGTTGTCATGATACAAAAATCTGAGGATGAGAAGCATCTGTGATACAATGAGCGTCTCTGACGGATGAAGATCGACAGCACTGGACCTGCTCATTTATTATCACTGAGTCTACACAAACAGGGATGTGTGTTTGTGTGATTATCACACAAATAAAGAGGTAAATGAAATACTATTTCAGGGGGCTTTTCAAGGGACTTTTATTTTATGATGTTATTTTATAATATAACATTTTATTTTTACTTCCTGGGAAAATACTTATTTCCAAATGGCACATTTACTTCCAAAGTCTTTCTGTTGTAGATGTTTTTGAATTTCTTTTTTTTTTTTCAAATGAGGGGGTGTGGCTCTACATGGACTGTGTGTGTGTGTGTGGAGACCAAACACTGAGAGAAATGCGGAAATGTAATAAAGTGAACTGTGAACTAGTGCACTGAACTGATTAATCCAGGTGTGTCTGACCTCACAACAATGGTCAGACACACCTGGATTAATCAATTGGACCAATAATGTAAAACAGTTCATGTTGAAAAAAATAGGGATTAATGTCATCATGCACAGGTTTTTTGTGTTACAAGTTTTATGTCTCGTTTTTCATATCATTATAATATATTTTTAAAAGTAATATATAAATCATTATACTTTATGTGTCAGTATTTTATTTTTTAAATTAAATTATTGTGTGCTATGTTTCAGGTATGGGGGATACATAAACATCACTTCAAATTTTGATAAATAGATTTTGATAGATAGATAAATTACAAAAAATTAAACATTTATTCACCAAATTGGTTAAAATTTTTTCTTTTTCCAATCAAAAGTATCATTGTGTAATTGTTGGAGAAAAACTGATATAATATTGAACAATGTGGTAACTGTACTCAAATCAGCTAAAAATAGTCTCGAACTATTTCCTTCTGTTTAGATACTGTTGAAAACTAAAGTCTGCGACTATAAAACGGTAGGATTGTCTGATATACACAGAGTGTGTGATTTGTTCATAACGTAACCCTTCCTCACAGTTTACATTCAGTGCAGCAAGCATTTTGTTGTATTGTGAGGCATTAAAGGCAGGTTTGAAGGGGCATTTGTACAGTGTTTTCTATTTTAGGTGACAGATTACAGTTTAAATTTGCCTTTTTTTCTTTTCTAACCAAACACTTCATCAAATCTTAACTGTACCAGAGCCAGATTCTTCATTAGCCAGATGTAAAGAAGTTCAGAGCCACATTTATTTTTTTGAGTGGGGGAGGTTTGCACTCTCAACCAATCTGTCATCTGGAATAGCAGAGATTCGACTTGTTGTTATTCTCACAAGCCTGTCAAATGGCTGATGATGCCAAACTGCAGAAAAATATATAATAAACCGCTGTGAGGAGTCTCTGCTATTCATTTAAAGATAAACTAGGCTTAACCAGAATGTCTCTTATGTTCCAACAGTTGACATGTGAGGAAGATCTGTCCTCTTTCATCGCCTAAACAGCTGCAGCTTCAGGATGTTGTAACAGCATCATGTCACAACATACAGAGGAGGGGGAACAGTCAACCTTAAATAATCGTCACATAAAAAATTGTCCTGAACTCTGGTCAGCTCTTAATCTATGTTACAGCAACAAAAAAACACAGCAGCTGTTCCCACAGACTGCATTTACTTCCTGCTGTTTCTGCACAGACACAGAGCGTTGTCAGTGACGCTGCAGTGGCACCAGGGACATGTAGGTGGATTATTTTTTTCATTACGCACTTCTAAACTTTATTTAAATGTAATTTTTGCAGTTAGACATCATGACCACTAGATGACACCATGAGATAACCTCACTTTTTAAAACTTTTTTTTTTTTTTTAAATGTTGCGGGTTGTATTAACATTTTTATTTAGTGCACGTGCAGCGTGGTGGTTTTCAGAGTCAGTGTTAAACACAGAGATACGACAGAGACGAGCAGCACGAGTCAGTGGCAGCGCCGGCGCTCTACATCCAGCTGTCTGCCACTGACACATGTTCACTGTACACATGTAAACACCGGGTGAAACACACATCAGGTCTGTGATGGTGATAGTGACTGCTCATCAGCCTCTCCTCAGACCTGCAGCTGACATGGAGGAAGCAAGAACTCACCCAATACACACACTCTGTACCGTGCAGGTAAGTGCACTGTTTAGTTTACACACTAAGGTAAGAGAAGGCTGCATGCCTCATCCTTCCACATCTGCCAATATGTGGAGGAACTAGTCCTTAAGTGTTTTATTTTAGCTATGTTTTACCAATACAGGTGGTATTTCTTGTTTAAGCCCATTGTTCATATATTCAGTTCATGCCGTTTGCTCTGTTTTGATATTTAAAGCTTCCAGGCGACTGTTTCTTTCCATTCTTCTCTTGGATTTAATGAATCTCATAGTGAGTGTCATGTGTGCTTTCAGGCTCATCAGTGTTGTGCTGTTGTAGTGGAGCCTCTCAGAAGAGTCTACAACATAACATTACACAGACTGAGAGGAATCCAGTGGAAAACAGTAGATACGCACACAAACACTGATAATGTCCTATAGGTTTTTAATGTATAGCTAATGTGTCTTTATAAATTAATACTTAAGAGAAACAGGAGAATCGAATGTAACGACTGTCTAAAAATAATGTCTTCCATTGCAAATACAGGTTGTGACTGACTGGTCATCTCTGCATCGTGCCTCAGTCCTGCGTGTCTCTGACCCGTCAGGTTAATTTTCATTGTCCTGAAATACGGAGCTGGAAAAGGTTACGTCTGACAAACGCACGAGTTGTGGAAATTAAAGCAGTGTATTTATGCAGAAATCTGTGGATGCAGGGTGCTTCAGGCGCTTAAGCTCTCCCAATCCCTTTTCCATTCTCTGAATGTGCTGCATATAAAGCAATCCATTAGTCTTAGCTTTGCCAGAGATTTTAAGTGGACACCTGTCCATTAAGACCATCGTTTCAGCACTGGCTCATCTCTCAAATTATTTGCCCTGAATTAAATTCTCCCAAATGTAATGGAATGCATATTTATAGTATTTTCTGCCCATTTCTGCCAGCCAGAACTGCCCATCTCATTTTATCACTTTAAAAAAAAGAAGCTTCTGCTTCATATTAATATGTTGTTGCACAGAAATGGCCGGCGACGCACAGAGAGCGCCTGGATCTGAGCTGTAGCCCTGACAGCTTTTTTACACGAGACACACGTGATGTGGATCCTCTCAGTCAGACAAAGGACTCTTACAGGTCTGAGAGGGAAGAACAGCAGAGGCTGAATAAATGAAGACACAGTGGGAATGACATGTCACAGGACCCGCTGTGCTTTCATACTTTGGACTCAGACATAGTCATACACTGATATATCACCGACTCCTCTCAGGCTGATAGTCCTCTATCAGGTGAGACCTGTCATTGACTGTTTATCCTGGAAAACTCACAAAGTTTCATTGAGAAGAGATGACTGTACTGTATTTATATCAGTTCTGGTGCTGTTCCCATCGTTCTGACCAGTCACAGTCTCTGTTACTCTGAAGGGTCGTCATCTCAGAATAAGTGGAGCTGCTTCAGTGGTGAAAGTTTCAGGCCAGTAAAAATGATAACCATGACCCCCCCCCCTCCCTCTGTTTGTCACAGGTTTTCTATCAGACACATGTGTAGATGATTTTGTACATGACTGCTGTCCATGAACCAGGGATATTAGAACTGACACTCTCTCAGTCAGGCATATTGTGATTATTATGATGTTTTTTTTATTACATCATATATTATTTCATTTTCATTTAAGCATTTCTATTCAAATGTTAAAGATGATGGGATTTTTGCTGGGTCTTGTATCAAACAAACATCTCCCACAGTGCTTATGATGCTAACAATGCACAGCAGTGTTGTGTGACAAGCTCATGTAATTTGGATATTTCATTTGCAATGTTTTGATTTCAATTGCTTTTTGATTAATTGCAAAGTCCTAATAGACCCTAATAGCTTTTATGGATTCTTCATCTGTTTTTTGTCACGACCCTATGGGGTGATGAATATCTTCTACAGTATATGGTCCAGCAGCAGCGTGACTGACACAGTGTGTATTACACAACATACTATCACAGAGTTTTGAACTGATCAGAACCTGCTGTCACTAACCTGCATTATGTTTGAATTTGCTTATAGGAGATATGCTTTCATTTTTATTAGAAACCTGTGTTTGAAGTGTTGATCTTGTTTGCTTTGATGGATTATTGATTATTTTTCAGCAGTTATTTATGTGTAGGCCCTCAGTTGTGTATTAGCACTCATAATGTCATTCTCCATGTTCTTTCTTGTTTCATTCTCATCATAATACTATAGTTTTTTTCTCTCCATATTGTCATTTTTCTTAATATATGTGCAGAGTCTTGCACTGAGTATGTGTTGCTTATGTTTTTATGTCTACTGCCTTTGCTCCTTAAACTGGGGATAAAATAAAGTTTCTTGAATCTTTCAGTTTACAGTCTCTGATCCAATAACAGATTCACTTGTGCAACACGATCATCAACTGGTTTCACACTCTTCAATGAAAAAAACCCCCACACACATCACTATTTGTTGTGTTTAACCATCTCATCTGCTCACGATTATTTGCAGCCTGAAGCTGCTGTGTATGAAATAATGAAGACTTATGAGGAACTGTCAGACCATAGGCCTCTCTCTCTCTCTCTCTCTCTCTCTCTGTCTGTGCGTGTGTTCGTATTTTTTGTATGCATGTATAGATCAACTGACACTTTGCATATTAATCAATGACAAAACAGAGACACCCACAGCCTGATCTCCACAGCGCCGGTGTCGCCTTACTGGGGTCTAAATCAGGAAGGAGTGGCCGTGGCGGTGATAAGATCGAGAGCCTGCCGGTTCCTCCTCTCTCTGCAGGGTTTTCCTCCGAGCACATTATGGCAATGAGTTTGAGGCTTAAAGGGCCGGTGTGTCAGCCCGGTGCCAGAGGCATAAGCCCCAGTCATTCCATCAAGCCTGAAATTAATTAAACAAAGCCGGGCCTCAATCACGAGAGTGCCGGCCAGCACTGAACGCTGGGAATAAAAAGGTATTGTTGTTGTTGTTGATGTTATTTTCATTTCTATTCTTTTGTTTTTTAAATGAGCTCAGTGTTTGAGGGGAGGGCGCCTCATATTAATATCTGGTTTTAACACCTCAGTTAAAGAAGCAGTAGTTTGATCATGTTTGTGTAATATACAATGTGTCCAGCTACAGTAGAGGAGAGGAGAGGAGGAGCTGACGTGAGGAGAGACTGATCAGTAGTTCAACAGTGAGCAGATACAGTGATTCAGGTGATTCACTGCTTTTATAGCTGTGACCTCTGTTTTTGATGATTTGCAGTGCAAATGAATGTGTCTTCTATCACTGCAGCTCATTTGTTTAATTCAGGAAATGAAAACATGGTTTTAATTTCCCGAAGAAGTAAGAAAAAAAATGCACACGAGGAACACTACAAAAGATGATTGACTATTGTGACTGAAAAATAGGTATTAACAATAATACAATTAAGAATAGAATATTATAAGACTGATGAAATAGCATTACAATAAACACATAACAGACACTTCTGGTGTAAATGATGTCACACTGGTCTTTGAAATCAGGTTCACAGGCAGTTTGTTTGTGTTTGTTTACAAACTCCAGCTGTTTCTGCTGTTCCTAATTATCTGACTTTCCTCTGTCTGTAATCCTGCTCAGTCTGGCTTTGTTCTTAGACTGTATGACTACACACAGACACGAGTATATATGGCTCTATACGTGCTGGTGCACTATTAATTGCTGTGCGGCTAATTACAGCGCACGTCTTTATAGGCTTATTAACTGCAGCAGCTGTTTACAAATAAATTGGACGAATCAGATGAGAGAGAGGCAGAGACGCTCAGTCAGTCACTTGTTTTAGTCGTGTCCACCCGTGCAGGCTCAACCTAGCCCTCTGAATAATGGTGGGGGGCCAGTGTGGTGGGGGGTTGATGGATAGCTGCTAACCACGGGGCCCGAACGCCTCACAATCCAGGTATAATTAACAGCAGCTATTTAATCGAGTGGCGGCTGCCAGCAGAGAGCGGAGGGAGGAGGCTCAGGCTGTCTGGCCTGGGAGGGATTGCAGCTTTGTAGCCTCTGCAGGATTTGTTTCACCTCTTTGTCTGCTCAGCCTAAGTGGCCTGACAGGCAAAATGTCTCCCAACCTGGCATTGTTATCTGGCTGAAATGGACCTGGTCCAATCGCATGACAAGCCCTGTCTCGGTTCAAATGTCCCCTCCCTCTGCTCCCGCTCTTTGTGCACCTTCTATTTGTTGTGATCGTGTACAATGTATGACACGCCACCAGAATATAGCAGGACCCTTTTTTTTCCTTTTTTTTCTCCCAGCCTCTGGAGGTCAGGGAATAAAGCTGCAGACCGTGGAGCCTGAAACACGTCTGTCTGCTTTATCGCACGTCTCATACATCACATCACGCACACAATCGTCAGGCTGCTGGTGTTTTAATGTATGTGAAGCTTTTATTATTATTATTATTATTATTATTATCAGAGTTGTGTTATCACCGAAAAGTGACACCGGGGGAAAGTTAAAATCACGGTGTGCAGCTAAGAGAAATGTGTCCTTCAATTAATCACTGGTATTGTGAGACTTTCAGTTCTGCTAATGAAGGAATTTGCAGCTGAACACTCTTATTAATAGCAAGGAGAGTGATGATGGAGGTCTGGGAACCACTTGTGCTTTCGCTGCCGCCCCACACTGTGAACACTTGTCGATGGCCACGGATTTAAATAACGTAAATAACAGTTCTAATCAAAAAGCCCCTCTAGACAGTGAAATATGGCCGCGCGGGAAAAGCCAGCAGATTTATTTTCCTTTAATTTGCGTGCATCATTAGAATATTAGTGCGTGCGCTGTGATTGCTGCTCATCCTATCTGATAAATGTCAGTAAACGGAGGAGCTGGTGGAGACGGAGAGGCAGAGAGACGGCGTGTCCCTCCGCTGCCTTGTGTTGAGATTGATTCTTTTATAAGCTCTAAGTGTATGTTTGAAACAGTCTTTGATTTGTCAGCAGGTGGGATTATCATGCAGAAAACACTGCTTCGTTTGTCGGGGGAGGGAGGGGGGCAGAGAGGGAGAGAGAGAGAGGGAGCGTTTCGAGTTACACACTTGGAAAACAGTTACTTTCAGGTCCTGTTTAGATCCATGATTACCTCCCCTGCACAATCAAAGTAGTTATAATGAAAATGCAACAAATCACCATAGAATCCGCCAGCTTTTGTCTGGCCCACCTCCACCCCACCCCTTCCCTGTGCTCTGAAAGAATGGCTCTGACATTTCAGCCTGGGAGCAGAGAATAGAGGCAGTTTGTAATGTGTGCAGCCTTGCCTTTTCTTTCTCCCCTTGTAGTAGTACTTAAGTGTCATGTTAAGCCCGAGGCAGGGAAGACTCTCATTGACCTACTCTGGCTCACAGTTTGTGTTTACTGTATTCTGTGGTGGCTAAAGCGCCAGCAGAGCCCCGTCTCTTATCAGCACATAAAGTTGAACAGATTGGAGACTCAAATTTCCCCTTCTAGCCAATGTTGGTTTTCCATTGTCTGAGCCTGACAATAGTTTCACATACCCCAGAGCTTGAGTTTCTCTCCTCTTTATTTTGCTGCATATTACCCTCTGTGTGAGCGCTGGGTATTTGCAAGCCAATAACGGAGTTGCCCAAAACAGGCCCCATTGCTATGGGGACGGAGTGTGTGTCTGTGTGTGTGTGTGTTGGTGTTATTGGCTCGCCAGGGATGTCACGCTGTGGAGGTGATTACTGTGTGAGCTGTCAGTGGAGGCGTACGTCCTCACACTGGCCTCAAACTTTATCCTGACGAGCAGAACTAATTAGATCAAACTCTTTGACGTAGTCGTACTTTACTGAGGTGATTTCAATTTAATGCCACAAAATGATATCGTCAGATTAAAACACAGTGTGTCTGATCCACATCATTTATTTAGAATATTTTTGATGATGAAACTTTAGAATATTAATTATCAGAGGATTGTTTTTGATATTGGACTTGCAACAAAGAATGTTTCATTATAGTCTAGTCTGGATTTTCCAGATTCATTTATTAATTGTATGTTTGAATTTGAGATTATTATAATTTAAACCACCAGGATATTCAGATGTCTATCACTCTAGGTAAGGTGTGTGATGCCTCTCCCTTCAGGTTTTGACATCAGGTTGTATCAACATACAGTTTCTTTAATTACATACATGTTTCAGTTCAGATCAGGATGAGATCAGCTGATATAAAAACATCTAATTAACCTTGTTCATTTATTTTTATATTTTTCACTAATCGTGGTATCTCATTTATTAGACTTGGATCCATTCAAATTCCATATTCTTTATTATTGACAGTGGCAGATGATTGTTTGTATTGGTTCTCATCATGTGGACATTGTCAGTCCGTCCTCCATGACAAAGACATGCGAGTCACAGCGAGTGCTGTGGTGGCGAGGGAGCAGTGGGGGGAGCTATAATGTTAGCTAGTCTGGAGGAAAGTTGAGTTGTGGTCACCAGACGACACTGCACAACACATTCACGTTTTTTGCACATAAATATTCATCAACATATTTTATGATAATTAGGATGATGACCTGCGTTTCAGTGGAGGGAGGGCTGCTATAGAGGAAACACACACACATACATACAGTAATTATGCTGTGCTATGAATTAATATAACACTGTTGATACTGCATTCAATGTGCAACATCTTGTGTAACTAACTGCACTACACTCGTCATGACAGGTTCTGATCTTACACCTAGACCTCCTTATCGTGTCGACATATTACTTAAGTTGTGCAAATACAGTAAGACAACTGGTTCCAGGCCTTTTATGTATAGATTTTGCAGCCCACTACCATTTTTAATTATGACGCCAACATCAGGGAAATTCAGTGCAATCTCAGAGACAACATGAGCAGGTTTCATGTGTCTTGCTTGTTTAGGCTCGCAGCAAATTGAGCAAAGCATGACGTGGCACTTAATGATGGATAGGGATAGGCCATCCCCATACGTCATGTTTTATTTTATGACGTGCAGTAAAGGGTCTGGCCAGTAGGGTGTCGATCTAGAAACCACCTGCCAAGGGGACAATATGCCATAAGTGCACTGACCATTTGGTTTACCCTTATACTTTTTATTAAAGACAGAGGAGAACTCAGGCAATATAATTATGATGATGGGATGATAGGCAACATTATTCTTAGTTTAAGTGCAGACAGAGGAAGATAAGTCTTAAGAAGGCTCTAAACCTGCAGAGTGTCTGTGACAGTTTATACAACTTGTAATTGGGAAAAATACTGTATCTTCATGTAGTGTTTAAGAAACCTTGATCTACAAAACCACTATTGTTACATTGCAGAGTTCTGCTTTAAACATAAAGGCACAATGCAGACCAGTGAGGAGGCCTGTACAGATGCACACACACACTCTCTCTCCCTCCCTCAGACACACATGCACACACTTTGATCAGCTGGTGACAGGCTCTGGTTAATCAAAGGCAGTGTAACTACAAAGTACAAGCTGCAGGTTGGAGTGCAGTTCCAGAACAACCTGCAGCTTGTACCTGAACACAACGGAGACACACGTGCAGCGTCATGCGCCACGCTTCATCCATTGTACTCTTCTGTAGTTTGTTCCTCTCCTCCCTCCCTTTCTCTATCCTTATTCTGCATGAGCGTCTTCATTGTCATTCATTTTATGATTGTTTTCATTATTTCGTTATTATTATAATGTTATTATATTGTTATTATCATGAGTTATTGCTTCTCTAGACTCAGGGTTTCCCCCAGAAAACTTGCTAAGCCTGGTGGTAGGGCCGCTAGAGAAGCCCACCGGCGGTTTTGTAAAAAAAAATTTTTTTTTAAATTGTGTGTTATTGTAAGCCATTTATTAACATTACTCAATACAGTTTTAACAAACACAAAAAAATAAAATAAAAATAAATAATATCAATTGTTTAAACTTAAGTAAAATCCAAGTGAATCTAAGAAAACAAGCCATTTCTGGTCAAATTTAAAAGTAAAATAAATTAACATAAATAAAAAAGTACAAACATGGCCAAGGGGGAACAGGGAACTCAGGCCTAAGGAGGTATGCTGTGTAACCACTTTAACCACTTTCAGGGGTTAAAGCAAAAAAAAAAAAAAAAATCATCTGACTGAAAACCACCGAATCTCTTTTTCTTTTTTTCCTCACGTCATGATAACGTCTGTATTTTGACTATTTAAGCTACCACAGATCATATTTCTCTTAGTTTGATAACCTGGGCCACTTCAAGAGACTTTTGATTAAGTAGCCTAACCTCACGGACAGCTCCTACACAGGATCGTTCGGCCGTCTCGTCGTCGTCGGTGTCGCCGCCGTCATCGCCGTTACCCCCCGCCCTCCTCCTCGCACCCCGAGACACCAGCTGACGGCCGCGGGGAGGAGGGGGAGCTCATGCACGTTTATGTTACGGCGCAGTAGAGGCTATGTCCTGTTAAACTTAGGCTACAGTATGCGCTACAATAACATCATTAAAAGCCCAACGGACTGACACACACTTGTTGGGTTTTTTTCTTTTCCACCAGCACTGCGCGCGACGTCCGACACGAGAATCAAACCCGCTAATTCTAAAAACACACCGGCAACAGGGACCACTGATCTGTCCTGAATCTGTTGTCATTCTGTCACCTGAGTTAGCTGCGGGAAAACACGCTGCGGTCTGTCATCCAGGTGCAGAGGGGTGCAAAGAGTAGATACTGAGCAAGATAGTTATCTGTAGTTTACCTCAGAGCGGTAGATTAAATTATATTATAGATTGTTATATCTACTGCTCTGGTTTAGCCTATCTTAGTAGCTACTCGCGAGGTGCAGTGCAGGAGGACTCTGCTGTGAAGGTGGAGGCATGTGGCGGTGGTGGATTTGCGACAATTAAAAAAAAAAAAAAAAATGTTTCTGGTGCATTAAATAAATAAACAAGCGACGCTTAGCCTGGCGGGGGGGCAAGCAAAGCCTGGCGGCCCGCCAGGCTTATAAAGCACTGGGGGAAACCCTGCTAGACTGTAGGTATCACTGTCAGCAACCAGTTTGACAGAGCTTTATTACACCAGTAGCTGATCCTGGTCTCTCTCTTCTCTATCTCCTCCATTTCTCCCCTCTCAACCCACACAGTGTCAACAAATAACCATTTGGAAATGTCTATCCTGCATTTCACCTCCGGACTAAACAACAAAATACTGCCTGTTGTTGGTCAGCCAGGCTGCTCTGTAATGTTTTTGGATTAGGGCACTGGCTGACAAACAACTTCATCAAAAGACTCATGTTGGTGTTTTTTCACAGACTGTTCACGTTGTTCTCTGCTCACTTGTTAAAAAATGAGTCCATGGGTTGTCTGTGCAGAAACGCCCCTAATGCACCTCCTCCATAATCCAACCGGTGATTGTTTTAATCACCACAACATAACAAAAATATTTGAATTATAACGTGGAATAATGCAAAATTGATTGATATTTTTCCTAATATTGGATTTTTGTTGGTCTGACCCTCATTTTATACACCCTGTCTGTCAAGAGATAATTTAGGCAAGGCTGTCTGAATGAATGAATGAATTTGATTTTTGATTATGTAATATATAATATAATGTAATATGTCTGTCTTTTCACCAGGGGAGGAAACCACTGCGTGACATTTTTTATTCCACCTTTCCATGTGTTTTCAATGAGGAGTACAACTATCACAGGTTTCCCGCTTGCACAGTGGAGTTGGTGCAGGGGAGAGAATTAAATTGGATATTTAATCAGTGGAGCTGGAGCTAAAGTTTGAAAAATTTGAGGATGTAGTTGAGTGCATTATATATTTCACTATAAGCGTATTTATTGACTTGACTATAATGTTTGTAACAGATTCCTATAGTCAGGATCAACCATGAGGATGGAAAAACATGCTGTGCCAGAGGGAGCAAGAGGACCAGGAGGGCGGAGCAGAGGGAGGTGATGGTGATGGCGACCCACAAACTGAGGGCCCGGGGAAGGCAGCCAGTGGCCTGTTGGCTACCACCCACATGCTAACACAGGAACCAAATGTTAATGAAAATATTATGGATATTTGATGATTCAATCTGAATAAAATAAAAATACTAATATTGTGGGAATTGTTTTTTGATTTTTATAGTTATTTGGAGTAGTAATTACAATCAATACAATAATAGTAACTGGATATTATTTTGTAATATTAATATTCCATAATGTGACAATTATCACTAATTATAATGGTAATGATTTTTAGTAGAGATTAGTAATTGATGGCAGTAATAATACAATCAATTGATGTGAACCGGAGCAGTATAAAAATACAAATGGCAGCCCTCCCAAAAAGAGAAAAGAAAGGAAACTAAAAGTGAAATGTGCTCAGAAACAAACCAACAGCTGTTTCCTGTCACTATCACATTTCAGTTTAAGAATATTCAGTGTGTGCTGCCTGGTTTTAATCTTTGCAATACAGTATCCATTACTGCAGTGTGAGTGTGATATACAGTCCATACATTCTTAATTTGTTCCTTAAACCTGATTGTTGTTACTAGGGGTTTAATCTCAGCCTTTGTATCTCTAATCTGATCAAAACATCCAACCTAAACAGATTATTGTCAACATTTTATTGTGAAAAGATAATAATAATCCCTCTGTGTGCATCCACCCTATTGTCACTGTGACAAATACACTGAACTAGGACCCAGAGACGACAGTGTACTGGTCTGACCCTGCACGCGGGAACAGGAAACGACCTGGATGTGTCAGTCAGTGTGTCAGAGGAAGTGCAGCTGGGATGAGGCTGGAGGCCGTCACCAGGAAAAACCAGGTGAAATCTAAACAAGTAGCTTTGTTCGGTCTCTCCCTCTAACCAGCAGTCAGTTATCCAACACTTTGAAATGACTGTCAACAGTTTAAGCTGTGGTGACGTATTTGCATCAGCATGGGAAAAGTTTTTTTATGAAATGCGCGTTCTGTAAAGTCTACCTCTACTGGGTCTCATGAAAAAATGCTGCTGGGTGCACATCAAGAAAAAGCACGGGATTATTGGAGTTGCTGTCTTCACCTCTAAACCAGTTGAAAAAAGCAGTTTCATCCTGAAAGTGGACAAAGAACAATTCAGATTCATACACTGGGCAACTACAATCCTTCATCTGGTTCATGTATGGGAAAGCAAAATGTGTCTGTGGTTTAAAACAAGATAAAAGTCAATGTTGATAATGTAAAATCACAGATTTCATGTAATAACAACAACTCAGCCACATATAAAAAATAGGTCTTTTTGTTTTTAGGCATTTTTACTGTGGAGAAGTCCAGACTGGATATTTATGGATCCTGCTGGTCCTCTGACTGTTCCTCTATAGTTAAGGTTAAAACTTCAGTGTGTGTGACGTGGACACAAGTGTCTCCGTCCTTCGAGGTAAGTGCTCATCGCTGTGACCGTGTGTCTGTGTGTCTGTGTGTTTGCTATCACAGCTCATCTGCAGCGGACTGGCTCCGAGTTAATGTGTAACCAGGATAAGACCTGGGGAGTCTGCATTCAGGGATCAGTCACTCCTCACACTTCATTGTGCTGCTCCAGTTGTCTCCTCGTGTTTGTTTGATGCTAATGAAACAATTGAAGCGGCAGGTTGCAGCCACCAGTAAAAACAAAGGCATCAATCACACTGTGTAAACCTCCCAATGCTGGGTCTCTTCCTGATCAGGTGACCATGAACAGGACCTCACCCCCACCCTTCAGATGGTATCTAGAGACACAAATATGACTGGGGGCCTAATAAACAACTTGATCATTTTTTAGCGCTGATGTGATGTCACAATTCACTCAAATGTATATATTTAAAAGATTTTTTTAAAACTGGACAATACAAATTATATTCACTGTCAGGCTATTTGGTTTCAATATATAAGTGAAAGCTGTTTTTGTGAAGAGTTCATGTTAAGCATGGCTTTTAAATATAAAAGGAAATTAGGAAATACTGAGTTGAAGTTTACCATTACATTTGGTGTTTATTTTTCGTTCATGTCTTCCCATAACTAACCTAAACCGAACCAAAAGTGCTTAAAGTCACGGCATGGGTGGAGCCAGAAATGTAAATGAGTTATAAATATAAGGAAGAAGGAAATTTACTGTAGTGATTTTTTTTTTGTGTGCGCGGCTCTAAACGTGTTTGTTTCCGCTGTAAAGTTGGACATTTTAACATGGGAGTTTATGGGGACTGACTCACTGTGGGAGACTCTGGAGTCTAGTGGTCATTAGAGGAACTGCAGTTTTTTAGGTTGATGATTGCATTCAACCAATGGTCAAACAAATGGCCTATATACCATCATGCATTGCGCTTGCATAATGCAGCAGTGACCTACATGAATGACGTTTTCAATTGCCATTGCAAATTATACTTACATTAGGGACCATCAGGGGCCAAAGGACAATTCACCTTTGCTCTTGCAAGTTTCCCCAGAACGAACAACTGGACTTTCCCTTTAAATACAAATAATCAAATATCAATGAATCCACTTCATCCTGCACAATGCAACTTCAGGACGTTTTAAGAAAACAAATCAATGTCTTGAAACAGATATAAAATCAAATCGGCAAAACAATTCATCTTTGTGAAAAAAGATCAAAATCAGAAGTGAGAAAACCTTTCAGTTTCAAGAGAATCTGAATTCATGTGCCATTCGGCTATAGTCTATATTTGACATTTATAAAATCCACAGAGATGCTATGTTACAGTTGCACATACTGTTTATGTCAGGAAATGACTCTGGCTCCTGCTCAGCAGCTACTGTATGTCTCATTGCTCATGCATGGCTGGACGGGGGCACAGGATAGAGTGCACCTGTCACAGGGCAGTCCATCATCTTTAGAGGCAGATCGAGACCGCACCTGAATGACACACTGCGAATGAATTTGTATCGCCGCATTCCAGCTTTTATGGTGCTCTGGTTTATTTAAAGTTTGGGAGGTGTAATAAAATCTTATCTCTTGCTTTCACTGTGGACAACTTGGCTCTAAACTGCCGTCTCTGGGGCGTTCTAAGTGTCTGTTTGTGCCTCCTCGGCCCATAAACGGCGGGCCTGATTAGCTTAGCAGGAGAACAAATCAATAAAAGCAGCCCCTGCTAGCTCAACACGACGCAGGCCACCATCAGAATTGCTGAAATGTCGAGGTAGTGGCGGGAAAGCTTGATGCAATGCACTTCAGAGTTGTGGGTTGTGTGTTTATGATGTGTGCTGTTGTAGTGTTAGTTCGGGCTGTTTGAATGAGGGCTTTCATTTAATGCTGCATATTACAGAGAATGACAAAAAGAGGTGGGACTTATGAAAACACTGAGTCAAGGTTTACCAAAGTGCTTGGATTTATGAAGAAATGCAGTTTATAGGCAAGAACATAAAACTGGATTTTAATCTGATACCAAAGAGGACCTACTGTATCTCCAGATCTCTGGATCTCTGTGAGGCTAAGCAGCAGTCAGGTGTTATTTTCAAGAAAAACAGTCAGAGCCTCAGCTTTGTAGGCAGGATGTCATCTTTCCATACAGATATTCCTGCAATGGGTGAATAATAGAGATGAAAATGGTTCCTTTTAGCCACTGTGTTCAACACACACCTGTTAAAGTGTTGACAGGATAAGATTGATGCAAAGGTCAATTAGTCTTTGCATTGTGAGCATTTTGAGGGTGATTAGGCCAAAAGATCTCCTGACAGTCGTTTCGGGGAGATTTACTCTGAATCTAAATCTTTGGGCCCCAGCAACATTTCTTTTTGATGGCGGTGTCTCCCTTTCTGCTTAATTCATGTGTAGCATGAATTTGGACATTGCTGTTATTTATTTATAGGTGCCATATATTTTAATTAAATACATTTGGTCACTGCTCCAGATGTGAATCTGGTTTGTTGAATAATTTGAAACACTAGACTAGGAAGCATTAGCTCCAAACAGATACTGTTACAGTCTGAAGAAGTAACTCTTACTGCTTTGCCAGAGCTGAATCAAAAACTTTATCGCAGCAGGGAAAACATGCACCAAACATGCTAATGCGCAAAATGTAGCTTACATTCTTCAGTTGTTAATCATCAACCTGCAGCATGTGATGTGGCTTCAGGCTGCATCCACAGAACTGCAAAACAAAAACAATAGGAGTCTGTTCCAGATACTATTGTTAGCCCCCCACTCAAATGTCAAAATTATCTGATGCATAACTTTCTCCTGAAAATATGTGGATGTTGACATTATTTTCAGGGACATTCTTGCCTTTTCTGTTCTTTTCCACGACTGGAAGACTTTCCGACTCCTTTCCAGGTTTTCCAGGACGTGTGGGAACCCTGACAAGTTGCACGTTTCTGTGACTTGTTAATGGAGAAATCTGAAATCTAAAAATGATTTGATAAGAGGCACTATAAACTGCACGCTGAGAAATGATTCAAAGGCCAGCCAAAGGGGAAAAAAACGGGTCAGATCAACCTGTTGCTGAAACCCTGAGCGAGCCGGTGCTGCCTCTGTCACTGATCTGTCACTGCCTCATAACTTTCTTCAGTTTTGCTTTCTGTAGCAGAATGAGAGGAGGAAATGAGTCTCAAAGCTCCAGCAGAGAGCTCAGCATCTCCGCATGGATCCCATGGAGCAACACAATGCAAATCCAACTTCTAATCAGCCTACTGTATAAACAACTAATTAGCTGTCTGCCGGCCCCTAATGATGTGCTGACAAACACGTGGAGCGAAACACTGGAGCTGATAAACAGCAGGAGCTGACAATTTATTCAGACTCTTATCTCAGCAGAGTTGAAACAAAGGCTTGATTAGAAACAAGTCTGTAGAGGAAAGTCAACAGTTTGGGGGGAGGGGTGAAGCGATGGGGGGGTTTACACACCACCTCATCACTATTATTAGATGGCAGCTGGCTAATTTATATGAATGAAGTCATTATTAGGACACTTTTGGTTTAAGGTTTTAATGCAAGCTTTATTGTGTTAGTTTTACATGATTTTTTTTTTGTTTGTTTATAAGATTTTGGTGGCTAAAGGTCAAAGGTCAAGATCACAGTGCCCTCATACTGTAAAGTAAGATTTGGGCCTTGTGAAAGTTTTCAAGTCATTCAACCCACTGAGTGAGAACTAAAGGAAATTTCACCAAACTTGGCATACATTTCCACAGGGACTCGAGGCCTGTACTCATTAGACCTTGGTGGTCAAAAGTCAATGAGGGCGACCTCTGAAACACTTTTCAAGTCCCACTGAGTGAGAACTAATGGAAATTTTTTATACTAATGTTGCATGAGCAAACTTGGCAACATTTTGGCAATTTCCACGCTATAGGACTCAAGGCCTGTACTCACTAGACCTTGGTGGTCAAAACTCATCAAATCAAACTCCCAAAACTCAGTTTTGCAAGTTGTGACCTCACAAAACACTTAATAACTGAACGATACGAAACAGACCTCATTTAGAGAAATTATGACAAAGTTTCACACACAGCGGTGGAGGCTACTAATGCAGCAAATGTTTTTATACTAATATTGCATGAGCTAAAGGCCTGATGTCCAAAGACTTAAACTCCAAACTTCCAAACTCCCCTTCTTCCCTACAAGCAGAAATTCATTCATCAAAGCAGGTAAACCACAAGTATAATATCTGATAGATCTACACAGTGACAAAGCCAGAGTCGCTCTGAGCTCGTCAGCGGTGATGCTGCTTCCTGAAATCAATGCTGTCAGTTTGTCAAGTTCACTACTAACTTTCCCGGCTCCCTCTTCACGCTTCTACAGATATAGATTTTATACACTGTTACCTGACTCACTATTCATTCAATTAACAGCAATATTTTCTGCATGCATTGCATTTTTCCTGTATCTGTCTTGTGAAATCATCAATCTTTCCAAATTAGAAAGCTTAAAAGCAACCACTTTGTCTCCTCACATCATCCCTCCCATCAATCATCAAACAAACGTTGTATGGTGTGTAAGAAAAATAAAAAGTAAAACAATGAGAAAAAAAATTGCACACTTCCAAACAAACAAACATCTGCTGTGGTGCTGTCCAACGTCTGAAGTTATGGAGGACCCTGTGACTGTGATTTATCAGACGCTGTGCGAGGATGCCCTCGGGGGGGAGCGAGGCTGCTTCCTGCAGTCCAGCAGGAGGAGGACTGGGTAACTGAAGTCAGCCTGGTGTCAGAGCTCAGCAGCACAGTCATCCTTCACTCTGCAGCATCACCACAGTCAGACTGTGGCTGTCACTCTGCAGAGCTGGAGTGCTTCCTGATCAACTTTACTGCCATCATCTGTGTGTGTGTGTGTGTGTGTGTTTTATGGAGCAGTCCATTTCACTCTGTGCTACGTTGTTTTAACGGGCATCGCTTGGTTTCCCCATTCTCTGTATATAAAAACAGCAGAACCCACAAAGAGCCTGGTGAACACAAACACTGTTTCCTGTGCCTCCTAACCCCTCATGCATACATACACACCCCATGTCTGCTCCACAGGCCGCTGCAAGTTTACTTTTTCTGAGTCCAGCAGCCTGGTTCACCAGTTGATGCATGTGGTGTTGCATAGAGATATGCACTGCATTCTGGGAAGTGGGAATAGCAGGACAATGTCGACCCTTTTTCACTGTCCTTTTTTTTCCCCGGGCCATGGAGCAGTATGAGGGCAAGTTCAGCTGGTGATGCACAGTGTAAATCCTCCATAGATTATTAGACCGTCTCTTTTCACTTATGAAAGGCCGCACCTTTGCAGACCGCGTCCTCTGAACAATGCGTCCTCTGAATTGGGACACGACTAATGTGTTGCATTAGCCTGGAGAGCTATAGTGGATGTAATGGATGGAATATAGCAAAAACATGCAAAGAAGGGCTCCTTGTTGATTTGGAGAAAGCCTGGAGATGATGTCTGGATTTCTACTTTTAGTAACATTGTCTTTTTCAAGCTGAAAGATGTTTTTACTCTATTCTGGAAATTACTAATTGAGCTAAGACCGTATGAACTTTACTGCTTAAAATAATGATTTGTGTCTACTATTGTTAAAGTACTTTCTTTATAATAAAAACCTATACATATGTCAATATACGTCAAACGTGAAATTTCATTATGTTTACTAATGTCAAGTCTAATGTGAACACAAATATCCACAGAGTTGGAAGCAATGAATAACAGGCATGTAGAATAAGGTGTGTAAGTTACATTTCACAGTGAAACAGAGACGACACAGCTGCGCTCCCATTGGTCGTATCCATATGCAGTAATCTGTGCTAGAGAACTTGCTTTATTTTTGCAGGTATATTTTACAAATGAAAACAATACGAATTTAAACTAAATCTAATGTATTTAATCTTCCTGCAAATAAAATTAAGATAATGTATACTATTACCTGTTCAAAGTAATTTTTCACATTTCACTCTATTCTCAACTAGAAAAAGAAAAATAGTAAGTAATAACCGATCAAAATGGACCGCCACATGAGGACTTTTGAGAGTTTAAATGTAGTGTTGATTACTGGAGTGAGTGAGTGCTTGTGTGATTGTAAATTCCTGTATTTCTGGTGTAGTCTGCATGTTAATTGACTCCACGCTGGGCGGCGGGGAGGGCTAGCGTTAGCTGGCGGCCTGGCTGGTCAGAGAGCTTTTCCCAGGGCCGATAGCAGCAGCAGCCTCCCAGCCCCTGCAAACTGTCAGCCACACCACAGGTGTTGATTTATACCATTAATAATTCACAAAGTTGCTTGCTCTCTTCTGTGTTGGCCAGATGCCTCCCTGCACTGCCAGAGTGTGTCAGCTGCACACTGAACTGGGCATGTCACAGATGCAGAAATAAGACATAAATATTTTAGAAAATATACTGCCAGAGAAGCAGGCTGCACATCTGAGAGCACTGCCATGTTTTAGCGGCCATCTTCTCTTTTTTCTAAAGGTGGGAGAGAGACGGAGAGACGTGCCATCCAGACAGGAAAGCCACGTACGTCCCTGTTCCTCTGATTGCTTCTCTAATGAGCATGGCGGATGGTGAATCTTTTCAGAGCAAATTGTTGAAGACATCTGGCCAAGCTTTCTCTCTGATGCAGCTGAAATGTCCCTCTAGATGGCGTTGGCATGGCAACCTCTAACTGCTATTCAGCAGCGTTGTGGTTTGAAAGGTTTAGGGTCCATAGTTGAAAATCCATTTGGGCCTCTAGCAGAGCGCTCTGCACTCCACTCCCCAGGCTGGAGGTGCAATAAATACTCCCTCACCCAAGGAAAAATAGATTCTCTTTATGAATTGATGGCACTCATGGCACCAACATGTCTTTGTTGTTTGCCTTTGTTATAAGGGCCTTATTAGTGGTAACGCAGTGGAGTGGTTTGGCAATGGTAGTATCTCGAAAAATCTTGTCCTAATGGAAAAGGTAAGACAATTTTTGTCACATTCTTATATAAGGTTCTGTGTAAACTACTCTTTTAGGGTCTTGTTAAAATCCAAATATAGAAAATTGCAAAAAAAAAAAAAAAGGTATGCTCTGTTCTGCGCTATAGCTGCAATAGCACAGGCGGCGGCGCAGCAGAAGACCTGACTGTATGTGGAAAAGCGATGGTGGGGGGAGAGGTGAGGTGAAGGAGGAGGAGCGGAGGGGGATGGGACGGAGCAAAGGGGGTGGAGGGGGGGGGGGCTAGGTCCATCCCCACTGTTAGCTCCCCACAACAACACTTAATGACCCCTGTACTTCAGCTGAGATGAGACACTCCATCCACAGAATTATCTGAAGGGCGCTGCGTTTGAGAAAATTATCTCATCCTCAGAGACAAAATTGCAGGGAATTTATCATTACAATTAGCATACTTTGGTCCTTTGGCGCATTTTAAGTAGGCAAAGCAAATAACCATCCGTGAACCGTGTTCGGATCCAGCAGCTCAACACACACGCACACACACCCATAAGATTCACAATCCGCTCTGCGTTTTCTTTAAACAGTGTATTTCATTGTTAGTGCACCGAGCACAAGCGCTAAATAATATTGCCACACTGAATCTGACTGTGAGGTCTCTCCTCTTCCTCTCGGGATAAATCTTCATGAATCCAGCAGGAACACAGGGGAGATGCTGTAATGAGGATTCAAAGCCCCCGTTTGTCACCCAGAGAAAGAATAGTTCACTTACAGCACCACTAATCACTAAGTCTGGAGCCTGTGATGAATACTTAACACTGGATCAATATGTGCAAAAAAGAACTGCATTCTCATAAAGAGATGCAAAATGACACATTAAGGAAACTCCTTTTACTAAGTGCTGCACGGATCTTATATACAGTCTTTGGCACATTAAGACTTAACACAAAATCATCCGCTTGCACTTTATTTTTTGGGTTTAGTCGCCAGACAACTCATTTTTAAAACCAACTAAATGTTGTAGTGTGTTAAACAGAACTGATGTGAACAGTATTTTAACACCATTAACCCCCTGGACAAGAGCTGCATAACTAATCCATACATAATCAAACTTGCAATATGGCCAAGACAAGTGCAATATCCTAATCAGTGGAGCTGCAGTATTTTTGATAAAGGTAAAACGTCGCTGAGCATCGTGAGCTGCACAAATCATACTCTGCAGACATAAAGAAACATGTTTGTTTAATACAAGAGCTCTGTGTGGTTAAAGTCCTTAAGCCTTGTGTTCGACTAATGAGGCCCATTCATGAGTACACTAAGGTCATTTAGAGAACATTGTCTCAATCCATTCATTGTCTATGCCACTTATCTCTGCAGGGCTGCAGGCGGACTGGAGCCAATCGCCACTGACTTACACGTACAACCTGGACAGATCACAACCTCACATTCACACTCACATTCACAACTATGGGCAACTTTAGAGTCACTAATCAGTGGGAGGAAGATGGAAAACCTGAAGAGAACCCAAACAGGTGCAAAGAAAACATGCAAACTCCACAAAGAAAGGCCACATGCCTGGGAATCAAACCCATAGCTCTAACCACTGGACCACTATGCCACATATTATACCAAAATAAACCTAAATGCTGCTGTCTGTTATTTATATTCTTGTGAGGTGTATACTGGTGAAAGGGAGAAACCAGTTCCCCGTGCGTCTCCATAAGTCACTGCAGTCTGACGTCGGTTCGATAGAGAATAGAGAATAAAGCCTCCGCTGTATTTCCCGTCTCGGCGCATGCGGGAGCTCCCACAGATCGCTGCGTCCTCCTCTTAAATTCATAATGATTCATCTCCACCTTGACACGAGTTATTCACAACTGAAGAGTTACAGGCGTATGCATTGCTGCCGCGTGTGACCATCAATTGCATTTCCCTCTGACCTAATTACCTCACATTTCTCCATATTCAATACACATTCTCCTGCTGCCAGATGACACCCATTGTCTGCACAGACATGAAGATTGGTTCAACACTCTGCTCATTATTATGTCTCCGTCGTTGACTCTACAACACAGCAACACACACGCATACGCACACACTAAAGCCTGTACAAATCAAGACTGCCTTATCCTCATGTGTATCTGTGTTTAAAGTAAAAATCTGTCAATAAAAATAACAGTGTGTGAACATTGTCTTCTTAAATAATTAAATGTTGTGATACCCTCTAACCCTGCATACACAGACCGTGTCCACTTCATGACAGCTGGTTCCAGATGTGCACATATACCTGGAGGCTGTTACCAGATGTGCAGGTCCTGAGTTAATTCACACAGTCAGCTGTATCAAACGCACGTGGGTGCTGGTGTCATGTCAGTATTATTCCGCGGCAGGAGAAATTGTGTTTGTATTGGACGACGGTGCAGCAACAACATTCAGCATCAGTGCAGGAAACAGTCGCCTTTGTGTAGCAAACCGGAAAGTCGGGGTGTGGAGGCTGGAGTGGTGGATGGACGGAGCACATCCAGCTCTGATGTGGGAGGCTGGAGTCTGTGTTGTGTCACAGAGCTGAGATGAATCTAATTTCCTGATGTTAACAATACCTTAAGTTTCAGCTTCCTCAAACTCCGTCATCCCTCTCCAAACACTAAATATAACTGTTTCTGGTTTGAGGTATGAACACAGTTACATTTAGTTAGCGTGTGGCTGCAGATGCACAATGACTGACAGCCTTCATCCCTGAAGCATTTCAGTTTATCTTCCTTCTGCATCTGTTTGTTGATCTAAATGAACTGGAACAGCTGCCACAGAGAGAGAGAGGGGGGGGACGGACGGGGCGGACTCGAGTGGGCCGCCGGAACCAGCCGAGCTACAGTATTACACTGTGAGGAAGTGAAGCGATAGCCGAAAAACTGACTCACAGACCCGGCTCACATGAGTCAGGTCGGACCTGCACCGAGATGTCTTTCTCAGCAATACATTCAGATATATTATGTCCTGTTAGCTGCCTGCACAGCTCCGAGTCTTGATTAAATCCCCAGAAATAAAGTCAGTTTGCCAGAGAAATAAATCAAAACCCTTTTACTCTCACTACAGTGTGATGCACATTTATACATAGCTGATATAAAATGTGTGGAATTCAGTGTCTTCACTCTGTGTGTGTGCGTGAGAGTGAGTCTCCATTATATAAATCATGCCCAAGCAGGAATATTTGCTCCCATGATGAAGACAAATTGAAAGCATGTTACACAAAGGATTTCTATGTGCACTCCCTGTATTTCCATCCTTTTTTTTTTCCAACTGCATTTGCAGGTCAGTTGCTATAGCAACCCTAGCAGAGGAAGACTAGTGTTTAATTGATCCACTAATGCATTTAGCTGCACACTCACCACTAAGTTGCCTTTGTTTCCAGGTCGCATTTTAGGGACAGTATTTACATAAAAGCATTTGCTGTTGCCAGAACCAATCATTATCAGCAGTTTTTACTTTTTGTCCTTTGGCAACAAATGTGGTGTAAACACAGACTATTAAAAGCTACAATATTGCCTCATCAGGGAATTATTATAATACTAATGCTGGTGGGAAACATAATAAGTTTGGCAGGAGCTTTCTCCAAACAGTCGGTAATATGGGAAATGTTAATTAATAGTTGCATTACAAACAAAAACAATCCCCAGGACTCGCTCGCCATTAGACCACTATATCTATTAACATATCAAGTGCAAGGTACACAAACATTGGAATATGAGCCACAGGACTGACAGTCTGAGAAATGCTTTAACGCAGAGCTTCAGGGGGCTGCTTTATTTATTCTTTTATTTATTTTTAACCGCAGTAGGTAATGCATTCATACAAGCTTTAAGGTGTTGAGAGTCTTGATAAATTGAGGCTTGAGGCATCAGCGCCAAACATGAAGACGTCTATATGAATCTGTGCTGATAACTACACATGGTGCAGGAGCGAAATTAAATTTTTTGTCTCCACAACGAGAACAGTTGTCAGAGAACGGGATTTTATTCTCACCTTCCACCTGCTGATGTAATTCAGGCACTTGACTTCTAAAACATATCCAGTCGTATTAATTACCAGGTTATATATCAAGGTCAGTTCTAGGTCAGAGCTGCTGATCTGAAACCAACACAAATATCATCTCAGTTGTCCTCCACTGTCTCACCGAGTTGGGTTAAAGTGACACAATCAAGTCAAAGATGCTCATATTACTCATCACCACCCGTTTTAAACCAATCACATTCAGGGGAACTGTTGCAGCCACTGCATCAACAACAACTATACAAACCTCTGTCACTGATATTGGGACAACTGTTACAACTGGACAATTATTATAGTGTTTCCTCCCCTAAATGTATGAGAACCACATCTCGAACCGACCTTTTCTGACCAGGACACAGAATCAGACCCAGCTAGACCGGACTCCAGCAGTCGAGACAGACCACTGACCGCTATCACAGCTCAGATGACTCATCAAAACCTATAGCTAGATTCTTCCGCAAGAATCTGTCAAAACATGTAAAATAAACAACCTCTCCTTTGTCTGATATATTCATTATGTCAACCGATATTCAATAGGTTTTCTTATATTATAAGAAAAGGTTTTCTTTCTTTTATTATAAGAAACCCTAGCTGTTGAGTATTGGCAGACATAGGGTTAAGGTTAGCCTATAGGCCTAATGAAGTCCATCAAGCTGTTACATCAAAATCTGTAAATTGCGAAAAATAAACTTGACTGAATAATTTTCCAAACGCTACAAGATGCTGCAGCACTGGGGACATAGCCTACCAAAGTCCCCATTTGGGAGACTGGCAGACATCACCACAGAGCCACCGCTGCACTAATCATATTTTACATCAGCAGAAGCTGGTCTACAACGTGTAAAAACCATGTTTATATGACCCAAACACTACTCAAATAAACAACTAGCCTAAACATCAAACTCCATGAAGCACCGACACAGTCGCTGCATTTCTGGCTCGTATAGCCTATTAGCTACTGTACATTATGCAAAAACACAGCTACTGTTCATATGAAAGAGCCCGGCGGCCCATGGCTACACAGCAGCACAGCACAGAGAGAGAAGCCAAAAACGAGCAAACACAGACACTGCTTGGCCAAGACATGGTTGTAAATTTCCACTTACCTTTGCTGGTTTGCCGTGAGAAGTTTGTTTAGTGGGTAAATCCAAAATGTTTCCGGTTTGAACTTTGACCGGTGTTACATCCAAATCGGTACGGACGGACTTTAGGAGCCGTGCACTGCACACAACGGCCTGCGGGTCACACGTGTCAGGATTTGGCTGCTTCTGATTGGCTGCCAGTACTGTCAATCAACGGTTCGAATGAGTTGTCAATCAGTCAAATCAACCAATCATTTGATAGAGGTTTTGAGCTTTATTAGCATCAGTCTGAAGGACACTCATCTAAAATATGATTTGGGGGGCGAATATTAATTTAAATACATTTTTTCTGGGTACCATCTTCATTTACTCTTCACCAGTAACTGAAATTTACACATCTCAGCAATTTCTAATTTCTTTACCTTTACTATGACACCAAAAGTATTATAATAGACCTTGTGGTTGCAGAAATATACTCATTTTATTATGGATATGCCTAGAAAGTCTTGGTTTTTAACACAATTTCTCAATCAGGGTCTCTGTGTTTTCATTAAACTGTTTTAGGAACAAGTAGGCCTATGTAACTATAACTTATTTCATTCTCATTTCAGACAATGTGACACAGCAATTCTTTAACTTTCAAAAACCACTTTCTTTCTCATCAGTGATGTTAAGACCTCAGCAAACACTTGGGCATTGTGAGGTCAGTATCTGTGATGTTGTTGTGACCAGCACATTGTCCAGCTACAAGTAATAATTTACAATACAAAATCATTTGCATTAGTAAAAATACTCATCTGTACTGTAACTTGATGGTGATTTTTTTTTTCTTACTGTGATGAAATGCCAGACTGTGGAGCAGCTCCATCTGAAGCTGAGGGTGAAGCTGTGAGACACCGGGTGAGGTAACACACTGCAGATGTATTTGCCCCATGTCACTCGCAGCCAAAAGACTGTGTGTGCATGATGTGACCAAATCTCACCAGCCATTACAGCAATTATGGCGGTAATGGCACAGAGGCAGGCCTGTGAAAAGCAGAAAAGTGCAAGACCGAGTAATTCCCCTCAAAAACGGGCCAGCGTGAGCGGGTAAGTGCGCGGTGCTTTACAAGTCCCTAGCAGATTCCAGTGTATACAGTAAGACATGATGGGTAATTATTAATTATCCCAGACAGTAATGCCGGAATAGATAATTATGTGACAAACATGACATCTTCACTCTCGAAGCTAAGTGATGAATGTCATGAGGAGACTGCAATTATGTCATCTCATTCATACGGGAGTATGGTAATTGCAAAATTAAAAGCACTTCAGCTAATTTTGGCTTATTCCTCAGAGTCTAGTCTTGAAGGTAGGCTTGTAATCACTGGAGCACACAGGAAAAATAGACTGCTGTGCAAATTCGGGGCAGAAAATATCAACCATTTTTTGTCATCCCTGGGACAGAGTCACCAGAGACACAACACTGAAAGTAATGATTAACATGTATAATGTAGATCAGAATAAAAAATGCCATAAAGGATTTAAAGAGGTGCAGCTGTGAGTATATACCATTAGTCACACCTGGAGAAAAGATCCCTTTTAATGATTTTTTTCTGTGACAACAGTGTTTTCACATTTGCAGAGTACACAATACGACCCTCACATGTAGCCTAAAAGTTTGATATACAAAATAACTTGATTGAACAGGATGTATGGTCAGCTTCACCACGACTTCTTCTCCTACTTGACTTTTTCAGCCTGAGAGTATTTCTTTCTACTTCTAGTAGGGAATTGTTTCTGTTGTTACAGATTGGAGGGGCCCCTGAGTTTCCAACCCAGAAGGACTGAGTGACGGCAGCTCACCGCCACAACCTATGGATGAATGTGAATTCACCAGCTGGCATTTTCTCTGCCTAGAGACATATATTATACATTGTTGCCAATAAAGTTAGAATAATTTTGTTTTCCGACACGCATTCCTCTTTTTTATTCCTATTTATACACATCAGTAATCACCTTTGACCAGGTGCAATGATTACATACTGAGTCCCAGTTACAGTATCAGTTTTGGGAAGATATTAACTTAATCTATCATTAAATCACATTGTCACAATCATTTCATGGGAAGAGGTAGTATACGGGCAAAATACACACGCTTATGTATGTGTACATGTGTATACATTTGTATAGAAATGATGTACATAAACACTGGTGGACTATGTTGTTCATCCCTATTAGCCTGACTGCTCTTAAAAAAAGTGTTATCATTAAAAATAAACGTAGGAAGGGTAACACATATATCCACTAATAATGAAATAAATAAAAAGAGTAAAATACTGTAAAGAATTTCTGATCTGCACAGAAGAATCCATATATTGTTTTTGCTTTTACTTTCGCTGACATTTTGGAAATCGCCCTCAAGAAGGCAAAATTGTTAATAGCCGTGAGAATAGCTTTATGTATGCTGTATTTTTCTGAGCCTTGGAAAGAAAGAAAACAACAAAAGTCCTGAGGGTTTTGATCAGCAGTATTGCTGCAGTGGAGGCATTGCCATCGTGGCGATAAGGACTTGAAACTGGGCACTTCACAGCCATTTATTAGGTGTAATTGCATCTCAGCAACCCATGGTTTAGTTGATCATATGTTCTGTAAGTGCCTCACTCCTGTTGACTTCCTTTAAATGTCTATTTTTGGCAATTAGTTTCAAATCGAAAGAATCAATGAAAAGGAGCATTCATCTAGCTCACAGTCCAAGACATAAAATCAATAGCTTTCAAAACAGTTGTGAAAACCAACATCAAAAAGCACAATTTACATTCCATACTCTTCGCTCTGAGTGAAAGTGTGACAGTCAAAAAAAGCCTGCTGAAATGAGCACTGCTGTCCTCTCATACACACACACACACACACACACACACACACACACACATATATATATATCCTCTCCTTTTATATAGGTACAGAGGGACCCAAAAGTCTGAGACCACTTTCCCATTCACTTGTATAGGAAAGTGGTCTCAGACCAAGGTGTTAGCATTAAGGGGGAAAGGCTGCAATTGATTGTGCATTGAGGTGCAAGTGACAGAAGTTAAATGTATCCGCTGGAAGGTGTCTGTGATGGCTGCATCCCCTCTACCATTTTGTCATGCTGCATAGCCCAACTCCAGAGGATCCTGATTTAACCAGGCGTGTGGCTCTTTTCGGGTTGCAGGGGCACATGGGATGCCCTGGCTCAAGGGTCCCAGACTGATTGCTGGTTACTGGGGTTTGATTGGTTCTGCTTCTCTCCCCACAATGGGACTAAATTCATGGGACGGCACGTAACAGAGAGGGATTGACCATATTGTCCAGAGGACAGTAACCAAAGCAAAGGATGAATGAGGGCTTGTGATTTGTAGTTAGCGGTGTACTTGCCCTGATTATAGTGACTTCTGGATCTCTCTCTGGTCCCCTGGAAATAAGTGGATTTTTTTTGTCCATGTTCTCATCTCTAATATTCTTTTTCCCTCTCTTTGTCTCGCTTTTATTCTTCCTTTCCTGCTCTCAGACTGAATGAAGATCCAACGATTTGATTTTTAGGCAGCTCTCTGTACAATTATTCCATTTTTCAGCATCATTTATTGCTAGAATAATGTTCAACCATCAAATGATTTTTATGATAAAAGACAGATGACCTACTATTGTCTGGATTGTACTGCACTGTGTTGACTTTTCTGTTGGAATCGTGTGAAAATTCAGACCTTCACAAACATGCATTTATGATTTTGAGCAGAAAATAAGTGTTATACTGTAAGTGTTATTCCTAAATGAACAGACAAAGACACCTGAACTGGGTTTGTTGTAGTTTGTGGTCCAGTGACGTCCTTGTTGTTCTCTGTTGATGTTCACACGGGGTCTTTGTCGTTTAGAATCAAGCATCTTGAGTGAAGGGCCTGAAAAGTTGTCGCACTGTCTCTGTTGTCAGTGGAAATTAAACAATTACCGATTTACACTGTATCATGGTGCCTGTGCCAGACGCTTAGCATTACTGTTTAAATTTTAATTATAACTGTGGTCAATACTGCAGATCATTACTGTGGCTCATTTGGCAGCATGAACCAACAATAGTGCATATGCATGCAGGACATGCAATAGGGGTCAAAACATGGTGGAAGAAGAGAAACTCAAGATTTTTCAGCCTCTTTTTACACCAAAGTTATAGAAAAAAGGGGGTTAGGATTAACATTTGTCTTTCTGTTCAGACTGATGTCAGATGACCACAAAGAGAACAACTTAATCACGCTCCTCAATTGTTGGTGTATGTATTTTTCTAAGACACAGCTTCATCCCCGAGCCGGCGTAGCTGCAGTGTTTCTGGTTTAACAGCACCTACAGGTACAGTATAATAGGTGACACATCAGTCTACCGTGTTTGTGAACGATATGACTGCAAGGAGGGGAAATAATTGATGATACTGATAACATTTACTTACCCCTCTTGGACATAATGGACATGCAACAGACAAACCTTGTCCTCATCTGTGAGCCTTTATTTCATTTACTTCTAATTTTGTTGATAACACTCTGAAGTACGTGAAGATTGATACAATTATACATTTAGTTTCATGAATCAATGTAAATGTTTTCATTACTGTTTTACCTCTGCACTGAAAGCCTCAATTTAAAACTCAAGCATGTTTAGTTAGGTCAGCGCTTGGGTTACCACATGACAGTTAAAAAAACAAACAAATCTGCTTATCCAAAACAATAAATTAAACTTAATTAAAAAACTGAAGTGTAGGCGGCACAGTCAAGTTGTCACACTGATGGAGTTAGTATTCTTGAGATGACATTGAACGCACATTTCCTCGCTGCTCTACCTTTCCTTTCCTTAATTTGTTAGGCAGGCACAGCAGTAAAGTCTCAGTGCTCTCCTCCCTCACTTGCTTATGAGCACAATATTAAAACATGTTGTCCTCGATTACACTGCTGAAGAATATCATCATTTAAGCCGGGCCTGCTACATCTCAATCAGACATGGAGGTGCAGTCATTTTAATCAAACAGTGTATTTTGAAGGGATGGGAACAGGATTTGTGAGGCACTGTATCTTTCCCCCTGTGCTCTCTTTAATCAGTACTGCTGTCACGCTTCCTGCCGGCTGATCACTGCCGTATTTGACAGTTTGTGTCCGTGGAATTAAACAGAGACATGATTTGCATGTGACATTGAGGGTTTTAGTGTTTCAAATTGTATCTCCCTGGAATTAGTATGCAGACAGGCCTATCTGTATGTATGCGGCTGCTCTGAGAGGTTCAAATCACTGCTTTGTGTCAGGGCAGGAGGTTATGTAGAGACTAGAGCCAGCCCTCTCCTCATCTCGACACTTACCTACCTCTTTTGTACTCCAGAATTGATGCACTCAATAGTACAGTAGGTTTTCTTTTAATCTTGCTGAATTGATGCCACTGCTTTTTGTCCACCTTAGCTCTGGGTTCAGAATAGATGCTCTCAACGGTGGGTGCTCTTTTGATATCATCAATGGATCTCACACAGCCCCTTCAGTTTTTTGAAGCACAAATGTACAACCTACAAGATGTGTAACATGAGAGTTTGTATTTCCTCGTAGCACGATAATCACACGAAAGATTTCTTGAAGGATTTCTTTCTTCAATCAGAGCTTTCTGAATTGGGAAAACGTTATCTCATTCTCTCTCAATCAATTCTCACCCTAAAGCAGCATTCAGAAGCCTATTATATTTCAACTCAATATGATGCTCTCACTCTAAATCAATTTTGTGCCTCAGAGGTTCACCTCACTTCGTAAAAAAAAAAAAAGGGAACAGTGAAACTCTCTTGGACAACCAAGGTAATTCTGAAAGGTTCTTGAATGCCTTTTCACCTCTGTGCCGCCTGTAACACTGACAATGATTCTCTCAGATGTGAGGCGAGAGAAAGGGAGTTTCAAAGGAGAAGCTTTGTCATAGTGTCTTTGAAAGTGACTCGGTGCTTGAAAGACCTTGTTCAGACTTTTTTTTTTTTGCTGTAGCCAGTTGTTTCAGTCAGTCACAGCAGCCCTCTTGGTCACATGCATCCTATTCTTCATCATGGACCTCCTTATTGTGTCAGTTTTTACTGTACCTGGACGCAGAACAGGCAGTGACTGTGTGAAGGGGTGATGCTGGATTGTGTCTGATGATCTAAACACATCTGAAATCCAGACGATGGCATCCAGACGTAGGATCAAGAATGAACATAAACTTGAAGATTGCTGGGTTGTACACCAACAGCAAGCAGCTGCTGGTTAGTCGTTCAGCGTTGCATCATGATCACCGTCTTCACTTCATTGTACCAAACATTAAACCTGTCACCCATGGAGAGGTAAAGAATTAGTCTGAAGCAGAAGTTAAGTTTTCAATTTTTCGCACTTTTCCAGAGTCAGAAACTAAGAAAAGTCTTCTTTTTTTTTTATGAATTCAGTTTGCATGTTATGTCAAACAACATTATTTAGCTATTTTGGCTAAATCCTTGACTGTCTAGTAAGATCAAATAATCATTATAGACAACCAGCAAGTGGACCCAAGTAAATCAAGAAATAATATGGCACATGTGACACAAGCCTGAGGATTACAATTTTAAATGTAAGTGTTGTGAGTTTCTGGGTCGCATCATACAGTATTTGTTTAAAAAAAAAGCACATTTCCAAAAAGGACAAAACCAAAAGAAGTAAATCTCTAATAAGCTAAAATAAGCCAAATTAAACAAGTGAAGTGCTTTTAAGTCGGTGTGTTTACAAATCTATACAAACTGGTTCCAAATATCTTCATTGACTGACAATAAACATACGATTGAGGAGTTTAACCACAGTCTCATTATTGATTATGTAAGAGACTAATATGAGAGTACACTGTGATTTCACAGAATGGCAGCAGACAAAAGTGAACATATTACTGAAAATGTCTACAAAAGCATTTATCTGATCACGTCTGAAATCACCCCGTGAGCCGTAGAATCAATAACTGTGTTTTAAGCCCCTCACCTTATCTGGAGACTTTAACATTAACCTTCCATTAACCATTACACAAGCACTTAATTGCACCTCAGTCAATAATGTTAATTCAGAAAGGGCTTTTGCTTCAGTTTTGCAGAAACTTGTATTCATATTATGGTAAAGTGACAGTCTTTGGACGGGGCTATTAGAAAGTGCAAAGCTATAGCGCACACGGTGAGATATTTTATACTGAGGTGAGTTATGACTCTGAATGTGTTTCTCTGCACTAACCTGAGTGAAGGGTCAATGCCTTTTAGGACAGTGATACCAAAGTGATGGGGATACCCTCTGTCTCACCTTAACCTCCCACTCTAATTTGGCCCAGTGGAATACAACAAATGGTGTGCATAATTGAACATTACTTCCCTGATGATTTCTGGCAGGCCTGGCGGGGATTCTCCCAGGTCAACACTTATGTCACTTTAAGGGGAAAAATGGGACTAATTTTGCTCTTTGATCTCTCTTAAATGATAATAGAGGCCAAGAATCATTATCAGTCTTTAAGGAAAGTAACTCGGAGAGAGGGACTTAGATATATCATTTCAAACATAACCATAAGTCCAAGAAAGTATGCTGCAGTATGCCTGCAAAGCAGAAACCGACACAGTCCTACAGGCAGGTGATAAAGTAAGTGGAGAGAAAGGCCTCAGAGAGGGTTTGGCACCATGAGAATAATCACAGCCAGACTTTTCTCCTTCAAACAGATAAAACCCATTTCAAATAAATGGAGCAGTTCTCATCAATATGTAAAATTAGTTGTTTATTATTATTTTTATGACGGCTATAAAATGAAAAATCATGGTGTTCCTCTACCTGATGTAATGCACATAAAGAAGTGAGGCTAGTCACGCGTTGTCTGTGGCTTTCAAATCAAAACCTTTTGGTTCAACGTGAAGGTTTTAAAAGAATGATTTAAAGGGATGCAATCATTTCCTGAAACAGCTGAACATAAGTTTTTAGCAAATGATACTCAAACTGGAGGAAATGGTGGCATTTATTAAGGACTATTTTCAGCAGTGAATGAACCCACACTAAACCCCATAACACAGTCTATCGCCTAAGAGTGAAAAAAAAAAACCCCATAAACAGTGTTGTGAGCTGAATGTAGTTTGATGGGATGCAGATATCAGTGTATGTGTACAAACATTTTCATCAGTTTATGTTTGTAATATAAAGCACTGGTGCAGAATATGAAAGCAGTGTCAGGTATAACAACATGTCCATGATTCTGGCTGACTGAGTCTGCAGCCGGCAGTGGAGCTCAGAGCACAAGGGGCTGATGTGGTTTGATCGCAGTCCATTTAATAGACGGCAGTGCACAGCCTCTCTCATCCGCGGCATCATGTAAATGTGCACGGGCTCGTTTATTTTCACCTTGTCGGGCTCTTATTTCATGAAGAGAGAGAGAGAAAAAAAGTTTGGCATCACAATTCCCCCCAAAAGCAGCTTGAAAAAAAAGAAAAATCAACATGCAATTACTGTGTCAGACTGTAGGAAGAAATGGCTTCAGCTTACCGAGGGCTCTATGACAGGTGCATTGTGGGAGAATTGATTCTTACATAGGGAGTAAGTGAATTGTCATTACCTGTCTGTTTCTTATGACACTTGGCTGGGTGCCATCTGATTTGTTACAGGAGTTTTGAATTGGCCTCCCGCCCTCGTGCCGGCTGCAGCCGACTCTCCAGATTAACAGGGGGAAGATATAAGACTTCTCTTCACAGGTCAAGAGCTCAGCCACTCAGAGGTCACGCATCAGTCAAGCAGGGTGTGAGATCTGTGAGGCGGAGCAGCAAAAATGCAGGCATGATGAATGTTTACCTTCTCTCCCTTTGTGCTTATTCAAACATCAGGAGATGGACAGGCAGACGGAGAGAGAGAGAGACAGAGGGGGGAAAATAAGAAATGTGGGGCGGCTTCTCTGCTTGGAACACTCGTCGATTCATTGTGAAAACCGCGGCGAGGGGGGATCAATACAATATCTGCTGCCTCCATTAGCTTGATTAAAAAGAGGGACGGATGAAGGCTGTGAGCTAAACAACTTTATTCAATGGATTATACGGGGATAAGGGCTTTGGCTGTAAAGAGCTGCAGATTAAGAAGAGAGACGGAGGAGAGGGAGAGGGAGAGGGAGAGGAGCACTACAGTCCAGGAGCAGGGCAGACCCTGGACCATTAAGGCCCCTGCAAGAATTATTAGACCTGAACCCCCAGGAAACCTCTGCCCTTTACCACTGCACGTCCTCTACCCTGTGCAAACCAAGGCCATCACCAAAAATATGGTTCTCCATGTAGTGTATGTACTGTATATGTTGCACATTTAGTTTCCTGCTTAACTATGTAGTTTTGGGCAAACATTACTCAAACAAGAGGAAATGGTGCATTTGTTTGGAGGCTATTTTCAGCAGCAGATGAATTTGCATTAGTCCCTCTAGTGAGTACGCCTAAAACATTACCCCCATAAATGATGTGCATGTGTATCAGCTGGGGCTGCATGAATACACATATTTTCTCCCATAGTTTCTATTAACACACATTTGTTGGAATCCACATATCTCCATGCAGATTGTAGAAGCTGCTGCTGAAAGAAGAATAATCTATACTCTTTTTTTCCTTTTTCTTTTTACACGTTTTTAAAAATAAAAATAATGTCAGGTGTTTAAATGAACAGTACAGCACAACATTCACCTGGAGACCTTGTCCAGTTAATCTTCAGTCCTCTGTGATCCTCAGCTCCTCAGAGAGTTCATGTTGTTCTTGATAAAGACATCACTGTCAGACTCGTGTATGACTCGTTCAACCAAAAACCTGCCATGGCCACATGAATAATAGATTTTTTGTATTACTGTCTTGATTTCACGCACAGTGCTTAACACTGCTGCCTCACAAAAAGGCTCTACAGCAGGTTTGAAGCTGCCTGTCACCCAGCGTCTTTACATTGTCCAGTTCCCATGTTCTTGTCATATCTGTGTGGGTTTCCTCGTTCGCTCCAGCCCCCAAAAATACACGGTTCAGATTAACTGTTGACATTAAATTGCCCAAAGGTGTGACTCCTCAACTGGAAGCAGGTCTGACCAAAAATAAATGGTTCAGATTCTTTGTTGACATTCAAACTCTCACCTTGTGCACTGAACAAATCTTGGACACAAATATGAAATATAAAATAAGAACATATAAATGTGAAAATAACACATGCATCTAGCACAAAACTTAAAATTGAAGGTAAAACCATTGGCAATATTTTCTTAATCATGTTTTTAATGGAACATACAAGTGTCATAGACTGTTTCAGTTTCACTATGAATCTTCTCCTGCAGAGAAAATCTGGTTTCCTTCTGTTTTGAGGACTAAATCACATTATTGTACAGCATTATTATCTTATTGGTACGGATTAGTAATATTTATATATGAATAATTATTCCATAAACATGAATGTGACTGGTTGCAATTTGGAGAATAAATGGATTTGGATTTTGTACTAAGGCCCTTATTATCCTTACCAGTTTGGGAAGGTGGGGGGTCAGACTGGGCTGAATGATTCAAGGGGCCCAAAGCTGGACCGGGCCCCTGGAGCATGCAGGGGGGTTATTGACCCCTTAATGTGTCAAGCTCAGTTTAAGGAAGGACAGCAGTGAAAGACAAAACGTGCAGAGAGAGAGAGTTGTAGAGCAGTGGGGGTGTGAAGGGTGAAGTGGTGAGGTTGGCAGGTGATACCCAGCAAAGGGCTCGCCTGCCTCTAATTGGCCTATCAATGGCACTAATCACACTCAGCAGGCTGCAGCTCTTGATGTGGATGGAGGAGAAGGGAGTCCCAGACTCTGCAGCTGTCACCTCACCTGTGACAGCACCTGTGGGCTCTACTGGGTTTTATTGTCCTCTATTTCCTTCTGGTGACATGATTACATCAGATATCACCGTTAGTCCCAATCATTTACACAGATGGATTCATTCATACGTTCCTGTTTAATGTCTTGTAACCTCCTGCGACTACATCTTTACCACAATGACAAGCTGCAAGTGGAGATTTCAAGATTTTAATGGAATATGTCTTAGTTGTTGAAGGAGGTAATGATATAAGTATTTGTGTTTGATACTGCAGTCCTTTGAATTATATTTTTGACATTCTCAGGACTGCTTGATCTATCTGGGTTGAAAAAAAAAACACCTCCTGGATTCAGATCAATTTTCATTTCAACTGATAAAATCCATCAATATTTTAATATAAACCTTTTACTTTGTGAACCTGTAACCCTGTTAGTCTCACTTGAATACTCAACTTAAGTGTATTGTAATGTACATTTGTCTTTATTACATCTATATAAAGTGCTCTTAGTTTGAGGCAAACTTTTACTTATTGGAATTAATAAGATTTTATTCTCTTTTATTTTTGAAAAGTGTGATAAACCAATCAGAGCCTCCACTGTCAGTCATGCTTGAACCTGTCATGTTATATTAGATTAAGATGATGCAGTGGATTCTTCAACAGATGTGTTTGTAACATTTAGAAATGCAGCTGTAACAAGGGATTGGTTGCTGGTTTTCACCACAACCAAACTTCACTGTCAAAAAAAGAAAAAGAAAATGACACTGGCTTCTTTTGTTGATTAAATTGTGTTTCCACAACAGTTTCTACAGGCTTTATAGTATAATAACCAAACAGCTTCCGTCTGCTTTCAGAGAGTCCGTCAGTTTTTTCAAACAACAAAGACATTCCCATACTCCAGGAATTTAACTCAAGGGACATTTTGACTAAACATCTTTCACTTGTATTGGAGACATTTTGGCTAGGAGGATCTATATTTGATGAAGGTGAGTATTTTCCTCCTTCTCTGTGTGAATCTGAATACAGATGTGTGGCTGCTGTACAGATTGTATGAACAGTGAAGAGCTGGACAAAAGCAAAACTAATATTTTGATAATGCACCACAGCCTTCAGTTCTCAATCCTATTCAATTAAAAGAAAAAAACAGGTATTGAAGCTAAAATGTGTCTCCTTGGTGAGGTCACCATTTCCTGCTCTCTTAAATACAACCCGGGTTGTGATATACTGTCTTTCCCTTAATGTAAACAGTACATTAAAAGATGGCTGTACAGCACTCCAGGTTGTATTGTGCCTCGTGTTTACCAGCATCTCAGATTCTAATTCATTATAAGTTTCTTCAGATCCAATAGTCATAGTCATCATATATCAGTGTGATAGAAGTGAGTATAAAAGCTGTGAAGCCAGTGCCAACCTGCTGCAATATTTGTTTTACAGATGGCTCCTTTGTGTTGTTTAGACTGTGGAAGTCTGCTGCTGAGTCAGGTAAATAGGTCGGACGTACAGTGGCGCTGGCCTCTGTCCACAATGACCCACAGAGAGATGAGAGTCTTTCATTCCGCTGACAAAAGTGTTGAGACTCTTTTTATTCTGGCCTGAAATCCGATCGGAGGGAAGAGAGAAGTCCCCAAACATTGGGCCGCTCTGTGAAAGTGTCTGGGCTCCACATGTGGGGTGGACGGCTCCGGGCCTCAGTCGGGGCTGCGGGACACACCCAGCCAGCAGAACAAACACGAGCACTGTCACTGCGCTTGGCAGCTGAGATGAGTGAAGTTACACGGTGCTGACCGGGTGCACAGGGAGTGACATCATCAAGGTGTGAGCCGTACGTGAGCGTATATGGCTGTGGGAACCTCCACATTGAACTCTGCTCTGGAGCTGCAGCAGTCACATTAAACAATATCCTCACCCAATAACAGATACTGTCAAGGGACAAAGTGTGGTTTCTTATTAATATCATGTTTAATAGAGAGTAAATGTACTTATTCAAGTCAAGCAGGTCCTTTATCTTTATTGTCATTAGTGAAAACAAGGAGACATCAACTGAGCAACAAAGACAGAAAACAATAATAGTGCTGATAATAAATATGTCTGGTGGAGCAACCACTATGGCACCATCTTAAAAAATCTGTCATGTATGCTAATGTCAGTCATCTAATCAGTCTTTTAATTTTAAATGTCTTATATTTTCCTCCTCTCCTTGTGTTGTAATTTGAAGTGTCGACCTATTAGAAGATAAATTGCTGGTTTTAAGACACCAAAAACCATCTCAGTGTAGTTTTACATCTCATCTCTCAGGCTTCCCCTGGGAGCTCTTGTAACAAGTAAGCAAGGTTGGATGGTGGGTCCAGGTGGGCGGGGCTTGCGCCGCAGCTGAGAATGCCGACTGTTTTGTTATGACATCACAAACTTACAGAAGTCCTGACGGCTGGTTTCACGGCTCAGTTTCTACAATACAGGCTGTGTGCAATTCTCTGCAGACTGCGGCTTTGATACTTTCACAGAATCGATACAGAGCCTAGACCTGCTTTATAATAATAATAATTTAAAAAAGGGAACTACTTTTACAACAGGGGGGAACTAACTATTGTGCTCTGGCTTGCTGGAACATCTCTGGCAAGAAATGAAAAAGACAGAAGAACTACAGTAGCAGGAAGTTTAAACAATTTAAAAACCTGAGGAAGATTTGTTATAAACTAACCTTCAAGTTAAGCTGCCAACCATCACCTCTGATGTTCTGTATGTGGCATTAAAGGTATACAATCCTTTAAATAAGCACCAAAGCGTGGGCGCTCCTGCGCCGGGAGGGTCCATGTTGGTCCAATAACTGTTCCTCTTTCTGCGGTGACGCACCCATATCACTTTGCCAGTGGCACAAAGCTGGAGAGATTAACCTGGCTTAATTAGAAATACAATAACCTGCTGGTGACAAAAGTCTGAGGCGTCTCTCAGCGGCGGTCAGGAGAGGTGATGACGGAGAGGAGCACAGGGATTGACTCCGTGGGTCCACTCATAACCCCGCCCCAGTGCTCTTCCTTCAGAGCTTTCTTTCACCTTCGGAGAAGCAAACAACAGTGGACACTGTGTGGAGAACAGAGCTCTGGTCAACGGGGCAAAAAAAAAAGTTTAAAGTGACGCCCGAGGGTTAGCGACAGGCTCTGGCATGAGGATGGTGAGACATGATGAGCTGTAAGGAGTCACATAGAAACATAACATCAGAGCCCTGATCTTGTCTGATACATGTTCTCTATGGTAACACAGTTCACTGTATCATTAAGGCACTCACACACAGTTGGATTATCTGTGAAACACCCGGCTCACTTTTAGATCAGGATTTTGTCTTTTCAGATTTTGTGATGAACAAGTCCTGATCCAGGGAGAGGACGATCAAACATGACTATCTAGAGGAAGTAAAAGTCCTAACTGAACTTCTCCAAAGAGCCTTTTGTGTGGATAAATAAGGGATGCCTTTGTCAACAAAAAAAATTATTCAAACTTAAAAGATTGTTCACAAACTATTTCAAATGAACTAGGAGACTAAATTTAATTTCTGAGGTCAAAATAAAATAATGTCAGTTTTTCTTTCTTTTCTTTAGTTTCCATCACTTTGTGTCGATTGATGTTCTGAACTGTCTTAAGTCTTTATTTCTCCCTGTCAACATGTTTAATGTTATCATCACATTTTAGTCTTTCTTGTGCAGATGGAGACATTCAATGATGGGAACGTTGTCGGTATCTCCAGCACCGGAAAGGAAGCAGCAAGCTGAGCTGATCTTCAGTCGGTGTAGAAGGCCTTCCTCATTAAATACATGAGAGAGGCAGTTCCATTTAATTATATATATTTTTTAATTAAACAAAATATCATAAACAAAGTCCAAACAAAATGCAGAAATCATGATGTAATGGTGAATTATGACAATAATAATGTAGATTTTTTTCTTGTGGTAAATTCACATCAGGTGCACGATGGGAAATAATCTGACAGGAATGTACTGTAATGCTGTAAATAGTGACTTGAAACGACAGTGACTGTCTTTGGATGTTGAGGGGGGGGGGGGGGGGGGCAGACTTTAATCTTAGAGTGGTCCATGTGCAAGCTCTTGAAAATGCCTGGTATGTTTTATTCTATAAAGTCTTCCCATTGTGAAAGTGTGTGCACATGAAAACATGACAGATGAAAGAGAACAGATGTGACTTTGACTGAGAGGCAGTTGGAGGTCCTCAGATTCAGTGCAACCAGTGTGGTCACTCCAACAGCGTTAATAAAAGGAAAAAAAAACAGTATAAAGTTAAATGAAGATGTGTGTGATGATTTACTGCAGCTAATAAGTATTTAAAAGCAACTCAGAGGACGCGATGTGGAGACAGTTTCAGCCGAGCTGATCAACACCGCGCTTTACAGTCTTTTGTGTGTCTTTGTGTCTGTATCATTTCAATTAGCCGTGGATGCATCTCTCCTCTTTGTTCCACTTTATGAATCAGGTTGAATTTCCGCTCGGCGAGTGCATCTTTAACCGGGAGGTGGGTGGTGGGGCGGCGGCGGTGGTGGGGACAGACAGACCGCTCTTTTCACTGGTACTTTGGCAGCCGTAGCTGGTGTGGAGAGGGGACAGAGCGCAGAAAAGAAAGTGGATATACCAGGTGGCGGTACACTTGAAAATCTCATTATGTTTTCAGGGACACAATGCAGGACAAGGTGGTGAGGACGGGGTGACAAAGAAAAGCACCTTCTTCACTTCCCTTCACCTGGACAGAGCAGCCAGGGCAACTTAGGAGGGGCAATACATTTATAGCGAAGCAAAAGAAATAAATAATTACCCTGCCATATGAACATTAGCTTGAAAACAATGGCATAGGTTGTCTTAGTTTATATAACCCTGCTAATGACGGGTTGAGAGCGTCACCTCTGCGCTGAACACTCCACATGTATAAATGTTGTAATCCTCGTGGGCTCGTGGTTTAACATGTAGTTAGAGATATTCCCCCTATGGCTGCCCCAGAATCCATGCCCTGGACTGAGTGACAGACAATGCTCATTTAAAACACAAAGGCACATAGACTCTCATTCAGACTACAGCTGCCCTCTTTCAGACCTGTATTCTAAAGCCACTTTCTGTTGTCCCCTGCTCAGGTTTTTCCCCACGGAGGGAAATAAAGCTGGGCCCCACTGCATTGCATTTGGTGTGAGGGGAGAGAAGGGCTCGTCTGTTTGAAATAAAGAAGGAGAAACCTCTCCACTGAGAGGACACCTTAGAGGTGCACCTTTTGCTTTGTCCTGGGCAGTAGGCTGGAAAAATGGAAGGCGAAGTAGGAGGGGAAAACATCATGCAGGTGGGCGATTCGTCCCTAATGTGTTTATGAAAGATTCTTTGATAAAAGAGTGGTGGTGGGGGGGGAGAGAAGAGCGTCTGCTGATTCCCAATGAGCTTTTTTTCCCTTTGCTTTTCTCCCCCCAAGTTTCCGATTTAGCACCTTCCAGGCAAGCACCTCGTGTGCCTCCTCCAGCCTCCACTCACTAAACATACATGTGTTTGTTGTTGAAGGTAAGCCAAGCTGATTTACCTTTATGGCTGAAGGGGTGTGTGATGGGATCTGGGTGAGGGCAGGGGGCTTCACCTGTCTGTCAGTGGGATGATGTGAGATGATGAGTCTGTGTGTGTGTGTGTGTGTGTGGCGTTATAGCTGTTGTTGCTGTTGGTGACTTCGTCAGAGTGTGGTTCACTCCGTCAGGATTATACACGCGTTTATGTGCTGTCATATTTCTACCAGGCGTCATGTCACCTGCTGTTTTCCTTAAAGGTGAAATAGTACGGAAACATGATTATGAAAGGACTAACACACGTACACACACACACTGACAGATATACTGTATATGTTCATATGAGAATTTGCTGGATGCACTTAATTGAATGAAAATTGTTTTTCTGTATTATTTTATTTTATTCTTCCTAAAGTTGGGTTCATCCATGTGTCTTCATAATGTCATCATTTTGTTTACATTTTTACATTAATCCGCTGTCAGGATCATAATCAGCTGGGCCTAAACCATTATACACTAGTCATCCATTTACATCACAAAATAATTAACCTTTTTTTTTCAACCAATATAAATAAAAGCCTTTTGATATATTTCTATAATGATAAAGTCTCTAAATCAACTCTGGACTCCTGTGGTGCTTGACATGGCCAGAAAACTTATTGACATAAAAAAATAAAATAATTAATGGATATTTGTACATAATCATTTTGTTGAAACAACAACAGAAATCAGTCATTTTTTACATGTTTAAAAAACTAAATCTTGAACCTGCATTAAAGCGACATAAAGGTTTATACAACTCTGAAACGTCCATGATACCATGCAGACAATCTGACATAAAACCGTCACAATATGTTTTTAAATTATCATCAACTTTTAAAGACAAACTGTGCGAATGCAAACTGTTACAGGTGGTCAAAGCTGGTTAAATGTTGCAGGAATTTAGAAACTAAAATATCTGAACTTGAGTAGGAGGCATAATGAATGAAATGACAAAGCTGACAAAAATGCTTGCGCTTTCTTAATATTTCAATCAGCATTGCGATAATTGTTAACTGTAACGTCTATAAAAGCTTCTGGTGAACAGTCAATACTTTTTGTTGTAGGAATTTTAACGGGAACACGGAGCATAAATATCATTATTACCAATTCTTAAAGGGTGGGAAGTGCTAGAAAATAAAGGAAGTAAATGTTAGAGACACACGTACCATTTAGTGTCTTCTTTAACAAGCAAAAACAAACAAAATCACAAACATGGTTTAGGTTTAATATGTTAAACTGCATCAGTGTGTATGTTTTAACCATGCTAATGGGTTTTCAGAGGCCCAGTGCACCTTTTTGTTAAAACATAACATTAGCTGTCACCTGTCAATAATCTGTCCCAGGGCAGGGATCCTGTCTCCGTGTACAGTCAGGAACACTATCAGACTGATAGCGGCAATGAGTGACAGACGATCAGCTGCAGCCGACATTACCCAGACTCAGCAGTCAGGGCATCAGCGCGGGGAGAATGAGAACGCTCCACTAGTTTTAAAAAGGAAGAGACGGCTCCGAGCGGAGGGGAGGGGTCCATTTTTATTCTTGCATGAGGCACATTCCCTTTTTGCAGTGTATCAGAATACAGGATGCACTGTCTGATTTCTGTTCCCTTGCAACTATCTTGTCCCAATTCAAACCTCTTGTGGTTTATGTGGCTGAGATCCTGTTTCCTACGGAGCCACCTGACCATGAAAAGAGTGTATGTGTCACGTTGCTGAGGAGCCAGCATCTCTGACAAGCAGCTGCTCTTTACACCCACAGAAACACACACAGAGGACACGAGGCCGGCAAAGGCACGGAGGTGGAAATATCTGAGGAAATCAATAATCTATATCGACAAACAGGGGTTAACCAATGACATAAGTATGAGCAAATGTTAAATGTGCGCTATTTGAAAAATGTGGGACACGTTTGTCAGGGATGAAGCTGCTGTCAGGTTCAGAGGAACCCCACAGATCCGGTGTCCCGGCCTTTTGTTACCTCTGAATGTGACGCAGGCTCAAACCTCTGGCTTGTGGGCAAAAGACGCGAGTCAGTGGGTCTTTATGACAGCTTGTTAAAGAGGAGTACACCTGAAAAGTAACTCACCGGATACTTTAGCTTTAGTTTGTCAATTGTTTTACATTCCTCGAATGCATGTCAACAAAACACAGTAAAAGTGAGCCTGCGATCATTAACTTGTTACTTCTCAAGGCAACATTTTCCAACGCGTTCACTAATTTTAGTGAAAGCTGGAGAACATAAACAGCCTGAGACATGTCATTAAAGTTTCAAAAAAAACATTTTTATATTGTTAATCTTGGATCAGTTCTGTTGAAGGAACCAAAAAAATTCAGCCTTCAGTAATTCAAACATTATTCAAAGGAAGCTTGGACTTGAGGAAAAACCTGTCGTGTTTCCAAAGAACTACATTCTTACAAAGTTTTGCAAGGAAATAAAGCATATTTAAAAACTGTCACAGCTCCTTCACTAAGCTCCGACTGGAACATAGCTACCTAATCTTTATACTGACACACTGTGAAACGCTGCAAAATTGACCTTTATTGTCATTTATACCCAGGTACAAACGAAATTCAAATTGCAGACATATTTAAAGTGCAGATGTCATTCATAAGTATTGTGCAACTAAAGTCTGCTCAGAAAACACATTTAGGTTTTTAGCTGAAGTAGTCATTATTACTTGGTTCAACTGTTGAACCAAGTAATAATGACTACTTCAGCACTAAAGAATAAAACATGCAGTGTGTTTGTCCTCATGTGTCCAGGAGAGGTGAGCTGAGAGAGGCGGGCGGCTATATGCAGGAAGACTATGTTGTTGAATTTATTTTTCTTCAACATTTTTGCCTTCAAAGGATTATTATGATCATTATTATTGATGGACACGCAGTGTGAACAGACAGGGGACAGAGGAGGGTGACATGCAGCTCATGGTCAGGGCTGGATTTGAACTCCAGTCGGTCCTCTGTAGTTGGATTTGAGTCTAGCCGCTGCAGCAGTCGACGTGAAACTAGTGTCAACAGTTCAGGACAAAGAAACACATCTAGAGTCCACTTAGAGTTCGCTGCTCCTCTCTAATGATCGACCTAATGAGTCACTATAGCAACAATCGAAAACTTACGGCCATTATAGTTTTGACTTTTTAAATATTATTCATTTATACTTTATTAATCAATTGAGTTCTGTGTGCATTAAATAATGAAAATAATCACTATATTATATTACAAAAATATAATATACATCTAAATATTATATATATTTGTGTGTGTATTGTGTTTGTGTGTGTATTACAACAACCAGCAGACTGTATGCTTTATTCAATTTAATTCATTTCCTTACAGCAGCAAATCATAACAAACATTATCTCAGGACATTTTACAGGTTTAGGTCAAGACCTTTTTTTTTATTATAGTGAAACCAACAGATCCCCACAGAGAGCAGCACTTGGCACAAGGGGGAGAGGGGGATGAGTCCCTTTTAACGGGAAGAAACCTCCATCAGAGCCAGGCTCAGGGTGGGCTGGAGGTGGGCTAGAGGGGGGTGGGCGAGGAGAGAGCAAGAGAGGGAGAGACTATGAACAACATAATTGAATCAGATGGTTCTTCAGTCTAATAGTGTAAAAAAATACGATTTTTTTTTCTTTTTTAGCCTACTAGTTGATGGATAAATTGATAAATAGGCCTAGTGCTACTATACTACGACCTATTAATGTTACTAACAACAATGATAATAATGACTAGAGTGATAATAAGCACAAAATCAAGTTAATGAAATAGTGTTATATGAATGGAGACAGTGAAGAGAACCACCTGATGGCAGTTTGTTAAACCTGCCTTGCAGTGCTGAATCAACAAAGCTGACCATACATTAACTCTCTTTTCACTTGAACCACAGTCATAAATAGAAATCTAAAAGAGGATCAGGCTTAAAAATGACAGCTTCATGCCTGATGGTGTATTTAAATACATTAAAATACACAACGTTAGGTCTTGTCCGACATCACCATTCACACTCTTCATGTGCTGCTGAAACACTGAGAACACTGATGTAGCATTGGAGTACCAGTTGAAACTGGAACTGCATCAAACCACCAACATAGACTTTTTTCTTTAATGTGGAGGTAATGCATTCTCATTTTTGCACAATACTTTTTTTATTTGACACTTATGCATTAGTTAGCCAGCCAGCTAGCCTAACCATCACTGTTTTCCTAACTTTCTAACTTTCAGCAAAGACAGCAAAGCAAAATTTGCATGATGCTAATGCTAACAGACACTTATAATGATGTCCATTTTGTTAAATCAGTATGCATAAGTTTAAGCAAAGAAGAGCAGACCTTTTTATCATAGATCCGGTAGGCTAAAATTGGCAGAGCAGCTTAAAGAACATGTTTTTCTTGCTGTGTAGAAAGCTGTTCTGCAGCTCATATATTGACAATACATTTTAGAATACGTACATAGGTATTTTTCTTTTTTCCTTTCATGTTGTTTTCCTGAAATATAGCCTATTCATTATAAAAATTCAAAAGTTTCATCAAACAAAATAATGAGTTCACACTTTTTAAAGGTGTGACTTCAACGATGAATTCATTTGAGCAGATTTGCATTTTAAATTGGGGTTGGTTGAACAATGGCATTCTTTAACAGTGTTTGGACTATCTGATTGGACAGATTCAGCTCTTGTTGTCAGTACAGTAAATTAAATGGTTGTCACAAACCAGCATTCACAGAAGTGTGGGCTCCACACATGCCCCTCCTATTTGCCCATTTTTGGACTATAGCTGCGAGTTAGGGGCGGAGTCTGAGAAGGCTTCAAAACTGCTCTGTAGAAACCTGTGGGTGACGTCACAGAGGCTATGTGCATCCGTATTTATAGTCTTTGATTTCTTGTTATTGTTAAAAAAAATCATATATATTTTTGACATAAAACAAAAAAAGTTATGTATATTTTTGTCATTTTCATATTCAGATAAGGCGTAAATGGTGTGGTGACCTCAACATGTGTTTTCTTTGTCTGATTTTGTTGGAAGACGAAAAACATAGAAAATAAAGAAATAAACAGGCTATAGCTCCAGATCATGTAAAGCAGCCGTGAGGCAGGAGATCTGCGTTACACAGGTGTGTGACACAAGTGTTTCCACTCCAACCCATTAACATGAGCAATGAAATGAAAACCAAGATGTTCCACAGGCGCCGTGCACAAGTCACGCATCCAATGTAGCTGAGTATAAACACACTACATCAGAGTTTTTCTACAAGTGCGACCTCAACTCTAACCTTCTTATAGGTCAATACAACATTTCCACAAAGCGTCATATTAAATAAATGACAGCTGAACGGGATTGTTTGAAGGAAACCAGTTCAGCCAAAAATGTTCTTACTTGAAGCTGGAGCTGGTCCTGGTCTAATCTCGGTTCCTCTGAGACAAACTCTGATCTCTGAGGGTGTGTGGTGACTCAGTTGTGTGGTTGTCAAGATGAGTGGGCAGGGTTTTCAGGTTTGATTTCACGTTGCTCACTACCTGATCATTCACTGCCTGGACACGACGCTCCATGTCCGGAAAGGTTTCCCTTACAAATTGGTTACACAGCTCACACCCCAGCACCTCTCCATTTTTTATGATGAGGTCTAAATGAGGGAAACGGCTCGCTGCTAACGCGACTGTGCATTTGTATGCTTATGCAAGGGAATTTCATCCACGGGGAAAAAAGCAGCAGATGATATAATAGAAGCCGAGGGATGGCGTACAGTGTTACAGTGGGTAAACATGTCAGCAGCCAGACAAATAAAGATCTGTGGGTTGAACACTTGACAAACAGAGAAAAGAGCCGACATCTGTGTGGAGGACAACACAGTGACAGGCACTAATTACTGTTGATGCTCCTCCACAGAATCCTCAGCCTTATAATCACTATCATCTTTGGCAAATTAATTATCATCATTATCGTCAGCTGATGCACAGTAGCAAAGTAAAAACTATAGGTGAAGTATATATCCACAGACAGCAGCAGAGCCACATATGAGTGAGAATGTAAAGTCAAACTCTGTATTTTCCCGCAGCCTAAGTTGAATTTGAATGTTCACCGGGGTGTAGTTTTATTTTTCTCCATGCACCTCCCCGCTGCATGTCTCTGGATCAGGATCTACAGTATAGGACCCGTGCTCCTCCTGCATCACGTGGGATCAATAAGCAGCTGAATGACATTAGTATGGATTAAATGTGTGCAGCCAGTGATGTCATGGGCCGTGTTTCATGCGTGTCAGTCTGCAGGCTAGACTACAGCAGGATGAATAAATCTACCACAGTCAGCCCTAGCTGTGTTATTTCGAATGCTGAGCGCTGTGCAGCTCCTGTTGCAGATGAAGCAGAAGAAACAGAAACCGCGCGGGGCTGCAGATGGAACAAAATCACATAAAATGTCGTTATAACTTTGCGTCCTGCTCAAGTGCTTGATTCAGAGATGTTTTCCTTTACGTCTGCAGTCATTTTGTTCCTTTAAACATCCAATATATAAAGGTTGATCTCCTTGATTATAAAGCAGGTATGACATGTTTGAAATAATTGGTAAACAAAGCAATTTCTCTTTACAGTTTTTCATGCTTATACAGTTTTTAGACATCAATGCATGTGAAGCAATTATTTTCATAGTAAATAAAACAACATGCTTAGCTGCTAGGTAGCAGTCAGGCAGGAGCGCTCACCGACCTTCACTGAAAGGCAAAAGTACCACGTTTGTCTCACTTTACCAAGAGATGTTGCCCTATATGAAAAACATTCAATTTGAAAAGGCATAATTCATACCAGGAAAAATCTTGAATCTAACCAAGACTCCCAGCAGTGGCTGTTTACACAAACATGGCTCACAGCTATTTTCACATTATCCAATCTAGCACCCCATTCAAAAGATTTCGGAGACCCAAGTTTTATATTAACACTGTGAAATTCACACAGGAAATAGATAACAGGGAACACCTGTGAAGAGACTGAGCCTTAACACGAGCTGTCAGCACCTGTGTAACTTTGTGTTGTTGTTACTGTGGGCGATACTGACTGGATCTGTGCCTGATAAAAAGAATATAGATAATATAAAGAAAGATTCCTCAAAAAATTGACAGACTTTTATTTTTCATTGTGTTGCAGTTGATATTGTTGTGTTTTTTTATAATCATTCTGGCTCCCACCACAAGCAACCAATCGGTTTTCTCCGTTGTCTTTTGGATCATTACAGAAAATGAACTGTGACAAACAAGTTTTATGATCCTGACAGGTTTTATTCAGCATGATCATCCACTAAAAACACTTGTGGTTTGATTCAGCTCTGACGTGTTTTTTTTTTTTAAACAAAAGCTTCTACTGTACTCTCACAAAGTTAGTGACAGTTTGTTAGAGAGTGCTTATAAACACAACAAGGCTGTGAAGGTGGACTCTGTAGCAGTTTTCATTTTCATGCTTAACATCTGTCATCTCATTTAGTCAGTTGTTTATCAACCTGCCTTTAAAAAGAAAATCTTATGTTATGGTGTAGTATGTTTTGAGCTTATGATAATCACATGTGGTCATTCGGGACCAGGTTTCCGACATAGCTAACACACAAGTAGATTCCTGGTTTTAGATCTTCATTCAACTCAAATTGTAATAATTTTGTCAAATATTGCAATTATAATTATGATTTCAGTGTTTTTGTCAGTTTATTCTCAGTTTTAAATGATTTGAAGATATACAGTATATACTTTTTTTCACCACAACAGTGTTAGTAATCACTACGATGGGACTGGTGCTTATTTTCTGTAGAGGAGCAGGTCATCGAATCATTGTTTTCCCAGCAGTTAAACTGATTGACGTGATAATGTAAATCTGTAGAGGAGTGAATATGTGTTATGTGAAAATAGCTGCAGTTTTTCCAGCTGGAAGCATTTTCAGTTTTTTTTTTCTCTGAGTGTGAAGGGCCAAACGTGTGCTGTCGTCATCTCAGACCTGGTTAATCTTCACTGTCAGGAGAATACAGACGAGCCAACCGCTGCATAAACTGTATTCAAATCAGAGCCGCTGAATTTTATTAGCTGTGCAGCTGATCTACATACATATAGCAGAAAATACTTGAGACTGACGTGAACATTCCCCACAAATATATTTCAAGTAGTGGAAGATAAATGCGACTTTCCATTTCCCTGTGACTCCTCTGAATTCACTTGTCGTTCTTTTAACCCGCAACTGTTGTTTCTCTGAATGTGTGTGGATGTTCTGATCTCAGAAGTCAAATTGCTGCCAATAGGCAGATTAAATCTAGACCAGGACAGGCGTGACAGTTATTAACCCGGGAGCGTACAACACGTTGAATATGTACAACTGACAATAAAGCTAATTTCCATGGTGAACAAAGGTCATTTTGATTTGTGGATGAAGCCTGTCTGCATAAATCGATGAAATAAACATAAGTGGGAAGAGTGTTGAAACATAAAAATAGATTTTCAGCCAAGTTCCCACAGAGAGACAGAGAGAGAGGGGGGGGCGGAGGGGGGGCAGAATGCAGCTCAGGCTCATCTTATGGCCTTGTGCAGGTATATGTCTGACTGGCAGTGAATACAGCCGGCTCTGGCACTATCTATCACATCTTATTGTATTCTAACAACACATTGTTAATCAATTCAATACCTGAATAAAGCTGAGCTCCTGCAGAGAAAAGGTTTTGTGGGGAAAGTATTAAATATCACAAGATTTTATTGCTCTCCTTTCATGAGGATTCACAAGGCTGCTTCCTGATGTGGCATTTAAGACTCCACGCTGCATTCACTGCCTCGCTCCATTGTGTCTCTGCATGCAGGACAAAGAGAGGAAGCTACGGAGCACAATGTGTTAACCAGCGTGTAATGCAGGCTTCATTATTACGCAGCATAGTTGCATGGAGCTCATAACACCCTTCAAATTACTGCACAGTGAGACTTCCCTCTGGTCTCTGGTCCTTGTGTGTTTGTCTTCTGACCGCACTGTCACCCACAAAATAATCTCTCCACTGGTTCACATTCATCTTCATGTTTTTTTATTCCAGAACAGGATGTGTGGCATTGCTAAAAATAGCAGAAAGCACAGACAGGAGGAAGCCAGGACTCCAGAAAGAGTCAATATCCACAGTTCTGCAACACATCCAGTCACTTTAGAAATTTTAAATTAAATGATGGAGGGAACATAATAAAAGCCATTTGCAGACCTTTATTTCACTACAATTCCACATGGATCCATTTTTATTTGGTCGCTTCCCTTGTTGTTAAAGAGTGATAAAAGTTATGATGGGGTGGAGGTGAAACACTGATGTTTCTGAACAGTAAAAAAGTTTGAGAACCACTTTGTTAAAAGTTAAAGGAAGGCAGACTTTACAAAGCAGCGACAGAAGAGAGAGAGAGACAGGAGAGGCGACAGGCAGCAAAAGGGCCGGGACCGGACTCAAACCTCAACAGTCCCGCACTCACTCGAACAGGTCGCCCACTGTTGAGTTGTCATATAGATCATCCAAGCTGTTGAGTCAGTGTATCTAAAAAGAAAATATAGTCGCCTAGCCCTGACATTACATTATAATATTTAATAACACGATGTGTTGAATAGCACTGGTCTCAGTGAGGAATTAAACTTTGAACTGATGTTTAGTAACAGCATAAAATACAAAAAACATCATTACATTGGTTATTTGTATAACTTAAAACATACAAGACAAATGTATGATTACATCACTGAGTTTTAAGATACATTTTTAGTTTCAGCATTGTTTAAAAACCTCAGAACACCTTTAAATTTTCTGAAAAACTTGACATTCACTCTTTTATTTCACTTTTATTTCTCAGCCTCTAAAGGAGAAACAAACAAAAAAAAACTGTGAAAGCTTAAACCCATTGAGTTCTGATGGTTTGACCTTGGAAGCTCTTTATGGCTGGAAAAATATTATATTTAAAATGTTGGGCAGATACAGTGGTTTACAATGAAAGACAAATGTCTAAACTCTGAGATGGTTTCCATGTCATGTCTCTATCTGCTGCAGAGGCTAAGAAATGAAGGTTGTGGCGACAAGTGTTGCATCAGGTGTATCTTCACCTCCAGGCAGCAGTGACACCAGGTCGACAAAATGTCTCGCCCAGACTTGACCATAACAGATTAGCAGGTTTCAGTCAATGTCTGAATTTTCTAGGTCATTCTGTTTGTTGGTTTAATAATTCAGCATTTTACTCTTATACTTCCACTTACTATGCGTGAGCGTACTTGTATGTGTTTACTGCTGCTGTCAACAATGCAAATTTCTCCATTGTGGGATAAATAAAGACATATCTTATCTTATTTTAGCATGACCTCTGCTCACTCAGGCCACCGTATGAGCTGTGACTTTAAAACTTGTTTTTAAAAAGAAACAAAATGGGTTTCAACTTTTCTTGGTCTGAATTTCAGCAAATCACGATGCATTTCCTAAGCTGCATGACTTTAAAATGTCTAAATCATCTGATCAGGTCTTCATACAGTGGTTAAGATGTTACCATATAGGATGAATACGTATCATTGACTCATCACTGACATGCGATGTCATTGTTTCAGTGTTTCTTTTCCTATTAAATGCTACCACACAAACTTCACCTCTCTGTCTCTCTCCATGGAGATGGTTTGATCTCCCAGCTCAGACCTGCATGGCTCCAGTCGCCTCTCTCTCTCTCCCTCTCTTTCTTTAAATGTTATCAATAAGCAGACGGCGCTGAAAGACGCAGCCATTGTGTCTCTGTCCGATGATATTTGCATCCCGGCTTGAGCGTCCCGTAGAGGCGCGGGTATGTCGAGGCAGAAGCTGATGTACGACTCTGGGTGTCATTTCACATGTCATCACGACATCGGCTGCTTACTGTGAAAATGTATGCAAAGGCCTGCAATCTGTTAGCTTTTACAGGGGCCCAGCACAATTAATGCAATGTTCTCGATCTGCAAATAGAGGAGAGCTGTCATCTCTTGCATAGATGTCTGAGCACTGTTTAGCTGCTGAATGGGAGATAGGTCCTCTATGATTGCTTTGAAAGCTGAGCTCAGCCTTCCTCTTGAAAAGACAAATGCAGGGAAAAGGAGAGGATTTACCCCTGGAGAACAAAGAAAACTACAAAATCACTTCTGTTTTTCAGGGGCTCCTTTTGACAAGAACACCCGAGCCAGATCCTTAAAATAGAAAGTTAACAGCTCATGTCACTCAGCTGCTGACAAGCAGAGGATAAGAGGCCTTGGTATAATCTTTGTGTGTTGTATCTGAATCCCTAAACAGGCTCCTGAGCAGGGACAGCACAAACTACAGTGGCAGGGCATTTATGGAAGAAGGGGGTCCTAGAAGCGACTAAGTGGTTCCTATCTGCTCTGGAGAGCTGGCTCTCAGTGCACTCTGACTCATGCTGACACATGCACTTCAGTGACAAAGCCCAGAAATGTGGTTTCAATTGTTCAGTGAATAAAGTGCAGATTGGACGGCGCGTGATCCTAATCATCTGTTTAATATGAGCCTTTTTTTTTATTTTTAAGATGAACTGTTTGGTCTTTGAGTTAAATAAATCTCCTTTACATGCTCTCAAGGGTTTGGCCTGGTCCTGTCTGTAGATGGACTCCACAAAGAATAACACTGACTCATGCTAAGCCAGAATTATTAGAAACACCTTACCCCCAGGCTAACTTAGGCATAAGATGTATGTCACCATGGCAACTATCAATGATGCCTATGCAGCTGACCAGTAGCCCATAACAACAATAACAGCAACAATGAGGAACATGAACAAAAGATGGCTTATAATTGATTCCCTTGAACTCTTCCAAAGAACAAACAATTTTCTGCTGGAGTAAACTGGGTTGAGTGGTTGGATGTGGAGCACTTTTTTTGAATTATGATTATTGCTATTTAGTGCAACAGATGAGGAAAATAAGTTACGGACTGCAGAATAAAGAAGTTGATGGTTCAGTCAGGGGAAAAAAACTATGCTAGATTGTTGTTTATATCATCAATTGCTGGCAGCAACGCCCTTCGGTACCCTTTTGTTACGTTTTATACAAAAAAAACCAACCAAACAAAAAAAACACACACATTAGAATAGGACCTATAATATTTTCCTTTCCGGTCACATGACCAAAGAAAAAAAAACGCGCGAGATTACCATTTATATACCAGAGGAAGTCTTATGTCCGGGTTTGGTTGAACGCACAAGCACGACAGGTGAGGTAAGTGAAAAGAGCTGAGTTGAATTGAGTTCAGTTGAGTTGTATCCATTTGGAAATGAGATTACCAAGTGTGCAATCTTGGTCGCGCTACAGATGTGAGTGGGGGAAATGGGGTTTGTTAGCGAGACTGTGTCGTGCGTACGTGCGGATGTGTCCATGCTGCGGACTGTGCGTGCGTCCGACGTGACGCAGCCGCTCCGTCACATCCCTACATCTTTGTCTCAGAGCTGTTTCCTCCTCTGGCTCTATTCACGCTGGTCAAAGTAACTTGTCCTCAAGTCTCTCATGTTGCTGCATTTGAACTTTGCTGCTGCTGTTCAACAAGTTGCGCTTTACTGTGCCTTCCTACTTCTTCTTCTCTTCCTTTTTTACTCTTGTGTAGTTTTATTGTTCTTCCTACATTAGCAGAAGCACATTCAGTAGCCTGCCTATATATTTGGTACCCTCAGTATATGTAGTATCTGTTCTCCTGTTGTCCTCTTCATTGTCAGTGTAGGTTGTTGACTGTTCTGAAATCTAGTTTTTGTATCAGATGATGGTGTTGATCTTTTCATGTGTTCCTTGAGCATCAGGCCGCCCACTGGGAACACAACATGACTCATCACATTTAATGTACAGTTATTTCACATATGATGAAGCTTCGGGTGTTAAGTGTTTCTGTGTAATGGTTCCCCATGGAGCATTCGACTGGTGGTAACACTGTGGACCAGATTTTTTGTAAAAATGTGTTGATAGTGTGATGTTTATCTGGGAGGCCCTACACAGACATGCCTACATCTACTGTTCAACTGATTGACAAGTGTCAGTAGATATGCAGCAAAAAGCCAACAACAGCTGCTTTAGCTTTGACAAGTAAAGATAAATGTGTTTGTGGCATGGGTTGAAGAGATTTATAGACAACGTGGATATTACAATAACTTTGCCAGAGCATCTCCTGAATGTCAAGGTTTGTTGTTAGATGACATTTAGTCGTCATAGTAATCAGGATCAAAGGGAACAATGTGATCACGTAATGTGGGTCAGGGTTAGGTTTAGAGGCTGTGTCAGGAGTAGGTTGATGGGTTTCCCTTGTTCTTTCTATTAGCAGGGCTAATGCTAACACTTGTTTCTTACTAGTGGATTTTTGTTGGTTGTTGTTTTTGTTGCTAGTGATAAGTGATCTGCTAGTGCACGGGACTTCCTGCCTCATAGTGACATGATCTTCTATACTATAAGTTTGTAAAGTCCTCCACAACTAAGCATGCTGGTCTGCTACTAGTTAGATACCTGTGTCCTGAACCAATTTGCATAAAACTCAAGTCAGAGAGGAAAGCGGTCCAGATCCGGTTAAAATATATTGTAGCATATAATTGTAAACAGCCAAATAATAATAAATTGGTTTGAGCTTAATAAAATAAAATAAATGGTTTCTTGCTTTTTTCATGCATTTCTCCATTAAAGGAGTGGGTTGTTTGTTGTCCTTCACGTTGAATCAGATTTACAGGGTAGGGGAGGGGCTTCTCTCTGTTGTAAAATAAGAATAAAGTATTTTATGACTGTGTGATAGTGACAGACGGCCACAGTCATTTCATCAAGTGAAAGTGTTTGAAGCTGCGGCACTGACTGTGAAGTCGGTGTCACGGCATCACACTCCCACTGAATCAGATCAACAAAGGCAAACATCATTGACCCGGTTGTTTACGGGGCGACATCTCAGTTCACTTTCACTGTTAACGATCAACAACGTACAAGTGCGTGAACAGGCCGCTATGAATGAAGTGAATGGGCACTAGTGCTGCTCTGTAAATAATAATCCTTGAGCTGGGATAATGACACTGTTGACATTGTTTTTTAAGTAAACTACTTGAAAGTGATTATTCGACACTCCGGCACATTTTCATTTAAAAGCACTCAGGTTGTAATTATCAGACAACTTAGTGACTGCTTCCACAGCCAACACATAAGCTTCCTATCACGGGGAACCACGATGCATGATGAGCTGCAGTGAGCTGCAACCATGTAGGCTACTGTATGTTGTTGCAGTGATCCTCAGTGACCACAACTACCTTGTCAGTTGTAGGGGTAGGGTGAACTGACTTAAGGCAAAGCAACATTTGTTTTGATGACATTTTCTATTAAGACCATGGGGAATTGTTGTTAGTTTATATGTTTGACAAGTTATCAGCACGTTGAAAATGTTTGTTTTCCACCTAAATAGCTGATTAAACTGTGTATGTATGGATCAGACCCTCATAGACCTGGGTTAGTGCAGGTTAATTAATACAAAACAACAACTTATGACCGACTTTAGACATCAAACCAACACCTTTAACTAAACTGGACCAAAACATTGATGTAATCTGAACCACTATAATAGACTCTGTGGACTTGCTTATCATCCATATGCAGCTCTTTATTCACTCCAGATGTTGCAACTATTGCTTATTTTAACCACAACAACATTATTGCAGCCTTGTTGCAACTGTCCCTTGCCACAGCCGTACTGTTTTCATCTGCCTGCTCTACAGTATATTTGCATAGCTGATACAACTCTATGCCAGAGGTACACACATAGACACAATTTAGTTTAGAGTGAGTGACACGTCTTCTTGTCCTAACACAGACATTTCAGGTCACACCTTAGGTCAGGCGAATGGCAGGTTCAGACATGGCTTTTGTGAACGACACACAGAGAACAAAGACAACACACACAGATTCATGCAAACAATCAGCTAATTAAGTGTTAATTATTTTCATAAGTCACAGTTCTAGTGGATACAACTGTATTTTCTTGCAGCAACGTCCATGTACATCTGCATGTGCATGTACATGTTGTAACTGTGGACGGCAGGGAAACGGTGGAAGGAAGACAATGACACCGGATGATAACACCAAATGTCAGACATAATAAGTCTCAGTGTGACTCTGCAGTGCATGGGCTGTCGTTTTTAGACCTGTCTCCAGGCAACAGACTATTATTTTAGTCTGTGGACAGACACTTGAATGTGATGTAGCAGCCAAACAGCTTGGAGTTAGCCTCCTGCATAAACTAACTACACACATGTTCACACCGTTCAAGCCGCACAAGGCTACCTGGGACGTTGCTGCATGTCTGATTTCCTCCCTGTAGGAGAAAGTTGCAGTGATCGTCATGCAGCTTGTCCAGTGTGTGCTGGTTATACTGAATGAATGGAGCGTAACTGGTTTGGTGGCTTAGCATAAGAAGGCTGACTCCCTTGAGCATTCCCTGCTCACAGTTATTTGATTTGTTCCTGCAGCCGCTGCCTAGTCCTGCCTAAGTGCTGTACAGAGGCATATGGCCAGGCTTGTGTGGGGCTAATTACAGGCATTATCTCATTCACTATTGTAGGGGACTGTTGTGCCATCTTCCATTTATTTAATTAGGCTTTTCACATATTGGAAAGGCCCGGTTTGGGCTGAAAATGTAACATATGGGTTGAGAGAACACAGACTTCGGGGGTGTTGTGGTGTATTAAAAATATATTCTGCATTTTTCCTGATGTGGAGCAATTTGTCAAGCAATTAGCTGCACTAATTAAATTTTTGTAGCCCTAATCAAACGAATATGCTAAAACATTCTTTACATTGCCAGTCCACTGTCTGTTCCCATTTAACTTGATGGCTTAAAAGAGCCTCCTACTCCTGGATTCCACTCCACTTGATCACCTCATTTGCATTTTATATTGGTAAATCAAATTAAGCACCCGCAGCTTTTAACATGATTGACTGCGGCCAGGGCTGCTCAGATGGGACTTTTTCTGCACAGAAAATTAGACCAATTTTAATGTGCAGAGCAGAGAGCCCGGCTCCCCTCACATTCAGCAAATCACATTCACTCAGCTAATTAAAATGATTTTTCCCCCTTTTTGTCTGTGTTTGCCAAGGAGCTGTGATAGATTTGCCCACCTGCTGTTTTACTGTACATCCAGTTTCCCTGCCTGTTCCTCTCCCACACTGTAGCACCATTACTGTTGTACTGTACTGCAGCCATCTACTTCATATCCAGCCAGCCAATAACCAATCAATGAGCCCCAGTTTTCCCTGTTTAGCTCCTGATGATACATTTTTCTAAATGGTATTGACACGTGTCCACATCCAGAGGGTCGTTGTAGACATTTAAAATAAATTGTGTATCACTTGATTATGGTGTCGCAAAAGCAGCTGAGAGACTTGTTCGATTCAGTTACACTTAGTATTTACTGGATAAACAGCACAGTCGATCTGTAATTGGTCATTTAACAAGTGCGTGAAGTTGAGTTGAGCCTGGAGCGACCTGTCTGCATGATGCTGAGCTACACTCACTCTCTTAGAAACCAGGCTGAAGCCTCTGTTTAAGAAACTAGACGAGTTTTCCCTCACAGTTTCGCATAGAAATACAGGCACTGTTGGGAATGGTCGGAGTTTCTATTGAGTGTTGTTATGTGAATGAAACAGGGTTTTCTCGTCTCATTATATCGTTCCTATTAAACATGATGATGGATTTCTGCCTCTCTGTTATTGAACTGCCTCCCTGGGCCTGATACAGCAGACGTTGCGTCTTGAATGTGAACCAAGTGTATTGCTCTTTTGAATAGTCTGAAACACCAGCTTGTGAGCATTCACAGGTTTCCATTACTGGTTTTTTAGTTTGCAAATTCAAATTGAGCATTAAGCAGGTGGAAACACACCTACTGATGTCATGTCCTTTGTATTTTTAGATTGGCAGCAGTGGAGTTACATAATACAACTAAAAAGACACAAAGTGGTTATAAGACGTGAGAAATAAGTCATGGAACATTTTATTTGTCATTATTGTGTAAAAGTTTAATCATGTGTGATGGAGAAATCAACAGAGACACAACAGCATTAAATGTTAGTTTAAATGTAAAGATATAAGAAAGGAGAAAAAAAGAGTAAACCTGGACATTAAACAAATCAACAGCCTGATAGCATGTTGAAATGTTGAGGAAGTGACGTCAGTACATTTGTTGTAGTCACAGGTTCAAATATTAAAAATTTATATATAATGTTCCTTTTGTCCCCTTTACCATTTTTCTAAATTGATCAAACTGGCAAATTAGTTTATTTACTTAACAGGAATGCTGCAGTTTAACACAGTTCAAATACAGACCGTGAAATGGATGTGTTTATAGCTGCTGCTAATTTCCATCTCTTGGGCTTTTGCATGTACAATGCAATAAAACTGTCAGTTTTCATTAGCATGAAACTACAACACACTACAGACACTGCAGGAGAGTGAAATGCTATATTGAAATGAAATGCATTGATTCTGATGTACAGACCATTTGTTGATTGTTGATGATATCTTTAATTGGGAAATACATGGTCAAATTATCAGTGGGTGATCAATACAAACATGTCACAATGAGGATTTGAACTCTGTTACACTCATATTATTATGTTGAGGAATATGATTTAAATATAGACACAGACACTAAGGAATGATTATACTTTCACACAAACTTTAATATCTATCTATCTATCTATCTATCTATCTATCTATCTATCTATCTATCTATCTATCTATCTATCTATCTATCTATCTATCTATCTATCTATCTATCTATCTATCTATCTATCTATCTATCTATCATGCAGCATTCACTCTCAACTTCCACAATGAGCTGTAATAATTAGGTTCCTCTGTAATCCTTGATACAGCTGATAGAAAACACACTTACGATGGTTGTGAATTGAAGTTAGCCTGAGGATCTGCTGCCTCAGGTATTGTCTGAATATTCTGGGGGAGAGAAATGAAAGTTGTGGGAGCTGTAGAGGGAGAGAGAGGGAGAGAGAGAGAGAGGGAGGCAGGGAGGGAGGGAGGGAGAGCGAGAAATGCTGTTCTTTATGGAGCATTCCCACTGGGAATAATAGGTGCAGCACAGTGCCGGCACCAGGCGCTTCCCCAGAACGCGACAGTCAGCTTAATTGCAGCTTTTAGGATCATTACTGCTCCCATGTGAATGTCAAAATGGACAAGGCTAGTGGGCCTTTGACAAACAGGCAACCACCACCCACCGCCCCGCAGTCACAAGGGGCAGGCCCATAACTGAGAGAAAAATACAGGCCTTGTTTGTTGTCCTCTCTGCTTCAAACCAAAGGGAAAATGATTTTGGAAAATAAAGCCTTTTGCTATCACACGTTTCTTGTCTTTTGAAAAGTGAATGTGGTAAAACCGTCCGTCAGCTGCTCCAGTGTCGCATGAGCAAAACTCCAACGCTGCATATACGTTCGCATGTATACAGCATATACTGCTTATACTCTCACACCCTCACGCACACACATATGCATGGTGCTGCTCTCCTCTCTCTTTTACACCTCCGACCTCTGCAGACTCCAGTTGTCATGGCTGCGAATGGCTCATTACAGATCTGCTAGTTGAGGAGCCCCCATTCATCATTCAAGAGTAGAAGCTTGCATCCAACTCAAGAGCTGGAGGGAAGTGGCTCTCCAAGAGCCTTGGCCTCATCCCTGCAATCATCCAATGAGGTCTTTCATCGAGCGCCGTTCCTCACAGTGTGGAACATAATGTAAAGTACTTCTTTTTCTAAAAGCCCCGTCAAAAGTCTTTACCCGCCATAATTCTGTCATTGATGCCTCACTTCAGTTTTTGTGACTGTGTCCATGTGAGCTTCTTGACAAACGTCTGAGGGAGCAAAGAGCTATTTTAATTAGAAATCACTGACTGTTTCATGTTGTTTAAAGCCAGCCAGGGGTTATATTTATTCATTTAGCATTAGCATGCAATTTGCTTTAGGGAATTTACAGAACAAGTGTGAGTGAGTGTCACAGTTGTGTTTCAATCGGTTGAATGTGTGTTGCTCAATTTGTGCTGCACACATCGGAGGAATCAGAGCATCAGTGTGACTGTAACTCTCACTGGTGTTAGTGACTGATGTTTTTTTTTCTTTCTTTTCTTTGAGAAGTTGAGAGGAAAAAACAAAACACTGAAAAGAAGTGTCATCTGTCAGGTGGAATGATGGAGGATGGGGGTTGGTGGCTGTGGGGGAGGAGGAGGAGGAGGAGGAGGAGGTGGGGGGGCAGAATCAATTTCCTGGTGTGATATGCATACCAGGTAAGAGCCTTTTCAATGATTTTCCAGTCAAGCTTGTTTTGGTTTCCAATGTTGTTGTGCCAATTTCAGTGGCGACCCTGAGCACGCAGCCCCCAGCCTATCAAAACAAGGAAGGTCAAAACTCTCAGGTGTTGTGCCCGTCTGAGTGCTTTAAAGCCAAGTGCGTTATCGTTTTCACCCGGAGAGAGGCTGTGATAGCGGCGCAGGATGAAGGTTAGCAGGCTGCACATCACTTGGAGTGCTTTAAAGCCGCGCTGGATTTGTTTTTGCAGCGCTCGCTCGCTCCGCTTCGTTCCGCACGTTCACACAGAGGAGAGCGCGCTGATGCACCTCGCGCTGGATCAGGTGGGAGTCAGGTGCAGCCTCCGCCAGGTACGGACTCACACCTCCGCCTCCTCCTCCTCCTCCTCCTCTTCGTCCTCCAGCTGCCTGTCGCCTGTGTGAGTCCGCGCTGACTCCATGGTTCGTGTTGGCGGCTGCAGGCAGATGAATGGTGTCATCTCATTGTCAAATTGCTGCTGAGAGCGGCGCTGCTCACCCCTTTTTGCGCCGGATCTATCCTTTTTTTCTTTTTTTCTTTTTTTAACAGCTTAATAGCAGAGCAGGACCACGAGCAGTTTTCAGACTGATCCCGGATCTGAGGGCAAAAGAAATCAAAATCCTGCATGATTTCTTCCTCGGTTACAACCAAACATTTAAAACACAGTCAGATGAGTCTTGTGCTATACCCTCAGTCTCTCAAGTCTACATTCAGCTTACCTCCATTGACATGACCATAGACACGTTGTAGCCTAATGCCAGTTCATTCCCCCCAATAAAAGCAAACGATATTGAGTGAGCTTAGAATTATAAGGTTCTATCTCAATTTTTTTCAAAATTTAGTTTTTTTTGCATAATATCATCCATTAGTGGTCTGTTAATGCCTGTGTGGTGTTATTTTTCAACATTTTTTAATTAGTTATTCATAAAATAAAAAGGTTCTCTCAACCAAAACACAAGCCGAGTTGGAACTTTGATGCTCAATATCTCGGAACCACCCAAAACGGAGATAGAACCCTATAATTCTAAGCTCACGAAAATCAAAGGAGAAAAAGATGGAGAAAATGGCCACATTATCTATCTGATCCTCTAACATTTTGCTGCTTCCATGATAATGACAGTAAATGTGGCAGTCATTGAAGAATGGGTAACTCATTGATCCGTCTGATGGTAATGCTATTAATAATATTAATAACAATAATAATAATGAAAAGATTGAAATCCAAAATCATAGACTTCCTTGGGTCTAATGTCAGTGTTGCCATGGCAATGACCACAATCAACCAAAAACAGGAAAACATGGCTCATTGTTTGTGGTTTGCTAACATTCTTACAGAGAGAGAGGAAAAAAAGGTTTTAGAGGCCATTGTCCTTGTTGCTCTCCTCATACACTCTTTGAAAAGTTGAATTCATTTTTTATTTTACCCAGGAGTCATTGTACTCTGGATGAAGACCATTGCTCTCCCTCTTTTAGTAATAGTTCACCAAAAAATGAAATTCATTCATCAGTATTGACTCACCCTCATGCTGATGAATACTCCCGAGTAGTTTTTTTATTCCAAAGTGCACCTGGAGACCTGGGAGGGGGTTTCATAGTCCAATGAAAACTTTGTATAGGCCTAATAATAATAATAAACAGTCCTTTGTTGAATTTGCCTGGGGCACGACATTCAATACAGGACTGTTTAGGCTGTAAATATGTCCTAAATGACGTTGTTTCGAGTCAACTCTGGACCAGAGGTGGGTAGAGTAGCCAAAAATTGTACTCAAGTAAGAGTATAGTTACTTTAGAATAATATTACTCAAGTAAAAGTAAAAAGTAGTCATTCAAATATTTACTTGAGTAAAAGTAAAAGTACCTGTGTAAAAAATTACTTAAGTAAAAGTGAAAGTACTGATCCAAATATCTACTCAAGTGAAAGTAAAAAGTACAGGCTCTGAAAATTACTCAAAAGTATTATTCTATATAGTTCTATAGCAGAGGTGTATAAAGTAGTCGGAGTGATCGATCCTGTCACAAATTGAGGATCTTTGGAGCCGTCTGTGGCCACACACAGCTGTCGCTGCTCCAGCCGCGGATCATAGCGACCGAGACTGTCTGAGAAACCTTCAAATTGTGGGGGGGGGGGGGGCAAACCGGGGACGAACTTGACTACCGTCCTCCTCCGACGGGGCCGGGCGGCGACGCCGTTTCATGGAGAACTATGATAGACTCGGACATATTTGCGCGCAGGCGATCATACCCAACAAGTAGGCTGATGAAATTTCTATTTTCATTTGTAACGAGGTGGCAAACGGAAATGTAACGGAGTAAAAGTACCGCTCCTTCTAAACAAATGTACTCAAGTAAAAGTAAAAAGTATGCTGCTTTGAAACTACTCATAGAAGTACAATTTTTCCAAAAAGTTACTCAAGTAAATGTAACGGAGTAAATGTAGCGCGTTACTACCCACCTCTGCTCTGGACTATATCCCTTCAGGATTGCAGCGGACGAGCTGTATGGGGGAATACGGTTTTTGTGTAGTTTATGGACCTTTTTGTGTCATATATGGATTTTGTTGGACTACGAACCCCCCTCCCAGGTCTCCAGATGCACTTTGAGGAATAAAAAAAACTACTCCAGAGTATTCATCAGCATGACAGTGAGTCAATAATGACTAAATTTAATTTTTTGGTGAACTATTCCTTTAAACTAGAGCTGGATCTGCATTGGAGGGACAGATGCCATGGCTGTCGTGTTACCCATCATGCCTCTGATTCTGGTGTAAAAATCACATACACACAGTGGGTCTCATTCATGAAACGTTAGTAAATCTGTGTGTAGATTTGCACATAAAAGCTCTCGGTACTAAAACTCTACTCCAGATTCATGAACGGTGTGGTAAACTCAGATTTGTTCGTAAACACGTGTGTAGGATCATGAATGCCGGCCCATCGTAAATGAACAGCACGCCCCCGGTGATCAGCAATTAACATAGATCTCCATACATGAATAGCCATATAAGGAGATCCTGACCACCATATTAGGAGGTAGGTGATCCTGTTCACCTGCGGCCATGACGCAAACGAGGAAAGAGGGGGGGAGAGAAAAAAGAGCGATCGGGGATCGAAGGCATTTTGGATGAAGTGTCGTCCAGAAAAAATATTTAATTCTCTTCTGATAGTAGCGGTGTGACTGTGACAGGTCAAAGGCTGGAGGGAAGAAACCGTTTTAGTGAATTAAGTATCCTTGGTTTATTAAAGAGCTGTTTAAGAAGTAAAGCCAGAATAGTTCGATATGAAATATGAAAAAAAAAAAATAATTAAAAAAAAAAAAAACATATCTAGAGGCTCTTCACAGCCTCAGCTGTAGAGGAGCATGGTTGGATCAACACAAAGTTATAGGCAGATTATATTGTTACAGAAGCACCAGCCGTCTGTCACAGCTCCGTCCAAACCGGTGCTGTGCTAGTGCGCAGGGTGAAGTGCGCGCCCACGGAGCGCGTAGCAACACAAATCAATTTTTTTCCGGTTTTCTATCAGATTATTATCATTAGATGGAGCCTTGATGTGTTTGTGCTCGTCCGATCCCTAAACTGTCTCTCCCTCCAAATATTTCTAATTGTTTGTCATGTTTAAATTACGTGTTTCAAAGGCATCGGCGCATTCTGAACATGAGAGAGAGTAATACGGATTGAAATTGTAATTTTCAACAGTGACAAGCAGTTTTTATTTGCATTCCTACATTTACACAAGCGCTACACACAGTCAGGAGCAGGTGTAGATTTTGTGAGTAGTTACTAACAAATCTGCACTACTAAAAGATTGATGAATGCGGAAAATGCACGTAAATTCGCGCTACACACGGTTTACACACAAATCTGTGCTGCTCACGTTTCATGAATGAGACCCATTATGTTTGGGTCAGTGTGAACAGTGGGTAAATGGGGCACAATGATGAGTCCAAGGATCTCTGTGTTAATGAGGCATGTGCTTTAAAGGACAATTCCGGGCAAATTCAACTTGGGGGTGTATGTTACTATCATTTTAGGTCTAAAAGAAGGAATGTGAAGATTTTCAGTTTAATCGCTCCTGTTTTGCGATAGCTGCGTCTGCCCCTGCATCGCTACGGCAGCTATGAATGGGAGTGGATGCAAGTTCCGCTAGTTAGCCTGTTTACATCCCACAAAGCCACAATTTTTTTCCACAGCCAGTGTCAGATGGAGACTCAAACATGTACCGATAAGTTTATTTACTTCAAGCAAGCCGACATGCTTGTAAAACTAGATCTAAATTCAAAGTCTCCCCGAGTCTCGCGCGAGACCCAGTCGCCGTGCTCGGTGCATTCAGGGGCAGTCAGAAAGCTACCGCTTGTGTCATAAACACAGAAATATCGACTCTTGACTTGCTACAAGTAAAAAAAACTTATCGGCGCATGTTTGAGTCGCCACCTGACGCTGTCTGTTGAAAAAAATGTACACTTGAAGCAAGTAAAGAGTCGATATTCCTGTGTTTATGACACAAGCGGCAGCTCCTACTGCACTTGACTGCACCGAGCACGGCAGCAGGGTCTTGCGCGAGACTTTGAATTAGATCTAGTTTTACAAGCATGTCGGCTTGCTTGAAGTAAATAAACTTATCGGTACATGTTTGAGTCGCCATCTGACGCTGTCTGTGGAAAAAAATTGCGGCTTTGTGGGATGTAAACAGCCTAACTAGCGGAACTTGCATCCACTCCTATTCATTGCTGCTGTTGCGATGCAGGGACAGACGGAGCTACTGCAAAACAGGAGCGATTAAACTGAAAATCTTCACATTCCTTCTTTTAGACCTAAAATGATAGTAACATACACCCCCAAGTTGAATTTGCCCGGAATTGTCCTTTAATGTAGCTGTTAATCGACATTATTTCTATGCAAGTGAACAGAAAGAGGCAGGACTGATCTCAGACCTGCAGGGAATACCTTATGCTGCCCTGATGAACCTGCTGAGGTTCTGGTCCTGGGTATTTTCCCTGTGAAAGGAAGCGGCTCATTAAATTTGCATTGGCAGTGTATATGAATGTAGTCCTGTGTGAATAGGCAGTAAGGTTAGAAGAGAGCCAGTGGAGCTGTTAAAGGAAATCATCCACAGTGATGATTGTGTGTCGCTGCAACGGTCCTGAACCATACCTGCGTCTGAAACAAGATCACACCGACTGTGTGTGGAGGTACAACACACCGGGTGTATGTGTGTGTCAGAGCAACTCAAATACAAACACACATGAAGTTGGTCTTCACTGGTGCTGCACACAACATACAGAAGCAGTAAGGCATGCTGGTCCCGGCCCGCTGGCTCCCTCAGATAATAATGAAGGTACACGTGTTTAATTTTTTATATCAGTTATCTGCTCGGGACATCAGCCTGCAGTTTCAGATCAATATCCTGCACACTGTGGCAGAATAAAGTACCTGAACCTGGATTTAACTCGTAGGTTTAATGTGACTTGATCTTCGTCTGTGAGTGGATCATGATGCTCCCTGCTCCTCCACCTGTGGGAGGATGTTTACGACGACACACAGACCTGCACCTGCGTCTTCAGGAGAACCTTAGTCCATCAAACATGTTCCCACTCTGTGGTGTCCATGGCAGGACTTATTCATGGTCAACTCATGAACAGAGATCTGATCTAAGGATTCCTTTAAGACTTCAGCTGTGACTCTGAGCTTGTTTGTTACTGAGCTTCTGTGCTGAGCTTTTGGACTCAACTCAGCTGGACTGGGTCGGAGTATCTGAGCATCATCAGTCAAGTACTTCGCACACTGTTTCAACTACAGTATGGATGTTTGAACAATAACAACACAGTGATTTGTGGTATCAGTTCAAAGAGATGATGTTTGTCCATAACTGAGGATCTGAAGATCTGTTAGTTTAAACAATACAGGTTTACATAAGAGGATAATTCCCAAGGTTGAGTACCTTTATACAAAACAACTATCAATAGTGAGGAGATGAACAAATAAAAAATAATTAGTAGTGTGAAGCATTCCTGGCCATTTATGTTTTAATTCATACAGTCGTTCCTCTAGAGTAGTGCTTCTGACTTCCTGTTGTGCCGAAGGTGGTAAGGTTGACACTGGACTACACTTTAAAGATAAACAATGTGTTTGTAGCAGATGTTGTTCAAAACCTACTGTAGTTCAAGACTTGTGTGTGTGAGTTAGCGAGAAGCCGAGATGTGTGTCATGTGTCCGTGCCTCTGTCTGAAGATCGGTTCAAGCTCCACCTGTTGAACACCTGTCGGAGCTCTGTAGCTGCATTTGAACATCTCAGACGGTTCCCAGTAGAACCACTAGCTCTCTCTAATCGCTCCCCGGTAACGGCCACTTCCTCCTCGAGGGCCGCTCTGTTGACCTCTGAGTGTTTCGCTGTGGGACTGTGGGACTCGTCACGTCTCACTCTCGTCCTCAGCTGCAGGTCGGATGGTTTTTGGGTCTCAGCCGACTACAGTGGATTTGTGTTGCCATGGTTTCTTAGATGTTATCTGTGTATCTAATACCCAGCAGAGGAACATGGTGAATATGTCTGAGCCGCTGTGTTTTCATCAGCACAGAAACAGAGGAGGTTATGTGTTAAATCTGCACATTAGAGACGGTTAGACACAGTTTCGTTTAATTATATCTGAGAACATGGCATGTTAATGAACATGCTCTTTACTGTGAAATATATAACATTATTTACATCAGCTATACACTATAAAGAGCTGTAACTCACTGTTGATGTGACATTGTGCCTGCAGTCTATTTTGTCTATATTACACACACTGGTGGTATCAAATAAAATTTTACAAACGTGCATCACACTGACATTTTGTCCCGCTCAAAAATGTTTAGTCGATGATTAAAATATTCTGCAAAAATGTGCTGATGTACTTCCTCTCTGAGGGAAACATGAGACAATCTGTTTGTTTGCAAATACAAGATATTCATGCGACAACACGATTAAATATGCACCACACACTGCAGCATCAGGAACCCTACAAAGGCGTAGCGCTACGTAGACCTGAGGCTGAACTGAACTGAGATGGTAGATATTTGCTATGTCCACCTTTACCTTTGAGTCACAAAGCACTTTTATTTGGGGGTTTCAGTGGTGGTTCAAGTTAGAAGACTATATGATAACAGTTTAGTCCTCAGTGCCGTTTGCTTTCAAGACCATGCACAATGAATATTGGGAGATTGGACCATGAGGGTCAAACACAAAGCCTTTGTGTTTGTGGAAAAGGAGGACACATTTGAAGGAGCCTTGTATATCTGGAGCTTTGGGGGCAATGACTGTTTCTAGTGCCGTGGAAGATCCAGAGCTCTTAAGTTTTCAGTGTGTACTTGGGGAAGCTAAAGTGTGGGCTTTCAGCAGCAGCTCTTGGTGTCTGAGGGCCGTATGCTGTGTTCTCTCTTTGTAATCTCCAAAGTTAGAAGAAGGAGGCATCAGACACACTGCACCACACACACTGCAGCATCAGGAACCCTACAAAGGCGTAGCGCTACGTAGACCTGAGGCTGAACTGAACTGAGATGGTAGATGTTTGCTATGTCCATTTTACCTTTGAGTCACAAAGCACTTTTATTTGGGGGTTTCAGTGGTGGTTCAAGTTAGAAGACTATATGATAACAGTTTAGTCCTCAGTGCCGTTTGCTTTCAAGACCATGCACAATGAATATTGGGAGATTGGACCATGAGGGTCAAACACAAAACCTTTGTGTTTGTGGAAAAGGAGGACACATTTGAAGAAGCCTTGTATATCTGGAGCTTTGGGGGCAATGACTGTTTCTAGTGCCGTGGAAGATCCAGAGCTCTTAAGTTTTCAGTGTGTACTTGGGGAAGCTAAAGTGTGGGCTTTCAGCAGCAGCTCTTGGTGTCTGAGGGCCGTATGCTGTGTTCTCTCTTTGTAATCTCCAAAGTTAGAAGAAGGAGGCATCAGAACTTGAGGACAAGGGTAAGATAGGTTTGGATAGGATAGGGCTCAAGAGGTCGGACTCTGAGAAACCAGGCCCTTTACATGAAATGATTGTAAACAAAGTTACATATCTTAATCAATCCTGAGTCTATAGATTACGATGCATTTTGGTTGTGGCATTCAGGAATCATTTAAAGGAATCAATATTTAATATATACATTTTAAACATGGACTTTTAGAATCGTTTGCCTTATCTTTATCTAATGTAGCATTTGACTGGCAGTGGTGTACGTTGCTGTGGTTGTGTGGTCACATTTTTAGAACAGAGCAGAAGAAATTGTCTGCTTCATAGAAACAGTCTGAGTGCTTTGGTCGCTCTGCTGCTGCTGCTGCTGCTGCTGCTGCACTGAGACACCTGCTATAGAGCCAGATGTGTTCACGGTCTGTATTTACATTTTAATATAACATGTGAGTTGGCTGGCTGCTGCACACTACCTGTAGTTTGAGGAAACAAACAGAAAATGTGGTTCACCTTGTGGTTCCTGCATGAACATGATCAATCGGATGCTTTTATTGGCACGGTGAGGTAAACAGCAGCCAGAGGAGCTGTGCAGTCCGCCAACTTTACTTATTAGACTTAATACTTTGTGCTTACTTCAAGGTCTCGTCCCTCACTCCGGATAAAAGCATCTGCCAAATGAGTGAATGTAAATGCGTGGATGCCGACTCAGACTTCCTGCTAGCGTGGTGGTTGTGGGCTTCTGGGAGTCAGGCGCCAGATTTCTGGGAAGGTAAGTTCCCATCCTAGTTCAATGTGGTCTCATCCAGAGGCCTGCAATTGTTTCCCTCGGCCTGCCCAAGGTACAGTGCTGCTTTTGTTCCATCTCTCCATCGGCTCTGAATACAGTCCCAGAGCCAGACAAACCAGTAGGGTATGTTATCAGGACTCTTTGTCCTGGTTCTTAGCCTCCCCTGCCCGGATCCCCATCCACACAACAGAGGAGAGGCACCACTGCAGGCTCAGAGTCAGTCTCTGCGTCTCCTGTAGTCTCTCTGCAGAGGTTTGCCACACTCAGCTGATCCTGAGCCTGCCTGTTATCAAATTCTATCATTTCATTATAGCCATTATCAGGAAATAACCACTTATTAGGCTATTTCTGAATGATTGATACTAAACTATTTTTATTTTATAATGTGATACCGTGATTATTGGACTGTTATGTGCTGAGATTAACGTCAACTACACCGGTGACACAAATGGAGAAAAATGGCGGCACACTTACACACACTTACACAGACCCTGTGATGACGGCATCAACATCACTTGGACCCTCACCCACTCGAGGATGTAAAAAAGTGTAGTACCACTTACAATAAGACTACCCTAATAGTATGTAACTAGTTCATTATAATGCCTCATAGTAAATCATTTATAAGCTGTAATAACATGTTAGGTGAAAAAGGACTACACTGTCCTGTTGCTTGCCAAATACATTTAGCATGCACTATATCTTGTCAGTTACTGAGTCGTCTTTGTTTTCTCCAGTATCCAACTTTTGTACCTGTACGGCTTCGTCACAAGTTTGTTTCAAGCAATAATCCACCGTCAGGAAAGTTTAGCATATTAATAAATGACCATAGGTTTATACTGTAAGGCTTCATTTGACTAAATATAAATGGTGGTAAGTGATTAGTAAGATTATAGTAAGCATTAAAGCTGCAGTGTGTAAAATCTGGCCACACTAGCTACACCCTCTCTTGTCTTGTAATCCCAATTTGCTGAGAGTCAGTGTAGATGTCTCCATAATTGTACCCTTTACACAAATTTTTATGTATTTATGTTTTTGACTGCTGCACTAATGTGCGTTTTCATTATCAGTTTGTATAAATGAATCTATTAACTGCACTAAACTGCACTCCTCCAGTGTGTCCTGCAGTATCTCCCTGCTTTCATTTTTTTTTAATGGGTAACTCAAAACATATGGGTTGTAGTACAAATATTCATAATCTGTTTCATAATTTTAACAATGTCAACAATGACTGCACACAAATACTAAAGAACAAACACCTGGATGGGGCGATGAGGTGAAATACTGCCCCCTATGGATGCTTGGCGAGTTGCATGATCTTGCACATGACTCACTCAGTTTGATCTTGCGAATTGATGAGGCCGCATCGAGGTAGGAAAACTGTTACAACTTGTTGTTGTAATTGTTTCTTTATGATTTATGAAGTGGCAACAACCAACTGAACCAAAAACCAACTAAACCCTAAACCCTAATTATGAAGCACTCATAAATATTTCATGAGAACTGTCTTAATGTACAGCATGTCCTCTGAAACAGGGATCAGACCTTTGTTGCCAAGGTTACAATAATAAACATGGAGCTTATCCTAAGGAAGAGTCCTGGTTTGCTCAAATGTATAGGAACATCATGATTTGAGTTAAAATAAGTCCTCCTCCAACAGGAGATGACCTTTGTTCTCATGGTTACAATTATAACAATGGTATTAACTTTGCTAAACAATCATGAATAATACAAACGACATAAGCTTCTACTTCCCATGGGAATCGAACGCTGCTCTCCTGTGTCGTAGGCTACTCATCCATCCACCACAGCCTCATCAGGCTGAGGACTTTGTTCCTCTTTAATCTATACGTCACTTTTCCTTTTGCTCCTGTCATGATGATTCAGACTAGATGCAACGTAGCAACAAAAGTGAATTATGGCTCGTAATACGAGGCCACACTGACTATCACTTTTTAAAGGCGCTATATATTACTTAAAAATACTTTTCCTTTTTTTCAAGCAAGTTGTATTATTTTGAAATAGCCTATGTCCATTGGCTGTATGCGTGTAGATGCGATTGGCCCTAACGTTGCGTTCCTACATATTAAAGCGGAGCAGTATTTTAGTTGGACATCGAGGCAGCACTCGTCAGTCTGAACATGACTAATGAGTTTGTCACTAGTATGTTATTTTAGTATTGTCACAATCAGTCATTTTTCCAGATGTTTGTTTTCTCTGTGGTCGTTGTGTGAATGACGACCCAAGAAGGACTTTGTGGTGGAAGGAGGGGACGTGGTCAGTTTTTTAGTTCATCCTAACATTTTGTTCCCATAATGTGACACGTTGCTTCTGTCTACACCTCGAAATCGAACGTAACCAAACGAGGCAGGCTTTAATGTGTGGAGTGAATAAGCTCAAAGAGAACCACAACTTGGAAACTGCTGCTGCTGAGAAGAAGAAGACATTTGGAAACCATTGCTACATTTTAAAGTGAAACTAAAAGAGCCTGAGTGAGTGAATATAAAATGTCCTTTGTGTGTGTGGGAGCTGAGATGCAGTGTGCGGTCGGCTGGTGACCCGCGCCAAGCAGCAGCACAAGGTGTGAAATGCACTGAGTCTTGACACTAAAATTACAGTGCGCTGCTGGATCGCCAGTGACACTCCTCACACTGCGGCTCTTTGCACGGACGGACAGAGGACAGAGGACGCAGAGCGTGGTATTTACCTCGGCGTGGTGAAAATGCCAGAGGAAGACGACGCCCTCTGTCCTCGCTCACCCTCAACTGGGTCCTGAGCCTTCCTGTCTGTTCCTATACGCCCTCTCACATCTTCTGCTGCCTGCTCAACACATTTTATCATGCAGAGTCTCATTCAATGATAATTACAATCTTTAAAAAAAACAACAAAAAACATCACACACAAACAATTCAAGATGATGCACAGCAGTGATTGAATCTGAGGCACGTACTGCACTTCCTGTAACATACCATCAACACAAAGCCAACACTTTAGGCCTTGAAATTTAACCAAGAAAATCAAAAGAAACAATTAAATAAAACCATCCAGAGAAAAGACTGTGGACTGGACTCATTAATAACTGAAGTCATTAACTGCAGATCACACAGAGGTCGGGGTCCCTGAGTCCCTTCCTTCACAATCACACATCAACATATTTAATTTATTCATTCTGGCGCTGCACTCTCATCATGATTAGTCTTCATATCATATCAGCTAACTGACATCTATACATGTGGTTTAGTTGAAGCCTGTGTTTACTGGACAACTAAAAGCCTGTACCATTTATCCCCGTGTTGTACATTAAAGTTTCAGTTCAAATGCATTTACTGTGTCTCGCCGTTTCATTCATGTTAATAGCGTGATTTTTCTGCCTGTGTGGATTTCAGAAGCAGAAACTAGTTTCATCCGTCTGTGATGTTATGTCGGATAAAGGCCACATGTTGTGTTGCTCCTCCTCCTCCTGCTGCACTGAAACTCCCACATCGCTCAGGACACAGGCCATGCAGTGGAAAATTGCAAACTGGGTTTCAGTCCTAATTGGATTTGTGCTATAACAGACATGCATGCCGCTCCGGGCGACACCATGATGTGTAAAGAGGACGGAGCAGCAGGAGCAGAGACGAGGTTGTTTCAAAACATGTCTTCGGTGATTCCTGCAGTATCACTGCAGAGACCGAGGCGTCCTCCCGTTTGACTTTGCAGAATATGCTTCGCTGTCTCTTCGCTCGTGAAGCTCATATGACCTCAGTGACCCATCCTTCTCTTTAAAGTCCCCGGATGGCAGCAACACAGCACTAATTTTATCCCAGCCCTGACACAGGGAGTCCATCTGTCCTGAAAGCTGTGCATTTGAATAGTAAATAATTCAGATTTAATCATATTTCATTAAGAAAAGTTAAAATGACAACAGTTTCATCGTTTTAAAGACAAGAAAGAAAGAAAAATGCTTGGTTCCTGAAGCTGAAGGAAGGTGGAATAAATAACTGATTTCTTCAAAACCCTGACTTATGATCGAATGGCTGTTTGGATTTTGATCAACTCTGCAGTCAGTCTGTGTTGTACAATGTATTTATTGCAAAAAGAGCTGTTTCTCATAGTTCTGATGGAGGAACAGGTCACTGCACTGTGTGCCGGAGGTTAACACATCCCTTAGGCTGCAGAGGGACGATCATGGTGGAGACACAGTTTGACAGATTATTGTAAATTATGAATCATAAGACTCCTGGTCAACTGTAGCTGGGTGAGATGAGCTCACAGGAATGGGATGGAGGAGGAAACGCTGTGGGGTGAATTCAGAAATAACACTGATCGTCCGCTCACATCGATCTCTGTAAAAACTTCACCTTTTCCCCCCCAAAGTTTTCACTGAACCACCTCAGACCTGTGCAGAGGGGAGTTCGGTGTCTGGAGGAAACCAGACTACACATGTTAGAGGATCAGGATTAGGACTGTACTCATCACAAACTGAGAAATGGAAACACACACACACACAAATTTAAACCTTAGATATAAATACTTAAATAGTTAATATACACAAATAATCATAGCAGTCAGATTAAGAAACACAAAGTAAAAAAGAAAAAAAAGGCTAAAACAAATAAATAAATAAAATAGGCACTGATATTTAAAATGACAAGGAGTCCTCCATATTACAATTATCTTCATTATCATCATTATTGATGTTATTACTATTATTATTATTATTATGGTTGCTGCATCAGTATTATCAGCCTGCTGTTATTAAATAAATAGACAAATAAAAAAAACCTGCAGCTACTCTGCAGTGTCACATTGAAGACTGACGCAGTTTTACAGACATTTGCTTCTCCGTTTAAAATCATCAAACCCCGCCGTCTCAGATTTTTAGCAGGACTCATGTTGAGCAGCATCAGCACCAAAAGCCATCCCGCCATTGAACGCACCTGACGCTGGCCACACGTCTCAATATTCACCTTATAGATGATGCATTCAAAAACACAAAGAAAAAAACAAAACAAAACAGAAAAAGCCACAGAACAAACTCAAAGTCTTTTTTGTCTCTTTTTACTTCAGTTAAGAAAGTTACACAAAAGGTGGCAAATTTGTCGACAATAAATAATAAATAATTTTTTGTTGCACGGGAACAAACGAAACATTTTCTTCCAGAGCTAAACGGTATTTTTTTTTTAACTTATTATTAATTTACACATCTTTGGGAAAGAAAAAAAAATATTCTCGGACAGACACTAACTCACACAAATGTCCCACGAAGCTTGTGGCAAAATAGAGGTATACCTTGTTGCAAATGCTTTAGTACTTGGGTCATGTAGGAAATCGTGTAATTAAATGAAGAAGCAGTGCTGTTCCCTCCAAACGGTCTATTATATGATGAAGTGCGTTTATGGATTTAAAAAAAATCACCAGTCATTGTTTTGTTTGTTTGTTTTTTTCTATTCAGAGTAGCGCACAGCGTTTCGATGGAGTTAAGAGTCCGGATCCGTCTCCTGTACTCAGAGGTCCCGTTGATCGGTGGAGTCACGGTCATGTCTTCTCGTTTTGGCAACTGTTAACCAGGCAGCACCGGCCATGATGACGCACGGATGGACAGTGGACACTCTAACGTCCATCCGTGGCGTTAGAATGGGTGGCTATGGTAAAATCCCATGATTGTCTTCACAGTGTCAAAATACAACCAGGGGGGTTGCTTGGTGCAGTCGGGCGGGAGGGGCATGGGATGAACTGGGGAGAAGGAGGGGGAGGGGGAGGAGGAAGGGGAGGGGGGCTGTGTGTTCATTTCAGTCCGTCCATTGCGCGTCCTGCTCAGGCCTCGATGGGACTGGACACCATGCTGTTCGGCGTGTCTGGAAGCTGGGACGACATGGACGCTACCTCGCTGCCCGTCGAGTTGGAGCCCGGTCCTCCCTCCGAAAAGCTGACCTGCGGGGAAGGAAGGGGGATATGCATGAAGACATCAGTCAGACACATCTGGATACGCACGCGCTCTGGCAGCTGCTGGAGGATGATGGTTTAGTTCATTCACACATGACAGGCCTGGATCCAGAGCGGCCCCGCACCGGGCCCAGCTGGATCCACCGCCAAAGTCCACTTTGAACTTAGACCAGAGGTTTATTTACGGTGATTATTGACATTAATTTGTAGATTAATTTGTCCCGAGTTTCTCCGGAACAGTAATTAATTTTGAATAATAATATGGTAACAATAAACAGTGGTGTTACCCTCTTGTTGATTACCCATCAGTCTGTGCGTGATAATTAGGAACTACAGGCTAAATAGTAGGTTACACAACACACATTAAAATTAAGTGTAAGCAGCCAGTCAACAAATATTTTTCTGCATTTTTTACCTAAATGTTTTTACGTGAACGTAAAAGCAGCTTAATTGTTTTGGTATAGCGTGTCAAAAATAATATTGAGCATGACGTCAGGGCTGTGGTGATTGATTGATTATAATCCTTTTATTGACCCGCATCTGATATCTGAACCCTGCCTCAATAAAACAGGCTTCTAACAATATAATATCTACCAGTATTTTTTCTTAATAGTTCTGCTTCCCCGCAACCAAACAGCGCGTGAAGAGCGTGTCACCTTCCTGTCATAAATGTTGATCATTTATGGGAACATGTGTCCACGTGCAGCCTGAGCGCTGCTGGGTCAGTTTGGGAGATTTCAGGATATCATGTTTATGATGCCTCATTCCACAGAAACAAATCAATGAGAAAAAAAATCGATTTATTTCCATGGGTTTAAACCCTTCACTTGTCCCGGGATGTGTCTCCGCAGCAGGAGCGACATCCCAGCCCAGGTTCTGAGTAGGTTCTGGAGAGGCCTTCCGTCTATTTAACTAAAGAACCGGAACAAAACTCACAGTTCACAGCAACTGGGCTGCTTTTATTTAAATGGACTGATCATTTTAAAATTTTCCCACAGAGAGAGAGAGAGGGAAAAAAAAAACAATTACTTTTTTTTTCAACCATGCTGCTGTGTGATGATACGCACCTCATGCCTACAGAAATATTCATTTCAATGCAGATGCAGAAGTGGAGAAAAATAACTCAGGAGGATGATTTTTTTTTAATTTACAAGTTTAAAAGTTTAGATAAATAAATTCCGTGTCCCACGTCAAAGTAGACCCCGTCATAAGCACTCACAGATGCACGCCTCTTTGTTGACCGCTACTTTTACGCAGATAAAACACTGCGCGTCTCATATCCTCAACAGAAATTAAATCAGCTATAAAAAAAAAAACTGGAAATAAGTCAATACATTAACATTCAGATTTCTTAGAATGGGGACGTACCAGTTGCTGGAAGGCCGGCTGATCGATGTCGCTCTGCAGGGCGAAGTCGCTGAGCACCTTCCAGGGCGGCTGGTAGCTCTGGACCTCCACCGGGTTGGCCTGGATGCCGCCGTCGTGCCGCTCCGGACTGGCCGCCACCATCGGGGTCCCCGTCATTCCCTGGATGTTCTGCGAAAAGGATGATGAGGCGACGTGGTCACAACCCCGGTATCTATCTGTCACTGTGACTGATTACACGTGTGAGTTGTGTGTATGTGTGTGTGTGTTGGGGGGGTAGGGGTGGGGGGTGCAGGGAGCAAACTAACGTGGGATAGACTCTGTGGACTTTTACTCTTGCAGGTCTGAAACTCTGAAACCTTAAAATAGCTGCAGATCATCATCATCTAATAGGTTATAATGGGTGAGGGGGAGGGGAGGGGGGTGGGGGGGCATCCTACAACCTAAACTGGGGACCTTGACACCCCCACCTGTAACCTTTGACTCTGAGACAAATGAGCGTGTGTTTCGGGCCTTTATGAATAAAACAGAGTTACACTCTAAAAAATAAAGTGAACTGGAGGCTGCCGTGTGGCCCAGTGGGTTCAGTGTGAAATGACTCGGATGGGTCCGGTGCTCGTCTTCTTACCGTCTTGTCGTTGGGCTGCTGCTGCTGGAGCTGCTTCATCAGGATGCTCCTCTTCTTGTCCTTGCACCGCTTGTTCTGGAACCAGACCCGGATGACCCGCGGGCTGAGGCCGGTCATCTCCACCAGCTGCTCCTTCATGAGGGCGTCGGGCCTCGGGTTCGCGTTGTAGCAAGTCCGCAGCGTGTGGAGCTGCTTCTCGTTTAACACCGTCCGGACCCGGGTGGTCTTCTCCGGCTGTTTGTGGACGTGAGGCCGCAGCGCTGGCTGTCGGGCCGAGATTGGTTCTGCTGTTGACAAAGGACGGGAGAAGAACCCAGGGAGAGGGGGTGGCAATCAATTTATCTGTCTGCGGTGCGATGGAGGGGGTTTAGACAGGCCTGTGAGTTTCACAGGGTCTCTAACACATGATGGACCACTGTCACAGACACACTTTGACTGATCCTTAGTGACACTGGAATAAAGATCAGGCCTTAAAGCTAAACAACAATAAATAAAATAAAAATCTTCCTCCTGCTTTGCTCTAAACGCTCCTGAGCTAAACTTCCTCTGAGTGGGACCATATCTCATGTTTCAGCAGCTGCAGGCTTCATTGCATTTTAGTTTCAAACAGCACAGCTCTGATTGACTCATCTGACCCAAGGTCAAACCCTACACCGAGTACAACCAGGGCCATCTGGTCCCTGCAGCAGCCAGTCCACTACCAGCGAAAACCTCAGCCCCCTTCCAGACATCTTTAGTCTCCCGGACCCTCAGCCCATGTGTCGCGCTGCTCCTCCACCAGTGATAACTGGGTGTATTTCTGACAGCAGCGCCCACTGTATCTAATCTCCGAGCCTGGTCTGAGCGGACTGTGGTATGCAGAACAGAATCAAGAAGCAGGAGCTCACACACCAGAACCGGTCCCACAGAAGAAGAAGAAGAAGAAGAAGAAGAAAAAGAAAAAGGAAAGAAAAAAAAAAAAGTCAACCAGCCAAACACGGACCAGGAGAAATTAACATTACAGCATCAGGGGATCTGTCTGACTCGGTCCGAGTCTGCAGAGAAAACTCAGCGGAGAAGCGCAACACCAGAGTTGCGGTTAATCTGAACATGAAACATCTCAGTCTGGTGGAGTCAACTCGGATAATCCTTTTATTTTTAAGGCCTGACCAAAATCCAACACCGGGAAAAGGCTTCAGGACTTCCGAGACAAAAAGTCAAAGCCATACTCAGTAGTGTCTGCGACAGTATATCGGTCCTCGTATCCCACTCCCCGGGACTTTACCTGCCATCTGCAGCGGTCTGGCGGGGTGCAGCGGACTAAGCGGGTCTCCGGGGCCCAGGCTGGCCCGCTCCACCACGTCGTGGTCCGCCCGGCAGAAGAGCCCATCCTCCCGTAGAGCAAACTCGTCGCCCGGGATGAGCTGCCGGCTGCAGGCAACGCAGCGGAAACACTCGATGTGGTAGACCTTGGAGCGGGCCCGCATCACGAAGTCGTTCTTGCTGAAGCCGATGTTGCATTTGGCGCATTTAATCCCGTATAACCTGCACACACACGCGCGCGCACACACACACATACACACGCAGAGCCCGATCAGTTTCACTGCAGGAAACTAAGACACCAAAATCTCCTTGTAAAAAAAATTGCCTGAGCCTGCAAAACAATATTGATAATTTGTCCTCAAAATAATAATAATAATAATGCTATACCTCCACCACTGCAACCCTACTACAACTAATAATAACGATAGGCTAATAATAACAAAAAACAATAGCCTAATAATTATAGCAAATAATAAAAACAAAATTTTGCACTTATAAGAAATAATGTGCTATGGAAATGTTTTGATAACAATGTAATATTAACATATAGGTTGAGCAATTAAATAATAACAACAATAATAATAATAGTCTAATAATAATAATAATAATAATAACAACAACAACAATATTATTATTATTATTAATATTAATAATAACAACAACAATAATAGCCTAATAATGGTGGCTTGCAGCAAAAGGCTATTCTGATATGATAGGACTATAAGTTTTTCTCTGGACGACACTGCTGTACTGTGTAATTTGTGTTTTTTGTGTTTTGCCATTAAACAGCTGGTCCTCCGGTCATGATCTAATATTTATTAATAGCGATAATCAGCGAATCATTTTGAGGCTTTTTTTTCTTTCCTTTTTTTTTTTTTTTTTTTTAAATATCTGACGTCTGATGGTCGCAGTGGGTTCTGTCCGGACTCAGTCACACAGTCTCAGCCTGTGTGGCCTCCTGTGTTTTTAAATGTATGTGATGTAAATTGTGAAACTCTGACTTTAGTCGGGAGCACGCGCTTTACAACAAGTTGTTGTAATGAAGATGATAAATATTTGAACCCATGTTGAAAAGTGGCTCCAGGCGCCTGAAACCAGGCCCGCTAATCTCGCGCTCATATCGTAAAAACATGGAATAATAATTATTATTATTTGTATGAGTATAATGATGATAATAATAAAAAATATTATTATTATAACGATCCCAGTCTGCGTGTAGCTCCGGCTCCTGTCGAGTAGTAGCCTATGTGAAGGAGCCTGTGGGGTTGGGGGTGGGGTGTTCGTCCCAGCCTGTCCTGTCCCGGCGCGTCCTACCTGATGTAGTCCCGTTTACAGTAAGTCTTTCCGTCCCGGACGAAGCATGTGCAGGACTCGTCCAGGTACTGGCTGCACTCGGCGCATTTCAGACAGGCAGCGTGCCACTCCAGGTCGGGGGAGACCCGCAGGATGTACTGGTCGTGGATCTGGTTCCCGCAGCCCACGCACAGAGACACCAGCCGCTTCTCTGGAAGAACAGGACACATGACACACTGTTCACAATGGATCGCTGAATAAAGCGGACTATCAAATCACCTTAAAGCAATTATAACCTATTGTTGTTATTATTGTTGTTATTAATAATAATAGGCTAATAATAATTATTATTATTGTTATTGTAGTCAATGTGAAAACTTGAAGAAAAAATGTCCATAGAAAAGTCTGCAGGGACGCTCCACTGACTTAACGCCTGTAATAATAAGGTAGCCCATAATAATCAGTATTTAATAAAAAACTACCAGGCCGAGGAAAGAGGTTCTGCCTGCAGCATCTCAAGGAAACTAACTCAACTTGGGATGAATTCACTTCCACCATCGCTCCCCAGCTCCGAGTCAAGTCAAGTCTTACTTTTCGGCGGATCCCCCATGTCTCCCATGTCCACAAAGTAAGCCGACGTTAGGTCCACTGTCACAGCGGTCTGCGGCGCCTGGAAGCCTGGATGTGTCCTCCGCTGCCGGGCTCGCCGGGGCCAGGGGGGCTGTGCTGTCCGGCTCGGAGAAGGAGTGTGTGTATGTGTTTGTTGCCGGCGTGTGTGTGGAGCTCTGATCCTGACAAGCGGCGGGGCTGACGTAGGACATCAGCACGTCATCTGCATGAGCAGCTGATTGGCTCTGCAGACCCTGACCAGCACTAACCACACACACTCACTCTCTCTCACACACACACATTCACACACCGGCACACTTATTGCTGCATATCATTTGTTTTCCATCATTTGTTTTCTGCTGAGTTAATTTATTTTTTTCTTAATTTATTTATTTATTTATTTTTTACCGAGCTGTGGGTTAGGTGCGGAGTGGGGTCACTGTGTAACTTCATGAGAGGGAGGGAAAATATATTTTAACTTTTAATTTGAAGGGGGGCACACAAGAGGCCACAGTGTTGAACGTGGAGTGGTCGATGCATCAGTAAAACACCAAATCAAAGCGTGGAGCCGCCTCCATGGACCTGACAATGCAGGTAAATCTCCTGAGCTGCTCTCCTGTGAACTTTGAGAAAACTCTGCCACGCTGGGAGAAAAATCTTAACAACTAGACCTGTTCGTTGTGGGAAGGGTAGTGGAACCAGGAGGAAGAAGTGTTACACCTTCAAACTAACGAAAACCATCAGTCGTGTCGTGTGCACGGACGTGTGCTCTCTCTCTCTCTCTCTCTAGCAGCTGACGGCGTGAGCCCTAAATCAGAGCGGTGACAGGCCGGGACCCGCAGGGGCCGCGGTGACACACACCAACACGCCCTCTTGTGTTAGTAACCTACTAACGCTGTAAACACAGACACAGGCTGCAGCAGAGCATGAGCGGATGGATGGATGGATGGATGGATGATAGATAGATAGATAGATAGATAGATAGATAGATAGATAGATAGATAGATAGATAGATAGATAGATAGATAGATAGATAGATAGATAGATACATAGATAGATAGATAGATACATAGATAGATAGATAGATAGATAGATAGATAGATAGATAGATAGATAGATAGAAGCATGTTTTTGTTTGCACTAACTCTGTAATTAGAAAATAGAAATATAATTCTATTTCTAAGAGTAGCCGAAGTTTGAACAAGTGACACTGACGCCTCAGCGAGTGCATCACGATCCCAGGGTCTCACTCTGGACTTGAAGGACCTTAATGTAAACAATGACCAGAAGGTAAAGAACAGAACAACCTAGAATGTATTCTTGAGGTTTTCTTTTCTTTTTCCTCTGAGATGCAGCCTCTTGTGGTCAAGTAAATAATGCAGCTTACTGTAGCACATGTTATTGAAAATTACAGGAGGATCATGAGAGACACAATTTTCACCTGAGGCAAACATTCAGTGTCAGTGCAGGCAGGAAGTGGTGTGCCCCTGTAGAGAGGATGGTGGTGGTGGATGGTGGATCAGCATCCGGTCACAGCCCATCTACTTTGTTAACAGAAGCAGTGATACATTTCCTGATTAGATAATAAATACAAAAAAACAAAAACATCTTAATGTACATGTATCTAAAGTACAAAGAGTAAAGAGTCTTTGTCTATTTAATACTAGAATATAATAATGTGCATCTATACTGTAATTGTTATTCAGAAGCTGCTGATCTCGTATTGCTCTGATACTGTAATATAAGATTTACTTACTGTTAGGGAAAGTGTAATGTGAGGAGTGTAATAATTACATTTCAATTTTTAGAGTGTTTTATTGTTCATTCTTCTTTTTGCTTTCACTTTATTAATTATATTATTATATCTTTAACTTGATAATTAGGCGGGCATAAGAGGTATTTTATTTGTTAAAAAAAAAACTACTGTAATTTTATTCCCATATTCTATGTTTTATTCAAGTTTGACTTTATTCTAATGTTGTTTCATTCTTAAAAATAATAATTTCTCTTTTTTGGAAACTTGATCACATAGACCTTGAACCCACTGATCCAGCAGCAGGTTCAACATCTGGAGGAGTCACTGAAACCATCAGCACATGGGTGAATGAATGAATCATGGGTGAAATGTTGTGTCCACAGGCTTTTGGTGTAGTTTATGTAACGCACTGAGTGAACAGTACTGCACTATTGCATTATTATCCTATTGACTTCCACTCATACTGTGAGCTATGGTCATTTCATCATATGGAATGAATAATATTTACATCCTTGTGTTCTCTCCATCTATACTGTATAGCCCTCTCTCTTTGTGTGTGTGTGTGCGTGTTGTCAGCCCAGCAGTCCGCTGACTTCTTTTGGAAAGCCCGTTCTGATTACAGTTTGGCATGTAGTGAAAGACTGTGCTTATGAAAGTAGAGCTCGAGTGCTGAAGAGGAAAATCACAGCCAATGCATCTGAAAGCCGCCACACTGACAGGCCGTGTAATTTGTCACCCAGTGAAACCTCATTTTCCTCATCAACAACACTGTTGTCACAAGTTCAAATGCTGATGGAAGAAACCGTGACAGAAACATTTCCACCCAGCTCTTTGACAGCATTTCAAATAACATTGTCCTATTCCTGAAATTTATATAAAATAAATAATGGGTAGCTACGGTTTCTTGTGTATATTTGTGGGTTTTATTCATAATAATTTGTGAGAGGCCAATCAGTCAATAACACATTTTACATACACTGCATGCTCAGCCTTTTACACAGAGTAAGGCTTTACAATATAAAATAAATCTGAGACAAAACTAAAAAAAAAAGAAAAAAAATCTAATTAAAAATCTTAATGGGAAATGACTTAATTCATCAGTATAGAAGAAAATCACGAACACTAAGAAAATAGCTCAAATTGAGCTAAATTAAATCTACACTAGAACACACGTACATACAGTAATCTAGTGCATCTGTCCACAAAACCAAAGTCACCAACTATTATCCAATGTTTATATGAACCACATTAGATGAACCTTTCCAACCTGCACACTGGAGATCATGTCACTTCAACCACATGCTGTTGACACGAGATGAATCAACACACAACATTAAATTCAAGGATAATGTTATTTGATATTCAATTGGAACATTTATGAACAACATCTGTGCATATAGTTATTTAACAGCTCAAAGAAACGGCACGAGTTCCCTATTAAACTCCATTCTTTTACCCACCAGCAGCCGGGCCATCAAATGACACTGAGGATGTTTCCTAAACATGGATTTACCAACTACAATAATGTACAGATATCCTCTTAATGTGCACTAGCAACAACAATGTTTTAGCTATATCACTTCTTTTCATACTAACAGCTTGCTCCCACTCAAGTGGACTGTCTCATCATTTTCCAATACCGAGTCAGTGTAGTGTCCGGTCTGCTCGGAGGACTAAGCTCTTTGGGGAGTAACAGGTTTCATTTGATAGGACTACATAATTAAAATAATGAATTCAATTGTTATCTGCTACATTTAATAAAACTTTTAGTAAAACTTTATCAATAAATTAGTGATTATAAACTTTTGTCTTTTTTTGAAAAAGCTGATTTGTAGAATACACGTTTCTTTCAGTTGTTTCTACAACATGTTTTCGTGTATGTTGTGACATTAGTTATTATTGATGTCTTTTATTGATATCCAATACTGGATGGTGCCCAGCTGCCTCAGTTGTGGTCTCTGAAGTGTGTAGACCAAGGCTAGATAAGGAATCATGCTGCTGGAGCCCTACGTTTAGTTAGGGTTGATGTTGCTTTCCAGTTTCATTCGTCTGGTCCGTTTTCTGGGGCATGATGTCTCGTTTTGAGTGAACTTGGTGTGGACATTCAATGGGATTCAAAGATGAGCTGATTTGGTTTTGGTGGCCTAAGGTCAAGTTTGTGGGTCATGATCTACTAAAACATAGTTCTGATTTGTGAACACATGTCTCATTATGTAACACGTTGAAAGAATGGCTTGTGTCACTATTGTAACTGTTCTGATTTACCGTTTTCTACTAAATGTCAGGAGTTTAAATCCATCACCAGACTCTGCACAACTAATGGCAGGGAACATTCAGGTATTTTAGTTTGTCGGTCTAACAGACTGATTTTGTTGCATCTTTAATTTCAAATGTTAGTTGCTGGCGTGGCGTTTCAAACTGTGAAGCTCAGTCTAAAAACTTTTGGCAGCAGCCACAAATCCCACCACAATTCTCCTCAAAATGTCATTGTCTAAATATGTCAGTTAATGTTCTGCTGATATGCTGCTTATTCTTCAGTAGCCTATGTATTGTGCGTAATACCACTACTGCAGAGTTTTATCAAATGCACAAAGTTGTGTCAAAACGATACATTTTTCAAAAATAATACACAGAACATCTAGAGGGGTGGAGAATAAAAGCATTAATTTTACAGATTTTTTAAAAGTAATAATTGTTTTATAAATTTTGACGGGTTTGACCAAAATATATAGCTAAATATTTACATCTGGTTATGTTGGCAACGTCGGCATGAAATGATCTCTGTGCCAACACCATAGACGGTTTGGCATTAGTACGTTGATGTCACGTGAGGCGGATCTTGAGAAATGGCATTGTGCTAATGCTAATGCTAACTAATGGTCAGCCGGTACTGTAACGTTTCCGGTGCAGGCGTGATGCTGTGGGTTTGTTGGATTCGTCTGCAGGTGAGTTAGTGTGAAATGATTCAAGTGTGTTTCCAGTCCGCTGTCAACACCGGAGCTGGTGCTCGTTAAGTACAGTTTGTGTTAGCTTAGCTTTAGCTACTAGCCGCTCCGGTATTTGGCATACCTGGCAACCAGTACAATTGAAGGTTGGGTGAGAGTGCGACACTCACTGGCCATTAAACTTGTAGCTAACACCTTTAAGTTCATGAAATGTGGGACAGGTGTGTCTCCACATCATGTCCAGTCAGCTGAGTTTTCCACAGCTGGAGCCAGTCAAAGTGTAGAAATTTGAAGAAGCCTGATCTAAATTCACAGTTATTGTAAAGTGTTTGAATACTGCGATATTTCATTTGTTTACTTTTTACTTGTTTTTACATCTGCAAAAATTCTGTTTTGTTGTTTTGGATGTGTCTCCATTTTCTGAGGACTTTCTGAACACGCTTTCTGCACTGCATAATAACTTAGATATTGCAAAATCTCTTAGAAAATCTCGTTTCAAGTTTATTTAATGCTGCCCTGAAATGACAAAGCAGTATAAAGTAGAGGTGGCTCGTGATAAATACACAAACACTGGTATGCGCTTTCAAGCATGTTACGAGAGCCGGAGTCCCACTGTTCTGCGTCCTTGAGAATAATGTGAATAAAACACCTCATTTATCTTTCTCTTTGGTAGAAATGTGTTATTTACTTTTAGACAAATATCCTTGACACGAAGACTGTGTCTGTCATAAAGGACAGAAGCAGTGCTATCTTTTTTTTTCCCTGTTATTTCAGATTTTCTGAGTATCCTGAGTGTGATTCGATGTCTCCACTGTACTTTAATGTTTAGAATATAAAGCAATAACAGAATGGCCTTGACCCGAGTGACCTCTGGCTCTGTGCCTCCCCCTTTCAAACTCCCCCAGTTTCTTTCAGAAACTCTGAATGATGTCTGTCATGTCCTTCACCATCACTTCAGGCCTGACTGGGACATTTCAGCAGACAGTCATGCGCTGTGGCTGCTGTCTGTCCTGTCCAGTGGCAGGGGAGGGGAGCTGCCTCCCCTGGGTGCCCCCTCGTGCCCCACAGACCATATGGCCTGGCCTGGCCCCTCTAGATGGGTGAGCTGGCCCATGGACCACCTGAGGCAGCAGGAGCTCTCATAATCACTGGAGACAAGGGCCACTTGACACCAGGCTGACAGATGGTGCTCCAGCACGGCTGCCCTGAACTGCTGCTGCTGGTGTGTGTATGTGTGTGTGTGTGTGTGTGTATGTGTATGTGTGTGTATGTGTTCAGATTGAGAGTCACAATAAGGGCGATGATGTGTCAGGGGTGGTTAAACATGATGGTGGCAGCCCGTCTTCCTTTGTCTCTGGGGCAGCCGTAGCCCCGGGCCATGACTGCAGGCAAATTTCATCACATATATGGAGCAGAGCCTGAACAACAGATCAGCTGTGTCTCAAGTTCACAGTCATGTTGTCTTTCACAAACTCTGAATCTCATCTTCCTCTTCCTGTTGCCAGTTCACATCCAAACTGTTGAACAAACTCACACAGGCTCTTGTCTTGTTTTGGCACACATTAAACCCTCAGGATTGTCTGAAAGGAGTCTGCTGGGTTTAATGATGTAAATTAAAGCCACAATGACTACTGAAGGAAACCGCACAGGGGACAGTGCTGCAGGACATCCACTGAGTCTGCAGCACCGAGGTCCACCGCAGAGACAAAGAGCCTTGGTCACATGGCAGCAAACAGGTGAACGCCAGGTGATGATGTGGTTATAATCTCAGCTCCTGTTCAGCCTGTGCAAAGCTTTTTGTGCTTTTTTGCATTGTTGTTTTTGTCCTCTGAACTTATTGTCCAACAACTCAAAGATGTGCAGGTGAATCGGAGAGTAAATGACCTCCAGCTGTAAAAAAAGAGGTAGAGCATAAACAACCACATACAGGACTCAACAACACAATCAAACACATTCTTTGACCACCATCTACAAGTATTGGTAAGATAATCATTAGATTTGCACCGCACATTTCATACGTAGGCGCATCCCTAACTGCTTCACAAAAGAAAAATAATAGTATCATTTTAAACATAATAGGTACATTTGCCAGCCTAAGATCAAGAAGGATGTTCCAGTGAAGCGAAATGAGATTGGTGGGAAATGTACAACAGTGAAGCTCTAGTATCAAACAAATGCTGAACACTAGGGATTGAAGGATTTATGAAATACTCAAAAGTTTTTTTGACTGTAGCAGTCAGTCAGATGTGGACCTTGCCCTGCTCTCTCTGTCTGCGGATAGCCTCTGCATTCACCCTCTGAAGATCCCGCTATCATGCCGTTAAGGAAGACCCCTCATTATGCCAGCTTTGCTTCTTCACATGTCGGCTCTACCTCTTTACACAGATGTCGATTTGGCCGCTGGCTGAACAACAATGCCCCCCCATTACGTTTTTTGTACGTTTTATACAGAGCTGCGAGGCGGAATAATTGCGCAACATTCCCGCCTTAAAGAAGAAGTAAGTGGTCCGGTCGTTTTCGCTAATGCTGCGTTCCAGGCAGGCTTTTGAAATCGTAAATTACAGCTTCAAGTCACAACTTACGACTTTGTAGCGTTCCAGGCAACCCACTCGTGTTTTTCCGACCTGTTTTACCGGTGAAAGTCACTATAACAGCCACTCGTAACTTCCGACCGGTGAACTCGTACCAGATCGAACTGGTACCACTTCACGGTCGGAAAAATACGAGTTTCCTTGAACGCACCATAACAGTCCTCGTCCCTACGTCGCCACATTCACGGCGTTCCTTGGCTGCACACACAGCCCTGCATGCCGTTCTCTCTCCTCATTGGATAAAAACTGTAGGATACGATAAATGTTTTCTCCTCGGCTCAGAGCAGAGCAGAGTGACTGACAGACCCGTGTTTTGGTCCAAACACTCTATGTAAGTGATTGCTGTCGGAAGATATAACTATTTAAGACTTATATTAACACAAATATATCACTTACTTCTGCTTTAAACAGGCTGTATAAAAGGAGCCTGAATCAAAACATGATCATGTAAGAAGTTCAAACAAAGGGTTCAAACTTTGCAACAAGAAGACTAAAAGTGAAGTCACTTTTTCAGTTTAGCGCTTTATTTGACACAATTTACATTTCAATTTTGTTATTGTTAAAGGTAGGAGATACTGGAGAAGAAAGAAATGGTTCGAGTAGGCTACATTTTGAAAATATCATATTCAAAGGTCCAAGCCCCTTTCCTCAGACTTCTCGCCAAAGCCAGGCCTCCAGAGCACAGGAAGGCGCAATGCTAGTTCAGCGTTGGGTTTGCATCAAGGTGAAGCCCCACTACACGCGACAGCATTGCCGAAAGCCACATCGCTCACACCCAAAGTAATCCCAATGTGCAACGCAACTTTGCGCGATACTGTTGCATGTAGTGGGGCTTCACTGCGCAGTAATGTTAACTTTTGGCCAGCTTTTTCTCACGGCTCATTCACGGGTAAGAAAACACCTAACATCGTAATAAACCATTCAATAATGCAACTGTTAGTATTGTGTTGCTGTGAGGATCTTTGATTAGGATTTTTTAAATAGTTTTTATCATTGAATATTGAAATAACTAATTTTTCAAGTGAAAATTGTGTGGAAATACAGTACATCACACCTGGTATAGTTATGCCTGCCTCCTGATAACGACAACAACAAATGACATATTGAGTTCTACAGTTTGAACAAACCAAACCAGAGATGAAAATGCTGTAATCATGTGCCACATGCTGCACTTCTAACATATAAGGAAACTGACTTCATCAGCATCAGTTCTCAGGTCATCTACCTTCCGGCTGTACAGACATCTAAACCAAACACCAGGTCTCAGTGCTGTTCTCACTGCTCCATACTTCAGTGCAGAGAACACACCGTGACAAATATTATTTTTTTTGCTCCACTGTCAAGACGGGGCTGAGAAAATAATATATAATAAAGATAATTCTTCCATGTGTCAGAGTGCCGGCTATTGTTAAAGTCTTGGCGAGCACTTGACTTCACCGCTGTGCCAGTCGCACTGAAGCTAACATTATGGATGATTGAGTGAAGGAGGCAGCATGCTGGTTTCCAGAAATAGACTTTGTTCCTGAGCATAAGAGGAGGCCAGTGTGGCTGATCTCAGTGACTGAATCCAAGTAGCCAAAACACTCAGAAATGACTTCACAGTTAATGGTTTATTAGCTACACGTCCACAGCTGGCGACAAAAAGTTCAAAAATCTTGATTAAATTTGATATTTTACTGTCCGACAGGATGAGGGACTCAGCTTGTTGCACTGTCAAACAAACTGTTCCTCTAGCTCAGTGGTTGAAACTGTACTTTCTAACTGAAGGGCTGTTTGATAGCAAGATAAAGTGGTAAAATATTCAAAATAAAGTGAACGCTTCAACTGATATTTATTTTATTTTTTTTAAGTGGCTAAATCACGTTTTGACACCATCAACAGCTTCAGTACCAGTACTTCTGTTACTCCCAATTGACAGTGATATGATCTGAATCTTTTGCAGACAATGGACTGTAGATCGACACATCACAACCTCACCACAAATAACTTGTACTCTCACTTTGAAGTAAATAATATTTCTGATAGCTTTAAATTAAGCCGTCCGGACGAAATGCCAAAAACCATAAAAAACTTATTTGGATTCACTGACACTGTGGACAGGCTCTAATTCTAAATGGTAATAAGTTTGTCTATGTTGGCCCTGATATAGACTGACCTGTCCCATGGTGTACCCCTCCCCTTACACTGTGTTAGTTTGGATTGGTATCAGGCCCCCAATGAATCTTGGAATAGTAACAATTACGACGACCACTAGACGACCCCTAACACTAAAATATCATACTGTAAGTTGCTGCACACGACCTACTGTATGGGCGAGTTACTCACAGTTGTAAATCTCAACTTGATGCTGTCGCTCCTGTCATTCCCGTCCATGTCGTCCCTTTGACCACATGGTAGGACCAGCCTGCTCAGGTCTGGTCCAGTCCTGTTTTCACAGAGCTTGATGTCGACATCAGTTCAGTGAGATGCAGCCAGGGTCATCAGTCATCATCCATCACCTGGACATCGCTCTGTCTTTGGTGACTGCCTCGGTCAGCTCACATTAGCTAAGACCAGCCCTCTGGAGACTGACGGACCAATCAGCTGTGACAAATGACGACCTGTGACCATGACATTCATTACACAGCTGCATACAAGCAGCAGGCTGACGTAGGTAAGGCTAAAGATGGAGGGTGACTGAACACATCAGGTTAGTTTCTAAATTAGCTTAGTGAATACAAATGTGACCAGTAGGAAGATTGTCCATAGCCGGACACTGCAGCGGTGTAAACCCCTCCCACTTCCTCATTTCCAAAACTGATGCTAGTGTATAGGCCCACAGGCAAACATGACAGACTCCTTCTCTGCTGCTGCTGCTGCTGCTGCTGCATCCCCATTTCTGACCCCCTGGTGTGATTGTTAGATGCCATCCTGTGGTAGGTGCGTGTTTTAAACGTTTTTGTTGGATGTCACTATGTGTTTTTGTGCGTTTATGTTCAGTTTGTTGCTGTCCCGTGTTACCCCTGCTCCCATGCAGAGCCTCAGTGTGACAGAAGGTAAAGTGATAGTTCCCTTTGTTTAGGATTTGTTTGGCAGAATGTTGGTTCATTTAATCCGTTTCTTTTTTTTTTCCGACTGCCACTGCTGTTTTGTTTACGTTGTTTTGGTTACATTTGATTTGTGCGTTCATTTGTTTTTGTTATGAGTAGCCTATAGTGCCTCATGTTTGCCTTGTTTTGATATTGTTCTGTCTTTAGTTGGATTCTGTTAACTCCCCTTTCTTTTTATTTTCATCCTCCAGGAGAGATAACGATAAGAGACTGTTTGTAGCAGTTACGTGGGAACTTTTAACACCGTTTGCTTTTTCTTCTTTGTGTGAGTGCTGCAGGACTGGTGACGGCGTGGCTGTCCAGACAGTGGAGGGACTGCCTCTTCTTCTGTTTGTTCTTTTTTCTTAGCCATTACATTTAAGTGTGGTTTTTAACATTTCTATTGCCTATAACTGCTGCATTTATGTATAATAAAACTGTCGCGATATGACGATATTAGATCGTGAAGTGATTAGAGCAGGTAACGTTCTGCCAAAGTGCAGAGATCGTAGGATCGTCTGGGGCAAAGTTTACTAAAAGAGATAACCACGGTTACTTTAGTTTCAATTTTTATTTGACCCATTTTTTGATATATTGAAATCCTGTTAAAATGACTGTGTTGAATAAAATCGTTGTGTTTTCATTGATATTTTTACTTTAATGTTTATTGAAAGCTAAATTTTATGTTGCAAGAGTGCACTTTATCAGAGTGTTGTTTATCTTTTAGTATGTTTATGTTGTTTGCAAATGTGGCAACTATTTAGATTAAAATCTGTTCAGGAAGGTTCTTTGGCCTAAACCGTTTTTTCGATTTAAGATCGTGATAAAATCGAAATCGTGACTCTGTTTTTTAAAAATCGTGATATGATATTTTTGCCATATCGCCCACCCCTATCCCGGGGGAATTGCTTGTCTCTGCCCGTCTTGTCACATTACTTGTATCATTACTCCTGAACCAACCTGCTCAGGCTACACAAAGGTATTTAAATCGACACTGAATCAATCTTTATTTTTTAAGCAGTAAAATAAAGAGAGGAACAAGGGACAGAAGGACCTGTTTTCATGCGTCTTCATGTTTACGTTTCCACAATGTGGCCAAACAGCCTCTCTCTTGGATCAAAAAGGACATTCAATAATGCATCACAGTGTGAACGCTGACCTCGGCCTGTCACTGCTCATTGTTGTGTTTACATGTCTAGACGTTGCCTATATTGGGCAGATCTCTGGGAATCAATATTTCATCACTGTAAAGACCAAACAGTCATAAGCCTGGCAGGTCTGATAATTACACACAGCAGCTAAACTGAGGAGTAAACACGCTGCAATGGTCTCCATGCAGCAGAAGTGTATGCTGGGTAGAGATGCTCACCTCTCAGTCCGGTGGGCGGCGCCGCTGCAGAAAATGGACTCAAATCTGTTTTGCTCATCAGATTAGAAGAGATTTACTCAGCCAGTATAAAGGGAGGATGGATGGATACAGCGAGTGTGTTGGAGCAGGTTGGATGATCTCAGGGGTGTGTGTGTGTGTGTGTGTGTGTGTGTAGTGGGGGGCTGTGTTTGTTCTCTGGTGCCACAGCCTCTCAAAGCCTTTCTCTGCTCTGATTATCTGTCTGAGCCTCATGCACAGTGACACTCTCCGGTTTGCAGCAAGTCACAACTGAACCGACGACAAGTTTTCACAGCACACAATAATAACACAACAACACAAACCTCCACACAACAGCACACCTCAACACAACACACATCGAGACCCCAACTGCACAGTAACACCATGATGCCCCACCTCCTTTCAACAACATAGCAACTATTTTACCAACTTATTTGGATGAACTGAAGAGTTTTTGTTCAAAATAAATGCTGGTCTTCATCCTGGCTTCATTAACATTTAATAATTACTTGTACTCATCACTTTATCAAATAAATTACTTAAACTAGCAGTCAATGCAGACAGTGTGAAGTGACAAAGATGATAAAGTGCCATGGTGCACTCTGTTATACTCATAATTACATGATAATTAACAAAAACAATAATACAAAAGTAATTAGGCTCTTGAAGAGATATTAATACGTTGCATAATTAATTTCTTATTGATACATTTGCAAATCTGAGTGAATCATGAGCACTGTCAAAAAGAAATTAAGCTGTTCCTGGTTATGTGCATCATCATGCCTCATTAGAGATGATGCCATGGCTGTTACGTTCACTGCTGGCAAAGATTAGGGAGCAGCAAGCCCCAAATCCTAAGCATTCCTCCTAATAGAGAAGAAGTTATATGGAATAACTCTAACCCCAACCCAGTAATACAGTATACAGTAAATAATGATGCGAATTACACCTAGGTCGCACTGCACGCTGAAGCTGAGCGCGCGCCTTCTGGGGCGCTTGGGTGGTCGCACTGGGAGCGAACTTCTCCTCCTCTCTCCTCGCCTGTCAGACATCGGCTGCAGTCGCCCATACTCGTTGTATGCACTCGGTTTTCCACACACACGTGTCATTTTAAACTTGTGTGCGTGTGTCTTGTGTGCAGACACAACTCACAAATATTTAGGCTATGGACGGACAAGTAACAACTTAATTAATCATCATTTCATTTATTTTATTTTGAAAATCAACCGAATTCTCTCGCCTTTTCTGTGCCCGTCTGGTACGATCTGGTCTATCCAGTTTGACAAATGGTGCTCGCGAAAAATAGATATGAACCGATCTGAAGCGCTGCAGGTGTGTGCACTGCGCTTCAGAGCGCAAGATGGGTGACCAGGCAGACCGGTTTGCACGTGCGCCTATCTGAAACTGCCTCCGCGCTGCACTTTGGTTCTGCGTCCAGTGCGACCGAGCTGTTAGGACTTTTAGTATGTTGTTCTAGACACCTCATGGAAATGATGTATGGTGAAAAACATTCTGTTACAATTAGTCTGTCGTAAAACGCTATTTTGCCTGGACTATTAGGTCAAAAACCAAAAATGCAACGCAGAAGTGCTTCGTTCCCTGTAATCTCTTGTTCACGACACAAGTATACACATCGTAACGCTTACATGATGAATAACGTTATCCACTGCTCCCTGGATTGTTTTCTCATTGAAAACAAATGCACATAGCCAGGAGGAGGGTTAGCTGAATAGCAGAAATGACCGGATTAATAGTTTCCCTTTAACAGAAAGGCTAGAAAATGGAAACTCTGATCATAATGCACACGTCATATACCTCCTCTGTGGAGTTCAACAGGAAAAAGGCCACAGACCGCAGTTTATGATGGGGAACCTATGGAAGTGGAGGTCTGACATCAGGCTTTAATATCACTGCTGTATATTTGACTCTGACACATAAGCCTATCAACATACATAGATAAGTCGACATAATGAGGTTACTACTGTCTGTGAATCTGTGAGGTGATACACGGTGGGTGTTACTTTTTCAGCTGGTGAGGGTTTTAACCTGGCCTTCACATCCACTCAGTGCAATAACTCTTGGATTACAAAGCAAATAGGTGTCTACACAGCAGGTAATTCAATCTGTACCTGTGCTGAGTCTCCTGGCGTCAGCCGGCCTGTACCACTTCACTACAGACACATAGGTGGGATTCCAGCCATGCCATCCCATTCACTGAGTGAGCCTGTGCTGCTCTAACAAAACATGGAGGATTGTGACAAATGAGAAAGGTGAAGGTGGCTCTGATCCACTCATCGACCTGCAGGAAAGGACTCTGGTGTCCTGAGGAACCTGGGCTTTCTGCTCTTTCACCTGTCAACCTAGAGCAAGCAGGTGGTGGGCGGGGCTAAAGGTCTGATCCAAGATTTCCTTCTGAACACTGAAACATGTCTGGACTTTAAAACTGTGCATGGATTCATCTCTGAAATGAGCATTCCTTGTTCTCTCCAATCTTTAGTCTGTGTTAAAACCTGAAGGTTTTGCAGCATTTTCCGGTGTTTGCTCTTCTCCTCCACTAACATCTTTAAAACCTGTCTGAAGACCTGGATCTTTTCCTTTGTCCTCTGAGCCGTAAAATAAGACCGCACCTTACATTTCCATTTAAACAAACATAATGAGTCATTACTCACCTGAAATAAAGGTTCAACCCCCAACACCTCTGATTAGGCCTCTTGTTTTCCCCTCATAGACACACAGTTTAATACATAAGTGTTATGTACGGAGCGAGATAGAGAGCTCAGAGCTCTACCTGCCATCCATCAAAGTTTGCATTCCCATACCCAGCAGTCAGATCGCATCATCCATTAAAAGGTTTTAACACGAGGATAATGTTTATTCCAGCTGCCACCTCACTCCAGAAATTATCCAAATATTTATATGTTCATTAATCCAGAATTTCCCCTAATGCATCTCTTACAATAACAGATCAGGCGCCTCCCAGGAAGTCGTGTGGTGTAAATGAGCAGCTGAGAGGATGAGTGCGGTCGTATTTGGAAGTTTGGTGTCAAAGTTTGGTGTCCCTGCTCTGATCCGACCCTCACACCTGGGTCAGTGCAATGATTTCACGGCTCCGACATCCACATGCGGCGAAAGAAACGTGGAGACTTGAGCGAAGAGAACAAAGAAAGGTGGCCCCAGAAAATAAATCAGAGCAGTGAAGTAGCCCTGTCAGGTATGATTCATAGCCACGACTCGGAGCACATTGGCTGCAGCTCCCCGGCAGAAGCCTTTATTATTTTTCCACGAGACTGCAGAGATAAACAGGAACAATGGCCCTCATTCACTTCTTGAGAGTGACTTTCAAACTTTTAAGAGACTAAATAGCAACAACAAAGAATCTGTTCTTATCTTTAAGTCTTTGTGAATCATAGTCGGATGTACGTATATCCCCCTGTCTGAGTGTGAGGAAGCGCCGCGTGTGTCTGAGTAGCAAAAGCTGAACATCACACCTGTGGCAGCAGGTGAATGGTGCAGGCTACCAGAGAAACCACACAAACCATGGTCTGTCACCACCGATTAGCTCATGACACACACACAAACACACACACACAGGACCAAAACCTGGTCTGAATAGTGCTGCATAAATGTGCAACGGTGACTTTTAAACAACATAGGCCTACTGATGTTCATATTTTCTGTTTGGTCACATGTGAAATCCAGGATAAAAATAACCATGTGTTCTTTTTTCATATCTGTATTAATTCCAAACAAGACAGCAGAGAATCTGCATGGGCCATATTAAACTGTCCCAGTGCTCTCTCCTAATAGCAGTATTACATCTTTCCAGTGACAGCGAAAAGTGATACATTGAAAACTGTAATTATAATGTCTAATTGGCATACTTTAATAGAATGAAGTAAATTACTAGAGCCTCATGAAATAATTTAAAAACAAAGCAATTATGGTGTACAGGCACCATTCAGTCTGATAATTGCAGTGCAGCTCGGTCTGACAGCAAACAGAATTAGACTGGGTGGAGCTGGAGGCTTCACTTCCTGTCCTTTCAGTTCACTTCTCAGAGTCCGTCTTTTTCTATCTGACAACCACTGTTTGACAAAAAAAAGAGATTAAGTTATTTCCTAAACATCGTGTTATATTATTGTAAGATTCAAATTTGTCAAACTATAGAACAACAAGATGTGATTCAACATTTAATTTGTTTCTCATATCTCTGCCAAATAAAACTAATGCTAAACATTTGGCTAGAAACCACATGGGATTGGAGGGAAACTACTTTTTGGCTGTATCGCGACAGACAGGCCAGTCCCACTGTCCTCTCTCTGACTGGCTGATCATATTTCCACTTCTGGTTGGCTGAATATCTCATTCTACTGTATTTAGGGGGGAAACAATGGTCTTTCCTGGAAAGATCCTGGAAAAACGTAGCCTACATTTCGAAAAAATAAAAATTCACACGAGGATTTCAAGTAGAAAATGCTCCAGAAAAAGATCTCCTCCCTATACCTTTAAGTGAAACTTGGCATAACCTGTTAAAAAATGGTATATGCTAAAGAAACTGCACGTAAACAACAAAGACCCCAGAAACCAGAAATGAGACAACATTGTTACTGCAGAACAAGACATATTAAACCAAGTGGGTTGGGCCTTTGGAGTTACAATGGTGCATCCAAGTTGGTTTCTTCCTCACCTCGTAATAAAAGAGAAATCTATATAGCAATTGCCATAGGGGTGGCTGTTTTGTTCCGATAATTAATTCATTATCAGGAAGTCGTCACTAATTCAACTAATTCAATTCAACCCCCCCCCCCCCCCCCCCCGATGCCCCTCAGCTTGGCTGACCTGCAGCAACAACACAATTCTTGGCACAGATTTTGCTATCTTACTACATCATGTTAATTTCTAGAGGCATTTATTGTATTGTCATTGCTGTTGTCATACTTCCAGTCAACAGGCTCTCATTCATCGGATGACCAACTATGACCATCAAGCAACACCACTCACACTGTGCAGCAGGCTCTTACATTCTACACTAACAGTCAGGGAGGGTGTTTCTCATTGAATCTGAAGCTGACAACAATGTCAGGTCCAAACCTGATGCTATAGACCTTTAGGTGTCTCTGAGGTTACATTTTCATTTTAAAATGGTGTTTTAAAGAAGAAAAACATCTCTGTCTCAAACTAGTCAAACGTTTATCTTAGCCTGTATCTGAAACAATCTCTTGACACATTCATAATCATCCACCTACACCGGGTGTCTGTAAGCGGGCATAACCAGGAAGTAGACCGTTTACTCTGTAGTTGAAGCCTCAAAATGCGGAGTTTAACTGAACAACGGCAGGAAAGACAATAAGGTCAGTAACACTTGTGATTTCAATGTCATGTTGTCCTCAGCTGGCTGATGTGATTAGTTCGTCCAGACAACAAACTGGTTTCGGTAAGTCTTGAAAAAGAGTAAAAACGAGTATAAGTCATAACTTCAGCTGCACCGAAATGAACAGAACAACTTTGTTACGGTTGAAATTAATCTGTGAAATAAGTGTCATTGTGCAATTAAATGATTTTTTCCCCACTCAGTCACAATTTCATTTTCCCTCTGATATGCAGTGAACTGTTTACATTATGGAGTCTAGCTGTGATTAAGCAGAGCACACAGTAAAGAAAGAAAATATACACATTATGATGCAATCAATCACTGTTAATTTTACAGGTTTACATTAAATCTTATATAAACATTTCACCACCTCCTGTATGAGCGGGTTCATGTTTTTTCCTGGTGGATTTTCCTGCTGTTAGAACAGAAGCTGTGAAGCTTTCTACGGGTCTCTGGAGGTTTTCATAGGTCTACTGAGAGCGCTGTAATGCATGTGACCAGAGGAGACCTTAATGTAGGTCAGATGTTTTCTAGGCATCTCTGCCCACTTTATCCACCTACTGGGACCCTCAGTGAGAAAGCCTCTGCTTGTCTGTCTACCCCAAATCCTGCGGTGCCCTTTCAGGCCGAGGTGACAAAAACTGTGCCTAATTGTTTGGAAGGGAGTCGAGTCGTGATGCAGGCCGCCTCGCCGCCGAGGGGTCGCAGCGAGGATGCAGGGTCACGTGAAATGCAGTGGTGTGAGATGAAAGGTCAGCACTCGACACGAAACAGTTCTGTCGTGTTTGTGGCTGTAGGTCATCTTTGTTTTCACCGATGGGCAAGTTCTTCTATGAGCATCTTTTTAAAGCTTTACAGTGAGTTTCAGCTCTTTTATTTCGCTAATGATATATTGCTAAAACCAGCAATAGCAGCCGGTGTCTAGAATAAATATGAAATCCTCCACATGCTGTGTATACAGTGGTGGAAACAAACACCAATGTTCACGCTTGTTTTAGCTCTATTTTGTTCCAACTAACCAATCCTAAACAAAATAAATACTAATATTAACAATAATACTGTTAACATTTAAAATGTGTGTAAATATAAAAGATTAGAGCTGATATTGATATTGTTATAAAGTTAGAAATGCAACATTATGACTGTCATTATTTATCCCCATTTCAATTTACTGGTTTATGATTTGGTTTTCTTTTCTTTTTTTTTAAAATTAATTCGGTTACTTAATTTATTTATTTTTACCCCCCTTGTGGATTTAAAAGAACTTTTAGCTGTTTACATACCAGTCTAGATGTTGAGCATCACACTTTACTTCAAACTCTCAAAATTTACCCAGATACAAGAAATTTGTCTGTGAAATCACCTGAACAGTTCATCATTGTCCACAGCTGTACTTGTATCTTTAGCCGCTGCACCACAAAGATACTAGACAGACCATTAGATGTGATTAAACCAGTGCAAAATGAATGCATTTGACTTTAAAGTACACTGATTTACTGTTTTGAATGTTGCCCTTTTTGTCAAATACAGGTTGATATCATTTAAGTTGAGCTCAGTGTCAATAATGAGATCCTTTTTTCTTTTTTTATAACTATATTCAAATTATATGATATCTTGGATGTAAACTCTATAAAACCACAGTGATTCAAGATAAATAAGATTTAAACATGTGGTCACAGATCATAGGTGAATCTTAAAAAATATAGATATAAGTTGGGGTTTTTTTTAGACGTGTTTATTTTACAAAGATATATGAGGGGTCTAAGCAGGACAGGATTTAGTATCAGGTTATGGTCTGGATCTAATTGACTGTTGTAAAACAGAGTCTGCTTAGTGAGCGACAAGTGCTGCAGGCAGCAGTAGCATCCTATAACTTACTGACTGCTGGTACTTAATATATAATGCAATATTCTACACTGTGCCATTTGTCATTTGAAGCGAGACACAGATTATGGCTCAGGGCAGTGCATCTGTCCTAGAGGCTGCTGGGAAATGGACTAAAAGCTCCTCCAGCTGAGCCGAGCCAATCACACGCTGAACCCTAGATCACCCTCACTCCTCCTCCGGAGCGCTCGGCCTCACACACACACACACATGCACACACGCTTTCTTGTTGCCTTTCACTCTCTTGAACACACACACACATACTTTTAGCTGGCTTTCTCCCCATTTTTCTTCTCTCTCCCTCTCTCTCTCTGTCTCTGTCTCACACACAGAGAGAGCAAACTGTTCCCTGCTGGTTTATCCCTCCATACAGGAGTTAGCCATTTCCCTCCGTGTAGCTCAGCAGCCTGGACACAGTGCTGCAGCAGCAGCAGCAGCAGCGTCTGGCCGGCTCAGCCCTCTGTTCCCCACTGGTTTCTGTAGCATCTCCTCTCTACAGGCAGCCTCAGCCTGGTGGGAGTCTAAATGAGCCATATTGACATCCTACTGGGGGCAGTCTAGTTGCTTTGACAAATCCTCCCTGGCATTTATCAATCAAGTCGTCCTCGGCGGAGTGGAGAACCTCTAAACAGCCAGCCCCACCTAGGGAGAAGCCCGGCATTTAGAGTGGCTAAAAACACGATTCAATTTGTGCCGGGCATCGCTGCCACTCCCTCCGCTAACAATTTATGCGCACGTGCCACAAATTAAAATGAGGGGGAGGTTAGGGAATTGTCAGCCTTCAAATGGCTGACATAAGTTACAAGCAAAATTTTAATTAGCCAGGAGGAGTGGGGTGATAATTCAGAGGGGCCCTGTTCTGTCAGGGGGCTTGTACACATTGTGTTTCTCCTTTCAGGAGGCATCTGGAGGCCCCAGAGAGGCCCTGGAAAAAAGGTCTACTGAGGATAAAACTACTTGTGACACACAGAGAAATGTAGGGACCTCCTCCACATTAACACCTTCGGCTGAAGTGATACTCACACTGTGGAGGCTGCGGAGACTCCACTGCCCTTTAAACCACAGCCACACACATTTTAAATCATTATTATTATCATCGTCAAAAGCAGAATGTAGATTTTTGTGTGCATGTATGTCCGCCCACCAGACGGCCAGTCATCTGCAGTTTATTACTGAGGAATGAAAATTCATCTACAGGGACTTTTAACTTGTAGCTTTGGCTTTAGTACAAAAAGAAATGATGCAACTTTGTCAGACACTTGTTGACCATGATGGATTTAAGCGCTGCGGCCAGTAGATTTTATATTTTTTATAATCCATCACAAGTGATGACTTCAGTGGCCTCCTGAAGGACTGGGAATCACTACAGAGGTGGAAATAAATATTTACTAGAAACCAACTCAACTATGTGTGCCTCAAGAAATAAGCTAAAAAATCAATCAATAAATAAAGCAAAAATAAAGGAGAGCATTAATTAATCAGACAGCCAACAGCCCAGATGACTCATCTTCACTGACATGTCTCTCCGTCTCTTCTCTGCGTCCTGATTCGCTGCGTCTCGTCCACAACAAAGCCTGCGTCTGTGTGCTGGAGCGTTTTAAGGAAGCCTGTGTCACTGCTGCAGAAGCTAATCAGGATCATTAATATTTCAGAGTCCGCCACGCCTCTCCGACTGTTATCCAATCTCAGCTCCTGTTCCACACTGCACTTTATGTCGCCATTATTTATTTACTGATAAAGTAGGTGGCAAGGTAAACACCCCGCTGTGGAGGCTGGAGGTGGGAGGGAGGGCGGGTGGGTGGGTGGTGCTGCGGGGCGGGGGCTGGCAGTTGTAAGAAGAGGGGAGGTAGAATAGAGGGGGGTGGTATTAGAGATCTGCCCTCTGCCCTCCCTCGCCGCCGGCTGTTTTTTGAGGGGGGGGTGGGGGTGTGAAGGAGGGGCATAAATACAATATTCAACAAAGCACAAATGTTGTTTTATGTGTTTGTACAAGAAACGCTGAGACGACCACCACACAGCAGGAAACTTCTTCTTCTGTGGTCTCACCTCAGTCTGCATATTGTTGATCGAGTATCTCGGAGAAGCCACTTCAGATCCGCTCTGACTCGACGCAACTTCTTTTTGTGGAGTTTAATTCAGTGTCGGCTTTACTGATTTTATACATTCTCTACATGAGGTTTCTTATTGTGTATTATGGGAGAGCTGATGTGTACACTATAGCGCTGAGAAATCTGAGTTATACTGATGAGAGGGAGCCAGCGGCCGAGCGGCGTCACACGTCACCGCCGGCTTTCTTTTGTGTGAAAATCAGAGGACTCGGTGAGGGGAAGGTGGAAACACTGAAAAGGACAATGTGAACTTGACAGCTTCTTGAATTTTTAATGCTGCCGTTAAGAACCACCACCTCCTACACCCTGCTCCACCCCCACCCGCACTGAAACCATTTCACCAATACCAGTATTCATATAAAAGAGACCATCCATCCTGGTTATATATGAACACGGATTATTCAACAACAAAAAAAATGCTGTGTATGAAAACGCCTGCTAGACACCAGTTTATATAAAAGCCAATTGTTCTATTCACACATTTACATGTCACTGTGTGGAAGACATAGGAATACAGGTTGTCTTATGTAACCAAGCTGTCAATAGAAGTGTAAGGCCAAAAGTTAGCTCTGATTAGTTCGCCAATGACTAGTTCATGTAAGTAAATGCTGTGCTGCGTAATAGCCATAAGGGATACAGACCCAGACATTAACTTAAGTTATAAACCTTATATTTAAAAAGTTTACAACTTAGGGACTCACATCGATGATTGCACTTTTATATAATACTGTAACACAGTTTAGTTTTCAACTCGGATCACTTCAATATTTAGCTTCCAGCACTTGAAACCAGTTACTGCTTTTGTCCGTCAACTCAGCCGAATCCTTAAAGTGTACTCAAAAAGTTTACTCACATTTCACTAAGTGTCTCTTGTCATGTCAAATCCTACCTCACCGCTGAACTTGTGTATCCAGGAGGAACGGATGAGCTCCCTCTTATGAATCAGATCTCCCAGTGGCTGGCTCGCCATCTCCCTCGTCACAGAGGAAATCCAGTTCCAATTTTCAGTCTCTCAAGAAGGCGTCGGTGAAATCAAAAACCTAACCTGCACAACAATACAAACTCTCATTGTTTATATACATTTTGACATGTTTTATTAAACAATAGCTTCCATTCATGTTAATATTGTTCAATTTTACTGAATGTTTTTTGAAATGCATGGAACTACAATTACAAATCATCTGAATTCTTGTTTTAAAATCATGAACTGAAAAAACGATTCAATATGAAATCAACAAAACCTATATGGACTGAGACTATGGTAGGCTATTTATCAACACATATTTGAAAACATTTTCTTCAGACATTATGAATGTAAAATTTGCTTAATAATAACATTGTAGGCTACAAAAAAAATTAAGTCCTTGCAAACAAAATATCCTTTTGCAGTTGGATCGTGTGTCCGGTTTTCCCTCCATTACTTAGGCCTATAGTTTTGTCCATCCATCCATCCATCCATCCATCCATTATCTTCCGCTTCTTCCGGGGCCGGGTCGCGGGGGCAGCAGTCGGAGCAGGGATCCCCAAACTTCCCTCTCCGCCGACACTTCCTCCAGCTCTTCCGGGGGCACCCCGAGGCGTTCCCAGGCCAGCCGAGCAACGTAGTCACTCCAGCGTGTCCTGGGTCTTCCTCGGGGCCTCCTCCCGGTGGGACATGCCCGGAGCACCTCAAAGGGGCATCCTATACAGGTGCCCGAGCCACCTCAGCTGACTCCTCTCGATGTGGAGGAAGCGGTTCTACTCCGAGCTCCTCCCGGGTGACCGAAAAAAAAATCATTTCGAGTTTCATTTCATGACCATAGGTGAGGGTAGGAACCAAATAGTCACAATGCTGACCGCACATTAGCCATCTCGCGCTCCATCCTTCCCTCACTCGTAACAGGACAAACAACACCTGATCTAGCAAGGGTGCATGCCACCTTTTTCCGGTCGAGAACCATGCCTCGGATTTAGAGGTTAGCTGATTCTCATCCCAGCTGCTTCACACTCGGCTGCAAACCGCCCTAGTGCACGCTGCAGGTCCTGGCTCGAGGGAGCCAGCAAGACAACATCATCCGCAAAAAGCAGAGATGAAATCAAGTGGCTCCCGAACCGTACCCCCTCCGGCCCTTGGCTGCGCCTAGAAATTCTGTCCATAAAGATCTTGAACTCACCCTGCCGGCACCGGGAACAGGTCTGACTTATTGCCGGCGAAACAATAAACCACAGCCAAGAGGGCCTCCGGGCTTGCCACGTGGGACACGGTCGAATGCCTCTCCAGATCCACAAAACACATGTGGACTGGTTGGGCAAACTCCCACTGCGGAGGGTCTGATTCCAGTGTTCCACGGCCGGGAACAAACCGCATTGTTCCTCTTGGATCCGGGGTTCGACTATCGGCCGAATTCTCCTCTCCAGTACCCTGGAATAGACTTTCCCCGGGAGGCTGAGTAGTGTGATCCCCCGATAGTTGGAACACACCCTCCGGTCCCCCTTTTGAAGAGGGGAACCACCACCCCGGTCTGCCATTCCAGAGGCACTGTCCCCAACTGCCACGCGATGTTGCAGAGGCGTGTCAGCCACGACAGCCCCACAACATCCAGAATTGATAATTTCCCTACCTTGGTGACTTCATTTAATGGATGCATCAACCTCTCCTCAGCCTCTGCTTCCTCAGTGGAAGGTGTTTATTGAGGAGATCGTTACTACCGGAACTGCTACCCCCTCCACTGAAACAGTGGGCGGAGCACTGCTTCCCCCTCCTGAGGCGTCGGATGGTTTGCCAGAATTTCCTCGGGGCCGCCCGGTCCCTCCATAGCCTCCCCGATTGACCCGGCTTCCGTGACAAATATCAGCTGCCTCGGGAGTCCCATAAACTTGAAACAGATCCCTTACTTCCGCGTCCAAACCCTACTAAATAACTTTGGTCCAAATTAACGTAATTTAGTGAAGAGCAGACCCTCAGACCAAAGCGAAACCAGGTGGTGATCAGTGGGAAACTAAAATTAAGATTATGTTTTGAATTGGAAATTAACATGGTGTTTGTTATTTTGATTAACAGAACACCACTGGGTTCAGATCGGGGAGGCCGTTCCTCCCAATCACACCTCTCCAGGTATCACTGTCATTGCCCACGTGAGCGTTGAAGTCTCCCAGCAGAACAATGGAGTCCCCAGTTGGAGCGCTTTCCAGCACCCCTTCCAGGGACTCCAAGAAGGCATGCACTGCTGTTTGGCCCGTAGGCACACAACAGTGACAGACGTCAGGTGTGTTTGACCTGCAGCTGGGGGCTATAACCTCTGACCTTCTGTGTGCATGCCGGCACCAGCTCAGGCTCTTTCCCCCCAGGAGGTGACATTCCATGTCCCTAAAGCCAGAGTCGTTGTCCGCGGATTGGGTCGTCGGGGCCCCCGCCCACGACCGCCACCCAAATCCCTTGGCACCATCCCCTTCTGGACCCTCCCGCGGGTGGTGGGCCTACGGGAGGGCGGGCCCACGTCGCTCCTTCGGGCTGCGCCCGGCCGGGTCCCGTGGGCCCACGGAGCCCAGCCACCAGACGCTCGCCTGCGGGCCCCGACCCCAGGCCTGGCTCCAGGGTCCCCCTCAAACAATCAATGGGATTTTTCCATTGTTTCTTCCATACCATAGTCAGCAATGCTGCACATTAGCCAGCTAGTAGACAAACACACATTAGCATGTAGTGACGCAAGCTACCGCCTTCAGCTAGTTTAGCTCAGTGTATGGTTTAGCTTAGCTAATTGAACTCACCGGACAATAAACCACATCAACAGGCTTCAGGTCGCCTCCAGCGTCACTTCTGATTCTGAACAGTTAAATCCAACTTTTATGAAATCGCCGACGAAGGATTGAATTATAATTTCCCACTCATTCGCGTGCGCTCCTCTCCTCCCGTTGCTCCGGTGTTTACGTTACTACCGGAACTGCTACCTGAAGGGGGCGGGGCTTACCTCCTCCCTCCGCTGATTTGGCTACAATTAAATAAACTTGAAAGATGCGTAAACCGACTAAATAACTTTAAATTAACGTAATTTAGTGAAGTGGAAACTGATCTAAAATTAAGATTAAATTAAATTAACAGGCTAATAGGGCCTAAAGAAACTGGGTTTCTACTGGGTAGCACTGGGTGATGCTTCACTTCTCCAAACATGTCACACAGTGACAGACGTCAGGTGTGTTTGACCTGCAATAACCTCTGACCTCTCTGTGTGCATGGGGTGCTGGAGGGATGGTTGTTTTGATAGTGTCACTCTGGGTCCCTCCTCAAACAATCAATGGGATTTTTCCATAGTCTTCTGGATTTTTATAGAAAGAAAGAAAAAACTCTGATAAACAACAGTTTATGATCCTGACAGGTTTTGCACATCAAGATAATCTTCACTAATGAACCATACAGTGCCGTCAGTAATCAGCACATTATTGACTTCTGTGCTTTATTTTCTGTGGTTTCAGGTGACTGAGGCTTGATCAGTCATGTTCCTCAGCTCTGACCATCCTGATGCTCTCTGCTCTTTCACCTGTCAGCCTGGAGCAAAGCAGGTGGGCGGGACTCAGCAGGGCCTGATCCAGATTTCTTAGTCAGAGGAGATGAACATCACTTTTTATGCATGCAAACCATGAAAAAAAAGAATCACAGAAGAGGATTTTAATGCAGTATAATGTCAATGATAACTTAAACCTGACATAGTACAGTATGTGTCTCAACACTATTCAGCCTAATTTCCTGCAGGACGGGCCTCAGGTTTACATCCCGTAGCCTCCTCTCAGTATCAGCTGTTGTTTTCTGCTTAAAAATTCACTTTGTCGTTAACAGAATTGCCTGTCTGACTTATTAGTCAAAGGTCTGATTGAAACCAGATTTAAGCTGCTTCTAAGTGGAGTGAAAGTATCACGGGGGCGCAGTAAATGTAGTGTTGCCTTTCAGGATGTTGATGTCCTCGGATCGCAAATTTTCATCCGCACAGTTGTTACTACTGAGGTGGGAGATAATTTGAGGGTGACCCTTGTTATCTAACGACAGGAAGTTGCTGCCAAAAGGTTTTCTACTATGTATGAACACAAAATTACCCGTCCGAATGCATAACTACCTCTGCTTATCTTAATTCCAAATAAATCACATACTTTTGTTCTGCTTTTAAAACGATATTGCCACATAAATGAAAGTTCAACAAAGTAAAATCGGCTGCATTTCCATAAATTTCCCTAATGGAGTAATCCCCTCTCAGACAAAGGACAAAATTTGCAGGATACTGTTGCGTTTCTGCCTTTCATCCCAAGCTCCCTGATTTTCATATAAAAGTCTTTTTTGGAGGCACTCAGTGACTTGGCAGACAACACAATGCTAGTCAAGAGCAACACTGACTATGGATATTCATTTATGGCTTGATTTTAGGACAGCACTTGGAAAACAATAAAATATTCATCATCAGAATACAAATAAACCTGGATGCAGCTGCTGGATGTTCACAGGACGCTCAGGCCTGTCATTTGATTTATAGGCTGCTACATTTCTCCTTTACTCCAACATGTGCTTTACATGCAGTATACCTCTGCACCATGCTGATACAGTATAATTGCCATACAACAAAATTACATATCAAAGCAACAAATATGTATATGTGGATGCCTCCAATCATTCCTTTATACCTGGTCTGATTGATATTTTCCACTTGAAAACATAAACCCAGAGTGACGCTATAACATCCTTCCTCAACCCTGAACACTAAGTATGATGAATATTGTCAACAGAACTAGAACCTAGACTCGTTCAATTCGCTTTTTCAAGCTGCCATTAAACCTCAAGGACTTCAGTGCATTTCAGAATGGACTGGCAATGTTTTCACAACAATTCCTGTTTGTCCACTGACCTTTGACTCTGCTCTTTACCCAGCATCAACCTCCAAGGCCGAAAAATGAAGTCAGCGGTGTAGTGACAGAAGCTGCAGTTCCTTCAATGACCACTGGAGTCTGTCTCCAACAGTGAGTCAGTCTCCAGTCAGTCAGTTAAATGCCCAAGTTTACAGCATAAAAAGAAACATGTTTATAGCCTGGCTTGATGCCTGTTTATAATATTCAGTTTTCATTTTTTTAAGGCATAAAGTTGAGATGAATTTGGGGCATGACCTCTTTGAGTGGCAGGTCTTTGCTGGGAGTTAGAGGCAGAGTCAGACACTGCGAAAATGGCAACTGTGGAGCAGACCACTGTGAGTTTCAGTGCTTCCTTAGAAACCTGTGGGTGACATCAACTTTATTTACAGTTTATATTTTATCATACACATCATAAAATCACTTTCTGGATGTGAATCATTTTGCCTTCTGTATACATTTACCTCAATTCATTATAAAACACCTGTTAGTTTTAGATGTTATTTAATGATAGGTTTCTCCTTCTATTGGAGAGAGTACTGACCTTATGTAAGGGGGAAAAAAACTCTATTCACTTTAGTAACTTGATGTAATTGTTGCTTGTATGAAAAATGCTTTCCTTTAGTTCAGCTCTGACATGTGTTGTTCCCATTGTTGCTGATTTCACCGGCTAATTCTGATTCATTTACACAGTGAAAACCAGGACGAGACCATATGACGGCTCAGCGTAGAGTCTACGATGAGCAGAGGAGGACACAGCTATAAAAACAGGGAGGATCTGATTATGTATTCTCTGGGGATACTGAGAGTCAGGGGTGTCCTGGTTAACTAGATTGGGGTGGCATTGTGGGGGGTTTAGGGGGGGAGAGTTGGGTGGTGGTGGTGGTGGGTGGTGGGTGGTGGGGGGGGGTCCAGCTGGAAACGAAACAGATATGTGCACAGAAAATAACAAGTGCCCCCGCCCCTACACGCTCCCCCAACCTCAGCTGGTGCCACCATGAACCCTGAACCCTGACTTGACCTTGTCTATAAAGGCTTCCCTCTCTCTCTGTCGCCCCGCGAGGTCTCTTGCCCTCACCCCTTTATTTTCCTCCCGCCGTCGCTCAGCTTCCTCTCAGCACGTCTTCCTCAAAGAGCCGAGCAGCCGAGAGGAGGGGAGGGACCAGTGTTACTGTACTTGCTGTGGCGGAAACGATTTGAAAATGAATAATGCTTTTTGAGTCCCTTGAGACACTTATGTCTTTCTCACTTTCCCCTCTCTCGCTGCCTCTCTCCATTTGTGAGGGAGGTGTGGGGTGAGGCTGAATTAGCATAAAGGAACAAGCACAACAACTGCGGACTCTGAAAGAGCTAACCGGTGGGTGGATTACGTATGTCATTGAATGGGGTTCTGTTGTAAATGATGGGGTGGGGTGGGACCTCATCCCCATCTGGTCTTTTTAAAGAATACCTTGTGGTAATTACCCCCCAGACAGCATTGTTGAGCGCCCGGGCCATCCAGCCAGGTGCCTGCAAGCCCCGCTGTGTCCGGCCATTCACTGGCACTGCACACTACCCCACAGAAAATGGACCCAAGGTCACCACATGATTTTTTTTTTTTAGATTCCCACTTTAGAGGGTTTTGGATAAATAGAGACTGAGTGCAGCGAGGAACTTAATCCCTGTGTCACAAGAACCAACATTTGTGGATGTGAGAATGGTAAGATTTCGATTTCTAGGTCCTTTTCTGCGAACAAATGTGTTCAAGCTGCTCATAAACAGAGAAAAGCCGAGCAGTACTTCTCCCAAACTCACTGCATTATTGCAACAGTGATTATTCAGGGTGTGACAATAAATCCAGGACCTCTTAAGAGTGTCCCTCTAAGCTCCCTGGAGAGCTCTCTGTTAGCTGAGTTTGTTTGGCTGCCCTCTTTCAGAGAGGAAACTGGCTGCTCACCACTCTTGACCCTCCTGAGGGAGAAGACAAGTCTGGAGAATGGCTCAGATAAAACTCCTGAGGGGGTTTCCTCCGCCTCTTTATGTTTTTCTCTTTTATTTCTGGAGCTGCTGCTTAGTGACATGACAGGGAATTGATTTTATCTGGTGGTATGACTGGGGACAGGGCTTCTTTTCCTCACCACTGCTCTATAGGTCGTCTTGTAAAAAATATCAACAGGAAGCGAGAGGGAAATTTTGAGAATCTGAACGCATGACACACTGACATGTTGGCATCTGGTGCTGCACTATCTTTAGTGCCCTAAATCCTGACAGCACTGGATTTTGGTCCATAGCCTCCCAGTGGCTGCACACCCAGCCCCAGTTTGTGATTAACAGTGCTCCCAGTAAACAATAGGTGCTTGACCTTTGCCACCGACACATATAGAAGGTCCCCGGGCTCTCATCAGCTCTTCATCTTTATTCATGAGGCAAATAGGAACAAATGCAGAGCAACAGAGGACCTTAACTGCACTGGGGAATAGCATTCATCTACATAGCACGGTGGGGCCAAGGTAATGCTGGGCCATTGTTGCTCTCTACCCAAGGTCTTATTCATTATGTCTGCTGCAGATTTGAATCAGTATGTACACTTAGTGGGCAGATTATTAGATACATGTCTAATCCAACGGTGCCGTAAGAAGAAAGTAAAACATGAATTATAGCTGTGGTGGTTTGAGTATCTGAGTGGCATGCTGCCTGGATGGCTTCCACAGTAGATTGTCCTGGCACATCCAACTTGGTGGAGATCCTGTTGGAGATAAACCTGACTCTGTAAAAGTGCCCAGAGATAATATCTGTTATGCTGTTGGTGTCCTATGGCATGAACTCGTCACAGAGGGATGATAGATCCAGTGTGGACCTGAAACACCTTGGTATGGAGAAACCACCTGGCTACCTGATGTAAGTGCAACCATGATGAAGACCCTAATGAGCAGCAGAAGATGGATGGATGGATGGATGGATGGATGGATGGATGGATGGATGGATGGATGGATGGATGGATGGATGGATGGATGGATGGACGGGCAGCATAATGGCAGCTTGTTTATTGAAGTCTGATACCGTCATGGCTGCTGAGAGTGACCTGTCTGCAAACAGACAGCACTGGCTCTATAGGCGGCCTACTGTGAGAAGCAGCAACACTATTGATTCTTTATCAGAGCAGGGCAGGTTCACAGAGGCCGGCCGCTCTGAGGGAAAGGTGTCAGTTATCTGTTGTGACAAAGTACAGCCACTAAACACCGTCAATGTCCTGCTGCTTGTCCTCACAAATACCTGACCCAGTGGCATTCACCAATATACGCTCCGGAGTCAGCCAAGCGCAACGCATACACATAGAATATCCTTTATGAACACCTGTCTGGTTAAAGGTCACACTGTGTTGCCGTCAAAATGGTATAGATTAGATAGGTTTAGTTTATTTCAATGACAGGTAGCTATAAGCTCTCCAGACTTTTCATTTCATACCATTGTTGAGGCTGGTTATGTACCATATGATTTCAGAGAGACCACAGACAAGACAGAAGGACAGTTTCAGGAGATTTTTTACACTGGCTGTTTGTAGTAACGATTTCACAGTGACTATTCCCCAGACAATCTCACAGAGACCTCCATGATCAGACGTGACTTCAGAGGAAAAACAAATATGCAGAACGATCAGCGTTGTCAGCAGGCTGTCCTGGTGCTGCGCTCTTTATGCAGTGAAAAACCCCAAAAAAAGAGAAATGGAATATTGATTTTATAAAGCCCATTCACTCACCTCTTTCTACACTTTTGCTTGATGGCCCTTGTTTGCGTGCTGTAAAGGTATGCAACAACCCGTTATCCTGTGTCAATTCTGTTTGATATTTACAATTAGACTCAATCAGGAGCTTTAAAAAACAAGTCAGAACTCTAAAAATAATAAAAACAGGGAGAGTTAAATAACAAAAAGAGATTTTTCCTATAGCACAGGGCTGCAGCACTGAACACTCAGACTGACAGAGCCTGTTAGTGACCTGCTGTGGGGTGTCCTAACATCTGCTTGAAAAGACAACCCTCTGCGGGGTCTTGTCGGTGATTATTGAGTATTGAGAATTGAGGGACATTCCTGAAGGGACAAAAGAGCCGAGCAGCAGGAGGGGAGGATCTCAGTGTCATAAATGTGTCAAGGAACCCAAAGTATGTGTAATTGGCTCCCGTGAAACCATCATTAGGTCTGAAAACTTGTTTCAGCTCATCAGTTTCACCCCTGGACTGTGCAGCGTCCAGCTTGTATTGAAAGTCAGATCAGTTCTTCGGGAAATGTTGTAAATGTGTTTCTGCATCCAGGCTCAACATTCAGAGCTAATCTAGGAAGTGTGGGCTTTTATGTTGTTGTTGATGTATTTTTTTATTAACATTAATTTTTATCTTTGAACACTGTTCAAAGGTATCAGATTAATTACACATGTTTGTTACTGGATGTAGTCTGTTGATCACGAATATTGTTAATGTATTGTTGTTACAGGATTTACTGTTGTTTTTATATATTTTAAATTTTAAATGTTTGGTATTTTACATAATTTTAAATAATCTTAAATCTTTTTATTCCTACATATCACTTTTGACCAGGTGCAATCATTACATCCTGAATTCCAGTTACCGGTTTTGAGAAGATATACTCTTTATCAAGCAAGAATAAATCAAATATTCACAATAATTTCATGAGAAGAGGTTAAACAAACAAACAAATAAACAAATAAACAAACAAATAAATAAATAGACCATATTTTATTCCAACTTTATGGGCAACAGTGTACATGTATGATACTAATACAACACCTTGCACTGAATGTGACATCGTAACATACAACAATATCAGATACAGAGAGCTATACAGTAGGCTACATTACATTTCAAGTGCTTCTGGTTTTAAAGGGATTTGCCACTGGTGGATATTATAACACAATGTTGTGCTGCAACATCATCAGAAACATGTTTTGCATCAGATCACCATCTTCTTCTTATCATCCCACCTTCAGCCTGCACATGTAAACTGATGCGCGTTAGTTCAGATGTTAATTAACACTGAGATTTTTGTAGCTTCACTGATAGAGTGCTGCCGTGCACCACGCCAAGTAAAATTATGCATGCACTACACTTAAAAATGCACAATTACAGCTTGGTGGTGATGCTGGGAAAGGTTGTGTTGGTTTCATGGGCTCAGCGTAATTAATGTTGCTTAAAATGACCGCATGATACGTCTCTGTCAAGGAAAATTGTGGCGATAAGCAGAATTTATTTAAAAACCACAATAATAATTTACACAAAGGCAAAGCTAATTTACACAGGGTTAGATGTGTCCATATGAAGATGAGTGAAAATGGATTAGCCCACACACGAGGAGGAGAGGAGAGGAGAGGAGAGGAGAGGAGAGGAGAGGAGAGGAGAGGAGAGGAGAGGAGAGTTGGTGCTGTTTTGCCGCATAGAAAAGTGAAACAGGATTTGTTTTTGTTGTGTTGTGTTTTTCTTCTGTCTGTGAAAACTTTTTTTATGTTACTTCAAGCAAACATCTACACACAGCTGTTATAAATGCTCATCCACTAATTGGTTGTTGTTCTCTTTTTTCACGGTAATATGTTTGATTGTTTGGTGTATGTTCTAGAAAGAGGCCTCAGAAACCTTAACAAAACATTTTTGGAAATGAACTTTTTCTTGTTGGCTGAACATTTTCTTGTACATGAATGAAATTGCTCTTCAGTCCACTTCAGCAGTAGCATGGACAGAAATAGGTAATTATACTGATGCTGAAAACTTCAGTTGGACTTTGAAGTATGTGTTATTTGAAAAAAAATAAATGAATAAAATCAGCCGAACAAAAGAGAAAAAAAGAAGGAAATTTTAAGAGGGGAAGCAGACAGCATTGTTACCACAGTTTTAAAAAAGTTGTCTGACATTATATGTAATAGTTTATAAAAGAAGATGAGGTAGCATTTAGTCTGAAAACCAGGTTCATCATCCGTGACCAAGGACGGAGACCAGTCGCTCCTGAGAGCACATTTATAGGTTGATGTTAACACAAGTATTGATAAAATGTAAAGGTTTCCCATTTAATAACATACTAAAAATACTGCAGTCATCACTAATGGAGATTTTCAGAAGAGTTTGATACAGAATGAGTTAGACCAGTCAGACAAAGTCACAAGAGCCATTTTAGTTTCTGCAGGGTCACAACACAGAAATGGATGGAGGGACGAGACCAGGACCTATAGAGACCATAGACAAGTTTAATATTTTTCCTCATAGGTCTGGTGCATGTTGTTTGACACAGGAGCAACTATAGGACTCCACCGAGCTCTGTGTTATTGATCGTGAGCAGATTTATAGGGTTCTATTTCCGTTTTGGGTGGTTCCGAGATATTGAGCATCAGAGTTCCAACTCGGCTTGTGTTTGAGAGAACCTTTTTATTTTATGAATAACTGATTTAAAAAATTTTGAAAATTTGAAAATAACACCACACAGGCATTAACAGACCACTAATGGATGATATTATGCAAAAAACTAAATTTTGAAAAAAAAAAAGAAGATGTAGTAAATAGCCTAAGTGAAGGACAAAGTCACATCGGCATTTCATTGTTAGGCTACTTCCATTAGATGTATAATTTTAGCTGGTTTCATGCCAGAAAATTAAATTAGTTTATAGATTTTTTTTGTTTTTATAAATTTACTAATTTTCAAAAACTAATTTGTTCTAAACGTATTGTGTGCGTATGTGTGTTGTTTTTATTTTGTTGGTTCCACACCACGTGACGCCTGTTTTACATGGAGCCGGGGTGAAATCCTGGTTACGCACTGACCATCAGCCATTTTAACCTTTGATCTGCAGCAGCAGAGCCGACTTGTTGGAAACACATGTAGGAGCATGAACCCGGGATAAAGTCATACACAGTGACCAGGGAGGGAAGTAAAAGGACAAAAAAGAAAGAGCCGTGCTGTTCACTGGTCTTTATTGATTCTGGTTGGGTGTTGAAAAGGTCTTTGGTCGTGCCCTTACCAAAGGATACTAATTTGCTCGATCAAGTCTGTCAGAGTATCGACTGGGAGGAGGCTGAGCACCCACCATTGTGTTGGCTTCAGCGGGGAGCTGGTCTGTGAAACAGGATTACTAGAGGTCAGGCAGCCAGTGAAAGGATGTCCATCACTTTCTGGAGGCTAATACAAAGGGGCGGGGCCTGGGGGACGTGATTGAGATGTTGAAGACCGGAGGGGAGGGGACACTCTGCCACCACCCCACCCCCAACGCTCATGCAGATTTGCAGCCTGTTAATCTGTATGTTTCATGGTTACAGACACTGACCCGGCTTTGTTTTCAGCCACAAAAGATACTCAGAGGGTAACAAGGCTTTTTCTCCTTCTCTGAGGAATAAATGTCATGTGAGGATTTTGAATCATCCATCATGCCCGGGCCTGAACCTGCTGATCCAGTCTGGGCTGCGAAACATGAGGGATGCTGATCAGAGCGCGTCGTCATTTTAAAGGAATCAAGTTTGTGTCTGTGGAGTCAACAGATCAATATTCATACACTGGCACATATTCACTCAGATAATCATCATGGCTCATAGAAATTTCCCCATTTTAACTGCCACATACACAATTAATAATTAAATAATGACCTCAATATTATTTCGCCACACTGTCACATTGGGGGATAATCATTACAATAAAGTAAATATTATTTTGTGATTTGACTTTTACTTAAAAAATATTTCTTTGCATCTTTTTTGTTTAGGTTATACTAAGACATATTTGTTTAGATTTAGGCTTTTAGTGTTGTATATTTATTCACATTTATTATTAAATAAGAGGAAATGATAAAATTATTTATATATTTATTATTGTATTTTAATTTTTAAAAGCAATAGCCTGTGAGTTTTAATCTAGTAAAAAAAAACAGCATTAGAAAAATTATGAAATAAACAAACTACAAAAAAAAATAGAGATGTTTTTAATTTAAATACCTAATAATATAGCTAATAAAATAAAAAAAATAAAAAAAAATAAAACATATATATTGAATGATAAAAATAAAAGAACGATGTTGCGTCACGTGATTTTTGTGATGTTTTCTGTTGGTGATAATCTCAGCGTTATGTGTGCCTGTACACTGTGACATCACAATGAAACGGTCAGCTTGGTGATGTTGTTTGTTGGTTAAGTGTTTGTGTATTAATCTAACTGACGGGGACTGAGAAAAGGCTTTAGGGGCTGAAACAAGATGTTGGCCTGTGGTTTTAAACAATATGATGAGTTTTATTTTATCCTGTAAATGAGAGTTTAAAGGATTAACATCATTTTATTGGTTATTTACTATAAGTTAAAAACAAAGATATTTTATAACAAAGAATTTAACTATTATTAGTAGGAAAAACATCAACAAACAGATCAGTGCAGTTTGAAATGGTCACTGGTTCCTTGTCGTTACAGGTCACGTGTCCACGCGACAGCCGTCACACCACTGTACAAACATCCCTATTTTACGGCAGCCTTGGGGCACGGGCAGCCTCCCAACCACATGAAATCCTAGCCTGGCATCTGAAGAGACCACAGACCATCACAGACATGACCCCTTTGTGGAAACAAGCCTTTCTCTCCATTGAGCAAACAGCCAATTAGCTATTATGGAGAGTGACTGGGAGGACTTGTGTGTTTCTGTGTGTGTGTGTGTGCCTGCTTTTTGTGGACGAGGTTGCAGCCTCTTACCTCTATAGGTGGGACATCTGCTGAGGGCTTGTGTCCCTGGATAAGTACCAGCCCCAGCACAAGCACAGCACCTTTTCAACCTGATCACATAGGTATTTAGCTCTCGGCCCCGGCCACTGTCTCTGTTTGTTTTATTCCAGAGCAGGTGTTTTATAATCATTAGCGACTCCATTACGACCCCGGCTCTAAGTAGAAGACAAACAGCGGCCATGCATCTATTCTCAATGGAACCATCTGGTGGCAAGGAGGAAAAATGGCTGTGTTTGGCGCCAGTGTTTGCCAATGGTCACATAATTGTGTTTCAGAGGAGAGGAGGCAGATAGCAGGCAGAGCGAGCTGAAGTGCTGCAGCAGGTTTTATAGGATGTTTCCCCAATGTCTTTGTCTGCTCAGCCAACATCCTGGTGTTTGTATTCATCTGTTTACTGCACAGCCTTCCTTCACTAAACCCATCTCTTTCTCTCTTCTTCTTCTTCTTTTTTTTTTTTCCTAGAAATGTTTTTGTGGACAGTCAATAAATTTCACATTCCCAGGGCAGAGAGTCGCAGACGGGCTGAAACAAGCCAGCCTCTTCTGAGCATGTGTCTGCGCTCTGTTTTCATTCACAGCAGCAGTTTCTATAACATGTCGTTCTTCCTCTGCTCTGGGTTTTCATGTTTGGTGTGCAGATCACATTTAAATGTTTTATTCATGTGCTGCTTTTCTTCTCACATCTGTTTATGTAAATGAACAAATATGATTTATTTAATGTATTAAAACAATAGAAACCATGTTGTTTAGAGATATACCATATGATTAAACACACGAGAATACAAATTTTCAAGAAATAGTTAAATACCTTCTGTCGTTTAAAGGCTGATATCAGTGTCCTGTTTGTGTATGAAAATTTTATGACAAAAAACAACACTGCACTTACACAGAGGACATACAGTAACTAAGTCCGACTGAGCTGAAGCTGAGGATCTGGCTGTTTTGATAAATCTTTTGAACTCTGGTCTCTGGATCTGGTGGGGCTTGAGGGTGCTGGTTTTCTACTCATGACCTCATTATTTGTAAAAATCTGAGTGTGGCCTTGAACCGGGGGTCGGTGCGCTGTTGAGGTCTTGTTTGTGTGTTGTGTTTGCTGGTGTTGTTTGTGTTTTCAGCAGCAGCAGCAGGTTGTGTTACGCCCTCCGCTGCCTCTCAGGGCTCCGCTTGTTTGTGGAAAAGCCTGTGAATGGTGATAATTATTCCAAACAAAATGCTGCACCCACTACACATAATTATGCCACCAATGCTAATTACTGTGTTAGTTATTAACGACTCATTAAACAATTATGGTCACCGTCAATGATATGCTAATGAATTTCACATGAAACATGTGTAAAAGTAACTATCCAACAAGGTGATGCATGGAGGGCCGGCACACTGAGAGGACTTTATCTTATCAGCCCCTTGCTTCTTTTAGCACTCACTGTAATTACCGTTATTACAATTATTAATAACTGGCTTTTATTATTGCAGCTTTTGTTATTAGTTAATTCCAGCGTTCAGAAGCAGGTGACAGAGCTGGAAACAAAGAGTGTCGTCCTCAGTCTGAAGAGCAGGATCATTATCATATATGATAATAAATATGACATGAGAGACTCTGTGAGTAACTGTCTCCTAAACACTTATTATACCTCTGCTTTGCATTAATGAAGACACATTAATGTGTACAAGAATTTCATTTTTGACATTATAAGGAACACGTTTTTCATTTGTTTTTTGGTGAAGCAGGGGAAAGAAGAAGAGATTAAACATAACATAACATAACTGATGCTACTCTTTTTGTTATTTTTTCTTACATATTTTCACTTATTGCGAAGAATAGAAATATGTTTATTTTACAATTTCTGTCCATCCTTGCTCCCATTGACTGTTATATAGCTACTGACGTTTACTTCTCCTTTTTGGAGGGTGTAGTATTTTTTTGGAGTAGTGTGGCAAGTCTTTTTTATGATGCAATGATACAGGTGTAGAAATAATGACCGAAAAGAAACAGTATCATCACTCACCACATGATGTATGTGTAATAATATCAGTGCAAGATTTACTTTTATGTCCCAGCTTTTGTACCATTTATATGTTTGTTTTAAATGTATAATATGTCGGTTAGTTTTTAGTTATGTTTACTGTACCAGTGGAGAGTTAATTTCACTGTGAGCTGGTCTGTGGCAATCAACTCATTGAATTTATTATTTATTATTAATGTCTGGTACTGTCATTACGCTGTGACCTGAATCAGCACCAAATGTTCTCTTTGTTTATTCATTAATTAACTTTTTCTTCCTCTTCAATTGAGAATACAACCAGCATCACAACCAGGAATATTACACACGAAATATTAAAGGCTGCAAACACAGCCTGTTCCAGATGTTGTCAGCATTATTAGTATGTGTTTTTTTTTGCACACACTGAGGTGTGGCTCGAGTCTTGCTGTGGTAGACGATGTCTTTGCGTCGTGTGTGTGTGTGAGTGGAGAGGTGGTTTACATGATCATGAGAAACCGGCGCTGTGAACTATTTCATCTAATGGCAGAATATCCCTCTATTTCATGCTCCCAGAGTGAGGACCTTGGTCAAATTGATGTATGTTTCCTCCTCCTCCTCCTCCTCCTCCTCCTCCTCCTCCTCCTGGATCCCTCTTTTTCTCCTGCAGCATTATGGGTGGTTTTAAAATATTAATATGAGAATGCATTTAGTGGAGAGCAGCTCATATGGGTATTCTCTCGTGACTCCCCGTTCAGGTCACTGGGGAGCGTCTGCCTGTTTCTCTGCCTGCCTGATTTACTCTAAATGCAACATTAAAGATCCTCTTCCTCTTGGAGGCTGCACGCATGATGCTGTTCTCTCTCATTATACCCGAATATTATACACATATATGCATAAATATATATCTACACAACATGGATGCAGGATCAGGAGCAGAATCATTGTGTTGTTTTGTTGTCCGAAGCCTCAGCTCAGACCTCAGTCGAGCGGCTCCTGAAAACACTGATGAGAAAAGACTGGGTGTCATTTCTAGTTAAAACACGAGACAGACAACACAACCCTCAGAGACAAACACACGCAAACACACACACAAGCACGCACGGTTATTTGTTCCCTGCGGAGGCGCAAGCCAAGCGCAGCCGCAGGGCATGTCTTCAGGCTACGAGCTTTCTGCCTGGAATCCTCCCCTTATCTTTCTTTCTTCTTATCTTGTTTGATTTCCACACTGATTGGACGGTGGACACAGAGGGGAGGAAACTGCAGAGAAGCTCCTTCAGGATGAACATAGGTGAACACAGCCAGACCCACCCACCAACACATCACTGAGTCCTCCCATAAATACCCTGCTCATCTTTGCAGAATGATCACCTTAAACTGGAGCATGCACCAGCCTTTAGTGAACAACTGTTTATCTGCTCTATTATTTGCTTTTTGCTTCTTCTTTTTTTTTGAAGACCTGCAGCCTTCAGGTATAAAACATCAACCTGAGAAGAAGCATCAACCTGCAGGGACCACAGAGCTTAACTCGCGAAACAGTCTGAACCAGTTCCTATAGGAGATAAACACAGCAAGGACCAAACTGAAGCCACAGTGGATGACATCAAAAGCTCACTGAGGTGGAGAAAGGAGGAATTGGGAATTGCAAACAGCTAAGATTATTCCCCAAAAGGAAAACCGACACTGAAAGTTCAGCCTGAGAGAGTTTGGTTGTTGTTGTTTTGAGATGCTGAAAAAGGGAACTCCTCTGACCTCAAGGCAACTTTCTTTAGCCTGAGGCGGAAAAATTGGTCCGACAACACAGTATCAAGGCATCAAACAGGTTATTAAACTAACCCTGCTAAAGATGCTGCATGTGCTGCAGATGAACAGAGTTTGTGGCAATGCTTTGAACAACGGTTTAATACGAAACAACATGAATATTAGACAAGGGTTAGCCTGATCTATTTGTGCTGAGGAAAGCCAGGAAGTGGAGACAAAGCAAGTCAAAGATATGTTATGTTTGGTCACTTACAGTTTGTTGTGGCTCTCTGTGCAACACGTGACGGCACTGATAGAAGAATATGAGAGGATGGATGGTATTGATCAGGCTCCATGGCTGCGTGTTCCCCCGACAGTGACCCTCAGCTATAGTTATGAAGTAAAGCTGAGTCCTGCGTAGGGAGGCCATGATTTACTGGCAGAAATGAGCTAATTATCATAGTGATGGGGGAGAATCTGCTGGGTGTGGTCAGAGCAGTCGATACCTGCTTAAAGACTGTCGCATTGATGATCCATTCCCTCCTTTATGGACCTGGTGGTGTGGTGGTGTCTGACGCTGACACTGACCTCATCTGACAAATGTGAGTTATGGTTGCAACATGCATCATAATGTAAAAAAACAAACAAAATACAAATACTGATGGAACAAGTGAAGAATGTACATCTGTTTGACTGTTTTTTATGACTACAGTGCCACAGCTGATATTATCATGGACAGAGCAGGTGTAGTAATAGTATATTATGTCTAGAAATCCTGATTAATGTCATCTGACAAAATAACCATACCGTACCACACATAATTGAAAGACAAAGATTCAGCAGTGATTTCATAATTAGCATGTACTAGTAGGTAGATGATTCCTGTCATCTCTGGAGGAGTAATGGTTAAATTAGAATATTAGGATGTGTTTTTATAACTGACCAAAAAAAAAAAGTTTAGATCAAATTCATACCAGGACCCCCACCTGAAGCATGACATCATCAGCCTGGGCTACCGTGGAGTTTTACGGCTTCATTTTTACAATCCAAAGTTCACAGTGCAGTGTGCATACAGGGCGTGTGCGTGTGTGTCCATGTCATTTTTCCTACGTTAGTGGCAAAAAATAGGGAAAGTGAAGGCTGAGTGAAGCAGTGCACACATTTCTTATGTTTCATTAATAACTTTCCGTTCTTTAAGAAACTCTTCAAGGCCCAGAGAACACTGTGGCCACTCTGCTTATGTCTAGCAGCCTGTATGCCGGGCTTCTGACCTCCTGACCTCACCTGAAACTAAGACCAACTCATCTATTGGTGAATATGAGATGGATGATGGAAACTGTGTCAGTCCAAAATTGGAAAAGACACTTTCCAACGGGGTGTGAGATGGGGCCCTTAGTTGCTGATGCTTTGAAGAAATATGAACTGTATATGAACTTGATCACAATAGAGCTCAACAGCAGATCACTGGATGACTTCAGCGCTCGCTACGAACCTGCACTCTGCACCTGACATGGTAATCTTTCATTATGCTCCACTTACTTGGCATACAGAGTGAAAATTATGAAGAGGGATTTGTAATCTGATATTTCATCTGAATTCACACTGCCTCTCGCTCCGAAAAATCAAAAGTAACAAATTATGATGTTGATAATTGCTGTTATTAAGATGATGCAAATTGAATAGAGGGCTGCTGCTTCTACTCTGGCCGACAAAGGACGGAGTGACATATGGTGAAAAGGCAGCATCGTATGTGATTTGTGTAAAACAGCGTGCGCGCTACGCACCCAGTGTGTGGTGAGCTATTTTAAACAACCACACAGCATCAGGCTAAGGGCTGTGCTGCTCTTCAGGTGCTCAATAATTAACTGCATGCTGCTCACAGAACGCTGGTGGTGTAGCGGAGGAAGTCAGGCAGAAAGTAGGAGCAGAGTGTGTGAATGTGTGTGTGTGTGTAGCAGGGGGTAACACTGAATATAGCCCTCTTGTCACATGGCTTACTTGTTGCAACATCTGGAAATCAGTCCCTTGTGTTCATTGCCATGCGTGTGTCGCTCTAATGAAGACTTAAGGTGGGATCCTCCATCATTACTTGCGGCGTGCAGGTTTGTGGATACTGATGACTGTGTCCGACATGGAGGAAGTCCCCCAGCACATCAGGATGGGGGGGGGGGGGGGGGGGGGGCAGAGCAGAATCCTGGTAGCCTTTGTGTCGGCATTAAAGTTTCAGGTCGCGTGGGCCTGTTTTACATGACTGCTGATTCCCGACTGATGCTGAGCTGGAAAGCAGCCATGGGCAACAGCATGTCAGACATCAGACCGCTGGTCTCCAGGTGCCACAGTGTCACAAACAAGTGTTGAATTAGACCCAGTGGGACTTGAAAGTACATACGCTAACATCACCCTGATGCTGTTAAAATGGCTGTTGTACACGAGGACTCAAAGGTATGCACTTCCACAGCTTAGGACTGCAAACATGCAGCCACAATGAGACATGCATATCTGCAGCTGGCATGCAGGGGAAAAACCTCCAACTCCAATTAATATGTTGCTGTCGTCAAGTATGGAAGTAATGATAACAAAACATCCGATAATGAGAACAGTAGTACTGCTAGAGACAGAAGCTACCAGACCTGACACTCAAAACAGTTTCAACAGAGAGTGAGACGATGGAGTAGAGTTTCTTCAATGTAGATGGATAATATCTTTGGACCAAAAGGCAGATTATTTATTATTCAACATCTCTTTCTCCTCACTTGCCTCTTAAATTCTTTGCTAAACAGCTTATCTTCATTATTAAGATCTTTGCTCACATTCGCTCCTATAATGATATCTGTGTAGCTGTATCCATTAGACCAAAGCAGATGTTATTCAGGTCATTACTGGAGATTAATGAGGAGTTCATTTACAAAAAAATTGATTTGTTTATTGTATCTGAACAATATTTTACCTGCAGTAGAGAATAAGTGTTATTTGGGCTCATGTTAATGTTGCTCATATGTCGCTAAATTATTTCAGTATTCAGACCTTACCAGTTACATTATTACAGTATGATACTCCTCATGAAGAAAGTTTGCTCTTTTTTTGTAGTTGTTTTATTTTTAAGTCCTATTGAAATGAGTTTATAATGAGTGTAGCAGCCTAAACCCCCATTAGCCTACTTTCAGTCCCTTTTGACTGGCATCTGGCTGAATCTCCCACACACACGCACACCCACACACACGCACACACCCACACACACAGATAAACACAGACACACAAGCGCACCCATACAAGTCTGTACATTAATAGAAGAAATGATATCTCTTCATTAAAAAATCATCTGACTGAATGGACAATCCTGGGCTTTGTGAATAGGTCTCCTCATGACCAAAACCACACCAATGCAATGAAAGAGGAAAAAATGAAACATCCAAATTGCTACTTCAATCTCCAAGAGCTTTGAAGTGCTGTTTTCATCCCATTTTGACCAAAATAAATGTGTATTTTTATTATAGCATGTGTCGGGAGGTTGCTAATGGGTTTGGAATAAAAGACAACATTTTGATTCAGCCAGGCACTGGTGGCACAGAGACCCTTTTTACTTCAGCTCATTTTAAAGCTGGAGCGCCGCTGCTCCCCTATCATTGGTTGATCAAGTCAAAGATGACGACCCACTCAGTGTTAATGCTTGTCTGCAGTTAGAAGTGATCCCCATGAACCAAATCAAAAGCCTGACTCCCTGCTGAATAGATGTAGTGTCTTGCTCTGCTGCCTGCAGTTAGGGATCACAGCAACATGTCCATGTGAAAGGCTGAGGGTGGCCGGCCAAGGCTGCTTTCTCCTCCTCAGGAGCAGACTTCTGTGTTACCGAGGGCACGCTTATTCACGAGCAGGGAAAAGTCAAAGCTGCCAAACAAAGCTGAGGAGCCAGTGAATGGCTACTGTTAGCTGTAAGACTTTCTACACTAATGCAGCCAAAAAATGTCATGAGGTTTCATTGTAGCTGTGAAATAAACATGTCATCTGTTATTCACATGAATTTTGGATAACTTATTAATCAAACAAGAAAAGGCGGTGAACTCCTGCACTTAGAACTTGAACACGTCGTAGATGTAATCTGAATATGGGAGTATGTTTAAACACAGCAGCCTAAGTGGTCAGTAACTAAAACTTACAAACTACCCTTTTAACATTGTGACATTTCTGATAAAGGTTTGGTTTGGTTTGGATTCAGTCAAATAAAATCATGCTTTAAGGACATGCACCATTCCAGTCACAACAAACATAGAAATTATACTGTCACAGTGAGGGCAAAGAAAACTCAGCAACTAAGGTGAACTGACGCAGCCCTTACAGCACTTTACGGAAGCTGTCAAATAAACACAATGGGCAATGGTGTGTTATTTCCCTCCGACATGTGTGAAGATGCATAAAATGGAAATATTCAAAACCTAAACACTATAATGTCCTAATTATTTCCCAATACAGCATGGATTCTTTTGGTTGCTCAGTGACCAAACAGGTAAAACTCTGAATTCCTCAATGAAACAAAAGGGGTGACTGTTATTTTCACATCTAGCAGCAAACTTAAAGCTAAAGTTTCAAACGAACTAACATTAATATAAGATATACACAATATAATCAATAACTATGAATATAACAAAGTACGTAGCCTATTAAAAAAGCTATGGTTGTTTGTGGTCACATTTCTACCTGCAACTTTCAGGGTGGAGGAGGCAGAAGACACTTTCAACAAATGCAAATTGGAAAATTGGACAGTCCACTTAAGATATTCACCTCACCTAATTGTTCTTTTTACTCCTTTTGGTAGATCCATTTCTTACTTACACCACAATCTAATCAACATTTCTCTATACTATTTACAGGCGATATGAGATTCTCATATTCTGACACTTCTAGATAAGTTTGGTTTTACCCAGTTTGTGCATAAACCTCCTTCACCTGATTCCGTCTTGTGGGACAGTGGTTTCTGATTTGACCGTCTCCTCGGTCATCATAATTAATTTTACCCCTGTTTACTGAATTACTTGTGACGCAGGCTACATGTGATGGCGTCTCCTGATGGGTTTTGGTGCGCCGCTGCCAGTTCATGTCTAATGTCCCAGACGGTCACACGCCAGTTTCTATTCCTGCACTGTTCCTTTCGTGGATATATTTCACCCATTGTTGACGATGTCAGCGGCACAGTCACACACTGAAACATGCTCATCCTGCTGCTTGCACAGAGATGATTAACACCAGCGGTTGACTGGCTTTCATGTAAACAATGTCCTCTCACTTATAACACTATTTGCCATTTTGGCAGGGAGCATGGAGCTGATGATGAGAGCTATTTACACTGTTCAAAACTTCCTATTTTATCTGTTGCAGTTTCTGAAGGGCTCTTGAGCTCTCTGTGTTTGTTGAGATGAAAAATGGCAGAGAGTGCCTTCCTCAAGGTCTGTACCGGCTGTTGTCTCAATTTGTCAATCTTGGCATCTTTATACACTACCCAAACCCAAAATGTCAAATGCTGCTTGAAAAGTTACTTCCTCTGCTAGACCGACATAAATTTTGTACCTTTTAGATGGGAAACAAGTAGAGCATAAAGGACATGTACCCCCCCCTCACCCCCACCCTGTCTGTTAAGGGGTTTAATTTATGCCTGTTTCCATGGTAACTATCTTCTTGGTCTTTGCTAAAGCAGTCACCTGACAGAGGTCCATTAGTAACTGTATCGTCTGCCTGTTCAGGAAATGCATGCGTATCAGTGCGACCGGGCCGGTAGTCTAAACAGGGCATCTGTCAGACTGTCATTTTGCCACCTTTAAGTGAAGCTGTTAAGTTTCCTCAGGCAGAGGCTTGGTGGTCATGAGAGATGGGTTCTCTTAAGGCCGGGGGAAACCCTGGGGTAAGTGATGAGGAGTCTGTTTAGTGTCAAAACTAGATGATAGTGTCTGAAAGCTAAGTCAAACTCAGATTGAAGATAACAGACTGTGTACAGAGTCATATCAGAGAGGTAAACCCAGGTTTAAATTGTGTAGTTTCATTCATCTTTATTTTCCAAAAAAACAAAAACACTGTCACAGTAAGTCACTGGATGGCAATTAACAAGTTGTACCTGACTATTTCAAAATGCTTCCGCAAATAATCATCTTTGTTGGGGGGGCAGAATAAAGACTAAACAGGTCCTGCCAAAGTGGATCCGACATCGCTCCAATAGGATAACATCATTTCTGAGTGTCTTACCAAACAGTTTTGGATTTTGTCACTTTAGTAGTGGAAATGTGGTTAGGTCTGAGATGAAGGACTCAAACAGATCAAAGTCAGGCAAATGTAGGCTATGGGTCTGTATTTAACAATAGACGCTGAGCTCATGTGTTGGGCTCTTAACTTCAACAGACCTTGTGTGAAAGCTGCTACAATCACTCCTGTCCTGCAGTATCAATACAATTAATATCTGTATACTTTTCACTTAAGCTAGCCTATAATAAACCATAAATTCTGATGAACATACTGAATAAGCCACATTTCATAGAAAGGCATATTCTGGTTTTTGGACTTAAATTAATTTGTTCTCTTTATTTACTGCACCCTCTACCCTCAGCGGTACACTGGTGATCTAATCTTGTGTATCTCCTTGAAAAGCACTAACTCTCTCAGGCTGATGCATTCAGCGTCTCATAATTATTCTGCCCGAGCGTAGTGGACAAAGAGAAAACCGAAGTGCTGCCTGAAGCACACATAATATCTGCTTCACCTGCTGAAGATGGAGAAATAACTGATCATTGTTTCATTAGAACAGCAGCAAGCCAGACAGAGGTTATTTATTCCTGCCGGCCGATCCTCAACAAGTGTTAATCATCATTATGGCGACTGATAAATAAGACCAAATGAGATGTCTTACGACTTCGACAAACTTGTCTCACACTCTTTCTCTGCAGCTGCTCATTTCACTGCCCCAGAGTGGAATATAAACTCCATCAGCTTCAGATCTTAGTCTGATGACAAATCAGCAGGAGCCTCAACAAGTCACACTGTGTTGTGATGAATAAATCCAGTGTTTATGGGAGAGTAAATCATATCATTATTATACTGAACTCCATCCCCGAAGTCCTCAGATTCAGTCCTTGCTCAGTAGTTTTGAAACTCAGTAAACAGTTGAGTTTTATCACTGTTTTGTTATTAGAGGTCAGCTCAGAAACATATACAAGCTAAATCTGTAAACTAAACAACAGCAGACGCAGCCAAGACAGAGTCAGCATGGAGGAGTGTTTGTGTTTAGGATGTGATCTGACATGTGACGGGCCTGTTTTCTGTACATGGCAGATGCTCTGTGTTAGGATCCCCATTACTGCAGCATGCTGCAGCTATTCTTACTGGGGTCAGACTACTATTAGAAAATTATATGATTTGTTAATATATAACAAAAGAAAACAATATGATATAATAATAATAATAATACAATCAATATCAATACAATTGATCAATCAATTAGTGGTTGATTGGGCAAACAAAACATTATCTTTCTTTACTGTTTTATAAGTTATTTGTGTGTTGTTCTAAGATGGGAAAACATTTGGTGATCAAAGGTTAAAGGTTGTGGTCATTGTGACCTCACAAAATGCAGACATTCAAGACTTAGTATTTATATGACCCTGGATTTTTATATGACCCTGGATTTCTATTTAGAACAAAATGAGATTTCAGCTTCCAAACTAGTAAAAATGTCCTAAACCATTTAATTGTACCAGTGGCATGAGTTCAGCAGAGGAAACCAGGTCTGTTGAAAAACTGTAACCCCAACAAAGACTGTTGCTGTAAGGGTTCTCTCAGTGTTGCAGTCTAGGAGGAGTTAAGCTTCAAGTCACACACAGCTGAACTGAAATCAGCCTACTGTCGTAAACGTGTCAGGCTGATTTGTGATTCCAGCAGCCAGCACCATGTGATTTGGTGGGAGGGCACCAAGTTTGAAAAACATATACACCACTCATGTGGCTTATGCTGCAAACAAACACCCATACAACATCAATTAGTGCTCAATGAATATGAGTTAATGAGCAGCTCTGAGTGAAAGAGCACCACCACACTTCAGAATAATGGCTGCTGTCTGCAGCAACAAACAACAGCCAGTTAGTCACGCTGTCGCTGCTGCTACTCACAAAAACTCTATTGTTACATAAGCACTAGTATGACAGTTATCGTTCTTATGCACAGTGTTGTCTGACAGCTAATATGAAGGAAAGAAAAAAATATATAAATAGTTAATGGACTAAACCTCTGACAGTGTGTTAAGGTGGAATCACACACACTATAACATTTAAAGGAACAGTGTCAGTCAACAAAGTGGCTAACTCCACGTCAGCAATATGTAGGCCGACTAAAAACTGCAGTTTCCCTAATGACCACTAGTGGCTGGCCCCACTCTGAGTAAGTCTCAATAGACCTGCGTGTTGCCCAATTTAGTTTTCTTTTTTTTAAAATATATTTTGGTGCATTTTTGCCTCACAACTGATAGGATAGTGGAGAGAGACTGGGGGGGTGACACACAGTACAGACGGGCACAGTTGGAGGAAAATCACGACAATCACACTGGGCATTGCCAACTGTTTATACAACTCACCTGTTCACATTTCATTGAACTGAGGGTGTGGTGTCTTTGAGTGACCGGTGTTTGACCATGTGTTTATCACAAACTGGTATGGTATATATATAGACCCATGTTTCAACTTCATACTTGGCCCACCCCTTTGCCCATTTTGGGGTTAGCCACGACTTCAGCAACATTTATAAACCTGTAGATGCCGTCACTGATGCTTCATCAGTCTGTGGTGTTGATCATACAGCAAACAGATGAGAAGGTTTTTTACCCTGACAGATATAAAAGACATACAGTTGAACACCATCAACATAAAAGTGGTAATTTTTCCTATATGTAAGGGAAGCATTGTACAATAATAGTATATGAACCCAAGAGAGAGCCCTGAGGCACACCATTTTCAGTTTCAGCATTAGGATGAACTAGAGCTGTGATGGCATCAACTCGGTGGCCCAGGTTTCATCAGTCATGGAAACATAGCAGTTTGATTGGTTTATGCTAGTTCTTGAGTCAGCTCTGAACAAGTAACCGCACCCCAGGATGACTTACGATTGGGTGTGAGGCAAGAGGACAAATGGCCGTGTCCTGAGTGATTGCACTGACAGAGGTAATCTGTTTTCTACCAAACTGAGCATCGGATAATTTTTTCTTTTTTATCTCTTTATTTTTGGATACCATCCCAAAGGTAATCTTTTTGTTTGCTTTGTGGCATGGAACATGGTTTTTACAGCTGACATATGTTTACTTGAGTGAGCGATCATTTTATTTCACAGATTAATTTAAATCCAAGCGGCCAGTGTCTAAAATCCTTCATCCAATATGAGACCAAAAGCTGGACCCATTATGAAGACCATGATCTTTTAGGTTTCTAAGCATCTAATTCACAGGATTATGGTTTCTCTCAGCCACCTTCACTGTCCATTAAATTAAACACCACATGTCTTGTTACTATTATGGTTATATAATCTATTTTACTTTTTCTTTTTGTTCATATTTTTGCTGCTAGCTTGGTAGCTGTTGACAAGTTGCTACAGTAATAGTATGGTTATGTTATCTTTTTACCTGAATGTGTGTTCTTCAATCATTTAAACGCAGCAGTTTTTCAGTTGGGATCATTTAACTCATATTTGTCAGATTGTACTGAAATGTAGCTTATGTCGATGCTGTGTTACTTGATTAATATAAGACTATGACTAAAAACAGTAAAGCAAAAACAAAGACATTAAACTACCTATGACACCACTGCCTGAATTGTGCATTATCATCAGAGAGTATGGACAGTTCTGAGTTTTTTTTTTGTTTTTTTTTTTTACTTGTCTACAAGGTGCTGATGTATCTGCAGGCACTTCCATGGTAACCAAAATGACACTCCATTATGGTAAGAAAGGTATCGTGAGTTAATAAAACGCTGCTGAAAATAACTGAATTATGTGCAGTGTCACAAAGGTTGTAAATTTTGATGAGTCCAGCTTTGTCACAGTTCAAGCAAATAGCAGACAGCGACATGTGTCGGGGAAGCAGACCCAGTATATTCTAAATGTGACCTACAGTTGGTGCCCTGGTCAAAAAAGACTCCTGTATTTTTTTTAACAGCATAATTATTACATTACATTTTATTTGCTTTCTGTGTTAGTTATGATTCTCTGTGAAGACAACCTGAGCCTTGAGTCTCTTTTGGGAAATGAAGTCCTGATCAATAATGAGGAAGCTCCAATGACAATAACAACCAACAAGAGAAAATATAACAAAAACTACACAAGTTCCTCAACCTCAGTGTTCACTCAGTGCACCAGGATAACAAAACCCAAAGAGAATTTTAGAAATATTATCAAATTCAATTAAAAGGAAAAACTAAATCATTATAATGAAACTTTGTCCAGACTGACTGACCTGAAGGTTCACCATTCAACAAGCTAAGGACCCTGATCACACAGCCAAGACAACACAGGAGCATCTCAGGGGCAATTCTGTGAATCTCCTTGAGTGGCTCAGCCAGAGACTTGAATGTCCAATATCGGAAGAGACCTGAACATGTCTGTCCAGTGACATCCCCGTCATTCTGACAATCTTCAGTGAAAATGCACAAATCCAAAAAGATTAGAGGCTATGTTAAAAAAATAAACACATAATTTTCAGAAAATTATGCATTCTATTTGTCACAGGGCTTTGAGTATAAATGGCTGAAAAATGCTTTTTTTAAAAATATTTTTTTAGTATGAGACTGCAACATAACACAATGAAATAAGTGATGGGGTCTGAATACTTTCTGAATGCAATGCATTTCACCATATACAGGGATGTGATTAGCTACTTGAGAGACATGTACAACCACCTGAGGTAAAGATTATGAAAACAGTAAATCTTCTGTCATGTCAATAGATAACTAATATTTGATATTTTGTCAAATTACTACCATAGTCTGTAGAACATCATGGAGTTCAAAGAGCCAGGCCAGGCCAAAAGAGCCTGACATGCTGAGCTGTGCTAGTATTTGGTGAGTGAAATGGATGATAATACAGTAATTATTCACAGAGAGATGAACCGTTCCAATTGTTAATAGTTTGGTTTAACTAGTATTTGTATTTCTATTAAAAAATTATAAATTTGAAATCTGCCTCTGAAAAAATCTGCTACCAGGACAGAATGTCACTTAGCCTATTGTTGTTTTCCAACATAAAAAACAGATATCGGTGTTATATGTTAATTATATTATATATTATTAGGCCCTATATTACATTATATTATTTTATGCATAAAGTAGGCTATTGGACATGGACAGGGTCCTGTTTTAGCTTTGATGACTGATTTTTCAGGGGGGTCCATGAAAGTGGAAGGTCTGTGAAAATTCACTTACAGGAGTTGTGAGATGGCAGAAAACTGACCTGAGGATGATGGTGTTTGACAGGAAGCTGCATCTGGCTTCAGTAGGGTATCACCCAAGTACCACACTGTTTCAACAAATTCAATAGGCTATGCTTTAATTCAGATGTGATCAAATTGAAAGAAAAAAAAACGATTTCCTTGTGACAGGGACTGCGTCAGATTCTCATCTTTTCCCGCTATCCATGACGCTTTGGAGGCGTCGTCCTGCGTCCATCTGACTCCTGTGATGAGATTAGAAACCGGACTTAATCCCTGCTCACACTGCGCTTTTTCCAATATTACTAATGTATATTCTATTGGCTGAATTTGACAGATGTCTAAACCTCGTCAATCCCCACCGCGTGATACTCGCACTGCTGCTCACGCGCGCTCCTCTCTGGATATTATCTAAAGACTGAGGGCGGGAAACAGGTTGACGTGCCAGGACCATGAATTCGGGTCATAACCTACATTTTTCACGGTGGAAAATTCAGTGTAATAAACTGCGAACGCATTTTCAGTATAACAGAATAATGTTACATAAGGCCTATTTTTAAATGATTTTAGCCAACTGCAATCAATTCGCCATTGTTTTTTCTGTTACATTCTTGCAATGATAGCAAAATAATAATAAGAAGAAGCATAATAAATTTCACAACAATAGGCTACTTAAAGTAAATTGTCAGGGATGCCCTGTTTATTGTAATTTAATTAATTTTCATTAGCTATTATTGTTGATTTTCCTGCTCTTCTCTGGCTGTGGCTGTGCTGTGTCACCACACACATCCCAATCCAAGCAAGACACACACCATCATCCATATAGACAACAGTAAGCCGGCCTGCAGGCTTCAGACAGCAGGAGAGGAGAATCTCAACAGTCCTGAAGCTTCAGCTCTTGATCCAGTCCTCATGCCGTGACAGCCTGCTGTCCTCTGACCATACATACTGTGCTGACACCGGGATCAGTCTGGTCTGTATCGGCTGGATCAACTTCACATAAAACCACTGTTGAAAAGTCAACGCTGGAGGAGTGCGGAGGAGCAGAGCGGGCCAGCACCGAGATCCGGACCAAGAACAGACAGGACCAAGAGCCGGACAGGCAGTCAAGTTGCTCTGTAACTTCACTCTGCAGGCTGGGAGTCAGATTAGTGAGAGGACGCTGTGTGATAACAACAGAGGTGCAGACTGTTGCTCGCTGCTGGTGTGTCAGGACCACGGTCACATGGTGGCTGCAAGCGTCACTGCTCTGTGATCGGTGTGTGGAGCTCTACTGACCTCTGCTGAACAAACACTGGCACTGCAAATCCAGCTGTTTTTGGCTCAATTGGAAACTTCATCTTCACATCTTAATGATAATTCATAATTTCTTTAAGATACAACTTTTGCAGTGGAAAACAAATAAACAAGAAAAACAATACTGTTGTTATATTACGGCTACCTGATTTGGATCTCTAATCTCTGTTTTCAGTAAGAAGGAGGGAGCATGTTTTTTGAAGTGGGTGCATTTCTTTCCCTCTGAACCCAGATTCGTCAGACAATAACCTGAGTCTCTCAGCATAGACTGAATAGTAGGCTATCTGCAGAGGTCTTAAGGGGATCTGGACCGGACAATGACTTCTTCAACATGTCTCCGTCTAGAGAGACTGGGGCCAGGCATTCTTTTTCTTCTTCTTTTTCAGGGGCCAAGTGCAACCATGTCTGGGATTCAGCCCCAGGCGCCAGTCCCCCACCTCACAAGAGAGACAGTGGCCAGGTCGAATAATAAACTCTTCTTTTGCTGACCAAGGCAAAAAAAATCAACAACAACCTATAAGGCCACATTGCCCTGACTGGGAAACATCCAACCTCTCAATCAATGACACACTGAGCTATGCAGCTGATATTAAAGGGATAGTTCACCCAAAATTCAAATTTCACTCATTATCTACTCACCCTCATGTCGACTAAGAGCTGTGAGAATTTTCAGAGTCCTCTGTTCCTTCTCTGAGTTACGGGGGGGTCCACGCAGCAGTATTTGTCCATATAATGGTTGTCAATGGACACCATTTTTCTTTGTCCAAAAAGACACACCAAAAAACATTCAAATACCTCCATACTGCTCGTCTGTAATGTCCCTCTTGTATTGAAGCCCCGACATGAGAAATTGTTCCGCCGGTCAGTGCAAATCACGAGGGAATTGCACTGACACAGGAAGAGCAGTGAACTGAGACACTGGGAGCTTCCGCTACAAACAAGCTTAAAATATAGACTTATTTAATTTTTTTCGGAACAATTTCTCATGTGGGGGCTTCAATACAAGAGGGACATTACAGACGAGCAGTATGAAGGTATTTGGATGTTTTTTGGTGTGTCTTTTTGGACGAAGAAACCTGGTGTCCATTGACAACCATTATATGGACGAAGACTGCTGCGTGGACCCCCCCCCCCCCCAACTCAGAGAAAAGAGAGAGAAGGAACGGAGGACTCACAGCTCTTAGTCGACATGAGGGTGAGTAGATAATGAGTGAAATTTGAGTTTTGGGTGAACTATCCCTTTAAGTTTCCAGGTCAATACTTACAGTTCTTCATAAAGAAACAAACCTGTGACTGGTTGGAGCAGTGCACAAGAGGAACCCCAACAAACCACTTTACTTGGAGTGAGCGGTTAAAGTGTGTCCCATCCCATGAGCTGTGGCCCTTGTGCACAGCATCCCCAGTTTATCCCATTTATTGGGTGTTTCCTCTCAATTTCCCATCATACCTTCCCTTGTGATATGGGCTATATGTAAGCAGGTAAAATCACAAGGGCAACCGCTGAGGCCAGGCTGACTAGCTATTGAAACATCTTTTGTGGTGTTTTGTTTGTTTGTTATTATTATTATCTACTCTCATACACACATTCATCCAGCACAGAAGCCATAATCATCCATCCATGTAAAGTGGGATGATTTTCATGTTGGTTGTTGTTGTTCCCCCAGTGGCCGTCTGGGGGCGCTATAAGACATGTGATGGACTGAGGGTACTCTGCAGCTGAAAGTGAAACTTATGAGTAGACGGATCAACGGTGAGTCCAAAAGAAGCAGCAGCATGTCTGCATCTGGAGGGAAACTGTGCATCACGGAGGTGGGTTTATCACGACAATAGTACGTTTTACCTTTAGTTTGACAGACTGAGGGTAGTTGAGCTGTGGGAGGTGAGGGAGAGCAAAAACCGTGAAGGTCGAGTTTTATCCAGTTTTCTGTTTATCTGTCAAACTGCTGCCGAGTAGCCTATCTCTGAATGAGAGCAGACCTGGGCTGTTATTTAACATTTTAATGTTTGATTTAGTCGCGGAAATAAACTCTTAGGTGGGAGTTTTTTCCGTAGAAATGCGCTGCTTTGGTAACATAAATAAACATCCGATTTGGACGGTTACCCTTCAAAATAAAAGTCTGTCAATAAAGTGGACGATTGCGCTCTACAGTCGATGTTGTCTATCGTGTATAGAATTAGATCTGTAACGATCTACATCCCGTAAATCTGTAAATATATGACTATTCTTTAAGGGGAATCCTATTTTGCAATTGATTTTTGGAGACCTTTATTTTCAAATACTATGTCTTTCCTCTTTGAATCTGCGAGTTAACCACGCCCCCTCATTTTGTCAGCAACAGGTGGAACAAACAGTGACAAAGACGATTTTTTAAGTATCTTTGGTTGAAATTAAAAGTCAGCAACTAAACCAGCACCTGATAATGGTGACAGTAAACATTCATGCTAGATTTTATACACTAATAGGCTATGTCCAACCTACAAAAACTAGTAGTTTCCTCTATCTTTCATTTATTCTTTATAATTGAATGTATTTTTCCAAAATAAGACATCATTGACAGGCAACCAATGACATGGAGTGTTAAAACTGATCTCTCTGGTTTGGTGTGTAAGAACACAACCTGCTAAACAATATAGACCATAGGTCAAGATGGTTTTGGTCATTTTTATGTGGATTACTTATTCATTTTGAATCTACAGTAGCCTAATCCCGATTGCTTTGGACTAAACCCCTCAGACCTGTTAAGATGTTCCAGTACTCAGTTCAACTTCCACACTATGGAGATGGTAAACTTGTGCTTTCATATGTTTTTGCAGGTCATTACAGACATCACTGCCACCATTGATGAAGCTGATTACAAAGACAAGGTGGGATTAGCTAAAATTCTTCAGTATTTCAACACTAAGAAAAAAGGGTCCTGCTTCAAGGTGAGAGGAACCTATGCGGAAATGGAGCATCTTTCGAACATGCTGTCTGCACTGAAACACCAGCTCAGTCCTGACACACGTGGACAAACAAGTCATCAACACAGTGTCAGATCTGTAGATGTGTCCTTGGTCGTCATGAACTACATTCGGGAGAAATGCCCAAAAGAACTTGACAAAATAAAGGATGATGGTTTTATCATTGACATACAGCCTGACCTCAGAAGTCAGGTCAAAGCTCAGCTGACTGTCAGACCAGAGCATGTTTCCATGAATCCTGTTCACGTTGACTTTGCCAGACAGAGGTTCATCTCCTTCTACCAGAGAACGGCGTCTGACCTACAGGTCACATCGGTCCGTGTCAGACCACAGCACGACAGAAGCCTTCAGAGGAAGTTTTCACGTCTCCTCTTTGAACGTCAAAACGAGAAAGAGCTAAAAGTGACTGGGCCTTTTATGCACATTGCTAAATTAGAAGAGTATCTTAATAATACACGGAGTCCAAGCAAGAGCCCAGTGAACAAAGGTCCAGCGAGCAGCAGAACAATGAGCCCAGCGAGCAGCAAAACAATGAGCCCTGCACCGACACACAGCAAAGATCCTGAGGATGAAACATGTCCGATCTGTATGGAACCAATAGTAAAAACAAAGAAGACAACACTGAGGTGTAAACATTCCTTCTGCAAAGACTGCCTGAAAACTGCTTTCGCCTACAAGCCCGTCTGCCCGACCTGTGGACAGTTGTACGGCACGCTGACAGGGACGCAGCCCGATGGAGGCCAGATGACTGTCACCAAAAATAATACACCTCTTCCTGGATACAAGGAATATGGAACAATAACTGTCAATTACTACATTCCAAGTGGCAGACAAAAGGTAAGCCTCTACATCAATACAAGGATCTATTTTCATTTTAAGCAGCAACAACAGGTTTGTTTTTTTCCCCAGCTGGGCCATTGAAAGCAATCATGAAAGTTTAGTTGATTTGCCATACAAATTATTGCAATTTATGGTTTAATTGTCTATTTTCTGGTCATTTTATGCCACTATTATCATATAAGCTTACACATAATTTAGTAATGAACATATTATGAATAGGAAGAGCCATTTATTGGCTTTGCAACTAAACCCAACCTCAAATGGTGGAAAACGGATGGGGGGGAAATAGTGATGTAAATATGACATTTCTGTCCAGCCGTTTTTATACAGATAAAGGGAAATGATATTAACGATTATGAAAAATAATTGCAGTTCAAATAATCGCGATCAGGTGATCATGTAGTAATAACAGGCCTAATACATGATTTTAAAATTACAAAATTGTCACATTTTGTTGTCTTCAATTCCCACACATATATGCACAATCTGTGGTCCCACAATAACATCCAGCTGTGCAGAACATCATGAAACAGCCAGAGCTTGACTCTGACTGTGTGTGTGCGTGTGTGTGCAGGAGGAGCATCCTAACCCTGGTCAGCCGTATGAAGGTGTGTCCCGTACAGCCTATTTCCCAGACTCCTCAGAGGGCAGAAGGATCGTCCAACTGCTGAGACGAGCCTTCGATCAGAAACTCATCTTCACCGTGGGTCGGTCAACCACCAGCGGCAGGAATAACACGGTCACTTGGAATGATATTCACCACAAAACGTCCACACATGGAGGACCAACTCAGTAAGGAATCTTTACATACTGTATATAAGTCAGACTAAAAGTATGTCCATATGAATTCATTGAATGTCATTGTGTTTTCAGCTATGGATACCCAGACCCTGACTATCTGAGTCGCGTTCAGGACGAACTGAAAGTCAAGGGAATTGAATGAGTCGACACATGAATGCACTAAAATGATGTATGAAGTTCCACTTTTGTATATCTTCTACAGTTGTAAAAAAAATACAATAAGATTTTGTAGATTATGACACAGATTGACCAAAAAGACGCTTCTTTAACTTAATTTTAAGTCTTAGATAATGATACATTAGTCAACCATAGTCTCATCTGTTGTTTTCTGTTATTATCCTTCATTCCTCAAGTCATCTCTTGTGTTTGTTTTATTTCTTTTCATTTTTTTCCACTAAATGTTGATATTTGTTAATGAAAAATTCCAAATGGTCTGTTCAAAGTTAAATTTCATGATGTTGTAGCAGTTGTTGTATAGCATCTATTTAAAATTTGTACTACATTGACGAAATCAATAAAAGAAAAGTTTTTTAATCTAAATTATTGAATGTATTTCTTTTAACAGTTATACGTATATATGTATTTGTATTACAGTTTACAGAAGACACCCACAAATATTTCATTCAATAGTTTAAAAAAAATCTTATGAAACATATCAATGGCAACAAAAACTGGATGACTTGTTAAAAGACTCCATTCAAGCATCACAATGCAGCCTCCAGCAAAGGATTCTTGGAGTATGTAAAGAAGTGATGGGACATCTGTAAATCGTGTTGGCTATTATTGAGGCAGTAACGTGATAATATCGGAGCTGCACAGAGTAGTTAAATAGAATGTTTAGATTAATCAGTGAGATGTCATACTATGGAACACGGCACACAATGAGAGATTCTATTGGTTCCGTTCACCTGTTGACTGCCCAGAGTTCAGAACGCTCATGACCTCAGACAGGAAAACGTTGAGTTTCCATTTTCAGATAACCAGACCATCAGTGAACGCAGCACGTAAGTACTGAAATTACAAGGATTTTAGAATAGTCAGAATTCATGTCCTTCCCTATAAAATGTATGAAAAGCAGCTTCCTGATAATGTTACAGGTTCATTATCAGAGAGAATCACAGTGACAAGATCACATCAACGTCATGGATCTCAATGCAGAATTTGATCAAGTCATCCAGCGGATGGACTGGGGTGAGGTTATTGATAGAGTGAAGGCCATGGTAGCTGACATGGTGATGGGAGATACACCCTACCCTTCCCCCCTGCTGCCCATGGACACTCTCCCTGCTGAGATGTGGTTCTTCCCCCAACCTCAGTCAGTAGACGGACAGTGTTTTGGATTTACCTCTCATGCAGCAGCTCCATACAGTTCTGGCCACAATGTTCACGCTGCTCCCATCATCCCCCTGGAAATACAGAGTAAGACGACTGTGATACAGCAAACTCAAGTGTACAGACAGAAACAGGTAAGACACCAATGAGAAAGTGACACATTTTAGAACAGGGTTTCAGGTTAAATTGAACTGCATGTTAATTGGATTTTCTCTGTGTGTTGTGAGTCATTGCGACACAGGCTTCACAGTCTGACAGCAGTCTCTTAAGTCTATTAAAAGATCATCTCTTAAACAGTAGTGACTGAAACGGCCACTGCTGAGGTTTGAAATAAATAGTCATGGAGTTATTGTGAATGTTTGTACAGAGGGTTTGAGTCCACAAAACAACTTCAATGGGTCAATGAGACAAAAAACTGATGTCTGATGATGATGTTGTTGTTGTTGATGATGATGATCATGATGCAGTTTGTCTAATCACCTGTACTGTTTGTGTTTCCAGTATCACAACATACCAGTGACAAGGCTCCCTGAAACCATGAGGGAGACCATGATTCCCGTTGGAATATTGTAAGTAACAGATACATAACTGCAAACACATACACAAACGCATGCATGCACTTCATCTGCAAATACACTTTCTCTCTTATCTAATGTGTGTGTCTGGTGATGTAGGAATGGAGAAGTGGTGTATGGACCTCCCACGGTCCCACCTGTTCCCCCTCCTCCAGTGCAGGGACCGAGGCTCTCTGGAGGCACGATGGAGAAGATGGTTCCCATCGGAGAACTGTAAGAAACAGCAAACACACACACACACACACAAATGCACACATCAGTGAGACTGTCTTCATCTGCAAACACACCTTTTCTCTTCTCTAATGTGTGTGTCTGGTGTTGCTCACTTAGGAACGGAGTGAAGGTGTATGGACTTCCAGGAGTCCCACCTGTTTCCCCTGCTGCTCCTCCAGTGACCTGCTCCAACCTACAGTACGTCGTCACACTGACTGAGCTCATCAACACTCTCCTGTCTCTAACTTGTCCACCCAGATCCTCATCCACTTCTATTGGTTGTTTTCCCTCACAGTTTTCCCCAGTGGTGCTTCATGCTCTTCTTCTGTTCACTGTTTCCCACAGAACGCAAAAACCTATGAAGCAAGAAGACGACGGGCGACCACATGTCAAGAAGCCGCCCAACGCCTTCATGATTTTCAGGAGGGAACAAAGTTCAAATGTTGCTGCGGAATTGAACATCAAGTACGCTGTGGCAGTCAACACCGCCCTTGGAGAGAGGGTGAGTGTGTTTAAGACACTCAGTATCACACACACTTAATTAGGTTACAGTGTGGTCAAAGATTTCCTGCATTGATGAGTGCTTTAGACAAATCCTCACAGTAATTTTAAAGAAACCAATGTGAACTTGTCATGTGACCAGAGAAACAGCCTAGTATATCCAGCATTTTGCCTTGCAGAGTCTCTTAATGTTTCCATGCTTGTGTCTGTGCACTATAGTCGGTCTGCAGCTGCATGCAGTTGTGTGCCACTATGTAGGCTACTGACAGTTTGTTGTTGTGTGACCACAGTGGAACTCTCTGTCAAAGGAGCAGAGGGATGTATACTATAGGAAAGCAGATTACGAGGAGCTGCTCCACACCCTCCGTTACCCAGACTGGTCCTATAGCGACAACTACGTGTGTGCACTCTACTCACTACATGTTAATATTATGACACTGGAAGATACAACACAGCCACTGGGTTCACTGTTTGTAGATCATGTTGGATCTCATGTGTTTGTTTTCGCGTAAGGGCAAAATGAAGAAAGGGGTGAGAAGAAAGGCTCCTGCTACAGCTGGAGGTGAGACAACATTTCAGAACCTCCGTTACTCTGCAGCTCAAACTGAATTGTGTTATTTTTCATGTCAGGATCTAAAAGTTGCAGGTTGAAGAGGCAGCATCTGGTTTGAAGAGTTTGTTCTGAATATCTCTGAATTTGTTGTTGCAGCGTCTGACCCAGAGGTCACACAGGAAGCCAAGAGGACGTGTAGGACAGCAGTGGAGACAGCCCTGATGGAGGCGTCCTCCTCACTGGTCCTCCCCGCTCTCCCCTTCTTCACATCTGTCAGACCCAGTCTTTCTCCCTGGTCCGGCTTTGCCACCATTCCTCCTTTGAGAGAAGGGGACACATTTATATAAAACGCAAAGAATTATTTTATACTATTTATTTGTATAGATGTGTCCTTTTATATGTATATAAAATAAAATAATAAATGAAAAAACAAAAAAGCACATCTCATCTTTGTTGTCGAGACATAGCTCAGTTCACCTGTGTCAAAGCAGTTGTTCAGTCTGTGTTCTGATCTCCTGTTACCCTCTATATACATGTAGTATATAAACTTTGTGTACTCACCCAAGCCTTTCTTGTACTCAACATATGAAATTAAATCTCAGTAACCTTTTAATGAAACTACGGAGGATGATCATTGGTCCAGGTGTGGAGACCTGCAACAACAAATATGCACATACAGCACATTTAAAATTAAAAACAAACTCCACTATGAAGCTGGTGAAGATGCAGTCACTTATCTTGAGTTTCACATGTTAGTAAAAGTTAGTAAAAAAAAAAAAAAAAATCCTATTACATAAACAGAGATTTGATGAGTTAATAAAATAAAACTAAAGTGAAACATGCAATAACTAAGCCGAAAAAAGTTTGGTTCAAGTTTTGTGAGTTTCAAATCAAATAAAAATTAAAATCAGTTGTATGATCAGGCACTTCCAAGCTCTTGGTTTATTTTCCAGGGTCAAAGAAAGTACACAGATTAGAGGTCCCTTTATTTAGATAACATATAATCTTTCATATTTAGTCCACAATATGAGGTGATGCATAAAACTGTTGCCCACCTCTTCTCTCTCCCCACAGTCACCATCTAATCTCTCCCAGCTCTCTGCTACATACAGCACCTGAAGGAGGCGCTCTGTAATGAGCAACGTCTTTCACAAAGATCCATGAGCTTCGTTAGCAAAAATCTGTGTTAAAGCAAAGAACATTTGAACAAATGCGAAAATAAAATTCAGAAAATTGAGGCAATATGAAATTAAGAGCGAGGTTCATAGTGACAAGGCTTTGTTGAATGTTTGAGCACAATGTCCGACATGTGAAAGACAGTGCAGCTGAGCCACGGTTCTGCAGAGGTGACAGTGTGAATTTGTGCCTGATACAAATACACAAGTATATACATCAACATCTGGAATGTGAGCCCGTCTTCTGGTTCTTCTGATCGCACACAGATTCTTTAGATGCAGTGGATTTATCTTGAGGAAATACACTTGGTTGCCATCAAAGATCAGCAAGTATTTTGTCTCTGTGCTTCCAGCACATTGACAGGTCTGGAACTGAGGCAGACGGACAGGGAGCTGGGGAAACTGCAAACTTAGCTGTAGCCTTGCTGCTTAAACCATGAGCTGTAGCCACCAGATTGTACTTACTAGTACAGGGCCTGAGCAAGCATTGGTCCAATGCTCCGTTCAAACAGATCTTGTTAAGTTTCTGTATGTTCTCTATGTTATAATAATGTACATGAGACAGTTTGGGAATTTGCTGTTCTACGTTTTTTGTTTATATCCGTTATAAGACTTTTTGTCTCTAAACTGACCCAGACTTGGAAAAGCTGAGGAGAAAATCCTCATAAATGCCTTGCTGCTGTGTTAAGCACCATCAATTACCTCGATTTTGATTAGATTTCAACAACTGTAGCTCACAAAGTTTAGCTGGCACTGACTGGCTCTGCTTTCCTGTTTCTGCTTCCACCACTAAATCTCAGTTTAATCCTCAACAGCCAAATCACACAAGCAATATCAGCCCCAGTCTGGGTCCTCCATCAAAAATGTTTTGATGTGAATTAAAATCAGGACATTTTTTTGAAGTAGTTCAATCTAAAATCACTATTTATGTCAGAAGGCTTCATTTATTTAATTTATGCTTTGGAGCGCATTTCAGCGTTAGTGTGTAAATGTGCGGTCTGCCTCATCGAACAGCCTGGCAGCAGCGCTGTTATTCCCTCCTAAAAGTTTCGGAGGGAGCTTCACCCTCAAATCCAATGAGAGAAGGCCAAAGTCAGAGGGGGCGGGAGCTCACTGAGGCTTCAAGCTAGCATTAACTGCTGGAAGACGCCACTGTGGCTGATTTGGAAGGGTAGTTAGCTCCTGACTCCTGCATCAGCTGAGACAGTGAAGTGGAAGGGGGGTGTGTGGAGGGCTGGGCGGTACCTCACGGAGCAGGGAGAGGGAGGGTTGGACAGAGCAGAGTGTTTTGCTAGCGTTTGCTTGATTCCCAGGAGCTTTACTGAAGTATACCAGTATAACCATTTATATTTAGCATTATTTATTTTTCCTTCACCGTCTCGTAACTATCACCTGTACGCGTTGGTGTGCGTCTCATGATGTCGGCCGTGTTTCACTCATGTTAAACATTAAATGGAGATGAGGTCTAAGTAACTGATAATAAAGTCATACAAGTCAGCAATCCATCCACCTGGAACTGTTTATAGCTTCCATGCATCTGTAGACTTTGACCTTTTGTCCCGTTTCACAAATTCAACCATCTACCACAAACGTTCAGGTGGAGCGGAGGCGTTTAAGAAAATCATCATCCTTTGCATCCATTATAGGTCGGGTGACGCATACTCTTTAAATTGTGGTTGGACCCCCTCCTTCTGGTGAATGAGCTGCATCAGTGTGACCCCTCTCCCTGCACAGGATAAGCAGGTGTATGTGATAGAGGGATGGGATGGATTCAGAGGCACCAACAGAGTCAGACTTAAGGATCTGCCTCCCAGTCAATGAATACATCACATCCTTGAAAGCACCGCCACCACCGCCACATACAAAGATGTCCACATGGTTACCGTATTCAGGTGTGTCAGGGTGGAAACTCCAAGTCGGTTCTGCCGTACACTCTGTACCTCTAACTGTTACAGATATAAAGATTTACCAGATAGAAAACAAAAAGAGGATATGAATCAACATCTTGATTTCAGCTCCACCAACATCATCGACTCCCACTTCTTTCAAAGTTCCATATTATTATCATTATTTCTTTTCTTTTTTTTTAGCAAAAGTGAACACATAAATGACATATGAGGAGGGAGGAGGGGGAGCAGGGGGGGGGTATGAAGGATCAACAAGGACAGTTATCTGGGAGGGTGAGGAGGATGAGGTGGGTCGGGGGGGCAAGGAAAGAGGGCAGCCCATTCCAAAAGTCCAGGCAGGGGGGTAAACTGTAAGTCAGTCAAGTCACCATGTTGGGGTCAGTTCTGTGATTTCCATCCCAACGTACAATGCCACTTGAATGCCGCAACTGCTCGCTGTCCTCTTTTGACAAAGTAGCCTCATTTGGTGAAGGCGGCCACCACGGCCCATAACAGCTCGTTGGTGTTGGCTTTCATGCTCTCCCCCTCGGGCTCCAGTTCCAGCAGCAGCCGCACTCTCTTCATGGCCAGGTCGTATTGGTCGTCTAGCAGCGGGGCGAAGGCATTTTCCAGGACGTCGGAGGAATGGGCTAAGAAGATGAGAGCGAGCAGCCGCTTGTCCATTCGATGAGGGTCGTTCACCCACTTGTCCAGTACGGCCTCCTGGACCTTCTTGATGAGGCGCTGCTTGATGTTGTTGTTGGTCAGAGGATGCGTGGTCATGTCAAAGAGCAAGAAGTTCTGCTTCTCGGTGGTGAGGACGCCTTTTTCCACCAGGTTTTTGGCCAGCCGCTCGCGCACGTTCCTCAGCTGATAATGAAGCTTCAGGGGGTTCCACGTCTCTCCTGAAGACGAGCCGATAGAAAAAAATCAATTAGTGCATCGCAACTGTTTTAGAAATAACAGGGTAAGAAACAACAGGGCACTGCATTGAGAGATTTTGACTTGTGTGAATGTGTGAATATGTAAAATATTTCCTGTACGGTAGTTCTTAGAGAAGCTAGTTCTAAATGAGAGCAGAAGTATTTTATCAGTACCTAAAGAGATCAGTAAGATTAGCAGAAGCAGAAACAGGGTTTTTGTGTTCATTCATGCTGCGGCAGCCTCTCCTCTTTGCCTGTCTCTGCTCTGTGCTCGTGTTTGACTGAGGTGGGAAGCAGAGCAGACAGCAGGGCAGAGGCCTCAGAGGAGGAGGATGTGATGACGGGTGAGGTGAAACGTAGGGGTGGGCGATAAGGCAATAAGCCAATCAGAGCATGTTTAAACAAGCCGAGACCTGCAGGAAAGTGATATCTTCTGCTTTCCTTTCAGTCTCCTGTCCATGTCAAGGGGTATGAAGCCTTTTTATTTAGGGCACCTCAAACAAAAGCAGTTGGTTTTAAATCCTCCTAATGTTTCTCAAGATTCAGTGCAAACTATTTACATACAGATACAAAGGCCTATGCGTGCTATTACTGCAGGCATACGCTATGTCATGTAAGGCTCAAAGTGAAGCTGGGTACCAGCAAAAGGAGGAAGCAAGGATCTGTTCTGTCACAGGTCTCCTCACAGCGTTAGCACCAGAACGAGACTGTGAGCAGATAAGGCCGATGAACTCACCGCTGAGCAATTCAATCCAGCTCTGCACCGTTTCCGGAGGCTGCGTGTCTTTGATGTGTTTCAGCGCTTCGTCCAGCAGCACATCACCTGTTGGAGCATCCGACTTACAAATGACCTGCGGAGTTCATTCAGAACGATGACAGGCGGTTACAATGTGTGATCGTGATCAGACGGCTGCTGAAAATAATGTACAAAGGCCCTGCTCACATCACTGACTGGATGTGACTGTCACACCAGACACTAAAGCTGCTGACACTTAAATCAAATGCATATCAAAAGACAAACAAGATAAATTGTGTGCTTCTATAAAAATGAGTGATGAGGTGACAAATGCCCATCAGTTACCCAAAAGCCCCGGCTGACATCTTAAAATGCCTCATTTTGTTCAGCCAACAGTAAAAACAGATATTCAGATTGAATCCTCACAGTGGAAAAGCTGCAGGCCATTTTGTTTTTACTAAATGCACAACCTGTGTTGTTTATTAATCATCTGTTGATATTTTATGAAAATAAAAGGAAATAGACTTTTAATGATAAGGGAATATGGAGGAGATGCGGGTTAAGGTGTGTAGAGGTTGTTGTTGTCTCCCTCATTCACGCTTTCCTACACACTATCAAGTGTGGCAGTAAAATGGAAAAACCAAAACAAAGAAAAACAGTCTGGATACTTCAGTCATTTTCTCAGCACATTTTTTCTGTTTGTCAGCAACAGCGCAGAGCAGGATGGCATATACTACTTTGCAAGTAACCATAGTATTTACGCAGTACAAGCAGAAACACATGTCCCACCTTCCTGGCCAGCAGACCTTTCCTCCTCATGCCACACGCCTCCAGCTGGAGGCGGCCTCTCAGGGCCAGTTCAATCAGCATGCATCCTCGCAGCCCCGATGAGATGCAGTCATTCCAGAAGGAGGTGTAGCCCTGCATCATGGGAAGAGGGTTGTCAGAAAGCTACCATGTAATAACAACAGAGGACCTGCTGATGGTCAACGTGTCCAGTGTAAATATGCAAAACAACCTATAAATGGTTTTAAACGTAGTGGTATAGAGAATGTGCAACCAGATTTCTACTACTGGCTTTCCATTATGGCAACCACAACAGTAGCCATCTTTAAAGGTGTAATCAATTTTGGTATCATACCACTTATTAAACATAAATGCCATGCCCATTAAGTCGTAAACATCAAGACAGATGCAGCCTTGATATGACAAGTAAACAAGAGTCAGTCTCAGCAATTAGCCTGAAGCTCTGAAGTACTATACTGGTGCTAAATATGGGATGCAAGGTTAGTTTTGTCACAGCAAGCTTGTTGCAATAGATTTATGAATACTTGTTGTGAGGTATCTATTTCTACACTTGTTGAAACCGACACATGAACACTTCATTTAAAACCACTTGTCACACATTGGTTTCACATCTTGTGTAAATGACGGTTGGTTTGATTCAACTTGTTGACATTTGACTGTTTAGATAAATACCAGTATGTAGTAAATACTAGGTTTGTCTAAGAGTTTATTAGAGGTTGTGTCTTTTGATCCGTGTCAGCAAACCCACCACAGGCTAATTACCTCTACAGAGAGAAAAACAGTAATGTTACAATCGTTGTGTGTACTGTTGGCGAAGAAGTGTGCCTTTATGCGTCTGTGGTTTAATCAGTGAACAGGTCACATTACAGAATGATCCCACAGCAGCAGATTAAATCCACTATTATTCAACAGTTCTTCTTACTTATAGATGATTAACCATCTGTTTGCATTACACTTAACCCCCGTACGTCGATTTCTCTACACCAGGCATGTCAAAAACTATTCCTCAAAGGGCCGTGTAGCTGCTGTTTTTTGTCTCAACCAACCAAGTGCACACAGTTTGACCAATCAACTCTCTGAAGACTGAGATCAGTTGATTAAATGAGTCAAATCTGGTATGTGCTGCTGCTGCTTGGTTGTAACAAAAACCCTGCAGCCACACCGGCCCTTTGAGGAATAGTTTGGACCTGCTCTATACCCATATTAGCTTACAAATGTAAAGACAGTTCAAATACCGTCTGTCATGGGACGCTATCTAATTAAACGACCACAGTTGATCATATCAAAGACTCTTGTTTTCCTCAATATTCACGATTTTCTTCCAGAAGTCGTTTGAACAACCGCGTTAGCTCTCTTTATTGTTGTTAGCTACAGCTAACAGCAATGCTAACGTTATCTTATGGAAAATAAAGCTAACACGTTAGCTTCGTCTGACGTTAAGCTATAACGTTAACCAACCTCTTTAATATATATTTATATATATATTACATGCTTGTGACATTACCTCTCGGTCTTTCAGTCCTAACAACAACACCTCTTCCATCAGGGTCAGACGTGTTTCTTTGGAGTCGCCGCTGTCGTCGTCGTCCTGCTGCTCGTCTCCCCGCCGGGGCTCGTCGTCCTCCTCGCCGCCGGACGGACGCTCTTTGTCGGCGGTGGTCCGCCTCTGCACAAGGCCCGAGCTCCGCTGAGTCAAGGAAGTCATGTCTGCCGGCGAGTTAGCAGGCTCAACAACGACGACGAAAACAGGACGCCTCGGCTCGGACGGACACTGGCCCGAGATGTTTGTGGTTCACTTACTTGTTGTTGTCAACAACCATATGAGTGACCAACCACCCACCCACCCCGAGTGTAGCGTGGACAGACAGACTACTGCGGCCCGGGAAACCCTTGTCATCCAGGAGGACTGCGCTCCCCTGCCTGCCTGCCTGCTTTGACTTCGTCCGCAGCAGCTATATAATGTCTGTCTAATATGGCGCCGTGTGTGTAAATGTGCTACCGAAGTTATCCAGCAGGTAGAGACCGAGGCAACCTGAATAACTTCAAGTTAGACTGAATGCAACGTCAGCTACTTCAGTTCACCACAGTTACCCTCTAAAAATTAGAAATAAACCTCTCCATTCAAACACTACACGGTATGAAAGTCAGAGAAGCTACAAAACATTACAATTCACTAAAAACTTCAATGATAATTTGAAAAAATAATCCAATAGATTATCTAGCCTATAAATTTAGTTTGTTTGGGGGATTTATTATAGGATAGCCCACACTACATTCTTTTCTGCATCGTTTTAGGCATAATTCCTGTCAGTCATAAAAATAAAAAATAAAAACCCAAAACTCAGTTTTATAATTATTTACAACATTAATTTAACCTGATAGTTTTGCTGTTCAAGGTAGCCATTTTACAAAATTAATTTAGCCTTAGTTATTTTATTTAGGCTAAAGTGTTGATTGGTAGCAAAATCTATTAGGCCTATTGGTTTTGATAACCAGGAATCTATCTAAATCTTTGGGTTTTCTCTCATCCTTCTCTCTTGAGCCCTATTTAGGCCTACAACATTACAGTGAGCAAATCAGAAGAGAGGCTCTAAACCATTTCCTCTGAATGGCTCTTTCTATGCCATCCAATAAAAAACATAGGCCTGTAGGCCTACTTCAGGTAAACAAAATTTCTATTACTATTACTAGCTACTATTACTATTGACCTCTTTTTCACTGGCAGTTTGCCTTTCAGACCTTAAGAAGAGTGGCCTTCTAGTGGTGTGGTGGAAACTGGTAAGACAGATCTTATCAAAAGAGTGAAATTAGCACCAGTGGTGGGCTTGGGCAATGACACATGAATTTGACTCCATTCCAAGCCACCCTTTTAACATAGACCACCAAACCTCTAATTTTGTGGGCTAACCCTATTTGTTGATGTAATGGTTAAAAGATCATACATTTTGCTGCTATGCTCACTGGTGAGGAAAGTTGTCCAAATTACAAAATACATAAATCAAAATGCATTTATACCATGAGCTATATTTGGTGTCTGGGAAATGTGCCAGTGCTCCTGACTTGCACTCAACTGGTGATAGCATGTTTACGAAGTTGTTGTGTTTACATCAGAGCCAGAACTGGACCCGTAAATACCCATGTCTACAGCAGAGTCATTAACCAATGGGGAATGAATGCTAGTTGAACCTTTTTTCCATTGCTGAGTAAAACCTGTTAGAGGTTGTTGTTTTTGTCCTGTGGTAATGGGGTATCAGAACAATCCGATCCTGCAAGAATGGATAGTGGATCCAGGTGGGCAGGGCACAAATGAGTAGCATCCGTGTGTTCAGAGGCTACCACCATCAAGTGAGTAGATTGCATAAGGTGAGAAACAGTGTCCTGTAGACTTTGTTTGCCCAGTGTCTTTTCTGTAGCATAAACAACGTTGTTGCATCAACAGGACTGGAGACTGTTTTGTAGAATACGTCCACCCCTATCAACGAGTTGTGAAACATTACCTTCTACTTTTACAGGGGCAGAAGGTATACCACATTCCCTTAAGAAGAAGAAGAAAAAAACATGGAGAAATTATCTTGTCACAATTATGACTTGCAGTCTGAGAGAAAAAACATATCATTATGAGGAAAGGGGTGAAATTTACAAGTTTGGTTTCATTTCAGATATGCAAGCTGCTTCTGAGTGAATACAGTGGCTTCAAAGACACCTGCCAGAACAAGCCCAAGGGTTTAAGATGCCTCCATGTCTGTTCCCATGGTGCTCGTAAGTATCCTATCAGTTTTCACTGATTACATGATATGAAACATAATTATGGCACAAAGTGGTGAGCTGAGCCAGAATGCAAAACTTGCAAGCTCTCAAGTCAGTCTTTATAATTCCCCATCTATGATCATAAAGAGCTGTAGAACATTAGGAAAATCTGGGCTCTGAATAACTGTCATCATAATAAACAAACAAACAAACAAACAAACAAACAAACAAACAAACAAACAAACAAACAAACAAGTAGTTGTATAGAAATCTATACACACATACTTTCTTCTAAATGCAATGCAATGCAAATACTTTATTGACTTCTATGGACTTTTTATTTTGTAGTTTCACTTTTATTTCTGGAGACTTTTACTTCCAAATGCCACTTTTTTGGGCCAGTTTATTCTGTGACATAACCACGCCCTCTCATTTGCATAATACAGAAAAAAAGAAAGAAGCCTGGAAATGAGAATGGGAAATGTGGCTTTTTAAAATATCATTTGTAGAAATAAAAAGTTAATGTCCCCTTAAAAATATCCAGTTGTAGGGCCTATTTTTTAGGCTCTTTACTTAATTTTATGGCTACTTATTTGACTCCCTATATGCAGTCTTTTCATAGATGTTTCTAAATGTAGCCTATTTATATCATAGTAGGCTATTTAATTCATTTATTATTGATTTGCAGGGTCTTCCATACATCTGGTGGTGCCTTGATGGACCAAAGCGGGAACTCAGTGAGCTGTTCTCCGCCACATCGCCTCTCGCTGGTCAGCATCACACACGGTCGTCGGAGGAAGTGGAGCCAGGCAGGGAGGCGGAGTTCAGGCCACAAAACAGCCGCCTCAACAAAATCTGAAGCCCGAAGCTCCGCCCTTCGCCTGGAGCCGAGGAGGACAGGGCGGCCGAATGAAAGCTCATCAAACCCCCGATACCTGCGGATAAAGAAAAGCGGAGCAGCTCCACTTGAACGGCCGCTCCTCTGACGCCTCTTCCCCGTTCCTGGAAGATTTCTGTTGAATGGAGATTGAAAGTCTGGAAACACTTTTTTTTGTTGGCTTCAAGCTGAGCGGATTGAACCGCCAAGACGCTTTAATAAGTTGCGTGTGTAGTTTTTTCTGAGGAGAACTAGGTAACCTCTGTGCCTAGTTAATCTTTTTTTTAATTTATAAAAACACCCTCCAACATGGAATATCCTGATGTTTTCACTGGGATTAGAAGTCTGCGAAGTTCATGACCATGTAGCCCAAAGGTACGGTCCCCTCTGCTCTCTCTGCTTTTTCATACTGACACAGTCTGATGCAGCCTGGCATGTTGCAGTGTGGTAGAACAGCCACTATTGTCCTGTCAGGTTGTGTTTACAGAGTTGTTTATTTGTTGGGATACAATGTAATTATACAGTCTCGAATCAATCAACCAGACCCAGAGTAAAGAGTCTGGCTGGCTGCTGGTTGGCTGCTGCCTGCTGGTTGTTGTTGGCTGCCTGCTGGCTCTCTCTTGTCTGCACACACTTACTACTACTTTTCCTAAAGAAAGAAAAATAGACATTTAACCAGTTTAGTTATTCCAATTCATTCTTAATGTGCTGGGTGTGAAGGGCAGGCTATAGCAGAGGCTGAGTTCACCATCAAAACTCTGAGCAGTTATTTGAACTGCAGCAGTCTGTGTTGTTTTTGTCGTGGCAGCCTGCACAGACTTTTTCCTTGTGACCACATCATGCTGCATTTTCCAACCCAAGTCAAACCCACCGCTGTGACTCGTAGTTGCGTTAATAAATGAGTTTTAATACTTGCAGAGACAAGCCAAGCAGCATACACTGTGTGTAATGTAGGGTTGAGTGACGCTGCAAGCTCTGTAGAAGACATCTAACAGGAGAAACCTCATCGGATGAATCAGTCCCTCCTCTCTCTAGTGTCTGTGAACGGCTCCACTTGAGCACATCCGCCTGTCAGCCTGTGTGATTCCTCCTCCGTCTCTGTCATGATGGTAGATTGGTTTACCTTCTGCCTTCCTGCTGAGGAAAACCTCGCTCCTCTGTGACTCCGTTCACTGGTTTTCTCAAGCTTTTCAAAAAAAAGAGAAAGAAAATGACCTCACTGTGAAATAATGTGATAGCTTTTACATCTACAGGCTGCCATCCAGACTGCTCTGATCATTCCCAGTCTACCACCTTCAGGAACCAGACAGAAGCCATTTACAGTTTACGCTTCAGTTCTGCGTGGAGCGTGTCGCTTTGCCTGGACTGAGACTTACCTACTGTAGAGTATTGTTTGTGTATCTGCTCATTCAGTCATTTTCTTGTGGGGGGGATCCATACAGAACCAGATGTTTCCACTCGATCAAATCACACATGTGAGTGTGATGGATGCTAGAGGAGAGGCTGTAAGCAACAGCTCTCCATCACTGTCTTTTTATTCAGCATGAACACAAAGAGAGGATTAAAAGCATAAGAAAAGGGAAAGAAAAAACACAATAATGATGAATACTGAAAAGTTTATTTATTGATACATTTCTTGCATAATTATTTGATTTGAAAATGAAAGAACAGCCTGTTTGTGCATCCAATGTGGTTTCAGGTTTTGCCTGATCCAGCCTCATGGTCAATGTGTGTTTGTGTGAGCAGTGGTGTTACATTAAAACATGAGCTTCAACTTGGGTTCTGCTGAAAATATGAAGAGTCAGGGTTATTATCAATATGGCCTGGAATAGTAGGCTATTATATTATTAGTCTATATTGCATCGGGGTGGGCAGTCTGGCACAAAGATCACATGATGTTATTGAGCACGATCACACTCCATAATCTGCATCCTGTTTCTGCTCTGATTTTACTCTTAAAGTCTTGACAGGAATCTTTCATTATCGTGAGGTCTGCTTCTTCTTTCAAGTGTTTGTTCACTCGGATGGCTCGTTATAGCGATCCAAGTTCACATAGAGAATCTGCATGGCCGACTCTGTTGTTTATTAATGAGGTGATATGTGCAAGTGTTTTAATTTTGAAACTTCAGTTTTTGCTGACCAGCTATCTCTGGCTTGTCCGGCCTCGTGTGTCTCTCATCCCACAGGCTGCAGAGCAGAACAAAGACCGCTGTCTCCAGCTACAGCTCTTTTATGGTTAACATGGTCTGGTTAGCAATAACAGAATTTTCACAATTAAATGTTTTAATATAGAAACTTTAATGACGCAATCTGTGCGATCCATCTGGGGAGTCATCATCAGGGAGAATCAAATGATTCAGTCGGGTCGCCGCATTCGTGTTCTTGTATACTTTTTATTTCTTAGTAATTTCTATGGGAACAGTTTTAACAACAGTTTGAACTCATGACAAGTCACAACAAGTTGAATTTCACTCTGGACAAAAACAAGAGCTTAAATGAAAAAAAAAAAAAAGTGCATTAACCAGAATCCCCGATAAAGACATTTAATCCTAAACCAGTTCACTAAATCCATCTTCACTTACTGTTTCTGAACACGTACAAACTCGCTTTGTCGCTTCACTTCAGCTCTCTCCAGTTCCCTGCACTGATCTCATGTAGAACAAGCTACAATACATGGATGGAGCACATTCATTATGCTACCCACCCACCCCAGATATCCTCTCTCCAAAACGCTTCCTATGAATGAGACAGGCGTCAGCTGTCTGAGTTACAGTAGATGGAGTATGAAGTATCCTCTTTGTGTTGCCGTCCTTCTGCTGCAACTTGGCAAGGAAACATCGTTCGGAGACAAGAGGATTGAATTTCAGAGTAAAAAAGATTACAACTTTAGGAAATACCTCCTGATTAGATTAACCCCGACCACTGAAGCACATCACTAACGTCAAGATGAACGCGGGCTGTGTCTTCCATCACTTACAATGAAATCACATTAGGGGTAGAGGAAACTATCAAAGCTAATAAAACTTGTTTCAATGGACTTGCTGGCACGTGACTGTTGTCTTAAGACAGACGGGGGAGAAACGTGAAGCCCTCCTTAAAATACGAGGCGTGGGCACTGTTTGTTGTGATAGAGCAGGGCCTCAGAGGGAGGGACACCGGCTGATTCTAGCTTATAGTCAAGTCAAGTTTTTACAAGCACACTGTGTTGTAAACATTCATGTCTGAGCAGACTGGAAGCAGATAAGAGCATATTCCTGAGTTGTCTTCAAGCAGTTTGGAGCATCTGTTGCGTTGTATACAATCAGTATCAGGGTCCTGCAGTCCTGCTGACTGTGTCCACAACACCTCTGCTCATCTTTGTCTCCAAACCTCCACAAAGTATTTCTTCACATAGCGGCATCCTTTCCACAGAGGAAAAGGGGACGACAGATGGTTTTAGGTGAAATTGTTGCAACTGGAGATGATTTATAAGAGTTACGAAAATGTTAAACGTTATCATAAACTCACTGATTGGAAACATCTCACACAGAGACTCCCACACTTGACAGGAGCGCCAACCCAGTTTTACTCAAACTGCACAGCAGCTAGCAGCTCAGCTGTTTCTCCAAACGTGTTGATTATTAGAATTTAAAACGGTAATACTTTCTATCATGACTTACAATGGAAGTGGTGATCATTTAATCTGAATTGGATTCATATTGTTTCAGTTAGAGTGAATATGGAAGTCATTTGGTCAGAGCAGGAAGAAGAGGGGAAGCACCTGGAGATGCTGCTTTTGAAATAATAGGCTATAATAGTGACAGTGTAGGTCTGCCCTAACAAACACACACCACATACATACGCTTCGCAGTTAGTGACACCATGATCAGGTCGCGTGTGTGTGTGAAAGTGTTGGACTCCAGCTCTGGACAGAGTCCGGCTGCTCTGCCTCTGTCTGCACGCTGCTCACAAACTGCTGACCACAGCTCGCCACGGCCTGAAACAATAAATATGTCTAATCCCCGGCATGTTCCAGCCCCCGTTCAGGCTCAAAGCCCCCAATCAGTCGCACCTCCAAACAAACCATGTCCTCTTCTTCTACATGCTGTAATAATAACCGAGTTTAACCGGACTTCGTCGCACCACAGACTCTCTCCTCGGCCGCTGTGGTGAGGTTTTCGTATCTTCATTTCAGTTTCCAATTTGGAGCCGTTGCTGCTGCTGACATGGTGATGTGCTGCTCTTGAGTAGGTCTGTGGTATTCATGTGTGATATGACCCATCAGTCACTGTCACATGGCTTACATGGATTTAAGAGTAGTGGTTTTAATGGTGGTGGTGGTGGTCTTTACTTCAGGGGAGGCAGAGGGGAATCAAGCCGATGATCATGCTGTTCCTGTTGTTGCTGTTTTGTGATTGTGTCTATGCGGTCTGGTGCCAGCTATCACTACCAGGATTGATCGAGTCAAAATGTATTGATGTTGGATTTATTGATTAAGAACCTGATTCTTTGTTTTACATCAGTTGTGAGTCACATACTGTATAGCAGAGAGCAAAGGTCCAGCTGAAATGTAGCAGTTTGGAAAAGCGAGAGCAGTCCAACAGTTTGTAACCTGTGGTGCAAGAGTTTCACAAGATAATAACAGAGCTATGTTCAATACTATGGCATTTAAAAACAGAAACAGTCAGTTCAGTCACTGTAATACACTATTTTGGTGCAAAACTAGTGCAAACCAAAGCTGCACCGTGGGACTGTGGAAAGAACCATATTAAAATACATTTAGTTTGTAAAATAAAAACATGACCGAACAGCATGGATTCAGGAATTTAATGTATTGCAGCTATTCTAAAGATGTCTGTGTGTAAAGCGTTGCTGTTGTTGATGATGTTGTTGTTTGTGCTGTTTTTTACTTGTTGTCTGTTTTTTATGAGACCGAAGATGAATCTCCACACTGTGGACAATAAAATTAACTAACTAACTAACTAACTACTGTCATCCACATCCATTATTGATTCTAATAACTTTTATGTATTTGAAGGGTGCACTGTATCAGATGGGCTCTTGGATGGAAGACGTGGGGCCTCAGCCACCATCAGACTGCCGGCCATGATATGACTTCATGAACATGGGAAGACTGTAGAAGCTGAATAAGGTACCACCTAATCTTTGTCCAAGATCATCCAATCAGAATTGATTCTAATAACTCAATAAGTTGGCTGTGTGGCCGATCCTTAAAATATGGTACCACAATGACCCTGGGCTAACAAGATCAGAGCTGTAACTCACCAGTCCAATTTGATAAAAAACAAAACAAATCAGATTTAGTGATTTTGCTGCAAAATACTAAAAACCTTTTCCTGCCAGTCATACTATCCATTGGGTCCACGATGTGCATTAGTGCAACAACACCATTGGCTTGATAATGGGGTTAACGATTGGCTTGTTAGGGGAAGGGATGGGACATGTGTCACATCTTTGGTGTTACAAACCATTTTGTTTTTATATTATCATGTCAACAAAGGTCCAGTATGTCTGCTGTCAGCGGCCCTTTCTATGGGTCATAGAGATGAGAAGAACTGCGCGGGTTTGGAGTTGTTGTGTTTGTCCTTGTCAGATTTGGTAAAATTGGTGCTCCACCTGTTAAAGAACTCAAAGTTTCAGCAACTCTAGTTTATCAGCTGTTTACATCATGTAGAAAATCAATAAATATGCTGTTTGTGGGCTAAAACAAAATAAGTTACAATTGCTTCCTTCGTCTGGCAAGCTTCAGAATTTACCACTTTTTTTTTAAATAACACAATAAAAGCTTAATTGCTTAAACTTTTGGACCAAATTTGGCACAGTACCGGTGCGTTGATACAGGGTTTCCATCACCACTGCAGCTGCAGAAAGTCTTTTAACAGACTGGCCTGGTTTTGCAGCACATTCTGTTAAACTGGGCACAAACCACTGGAATGGACTCGTATTAAACCATTTAAAACTGCATTGGAAAAACTGCTAATTCATTTGTGATTGTCAGAAATGACAGGAAGAATGTTCCCCTGCTGGGAGTGATATGCAGCGTAGCGAGGAGACAGTCGCATGATGGTGGGTTTAAAAAAGTCCAGGGACCCATTGCGAGAATTAGTGTCAGCAGCTGATTGACGTGCACAGACCAAAGTGGACCACACCAGGGTTGTTCCTTTATTCTGTAACAGTGTGACATTTGGGATGAACTGAAATGGGGCTTTTTCTAATCTTTGGCCATATGGCGCCAGGAGAGAAGCAGGGTGGAGGGGGAGGGTGGGATGAGACATGTAGGTCAGTCTGAAACAGAGAACAAAGAGTGGGGAAACTAATCCTTGTTGTTAAACTGGAAGGTATGGGCACGTTTGGTGAAGCACCAGTGTGTGTGTGTATGGGTATGTGTGCACTTGTTGTGAATGGAGGAGATGACATGCGGGTTGTCGTACTGCCAGTGCTCTAACTTTTCCACTGTAACAGATACTTTACTGTAGTTTGGTGAGGTTAATGTAGGTTTATGAGGTCAGTGTGATGGTTTATGAGGTTAATGTAGGTTTATCTTTGGCCATATTTAGATAAACCTGATAAGATTCATTTTAAGAGTCACAGTGTCACTAATGCTTTTCCTTGTCGCCTTAATTCCAGTGAGGACGAAGTCCACAGCTTCAGCACCTGAGTCACAGTAGCTATATCAGTCCTCCTGGTTCAGCTTGGACAATTTGCTTTTAAAAATACTGAAATATTCAGATGTAGCTACATTTATCAACACATGGTTTGATATTTCCATCTACAGAACCTAATAATAGGAAAGAGTGAAAGAAACAATGTGACTGATTGAAGAACCTGAGAATAATATGAAATACGACAATAGGAATGTAGCAAAACACAACCGAATCAACAATTTCTTTTCAATTTTCATTTAGGCTATACTGTTGAGTCTTTAGAATATTTTCTTCACACAGAGGCCTTCATTTAAAGCTGTAGTATTAATTTCAAAAGCTAAATTGCTGCTGACCACACCACTGTCAACTGTTGAAAACCAGCAGTTAACCTGCTACCTGACAGCTAACAGCAGCTAGCCAGCTAACATCAGCTAGCCCACTGCTGTTGGTCCTTGTTTGTAATTTGCACATTATTTGGTATTTTGCCTGTAGTATTTTCTACAACTAAGCAACTTCCATTTTACACAGGTGGAGCTATAAACATCAGGTCTGAGACTCTATAGTTTGGGTGTTTTTGGACTCTTTTGGACCTGACTGGTACTGTCGCTGCATGTCATGCAGCTGTTTTTGCCACAGTCACACCTTGATTACACCTGTGTGGACACCTTGTAAAAGAGCCGAGGGTGGTTTCTAATGCAGGTGGGCAGCTCCGAATCTGCATCAACACAGACTGAAGGTCTTTAATTCTGTTATGAGGGTTGAGCCAGAGATTATGTGGAGAGGGGGAGGGCTCCATTCAGAGGGATTTAGGTCGTTACTGGAAATGTCATGTTAATACTGTTGTTATTTAACGGATGTGTGTCAGCAGCTGATGAACTGATTCAGTTTCCATCTCTCTGTCTGAAGATTAGACTGTAAAGCCTTCATTGAAGAGGCTTCTTTCACTCACCCTCATTACACGGTTGCAGGCACCATGACACACACAGGAGACTGTCATCAGGCTCCTGCACACTTTTTAATAAACACTCCTCCCGCCTGAGAGGAGGCTCATTCAACTGGTGAAAGCTGCACAGGAGAAGGGATCACATGTTGCCCTCCAACAGGCGTGAAGTTTAACCACAAATTAGCAGTAGTTACATTACTGAAGAGAGCGAATGAACAGGGTTTTCTTTCTTCTTTTTTTTTATAAGCTGTGCTTTCCTCTTCTCCTTTGTTTGGTTTGAGGTGTTAATCCACCAAAGAGCCAAAAACCATCTCAGTGAAGGTTTTACATCTCCTCTCTCAGCTCTGAATCTGTGGTAAGATGTGTCAGTAAGGCCAGAGAGCCAATCTGTAGCACAACACTTAGACATACTCAGACTTCTTTTTTCTTCTTTTTTTTACCTTTTATTATGAAAATGCAGCCATTTGGATGTTTGCTATATAATAATGTGCAGTCCTGCTGTACAGCTAAACCACACGTACAGTTTCCTGACCTGCACTCTAGTTTGCTACATTGTTTACATTTGTGTGTGTGTGTGCTACAACAACACTTAATGTAAGGCTAATTATATCAAGTAGAGTAACACATGTAGAGCCCCTGTCCTTAAAGGGATAGTTCACCCAAAATTCAAATTTCACTCATTATCTCCTCACCCTCATGGCACATGTGAATGTTTTTTGGTGTGTCTTTTTGGATGAAGAAACCTGGTGTCCATTGACAACCATTATATGGACAAATACTGCTGCGCGGACCCCCCCGTAACTCAGAGAAGGAACGGAGGATTCTGAAAATTCTCACAGCTCTTAGTCGACATGAGGGTGAATAGATAATGAGTGAAATTTGAATTTTGGGTAAACTATCACTTTAAAGAAATCAAGCAGTGTAGACTTTAGCATTCTATGTAAAATTTACTTATCCATCAGTACAGTTGTATAACCTCTGGTTCAGCAAGGACCGCTGGATGCTGTAACTGTCACAAAGTCAGGAAAAAAAAAAGACAGAAAATAACAACAAAGTCCCCACCACTACTCACAACACAATATTTTTTAATAAGGTTGAATTGATATTATGTTTACATGTAAATACACTTCATCGGTCTAATAGAGTCAAATAAATATAAACCCTCACTGAGCAGCAGGAGTTGCATAGTGAACCCATGGTTCAGAGAGAATACATTACAATACATTATAGGTTGAAGTGCTGGTGACAGTCATGACCAATTACAATCACTACCTTCATCCCATGGGTCTTGAGCTCTGACGGTTTCCTGTGGAGGGTTTGATCTGCATAAAACCTCCTGCTGAACCTGAAGATGGTAAAAAAAAAAAAAAAAGAAGTGTTTCACTGAGCACAGCAAAGCACAATTCAGCCATTTTTGTAAAGGCTTTAAATTGATGATTTTGTGCAGTTTGGTAAGTGGAGGAAACTTTCTGTGGTCTGAGACCTGCAGAGTTTTAATACAAATCCAGCTCAGACAGGAGATGTTTCATGTTCTTGACAAGCTGGAATAGAAAATAATTACTGCCAATCTGGAAATTCAACAGCCGTAGTATCATCATCATCATGTTGTGACATAAATGTAATGAGCCATAAATAAATGGTTTACATGGTCATGCTCTTTTGCCTCTGGGAGCACAACTATATATTTTTAACATGAGCCGCCTCCGTCACGCATGTCACACATCACACGTGGGCGACTGCTGTTACACACCATGTCGAGCTTCAGGCAGACTCATTAAAAAAGCTGATGATGCATTCAGGTGTCATCCTGGTTACCTGGCGACGCACGGCGAAGACTGACAAGAAGAGATGTTCTGAGACGAGGAGAAGTTTGCAACTTTCGGCTATTTATTGAAAGTTTTAGGTTCAAACTGGTTTGTTGCACAGAATTGAATCAGTGTAGCAGATTCGTGACTGCACAGTTGCAACAGCGGAGGTAACCTGTCTGTTTCTATTGGTGACAAAAGTTTTGAAATCTAATCTTAAGTGAATGGTTCTGTTGAATCATCCCAAAAATATTTTTTATGACATCAAGTGAAAGATTTGAACAGACAAGTTCAGATATCACCTGCGAGTTTCCTACTGAGTGAGCACTTTTTTCTCTGGGCAGCGGAGATGGATGTCAACTTTTCTGCCTCCGTGTCTGTGAGCATCCTCATGTTGTGACCTGGCACACAAGCAGCAGAGACGCAGCACTGTTGTGAACATGTAACTATAAAATAACTTGTGTGTTTCTAGCCATAAAGGCTGGAGGGGACAATGGCTACAAACCCACACTGGGTGATCTTTACCTTATTATGTCTAACTAGAAAACTACATTTGATTTGAAATCTGTTCTTTTTTTTATTTTGTTTGTTTTCTAGATCCTATTTTTTCAGTGTGTTTCAAAAAATAATGGGTGATGGTTTTAAATAAGTATAATCACAATGTTGATGAACATAATCATGATTGTGATTATTTTCATAATCAAGCAGCACTGTGGGATGTAACCAGTTCTCTCTGGTTATAGTGCTAGACTGACTTTTATCAGCACTGAAGCCCCGAGTGTCATGGAAAGGCTAAAATTAGCTTGTACTTGAAAATTCATTTCTACATCTGAGGAACTTATTAATGGATGAGTGGTTAATTTATCTATAAACATAACATGTGTAATATTATAGATATATCTTTTTTTTTTTTTTTACAATCAGTTCCATTGTAATTTATGTACTTAACTTTCTTAAAATTATTCAAAAAAAGCGTATAATGCAGAGCACATTGGTCTGTGTTAAAACAAGTAGTCAGACAATGACAGAAATGAGGTCAATGGAAAACAACACAGTGATGCTCTGAGTTAGTACAGTATGAACCTCTCAAAGTGTTTTACACTGCAGCACAGTCGGCCGTTCACACCACACACACACACACAGACACAGACACATGCACTCACTTATAAACCAGAGCATGTCAGAGTTCAGTATCTGGCTCGGGGGACCAGAGGTCTATCAGCAGGCGACCCACCCTACCTGAGAAATATGTGAAATATTTAGCACAGTCTTATCATCACATGCTCTGCAGAGGGAATGATGGGAGTCCGTCCTGCTGCAGCCACAGTCGCACTCCTCTGTTCAACCTGTGACTCTGCAGCAGGAGTAGAAACCCAGTATCAAAATGAGCAAAACACAAAACTGATACGGTGCAGGTACAGGCTCTGACTCTGAAGACCCTGGTTTGGGATCAACCCCCCTAACATGGTGTTTGTTGACAGTGATTTACAGGCGTGGTGTGATTGTGTATGTATACAGTATACGTTTGTCCTCCTGGCTTTTACTCAGCGCCCGTTTCCAGCTCAGTCTGTGTCCTTTCCCAGGGGTTGTCTAAATAAAGGGAGCAGAGGAGCCTGCCAGCCGTCTGTGGTGATGCACAGAGTTGTACACTCAGCTGAATTTTCTCTACACGCCCACCCCCACCCCCCACCCCCCCCAATGCAGCGGGAACAAACAGGAGGTTTGTTATTGTTGGACTGGAAACATGGAGCAGTTTATCTGTTCAGGGCTGTTTTACTACAATGTTTCCTCAATTACAAAACACATGTGGATATGAACAGTCCATGCTGATGAACCACAACATCCTTGGTCAGCGGCTGGTTAGTTATCGTCAATTAATTTACAAAATGATCAAAATTAAATTAAACTTTTATTCTCTTCTATGAGTCAAGCAAAAACAAAACAAAACACTGGATCCATGCGGTTGTCATCAGGGTCCCAGTCAGATAAGAGATCAGAGTTATCTTTCTCCGACAGAGCTGCACAGGATCATTTCAGGAATAAACCAAGAACAGCTCCTGTCCATCTCTTTGACTTCCTCCCCTTACCTCAGCTACTTCCTTGTAAACCTACACCTCCCGTCCCGGCCCACGGTTGAGCTCGGGCCAGAGCGGGGCCGGCCCTGTAATGTACAGGAATAGTAGAGACAGATGGTACCACAGAGCCCAACAGTTCATTTGCTCTGCATAGTCATTTAAGTGTGGTCTTGTGTAGCCTGTGTTTTTGTCTATATCTGCCACAGATGTGGCCATGCTCCGCTCTCCGTCTGTAGTTAGGCCTGGAGATGGAGGGTCAACCCAGATTCCTCACTTTACTATGAGCGGGGCCCTTGAGGGACTGACAACAAACTTTACAGTCATTTACAAGGCACAGCTTTATCGGTTGCAGAAGAGAAGCAGAAGTTTGTAGATGGATTTGTATCAACCAGGGACAGTGTCGACTGATGGAAGTGTTAAAATGCATGATACAGATTCATAAGGGTCATGGCTCGACCTTCCTTCAGTCTGGACTAATCACTCTTCATAGGTAAAGAGCAGGTGATGTTGTTGATGAGCTGTCTGCTGCGGGGTTTTCATTATGTCTGATCCACTGTGAATGTTCTGCAAGATGTAAAATTATAAGATACACTGTGAAACTGTGCAAACACACACACAGACACACGCATACTGGAAAATTCACATGTGGGTCAGATTCATTAAATCTGAGTCAGTCTTACATCACGTGGTGTTTCATTTACTAGACAAACTATTGCTGTTGTTTTTTTTTATGAACAGCCAAAACCGGGTTTGATGACTGATTTTGTTCATTTTGAGTAATTTGTGGTTTGAACCATGTGTCGACTCCGAAGGTTTCGTGATGAATGGGCTCTTTCATTTCTTGCACAAAAATTGGAAAACAAAGAAAAACAAAAATTGGGTCTGAAGTTTTTCTCCTCTGACCTCCTGATTAAGAAGATTTGCTGTTTAAGTACTGTTATTGACTGTCGGCCAGTGATGCTGTTCATCTGTGCATGATTGTATATTTTTATATTCTCTTGTGTTTATAGTTATAATACATTATTTTAAAGTAGTTTTACTTTACCTTTTTCCTGAGTGTTGAGAATTTGTAACATCAGTTTGTGTGATTTTGAGATCGAGCAAAATTAGCAAGAAAGAGTTTTCTGTATTTTATGTAAATCAGAAGAAAAAGTCCAAAGGTCCAAGGACTCAAACAACAATGTGATAGCAGAGAAACGATTTGTTTATTTTATTGTAAAATTCAATTGTGGGCTGTAAGAAATGAAAGTAGGAAAATGAAAAGCGTTTCCTCATGCATCTTCTAATTTATCACATCTTGTCTCCAGGTGACGAACTGGTGCTGCAGAGATAACCTGCCATCAGTCTGATATCTTCCACCCTGGCTCACCTGGAGATTTCAGAGTAGAGTTTCTCAGAAATGGATTCTGGGCTGTCGGCCCACCCTGGTACTGGATCCTGTGCACGGGAGAATTGGTGTGGCTGTTGGTGAGAGACCCACCCAAAGGCCCAGGATGCCAGGATGCCCATCACTCAGGACAACGCCCTCAGCATCCTCCCGTTGCTGGAGGAGTGGCAGGGGGGACAGAGCTCAAGATCACAGCAGGACCGCAACCTGAGTCAGGACAGTTCTGGCTCCAAGGTACTAAACTTACCTCACCCTCCATGTGTTTCTGTGGAAAACCATTTACATGTTTATTTACTTTAATACATTCATAAATACATCAATTAATAGATACAGAAAACCCCCCTAAATAAACCAATTAGTGAAAATAATGATGAATACTAGTAAAAAAAAGTTAAAGTAAACAGATTTTAAACATTTTAAATATAAAGTGACATCTTTATTTATTTTTTGAGACTTTTAATTCTATAAATACTTTAGTTATATTTCCAAATGGCATATTTTAAGCCACTGCCCTTACATTTTTATTTATTTTATTTTTATTATATCTTTAATATTCAAATTAGGGGGTGTGGTTATCTCACATATTGAACTGGCATTAGGAAATATAAGTCTGGGGAGATGAGTAATTGTGGAATTACAAAATATAAATCCTCTGAAATAAATAGAATATGTATGTTTAGTTTATAACTGACATACAAAGCAGCAAATAATAACATTAAATTCAAAATATCATGATCAATTCTTTATTAATAAAAAAATAAATAATTTTAATCAAACATTGAGCTTGTTCTGACCCTTTTTCCACTAGCATCGGTTACAGCACTGGTCCGGATCTGGTCCGGATGTGCACGGCACGGTTGATTCGGCACGGGAAGGACAGAGCCGGGGGGGCTTGCCTGCATGCAGACTCCAAAACATAAACAGCCCCCTGGTTTGGTTGTGTTTCCATTACAGCTGAGTTCTCTAGTAACTCACCGTCGGAGCAGAATCAAAGATCTCGTGGGAAGGCACACCATTGTGTGCTATTCCTGTCGGAGAAAGAGCCGATCGAAAAACGGAGAAACTCCAGCTTTTCAGGCAAGTTTCAACTGAGGTCAAACACCAGTATGCATGTTTTAACAAGAGAAATTGCGATTTCCGGGTGATGACTCCTTTAAATTAAAATACATGATCACTTAGATACCTCCTGTAGTAACAGTGATGCAAAGAATCTAAGTACATGCACCGAAATAATATGATTATTGACAATCACACTGTTTGTGTACTTGGAGATATTTTAAGTGAATGTGAGAACGTTTTGGTGATAATAATGCAGGACATTTAAAAGATTATAATAGTGAACTAGTGATGTAGTTCTTCTGTCATTGACGCCAACAGTTCCTGTGAGACAAATGGCGAATGCCCCACATCTGAGACAGTTGAAGGCCCAGAGACGCTAAATCCGTCTTATGTGTATATCTGAAGGGATGTAAACAGGAAGTCTCATTGTCCTTGATATCTATTTGTGGAGAACTGACATGTTGTATGAAAGCATGGTGCCTATACTGCAGCAGCTCTGAGCCAATCACAGTGAGACGTGGATGATGGGTGTGTGGTTATAGACCCTTCATTAAAAATCACTTGTGTTGTATGTGGTGACAGTCATTTGTAAATCCCCTGAAGAAACAAGCCGGGAGCTGTTTGAGTGCATTGTGTTTGTACCATCCGGTTCTCATGATGCACAGCAGCGTTATGTAACGGCAGCAACAGCCGATATGATGTGATGGGACCAAAATGCAGAAATGATGCGTTTTGTGTACACACAAAAACCATAGATAGCCCATTTCCTGCAAATAAAATCATATTTATATACACAATATGCAGTCGCAATACATCACTTCACTCAATATGTCACTTCAAGTGACCTAAATTACAGTGAAGTGACAGAGAGGGAAACATAAAAATCATTTGAGTTTGACATTATCACAATTCAGAGGTGGAAAGTTTTACTTTCTTTTCTTTTTTTAAAAAGTATTTTGGGTGCTTTTCTGGCATTCAAGTGATAGGACCGTAGAAAAACAGGAAATAGGGAGACAGAGAGAGGGGGAATGGCATGCAGCAAATGGCCACCGATGGAATCAAACCAGGGCCGCTGCAGCAAGGACGACAGCCTGTGTATATGGGGCGCCTGCTCAACCCTCTGAGCTACTCAATGCCCCACAATTGTTCATCTTTGCTCATTGTTTCCTTCAGTTTAACATCTTGTCATTATTGTGAAATGCTGATCATAATCAGTGTTTTCATACAAACTGATTGATTAAGAGAGGGTCTTCATCCATTTATTGCGAAGTGTGGGAGAGGAATGCAGACAATTTCTTGAATGAAAAGCATGCATTTGTATTTTTGGTGTTGTGTGTACACAGAGTTTAAGTCATGAATCTACAGATTTTTACACACCGGAGACCTGGTTTGTTGGTTGGTTGTTGTGGTGCAAATCCTCTTATAGTGTGTAACCAAATTTAGATTCAGGCCTACACTTTCGTAGAATTTCTCTTGGTGCATATTTAATTCTAAAGATCTTCGGTTCAGAGCCAGAACACACTGCTGGTTCCTGTCGTGGATAAGAAGTCTTATCTAGAAGAATCCATTAAGTACTTTATCTCTCAGCTGTGTGTCTAATGTCTTTTGATGGCGACTGATTGTTTGGTGTAATCTTGGTAAGGCTGACAGTGCAGCAGGAAATGACCCACTCGGATACTGTAAAAGTTTACACATTGCACAGATTGAAGATAAAAACCCGAGCGATTATTCTGGTGAAATAAAACCCCCATGATTGTTAAAACAGACATCACTGATGCTTCCTCTTCCCCCTCCTGCAGCATGTGGATCCTGACTCCAGCCAGAATGGGGAGAGGGACAGCGTGTGCAGCAGCAGCAGTGTCAACAGTGGCACCGTGGAGGACATGTCCCTGTGTCTCGCCGCCATCCAGAAGTTGGTGGAGTACATTAAGTTCAACTTCATGGAGGGCGACGTGGCCCCCTCGGCGAGCCCCTCCTCCTGCAGGGAGGGGGCGGACACGGAGGTTCACGCTGTCTGCCTTAGTAAAGACGAAGGGGACACGGCTGAGTTCGGCCTTAGCTTCGGGAACATCCCTATCTTTGGGGACCCGGATGGGAGGAAGAAGGGAGGCCCGAGGAGGAGGCGGGACCAGGGCCCCATCATGGACGTGGGCTGCATCTGGGTGACAGAGGTGAGGAAGAGGAGCCCGGCCGCTCGCTGTGGAGGGATCAAACTGAGGGACGAACTGCTGTCAGTGAACGGGCAGCTGATGGTGGGAGTGGACGTCAGCGGAGCCAGGTAAGAAAACTGTGATAAAGCCTGAACACAGGAACCAAACATGTAAAATGATGGCAGTGGCACAAGCTCATGAGGTCTCATATGATTTCACTTTTGCTGAAAATTAAAATAAATAACAATATAGTTTTGGGAAAAAATCACAGTTCATCATTACAATGAAGCAGCAATCCTTTAAAGTCCAGTAAAAAGTTCTGATCATTGGCTTTGATCCCAGGTGGAGGCTGTGGAGTAGTGGGTCATCTGGTGGAGCACATGACATTTGGGCTTAGTTCCTGCAACAGTGACTGTGTTTGTTTGAGTGCTTAATCTTCATCTTTCATTTCATGTTGGTGATTTTTACAAAAACAGTTACAAAAACCAGGATTTCATCATCAGTTGCCTGGATACATACAAGGTTTCGACCTGCTCTTGTTAAAAGTACAATGTTGAAATACAATCAGAGATTTTAAAGGTCCTACTACTCTCGTAATATGTCTGTTATATATAATGGTATTTACATGACAAATCTCTTTGTCTGTGGTATGAGATAAACCGATAAATTTCCCCAGTTCGCATCTGACAATGTCCCACGGATACTTTTGGATCAGCTCAGTGACAACACTTAATGCTAACCACAGCTGCTAAATGCTACAGGATATAAACCTGGCCAGAGATCTTTACTGAGAGCGCTCTGATGAATCCAACAGCCCCAACAGTCCCACTTTGGGTCCAGGACTACATTTTTTTGTTTGTTGTCCTAACTCCTAAATGGACATTAAACTCTTTGTCCACAAAACACCAACTGTCCTTGTGTGGTCGTCGTAAACATGACCTGCTGACCTGTGGCGTGTTAATATTACAGAGCTGGACCGGGCTGCTGGTACTATAGAGGACGATCAAGGATCAGATATAGTTCAATTAAATCGTAACATCCCTGTCTTCACCTGTGTGTGGACCATAGACTCTAGATAAAGATGGAAATAGCCTCATGACGCCACTCACAGGTTTCTGAAGAGCAGTTTCAAAACTCAGAGTGACCTCCTCAAAGACAGTTTAGAAACAAGATGAGTCAGTTTCTTGTATTTGTGTCACATGGGTTTCTCCACCACCCTGCACCTTTAGGAGACCAGCAGCAGGTCGTAAGTCTATGACCCCAATGGGAGAAGTAAACATAAGCACAGATTATAGTTGATTCTTAAGCCCCATACTCACCAAAGTAAATCCTCAATTTCCCTGAGGGTCACCTCCCAAGGGATTAATAAAGTACTATCTATCTATCTATCTAAATATTGGAGTCATTTTTCACAAGCCGCATCTCCTCTGGACATTTTGACACAAAAATGGCAAATTTCATACACAGACAAATCAGGAGGAAATGAACTTTTTTCAAGACTTTTCTCTCAAGATTCGCCACAGATCTCTTAGGTCACATCAACTTACGTTTGTCCATGCCAGCGCTTACTAATTTTTGTAATGTTCAATATTACTGTTAGCTGTATTCACATTTAATGTTATTATAAGGACATATAAATAACTCAATTTATATTCACAAGATGAATATAAATTGCACACCTTAACTCTCATCCAAAAATGGACGTGGGTGGAGCTGAGACTTCGGTGCATGCTGGTTTGTTACAACCACGCCCTCATAACTTTAAGCCATAATACAATGTAAACAAGTGAGTTATATAAACAGATGTCATGAATGAGAAATGAGCTGTAAAGATGTTTTTGTTCCAGGCTGTAAACATGTTTATTCATGCCGTACATTTTAATTATGAGAGAGTCTATGAGGACTGACTCACGGCTGGAGTCGGACCTGGAAGTTAATGTTTGGCTTGAGCCGGCATGGAGGGCGGCTCTGTGAACCTGGTCCAAGCTGGATCGTTTTTTTGGCATGCGGAGAAGTAGAAACACTAGATAAGATCCTACACTGTTGCGAAATAGCTGCACAGACAAACTTGTGATCTCACTGGTCACGGTGCTCATTTTCAGCTTCTGCGCCATTAACTCCACGCAGCAGACAAACATGAGTCACAGCAGAGACTCCTCTGTCGTCTGGTCTTGAGGAATGTTAACCACAACAGAGGATCAACTTCATCCTGAACCCTCACAAACTTCTGAATGATCAACTGTCTATGCTACAAACCCATCTCGAGCAAGGAACACACACACAGGCTGTAGCTGGGAGTCACATCTGCCTGATGTGAACAGCTGCTGAGCGGTGCGCGGAGGGCCTGGCAAGTGCGTAGGTTTGGGCTCAACAACAACTTTTCCAAAACAGAACGATTTAGTGCAGTCAGCTGAATGGATTCACATATCACCTGATTTTGTATTTAAGATTATACACAGAAACAGATCAAGATTAAAAGATTAAAAAGACAAACTGTATATTTATTTTCAGAGCAGCTGCAGTTTCCCTAATGCTGGCATGCCTAAATCAGTCATCTCAGATATGTAGCCTCTGGGTGCACATTGGAAATATCTAATACGTTCAGTGCAAGGGGAACGGGTTCAGTTAAATATCGGTCGGGGCATGTCCCTGCCATCCATGTTCAAACCTGCACCCTTGTCTAGATGTAAATATAAAACTTTCAGTCACTACAGAGATGCTCCTGTGACAACTTTTTACACAATCTATTGAGCATCAGCTCTGCACCATCCTGAGCAACTGGGCTATGGCTCCATTTTTAATGATCGAAGCGCATGGTGTTTTTGCTATTCGATACGGCAAAAAAAAAAAAACTGTTGTTGGACTCAGTCATGCAATAAATAAATTGGAGTGCCTTCTCCTATTCCCTCTAAAATCCAGGTATGCCTGCACCGGGGTGGGTTGTTATTGTTGTTATGAAGGTGAGTAGGAAGGAGGAACTGACCAGAACATGTGCTGAGTGAAAGTGTGGGGGCCGTGCACCACCTGCTTTTTACCCCCAGTTTAAGTAATTGGTCATGAGGGATCGGTCGGATGTGTGGGCAGGTGTGTGTGTGTTCAGGTTATGTAATGAAGGCCCACTCCATGAGCAGCAGACAATGGCACAATGACGTCAGGTTGTCAGTGTCGGTTGTCGTGTATCTCACAGCAAAATCTTGTAATACAGAATTTATTTTTATTTACGTGTATTTGGTAAAGCGTTTTTATCTTCTCGTTTCTTTCTTTATTTTATTTTATGTTTTATATTTTGCCCTATGTTAAGTTTATGATCACAGGAGCAAGTCATATCTGGCTTGTATCCCCCTAGGTGAGTGTGTGACTATGAAATGAAGATCTGTATTCAGTAATATATCTATGAATATCCCATCTGACAGAGAAGGTATTTTGATTAATGTGTAATGTGTTTTAATTCATTTTCAGCAGTAGTGTGTTCAGATAATTTATGACATAATTGTTTGATTCTGATAATAGTCTGAATGTTGGCCATATATAATTATTTACAGTTCACATGTTTAATAGTTTAGGTTTCCTTTGATTGTGGATTTATTTTAGACTGATTATTAATTGAGACCAGATCCGGAAGTGCTTGTGAGCAATAAAAACATCCATGAATCAACATCAAAGCGTCAAAGCTGTCAGAGTGTCAACCAGTCAACTGACAGCTAGTGGATCATCACTGAACTTCACGGTATATCGGCATGTTTGCTATTTAAACAACACAAGCTTTAGAAATTAGACAGACACTTGTGTTTCCTCTCATCATGGTCGTAGCACTCGGGGACTGCTCACCGTCCTGTGTGATTTGCTTTGTGAGACTCATTGAGGTGGAAATGTGAGGGAAACACTGACCTGTGGCATGGATTGTGTTTGAACTTGTATGTAATGACATCATTATCCCTCCAATGCTTGTTCACAGTTACCTGGCTGACCAGTGCTGGAACGGAGGCTGTATCTACCTGATCATGCTGCGGCGAGTCAAGCGAAAGGCCCCACTCCCTCCATGTGATGTGAACGGTGGCGTGCTTCTCAGCAATGATGGCTCTGAGGAGCATCAGCAGCATCAGCAGCAGCAGGTCGGAGCTGTTCCTCACCCCACCGACCAATCAGAAAACTGCAAACGCACACGCAAGTTTGGTGTGATATCGCGATCGTCCTTTAATCGGGACACCAGGGACAGCACGGACTCTGAGCTCCAGAGCTGCTACAACGGCTACAGCTCCTCTGGTCCCACTGAGACCGAGGTCAGTCCAGGAGAGGACCCGGGCTACATCCTGTCCTCGCACACGCCCACAGAGGAACCTCCGCACGCGTTTCTGCAGCTGAGGACGGCCCCCCAGCGTCTGCACAGCGGAGGCACCGCCACCCTGCCCGCAAGGTGTCACAGTCAGCTGATAGAGTGCAAGATGGACTCTGTCAGCAGCGAACCTTCGAACCAGGTAAGAAGGGATCGGATCTACTGCGCAGGTGCAGGAGGGTGTCTTTTGCATGTCTTTGTGGGAGGTTTCAATAGTTTTATAGTTGTCATGGCAAAATCTGCGGATTTTCCTCTTGATGCATCTACTGTCTGGCTTTGCTGATCAGGTTTGAAGAAATCTCCATTAATTACACAAGATAAGTTAAGACACAATTTGATTGACACACAGGACAGGTATTAAAAGACGGAGTGAAGAAAGTGAGACAGTCCAAAACCACCAGTTCTCTCTCCTCCATTAGATGTGTGAGCCATCCCACCCTGCACCACAGATGTTTGTCTCGGCACATGCGGCTCCTCCACCTGGGGATACTGTGGTTGTGTATTATTATTTGTTCTGCACCTGTTTCTGTGGCTGAGACGGAGCAAAGGAACTGAAAAACCACACGAATTTCACATGTTCAAAGATCACATCATATCAAGACCACATGTTCTCACATAAACATTTTGAATTTTGCACATGTGGAAACATGTTAAAACCACATGTGAAATGTGTGCAACACGTGCTGGCACATGTTTTGGAACATTTTTGTGGTGTGATATGCGAAACATATGTAAATTTCCATATGAAACTTGTGAAAACCAGTGGAACCTGAAACTTAGATTTGCATAGGAAACTTAAAATTTGCCTTTACTTTTTCACATGTGAAATTGGCATTGGCATACAAAGATACAAGATTAGATTAGATTTAATTTGGCTTTCGTTGGCTTTTACTAATTTGTATTTCAAAAAACATTAAAATGCATGTTTTTTGTGATTTTAATACTGTACATGTTCAATGAACATTTTCATAAGGCCTCAGCTTTGCGCCTTTGTTGCAGGTCTTCAGTTGCCCACTGTGGTGAATCAGCAGCGTGTTGATAAGTCCATAGAAGTAAAAACTTGACTTTTATGTATTGAATGTTGGAAACTACTACAGCCTGGAGTCGCTGCCGACAGCTGCTGAACACATTAGTGCAGTTGAAAGCTGTATATTAGTCGTGGTCATGGTGCGTGGAGGCTGCAGGACGTGCAGCACAGCCCAGCTCAGTCAGTGTATGAAGAGGATGATGTTATAATGACCTAAACAAGCAGTGTGAGTGGAGACGACAGATCAGCGTGCAGATGTCTGAGGGGATCAACGGGATCACCAGCGCTGCAACAACTGGAGTGATGGTGGTTTAACATGTAGGTTAGAGGATTGAGAAAGACAGCTGGTGTATGATCCCAGCACGTCAGCGGGATGGTAAATGAATAATAATGTCTGCATCCGGCATGGAGGCGACCTGTCTTATCCTTCAGTGCCCACAAGTCCCCAAAATGGCTGAAGCTGTGAGCAGGGAGGTCAGAGGTCAAACAGGACTTAGGGCCATATTTTAAACAAACGGCTTAACATGACAAGTCCCATTGCACTGACTCCAACCGCATCTCCGTCCACACCCACTGATTTACCCACAGCCATTTCTGAGGCATGTGTCACTTTTTTATGTATGAGCTCATATTGAAACAACCCAACAAGAAACAGATCTGAGATTGATTCAATTCAGTTTAATTCAAACAATTAGGAGGCAATTAAAAGCAGCGTCAATGTCAAGAGGTGTAGAATAAATAATATCACAACAATGTGAACAAACAAAGAAAAAAACCTATTATTTGGATGTGTGCGATGTATTGAGTGTGTATTTGTGTGTGAAATGTGTTGCAGTTCAGAGAGGGCAGCCACATCTGGAAGATGCACATGGTGAAGGGTCAGGAGGGCCTGGGCATCCAGATTACCGGGGGGCGGGGCTCCAAGCGCTCACCTCATGGCATCATCATTGCTCACATAGAGGAGGGGGGCGCCATTCACAGGTACAGTCCTGACTCTGCCCACTGTGTTTACAAAAAGCTTCAGTGTTTATTAGTTTCTCTGTGTTTGTGGTTTGGTTGATGCTGCTGTGTTAAAACATTATAATCAAATCAGGTGTAAATGAAGGTGTTTTTGTTTTCTTTTTTTATAAAAGAATTAAAGAAAAAAGCCATTGTGCATCTCTAGTTAGATGTTGCCAGTCGTGGGAAGTAGTTTAGCTTTAGTTTGTGTTTGTGTGCACAGTAAAGTGTGTGTGGGCGCATCTGTCTGAACGTATGTGTGTGTTTCAGGGACGGTCGTCTTCATGCTGGTGACGAGCTGCTGATGATTAACGGTCAGTCTCTAGTTGGTCTCACTCACCAGGAGGCTGTCGCCATCCTCCGCTCCACCAGCGGTCTGGTCCAGCTGGTGGTGGCCAGCAGGGTGAGCATGCACACACACACACACTTATACACACACTTATAGACGTGCACACACACACTATGCTTACTTCCTGTCTGTCCCTGCAGGAGGAGTCAGATGTGGGTTTCGAGCGCTTCCCATCCACCAGTCTGCCGGACCTCGTCAGCACCTGCGGCTCCTCGTCCTCCCTCTCTCAGGCCACGCTCCCTCGCTCGCCCCAGACGTCCAACAGTAGCACCAGTCTGCACAACCCCTTCCTGGTACGGGCAGATACATGTAGTACATTCTTATATATCTGTTTACGTGTTTGCGTGTGTGTGTATAGTGAATCTGTGTGGTGCCTGAACTGATCCTGTTTGCAGCAGTCCCTCTTACAGGAGGATTAGTGACCTCCTGCAGGGCAGATATCTCTCTCCGCACCCACTCTCTCTCTCCTCTTCCTGGTAGAGACGTTGAATAATCCAGATTCTGCTCCGGTTCGTCAAGACGGAGGCATAAAGTCAGTTGTTTGATATCGGTACGAGTATCAGAAATGCCAAATTGTTTCATTCTAAGAGCTGCTTTAACAAATTAAAAGGTCTAATTGCAGTCATATTCATTTACATACTGATCTTCAAACCAAATCAGATGTTTCAAAGACTTCAAATACCAACATTTATGTCTCAGCCAGAGCTGAAAACACAGACCTCCTCACATCTGTTCAGACACCAGAGGGAGAAAAACTGCAAGTCATTCTCTGTCTTTCTATTGCCGGTCTCTCTACAGCTGTCCTATCAATTAAAGGCATAAAAGCCCAAAACAATACTTTTTTTTTTTTTTTTTAAAGAAAGTTGTCAGTTTTTCAGTGGTTCAGAAACCTTCAAAAGATAATTCATTGGTTTTGGTGTCAGGTATCTGCAAGTCTGTGCAACCTCTCTGACACGGTGTAATCGGACAATACAGCAGGTTTCCCAGGAATCAATTCATCTTCTTTGCTCTGATGCACAACACTCACAACAGGTTTTTTTTATCCTGTAGTATCAGATCAGTCTTCACTATGGGATGATACACACTGATGTCATCAGGTTGGGGTCAGATCAGCTCTCAGTGTAGAGGAGCAGCAGGAGCACAGAGGCTGAATGATGAGCTGCTGTGGAAAAGGCTCAGCTCAGGAAACCTGTTTCAGCCACATGAAAACAACAACATCAGTTGAACTGCTTCTTTATTGCAAATATTTTCACCACTTTGCCAACAAACAGCCCTTTAGCTGGGCTTCACATTTCCTCAAGGGTTGAATTTGAGTGTTCCTACGCAGAAGCACACCTACGCTGAGGACACAGAGCATAGATCGGCTGTTTCAGTCACAGCGTCCATTGTTTTGTAGAGGAGACAATAAAAGAAAGCTGCTTCAGAAGAGATGGATTGAAAGTGTTTCTGTTTTGTTTGTTTTTTAATCGTAGTTGACGAACGTGGACAAAATAGAAGAACAGACTCCAGCGGAGTCACTCAAAGGATCCTGTGGCAACCCCCAACCCATGAAGCTCTGCAGCCGCTCCCAAGGTTGGTGCTCCACACAGAGACAGGTGGGATCAGTGCATGTACTCCTGGCAGGCAGCTTAACCTTGGTATCCTGGTACTTCTGCTCAGGCTGAAAGATCCAGGAGATAGAGCCAGTAAATCAGATGTGATAGGGGGCTGCAATGATGCTCCAGTTGTTGAAGCAGAGACCCCACAGTTTGGTATTTTCCTAACCTTTTCTCTAAACGTCTAAACATAAAGGAGAGTGCCTCTAGTTATCCAGAGTTATTGAAAGTTACTGAGACAGTGACAAACCTGAAAGTTTCGCCTCGGTGCAGAGTTCTGAAACTGTTCTTCCTCCTGGATCAGGAGGGAGCAGCCGTCTGGAGTCGGTGGGCGAGGATGACGAGCTGTTTGTGGAGAACGGAGTGAGCGGCTGTGAGGCGGCAGAGAAGCCTCCACCCGGCCGACGTAAACACTCTCTACCTCAACAACTAGATACTGCTGGAGTGAGGCAGGTCAGTGAACGCTTCACCTTGTTCTCTACACAACTTAAGGTCTAAAGATGTAACATGATTTATCAAGAATAACATGGAGGAAATGTAAAATATTGTTGTTTTTTTTTCTATTACTCTTTTTGGCGTGAGCAAACTCCATATTTCCTTGTATAAACTCACCTGAACCTGCTCATACACTAGTCAGAGGTTATAACTGCGTATTCTGCCTCTTTATGATGGAGCTGTCGGGCTACTCATGTAAATGTTAATGGGATAGTTAAACATTTTGGCAAATTGGCCCATTCCCATAATCCCTATAGTCATAGCAGTAGGTTTGTTACATTTACTTGTCGGTGCAAGCTGTTGCAGAGACTTCTTGCTGGAAAAATGCATGAATTTACCTCTAAAACGACTCTGTCTCACAATATTATTATCTCATAGCATTGTAAATGTGCACGTCACAACTTGTCCACGAGAGCGTTTTGGAGTTGTTGGATTGTGTATTTGATGAGTTTGATGAGGGAAACCAAGAAATCCCATTAGCCTCCGTAGCGTAGCTCTGAGCAGCTTGCGGCTCTGCTCTGCTGTTCTAAAAATAGCTTGCACCGACAATTAAAGATAACGAACCTACTGCTATGACTATAGGGATTATGGCAATGGGCCAATTGGCCAAAACGTTGAACTATCCCTTTAAAAATAAAATTAGAGAATTATTGACATTAAATAAAATGACAATAACAATCACAGTTGAAAAGTCAAACGTTTGTGCATGTAAATGAATTGTACAAATATGAGCATATGCATCATCCTCCATGTCTGTTTTGGCCCTCCTTTACACACGCACACACACACACACATACACTGACACACACACACACGAGTTAGTAGCAGCAGATCAAAGCCTGGCCACTCTCTCACTCTGACCTGACTGCCATGACAACAATAATGCAGAGAGCTGCTCTAATTGCTGTGTTAATGAGAGGTTAATTGAACATTCAGAGTCACAGTGTGGGTGACGTCTCCGTAACAAATCCCCCACAGAGCTCAGTTTGGTTAGTTAAGCGATTTTCCATCAGCAGCTACGACAACACAACAGAAGAAGACAGATGTTACCTGACGGACTCGGCTCAGTCTACGGCCCCACAGAGAGCAGATGTTCCATTAGAGTAAATGAGAACTCGCCACTGTGTAAACAACAGTGATGGTTTTGTCAGATAAATTGTGACTGTTTCCCCTCTTTGTGTATTCATCTCCCTTTTTAGGAATATCAGATCATTAAGAAATCAGCCCGCTCCCTGAGCACCATTCAAGTGGAGTCTCCATGGCGACTGGCACAGCCGTCTATTATCTCCAGTATAGTGCTGATGAAAGGCCAGGGCAAGGTGAGTGCAGCCCTTTAACATGTGAGCTTGAATAAAGGTGTGTGTGTGTGTGTGTGTGTGTGTGTGTGTACTCACAACTACAAATGTGTGTCCGGTCAAATTTTAATTTTCATGTGTTTGAGTTTTCCACAGTTTTGTTTCAGAACATTTCAGGTCCTGCTAAACCAGGGTTCATATTGCCAGATATACATCTACACAACTACTATTACATTAATATTAGGGATGCACCGATACCACTTTTTTTCAAACCGATACGATACTTAGATCTGAGTACTTGCAGATACCGCGTACCGATGCTGATCCTTCTACCACAACAAAAAAACAAATGATTAGGCAAAATGGAATGAATTGGAAGACAAGTTTTATTTCATTTTATGCTTGTTACAACAAAATTTATTGTAATAAGCCTCTGATCTAAAAAATAAAATACAACAAAGATGCAAAGCCACCCTCTGATCGCGGTCTTCATGCAGAGCAATTGCATGCACTGGTATCGGTTCTTGTACTCGCTAAAGTTCACCAATACCGAGCACAAGGACAGAGTCATTGGACAGTGATTGCAGGTTGTTTGTAATGCATGCATATAAAGTCAGTAAGTCTCCCCTCCTAACTGGAAAGCTGCTTCAAGGACAAGTTGAGATCCACAACTAAAATACGCCACGAGAATGAAAAATGCTGATTTAACCTATGGAGGTGTGAGTGCACCTGAAAGAAACTTAGCAGCTCCTTTTCTCTGGAAATGATAATCTGTTGTCTGCAACGGATTGTCACATTATCCAGACTTTAAAGTGGTTTGATGACACATCACATCCGGCTCATCTGTTTCATAAATAAAAAGGCTCAGATATAATACAAGTTTTTCTTTTGTGTCACCTCTGTCAGCATGAAAACAAAGAGGATACAAAATGATAATCCCCAGACAAGCAGGATCCATGTCTCTGCTTGTCCCTCAGTGACATCAGGTCTGTCTCCACAGGGTCTTGGATTCAGTATTGTAGGAGGGCAGGACTCAGCTCGCGGTCAGATGGGGATTTTTGTCAAAACCATTTTCCCTCATGGAGCTGCAGCAGCTGATGGACGACTGAAAGAGGGTAACCACATGTCTTTACTGCGTCTCTGAGCCGAGAGAGTTCAGGAGGTAAAACAGTCGTCTGCATTCACACTGAACATCCACCTCAGCCTGACTGTGTGTCTCCCCCTGCAGGAGACGAGGTTCTGGAGGTGAACGGAGAGTCTCTGCAAGGACTCACGCACCAGCAGGCCATCCAGACCTTCAAGGTGAACTGGACACTAACTGGGCACTAACTGGGACAAAGTGTTGTTACAAAGACATTATTTAAAGGAACAGTTCACCAAATTATGAAATTCCTCAAAGTGCTTCTGGAGACCCGGGAGGGGGGTTCATGGTCCAGCGAAATCTTTATGTGAGAGTCAATAGCGCCCAACACAAACAGGTCCATAAAACTACACAAAAAACCTTGTAATATTCCTCCTTACTGCTTGTCTGCTGCAATCCAAGTGGAGGAATATAGTCCAGAGTTCTGCCAGGCAAATTCAATACAGGACTGTTTAGGCTGTAAAAATGTCTTAAATGACGTTGTTTCGAGTAATCTCTCTGGACTATATCGCTTCGGGACACTTGGCTTTCAGTGGATGAGCAGTATGGAGGAATATTACAAGGTGTGTAGTTTTATGGACCTTTTTGTGTCGGCCGCTATTGACTCTCAAGTTTTCGTTGGACTACGAACTTCCAGATGCACTTTGAGGAATAAAAAAAGCTATTCCAGAGTATTCATCAGCATGAGTCAATAACGACTCAGTTACATTTTTTGGTGAACTATTCCTTTCCAAATCACTGCCCTGTACTTTGTTGTGGCTCACTTTTGTTTTTATCCCACAGCAACTGAAGAAAGGTGTGGTGACGCTGACCATCCGGACACGTCTGCGGAGTCCCAGCCTGACGCCCTGTCCCACCCCCACGCTCCTCAGTCGCTCCAGCTCGCCCAACTCCAACGCCAGCGGAGGCACTCCTGTCCCCACGGGCTGTGAAGAGGCTGAAAGCCGCAAGGGCCCCGGTCCTGGTCCTAAAGATTGCATCATCATGGAGGTCACTCTTAATAAAGGTGAGTGGACTTGACACAGAAGAACCAAACTACAAAAAAACTACCCAGAAGTATCTGTTTTTCTGCTTCTCTTGCCCCATGCATCATGTCTTTGTGCCAACGGTGATTGAATGTTGATGTCTTCAGAGCCTGGTGTCGGTCTGGGGATCGGGGTCTGCTGTCTGACCCTGGAGAACTCTGCTCCTGGCATCTACATCCACAGCTTGGCTCTGGGATCCGTGGCCAAGATGGACGGCAGGCTCAGGTGACGACGACTTAATCGACTTTGACCAGGAAGCTAACGGAGGCAGGTGAAATTAGTACATAACTGTAGCCTCGTTGATTGCAAACATTGTTGTGCGTTTCTTTGCAGTCGTGGAGACCAGATCCTGGAGGTGGACTCGGTCAGTCTTCGCCATGCGGCTCTCAGTGAGGCCTACGCCATCCTCAGTGAATGTGGCCCCGGACCAGTCAGCCTCATTATAAGCAGGCACCCCAACCCCAAGGTAAGTGGGCTAGACATCTGTTTGTGTTACACAGACTAATCCGCTCTGTCTGAGCCTTTAAAACATACTGTATATTAGTGATGTCACGATTATAGAAATACTTTATTAATCCCTAAGAGGGAAATTCAGATCGTCCAGCAGCTTACATAACAATGATATGATATAAATGATATAAAAAGTAAACGTGTATAACCTAAAAAAAAAAAAAAGAAAAGGCATTGTGCATTTTGATGGCAGCAGGAATGAAGGATTTCCTGCATCTTTCTGTTTGGTCTTGCCTGTTTTCTGACAAATTATTTACACGAAATATTTGAAGTATCTATTAATATGAGACCAACTATTAATCCTCCAGGGGAAGTGTTTGAAATATTTAAGTCAATAATTGTCGTTTATACCATATTTTTGTGTTTTTTGTTTAAATCACAAATCCTACCAATTCAATGTTATGTTAATGGACCAGTATCTGTGCATTTACCTTACTGTACGTACTTTGGCACACATCTGTCGATATGGTTGAAAGTGACGGTACTGAGGAACCTTTACGATTAAATCATTATGGCCTGATTAATTGTGGAAACAAGTAATCTTGATATTCCTGCTGTATAGATCTGGGTTGGGGCTCCACAATCCTGCTGCTACAGTACATTTAAATTTCCTCTCTAATCTAGAAACCTGGTTCACTTCACCTGACTCTGGTGGGTGAAGGTCAAAGTCTCTTACCTCTTCAGGCTTTCTGCAGAAATCCTGCATCTGAACCTGGCCTCCTGTTTCCATGTGTTTCCTCAGGTGTCGGAGCAGGAGATGGATCACATCATAGCTCGATCCACACACAGGGACAAAATGAGCAGGAACAGACACTCGTCTCACTCGTCAGGTCTGAAATCGTTACTTACGTTTTCATTCACCAGCTCCTCCTCCGCGCTGACATTGTTAAAGGCTCCAGTGGCCAAAAATCTAATGTGTTTCATTTTGTTCACGGCTTAAATGTGAAGGTGTGAGCTGTAAGAGCCCCAGCACATCGATCAAGGAGCGTCAGGGAGACGGCTCCCCTGCTCTCAGCTGGACCATGAAGAGATTCCTGGAGCCAGCCAGCAGAGTAAGACTTCCTTCTTACTGTGGGCGGGACGGGGGGCATGGAGGTGTAATCCTCACCAGAGCAGCCAGGGTTCAATTTATGTCATACTGGCTCTCAATTTCACTTTAAATAACTGAATTAAGGCAAAAAATAAGTTGATTTTGTGTTATTATTTTGCCCCCAGAAAATCAGCTGTAGCACACATCTATAATAATAGATATGGATTCTTTTAAAATAACATGCAAACATGCTGCTCTTACTTATCCGTGTTCATCATGGCGTTAATCAGAGGTTTTTATTTACCCATCCAATACTAGGGCCCTCCACCACCACCTTTCCCTGGAAAGTACCTGAGTGAAACAACCCAGAAATAATTATAATCAAAAGAAATGTAAAATATATGAAAAATGAACGAAAAAAGTGTTAAAAACAGGAATGAACACAGTGGTGATGTGCAGGTTGTGGCTCTCGTCCTCCTTCTTGACCTGATCTTCTCCTGTTGTCTCCACTCTGAAGCAGGGCTCTTTGAGCTCAGAGACAGAGTTATCTCAGTACTTCCCTCAGGACGTCTCCAGCCACTCCTTCCTGTCCGACCCCATGCTGATAGGCCTGAGCGGTGATGAGGCTCCGCACCAGCAGAGCTGCCGCGCCTCCGTGGACGACCACTCATCGCAGGCACGAGGTAAATTGTTCAACGATTTCAATACCACGGGAAAGTTTCTGCCCTGTGGGACATCTGATCAGAGATTTACAGAAGCTCACAGATCACATTGTAAGTTGAGACAAAAGAAAAACACACAAGACTTATTCACACTGACATCAACATTTTTATAATCTGTGAAGGACGTGATCTTGAGTAAAATCAACTATTTCAAGAAAATGTTAAAAGGATGTCTCAGAAAATGAAAATTAAACATCATAACCTTTAAAATGAGGAACATGATGCTTCCTGAAGTTTAAAATTAAACGATTTGCCTTTCAAGGCTTTTGTAGATTGTAATCCGAGCAATACAATTTTTGAAACATGTTATTTCGCAGTTGTGAGATAGTGTGTACAGCCTGACATCACACAGCATGTTGCGTCATAGTAGCACTGATGCACATTTATGACAACAAACCATGTTTGTCTGTATTTGGCTGTGTCTTGTCTTCAGCTTTCACCCCCTCTTTAACAGAAGGGGACGGTGACCCTGCGTACACCCCGTCAGACGAGAAGACCCCCGCTCCGCTTCATCCCCACACCGAGGCTACTGTTTGCCAGCCCGTCGCCGCCTCCAGCCCCGCATCGGTGCGCAGCCCACTTCTCCGCCAGCGCCGGGTGATGTGCTTTGAAGATGAGCTCAGCGACGATGACGACTTGGACAACAACAGAAACAACAACGGAAACACCGGGCGCGTCCGCAGACCAACGAAACCAGACTCTCTGAACCTCAGTGACGCACAGATCCCCAAAACCGATCAAGTGACGGTAACCGCTACGTCTGCTGCGTCATCGTTAGATGTAGACGGAGACAGTGACGACGACGGGGGTTTACAGAGGTGCGGGAGCAGCGATGTGACCGGACCTCTCTGCGGTGAGGACGGCGCTACCAGGAAGCCTGAGTCCGACGGTTCTGAGTCGCCCTTCATGCCCATCCGCAGCCCGCTGGACTACAAAGCAGGTGTGGCGAGCAGCGCGGGCTCTGCGCCCACCAGTCTGACCATCGCCGGTGAGAACTGCAAAAGCCCAGATGATGCACAGCTGGATTCAAAGCGGTCCCCCAAGCTGGAGCATAAAGCAGTGACACGGGTTAAAAGCATGATGAGCATTGAAGCTCCAAACCTTCCGCAGCAGAGGTCCAAGGTGGACGAGCCGGCTCCGTCCCAGCCCCCACCTCAGCCCACGCAGTGCGGGCGACCCCCCAGGACCGCTGGAGAGTCGGCGCCCCACTGTAGGAGAGGAGACACCAGTGAACTCATGGGTGTTTGCGCCATCGACACTGTGACCCTGAGGAGAAGCGAGGACGAGTCTTTCGGCCTTGACCTTGAGATCATGTCCTCCCCTCTGAGAGTGGTCATCACTGGGCTGAAGGCCGGCGGCGCGGCAGAGAGGGTACGTCTGACCGGTTCCAGGCGTCACTACAGGCTTCAGTTTGAGGAAAGTTTCCATTTTCATCCTTTTTGTGTTTTATTGTGTTTCTCAGGGATCATCAACCAAGCTTTGTCCTGGAGATGAGATCGTAAAAATCGAAGACAAACTGGTGTGTTCCTCCAGCTACCAGGAAATCTGTGAGCTGATGCGTAACCTCCCTGTGACGCTGTGCTTAGAGGTCAAGAGACCAGTTTCAGGTAAGACATCAAAGGTCATGCTGCTGATATGTATTAATCTTCTTTCTCTACATTTGCGCTTTATGTAGTAGAGCTGGCGTGTGGTCCTTGGTAGTTACCGTGTCTGCACACGAATATGATTTCTGTTGGGCCTTGAATACGTTTGTGGTGTGATGAAGTTTTGCATAATGCCCTTGTTATCAGTGTTGTTTTCCAAAGCCTTGCTGCTGCATGTGATGTGTTGGTGCATAATTCTGCTTCTTATTGTGTTTACAAGAAGTCATTAGTCCCAGAACGCTGCTCAGGTTGCCTTTAAATAGACCACCGTGTCTCTCCCTTTTATGCCGACCTAAGATTTAGGATCTGCCCTCCCTCATTCACTCCCCCAAAGCAACCTGCAGGCCTCTGGCTTTCTATCCATGGTGACTATATTACACAGTATATTTTACCTTTAGTTGTTCTAGATTCACCTTTTAGTTTAACTCCCTGTTTGCTTTCTATGTAGTTCAATAACTGCTCGTTTTACGGTAGCATCGTTAAAATTTAGTGTAGTAGAGACATTGCTGTGGTTTAGAAGAGAAGTTTATTATTCCAGGAATCTTATTTTATTTGATTATACTCGCTATTTCAAGATTTTCCTGTTGGATATAAAAATTTGAAGTTGAATTGCTGCTGCTGTTTTCTACAATGCAAATTTATTATATCTCCATCTTCCCCATTTTCATCACTAACATGAGTGGCAACCATGGGAGAAGTACTCATGTGACACCCTGGAGAAACCACAGCAATGTTTCAGGTTAAAGGTCCCATATTATATAAAGGTAGATGTTCATGTGTAGTTTGATTATTAAGCAGGTCTAGGCTCTATATTAATACAATGAAAGTACCAAAGCCACAGTCCACAGAGAAACGGAGCCTTAAAACCAGGTGTCAGGACTTCTGTAACTTTGTGATGTCACAAAAAAGTGTGTACAGCCTTCCGTTCTTTCCCAAGCTCCGCCCACATGGACACATCCTCCGACCTTGCAGGATGTTTTTTCTGAGTGCGATATTTTCATTGGATCGTTAAGAAAACCATCAGCCAATCAGAGGAGAAGCTCAGAGCCTCCTCTCTCTAGAAAATATGGGACCTTTAAGTTTTGTAGTGTAGCCTCTGAGTAAAGATGAAAATATGAACCTAAACTAACCACTTCATTCGTTTCTCCTAGATGTACAGTAAACACACCTACTGTTGTTGTTGTCCGATCTACGAATATCGTTGTGTTAACCCTGGATATTCTTCTTCTTCTTCTGTTGTTGTATTCTATGGCATGACATGTCTGTAACCTCTGTAAGATAAAGTAGATTTTCACTTTACCCTTATTAACTCCTTACTTCGTCTCCACAATCAGCCGTGGCTGAGGTGCTGACCCTTTTGCTTCTGCCTCCAGCTGTAGATCGACTGTCCAGCCTGATGATGTCATCAGGGAACAGTGATGGAGCCGTCAGACTGAACCCGACCACATCTGTACAGGCGCTGTCTGATGAAGTGATAAGCACAAACCACACAACCCAAACAGACAAAATACCCATCACCAACATAGATGACATTTTATTAGAGGTCAGCCCCTGCAATGACACAAACACAGACCCCAAACCCCTCAACAAAACATTATCCAGTGAGCATGCATCAAGCCCACATGCTGTAACAACATCTGACACATCTGGGAGTCAGGTTCCAGTCCAGACCAGTCTCTTGGACGGCTCTGTCTTAGATACAGGAAATGAAAAATGTGCTGTCCTCCCCGTGGAGACAGCACACCAACCTGACCAGAGCGCTGGTTGTAAACACATGTACCCTACAGGAGATGACAGCGATTCAAACAGCGACTCCACCACTGACAGCAGTCTAGTGGTTCATCAGACAGCTAACAGAGGCGGGGGTCTTCATGAGCCCTCCTCAGATGAAGAAGTGGAGTTTTGTTGCAGCGATGCCCAGAAACAAGCTGCCGATGAACACTTTGACTTCTGCCAGTCATCAAATCGCTCTTCACCTGTTCAACTGGCCAGCAGGGATGATACAGAGCTGGACCAGGCCTCTGATGTGAAGCAGGCGTCCTCTGATGTCTCAGTGGGAGAAAGAAAAGAAAAAAAACTGTTTTCCAACAGCCCCAAACCCCTCTCCTCTACAGAGTGCCACATTAATGGTGCCATTGAACCCTCTGACAAAGGTACGGTATGCCTGGCATCCAGTCCTGGTAGCTTGAGCCCTTCACCACCAGGTACCCACAGTCTCACACAGGATGCTAATTCCTCTCTGAGCTCAGACTTACCCAAGAATTCACATACAAAAGCACCTCTGTCACCTTCAGTGGACTCGGAGACCTCGGGTTCAAGCCGTAGCAAATCAGATTCGCCGATAAACAAAGAGAAAGTTTATACATGTGGAACTAATTTAAACTCCCAGGCTGGCTCCTCGCTGAAGAAGACGCCTGGCCTGAAGCTGTTTGAGAACTCAGACGGGCCCGTGTGGAGCAGCATCTTAAAACTTCCACCTGAATCCCAAATCAGTCTAAACACTGCTGCTCCCAAACTAAAAGGCCTAAGTATCAGAAGTAAGACCAAAGCAGAGGAGCATCAGCCCCAAAAAACAAGTCCTGCTACTTCAAACTCCAATGCTGCCTTGAACCAGTCAACTCAATTAGCACCACTGACAACCACGTCCAGCTGTTTGAGGCCCGCCAACCGGCCAGATGTGAACAGCTGCCTTGCCTCACCCAAAATAAGTGAGAGAAAGCAGGTTAGACCCGAGGAGAGGGACGTGCATCTGACGAAGGAGAACAGCGTCCATGTGGGGTCCAGATCTCAGGGTAAGTCCCACCAACCTCCTACTCAGAGGACATTTATAGAGGTTCAGCTTTCTTCTTTATCTGGTTTATCCTCACCAGCTGCGGTCCACAGCGACACGGTGAATTCAGACTCTAAGCTCACTCCGAGAGGAGCAGAGGTGAAATCTGAAAACGTCATGGTCCGTAACACAGACCTGAACTCACTGAGTTTTCCTAAAGAAACTCATATAACGAGTAATGGCTCAAAGCCCACTACTGCCGTGGAGACAGGTGAGACCCTGAAGTCCAGCCCCTCCAGACTTTACATGAAGACGATGGACAGGCGAAGCTTCTCCACGGAGGCTGCCCTGTCTGCGGCCTACAATCCCTTCTCTGTCCGACATAAGATCAAGTCCTTTGAGAACCTGGCTAACTTTGACAGGCCTGTGGCTAAAAGCAGTGACATCCAGTCCCACGCGCTGACGTACAGAGCCTCGCTGAACCAGAGGATAGCTGGTTATATGGACCTCGTGAATTCAGTTGATTGCCGTGCACGACAGAGAAGTTTTAGTTCTTATGTGGAGACTCTGATCCCGACCACACCCTGCTCTCCTGCACTTGGTAAACACCCCTCTAACATCACGCTGCTGAACCTCGACTTTCCACATTCGCGCTGCAGCACAGCTCCGCTGCTGGAGGTCGGGCGTGACGCTGAGGTCCACAAAGATGGATTTTCTCCACAGACTCCTCCGGTGCTGCGCAGGAAACACGGCAGACTTCCCCGCAGCAGGCTGCAGCAGCTCAGGGCTCTCAGTATGCCTGAGCTGGAGAAGCTATGCACAGAGGACTTTACCAGAGGACAGAGTGCAGCCGAGGACAAAACAGAGACCAGTACCCAGGCTGCAGAGACAGAGAGGCCTGCACACAGTACAGCCTTGACAGAAGTGGATGTGAACAGGGTCCGCCAACGCGATCAAGACGCTCCTCAGGAAACCCCAGAGACCCATGGGTCGCAGCCCAGCTGGTCCATCAGGTGAGGAGTTCAATTAAAATAGCTGATTGTGAATCTTCTGTATTATTGAAGTCGCTGTGAGTAGGAGAAATATCTGTCTTTAGTATCTACTTGGATCATATTAGCTTGTTGAATACATGCTGTCAACTGTGTCAGATCTAGTGACATCTAGTGGTGAGGTTGCAGAATACAAGATACACCTGACACAAACTTTACTAGTTGATTGTAGCTGTACCTTGTGACATCTTCTCTGCCTGAAACTCCGATAGTGATGTGTTCATTTAGCAAAGCAATGCAAAGCTGTCAGTCAAGTCAATAGAAGTTGTTTGGGTTTGTGTCACATCTCAGGGTTTCCTCACGAGATGTGTTGATGTAGAGTGGATCATCCATTCATGAAATTGCATTGAGCTCATCACTATTGAGTGCTTTATTTTACTACCTAATATAATTCAGATTGTTTTATTTATATATTTATTTTCCAGTAAGCAGCCAAAAGTAAAAAAAAACTGTAGTCCTCATATTATAAGACTGTAAATTCAGTAACTCTGCTCTCTCTGACTCTTTGTGTCCTCAGTTTAAAAGAGCTGGCTGCGTCTTCTCTGAGTCAGTGTAGACTGGACACACAGCTGTTCTCCCTCACCACTAAATTGTACGTGTCGACTCTGCTTCAGGAGACCAGCGCACTATCTGAGGTAACACCACACTGCCAGCACTAACACACGTGATTTAATGTTGTACTACACAATCATTATTGTGACTCATCGGTTGTCTGTGGATGTGTCTGCAGGTGAAGGACGACACTCACCTTGTGGTCCTGAGTAAAGAGGAGGGATCAGGACTTGGTTTCAGTGTCGCTGGTGGAGTTGACCTGGAGCAGAAGTCAATAACTGTGAGTAACTGTCAGGAACTGTAGGAACCATGACATGACATGAACTGTGACCATGACGCATCTCCTCATGTCTTACATCTCCCATGACGAAGAACAAGAGACTGTGCAAACATACGCATGAGCTGACTATCACTCTTTTCTTGTATTCGAACGTATCTCTTACACAGTGTTTGCTAGTTTCTTAACCAGATTTAGTAAAGAGGACATGATGAGTTAGCTTCTACATAGACTTAACAGAGATAGACTATGACTGTGCTTTTTAATTAGTTGTTTTAACAGCTCCAGCAGGTGGTGATAGTGTAACTCTTTGTGTCCAGGTCCATCGGGTCTTCACGAAAGGTGCAGCGAGCCTTGAAGGCACCATTCAGAGAGGAGACGGCATTTTATCCATAAATGGAACAAGTCTGGAGGGAAAAACCCACGGAGAGGCCGTGTCCTGCCTCCATCAAGCCAGACTGACCAACCAGGCCTTAGTGGTCATCCGAAGAGACAAGGACAGTGAACCGAGTGTCTCTGACAGACAGGACGTGGTCGGGCAGCCAAAGAGTTTATGTTCTGCCAGGATGAGGTCTATGGAAGCTGGAGCAGGTGAGATCTGGTCTGACACCTCTAAATAAACCTGCAACATGAACCTACTTCTCATAAACCACATGATATAACTGTGGATGTTGAATGTCTCTCAGTGGTGGATGCACGTCCAGACGGTGCTTTCACAGTGGAGCTGCACAAGACTTCTGCTGGTCTGGGCTTCAGTCTGGAGGGGGGGAAGTCCTCCAGCCACGGAGACCGGCCTCTGACTGTCAAACGCATCTTTAAAGGTGGCAGTTTTTCTACTATGAATACTGAACCTATGTGTTTTACCTTGAATAACTTATTCTAATGAGGTGGAAAATGGGCTGGGTGTTGTCACTTTAATGTAACTTAGGTCCTACTAGTCTCTAAAAAGAGTAAAGTTAGTATTAGTAAAGTCAATATGAACGTGCCAATGATTTATAACCCAAGTGTAACAAACAAACAGACGCTGAACCAAATTTAAATTAGATTTTATTTTTAATTAAATTTAAATTTAAATTAAAGAATCATTCATTACATTGACAGTGAGCGAACAGCACCAATCAAATGTGACTAATGGCCCGTGACTATGACAGCAGTCTAATTCACAGTGTACGCTCAACTCAAAAAACTGATGTAATAAATTGATTACCAGAGTTTGTCAAACTTAAAAGTAGAACAAAATGATGGAGTGTGAGCTTTTCCAGTGCGGCTGAACTGTTGTTCTCCTCTACACCAGGTGGCGCTGCGGAGCTGTCGGGGCTGATTGAAGTCGGTGACCAGGTCCTCTCCATCAACGGCTGCTCTCTGGAGGATCTCATGCACCACGATGCCTGGAAAATTATCAAAGCCACCAGCGAAGGGCCCAACACACTCCTCATCCGCAAGCTGAACACCTGACTGGATGGAAAACCCCCTGGTGCTGGTTTTGGTGGTGGTGTTGGTGGTGTTGGGGGAGGGGCACTGTGAAACCACCCTCTGATCCAGGGTTTGGACAGAAACCAAGAGAACACACTTTCTCTCTCTTTTTTTTTTACAGGTTTTCAGATGGACTTGATTTGATTTTGTGTTTTGTCTTGTTTCATGTGTTTTACTTATTAACAGGTCAAAGTGGATGGGCCACTGACTGTTGTGGTGTTCAGAGCTGAATCATGATTATTTCAGACGGGAGGTGCAGTTTGTTTACATTAGATTCACTTTGAAACGTTTTTAAAATAAAAGTCAGTTTTGTGAAAAGATCTCTGGTTCTGGTTCTGGTTTCCACGGTTCAATTCCCCGGGGCCTGAGGCCGTTTGGAGTTTGACCTGGGTGGGTTACAGACAGTACCTCTGGGTTCTCCAGCTTCCTCCTACAGTCTACACACACACACATGCACATGATGTATCCTAACTGATGAGGGTGAGGTGCACAAAGGTGTGAGTGTGTGCAGTTGTTCAACCCTGTGATGAGCTGGTAATATCACTGTAGTGGCTATCTTACGTTCTTTTCTTCGTTCTTCATGTCTTACTCTTTTAACCACTCTTGAGAAATGACGTGTGACTTCTTTAGTACTCGTTGAGTTGGCTGCGTGCCGGCACAAGACGTTACAACGACTGTGTTGCTCCGCCATCCTCTCATTTATTCAACACACATTCTTAACAACAAGACCTCAACCATAGCCACACAGGTGGCTCAAAATTTAAAAGCATAGGCTACTCAAACTTATTCCTAATGAGCATAAATCAGTGCAAATAACTAAACAATAATAAATGGCTCTTATAATCACATTGAGATATAAGTATCGTAATTTTACTATAATTATTAGTATAGGCCTATTTATTGTCATTGATTCTCTTGAATATTCCCACAGGCATCTTCCTTTTTATCTGATTATTTCATTGCGGTGGCGCAGCAGCAGCAGCAGCAGCAGCAGCAGCAGCAAAGCAATGAGCCCTCTGGTTTCAATGACAGTGTGCATGTGTAGGAAATGGCCAGTAGATGTCAGTAAAAGCTCACAGACAGGTGAGGAAACGCTTCACGTTCTCCAAGTTCATCAACAATGAATGTGGATGAGATCCATGAACTGAATACGTTTCAGGATAGTTTTTACATGAGTAGGCCTAACCTGTAACACCAAACAGGAAGGAGTCAGGAATGAGTTGTTTTTATTTACCTACATTTTTTTTGTCTATTCTGTGATAAATGCCTCCATTTTCAAGTACATTTGAATATAAATCTTTCAGTATCAAGTTTTTGTAAATTATAACAGCCCACTCTTTACATTTAAGAGTACACTACAAGTTCTCTATTATTTTAATTGCAGAGATGACAACAGCACTATTTAATAGCAGACATGTGGAACTCGTTTGTATGAAATTTTGAACACACTGATTTAAAAGATGAGCAGACGTGTCAAAAAATATCAAACCCATACCTGGTCTCCCCTACACCAGTCACAATATCAGCATATGAACTCACTATGTGTCATGTGTTGGTAATGAGAATCTCTAGATGAGTGATCATATTTTAAGTGCATGAACATTTTATTTTTTGTAGACACTGAATTCATGTTTTTTTTCATCGTCTGCTCCAGCAGTTTCTGTTTAATTTTTGGTGACATTGCAGTCCAGTAAATAACTATGTAATATGATTAGTTAACTGTCTGATTATTCAGATGATCATATTTTTAACCCTTTTTGCAGAAACATAGGAAAAGATCAGTTCTTCAAATTAAAAGCTCTAAATCTACATGTGTGGAAATACTACATGACCTCACTCTTTCAAACTGAGGTATGTTTACAGCTTTACACAACACGTTTATTACTTAGTTTTAGAAGAACACTGATTCATGCGACAAAGAAAAGGTTGTTTTAATTATTTAATCATTTAGTAAATGAAATAATCATTTAGTAGGCCTATGTTTACTGTAAATATGAAAACACAATTAGAGCATCACATGCATTCATCTCTCAGTAATGTGACCGTTATGAAAATATCTAGATTTTTAGAGAATTTTATTTCATTAACGATGACAGATATTAATCAATTATCAAAACTGAAGTAATTAACTAGATTGTTAAAAGATAAGAGAGAGAGATTTGAATTTGAAGATTTGTTTCTATTCAGTCACAAGATCATCAGAGCAGTCAAACACAAATGTTAGGTGTTAGGTTGAAAGATGGTGGAGAGGTTGAGGTCAAGACTCAAGTTGTTCCACACCAAACTGGGAAAGTCATGTTATTTAAGGTTATGGCAGTGGTTCACACGTACTGTACATCCACACATCACTTAGTATTAAAATGGTGCAGTTAGTTTACCAGACAGGAAAAAAAACAAGCAAACAAAAAAAAAAAACATTAGTGGCCCTGTCCACGGTCTGCACGGAGGATTTGGAAACACACAAACAAGAGCAGGGCAGAGCGGCAAAAAGAAAGTTCCCACAGACTGAACTACATCTGCAGCTAAAAGATGCCATTACATGACGAGGTGCTGAGTTCATGTTAATGACCATAATTGCAAAATATCTCCAAGTTGTGCTCATTGGTGTAATTTGGACGCTTGAGATAAAGACGGCACAGAATTGTGCTTCACATTCAGTATAATACTTCACCTTTACATGTAATGATTTAATGATTTAAGTGTAATGAGAGCCGTGGAAAACATCGGCGTGTGTACGTCAGAAAATTCCACTGCACTTGCCAGCGCACAAAAAGTGTCCTCTGAGAAACTGGCGAGGTGTGTCATTAGTGACACATGTTGATGTGCCATGATAAGTGGAAGACTGCTAATAGGGCCGAGGATGTGAAGCTGAGGTCGATGTTATTTTCATCCAGGTCGGTCGCTGCAGAAACGAACCTCTGAGCTGAGTTGAAATCTTCTCAACATAGACTCACGCACTGTTGGTAAACATACGTGCGAGGAAACATCTGCTCCAGCCCTGACATGCACTTGTGCTTTTAGTATTTCCATTCCATTCTACTTTATAGCCTCAAAATGTTTCAGCCAAACAATGCTGTCTTCGAGGACACAGATTTCATACAAAACAACTTAAATACAATTAACTAATTAAGATTAACCCACAAAAGAGTTTAAATTATCTCCTCTACACTTTGCTTATAAACCACCTTATCTAATTGCAGCAGCATTCACTTGTGTCCGGCCACCAGGGGGCAGCAGAGTGGCGGTTCTCTGTCCAATGCCCCCCTCTCTTTTAGCTCTGTGTTTGGTCTCCACCAGCTACGACTCACTCCTCATCCACCACTGATGAAGTCAGTTGTTGAGCTGTCAAACAAAACCATTGATTGTCTGTGACACATGAAAAAAAGAGTCCGACCAGAGCAGCAGACGGACATCAACAGACTGTGTAAAATTTACAGTTATAGACTCAGAAAGCAAACCTGAAACAGATGAAATACACAACTACTGAGGTTTGGATTGGTTCTCCTCGTTGATGAGTGATCAGAAGTCTTCCTCTACTGACTTATTTTTACTTCTGTGCATTACTTCTGTGTACGTTGCACTGCGGAGATGAAGACTTTGAGAAATAATTGGTTTCTTGTTGCTGAAATTATTATCTTGTTCAATATAATTTGCATTCTGTAATAAATTGTAATAACCTTTACATCCATCATCCTGAGGTCAGACCGACACCAACAGTCTTGTTCCACCTGTCGTTGTCCTGTTTTGTTTTTTGCTAAAGATCTTGTAATAATACACCGCAGCGGCTGTTTCTATGGTAACCCCACGTCTTCAGGATGACAACTGGTTTGGTTCAAACCAAAGTTGTAACACAACACAGGAACTGCGGGCGACTCACACGAAACCTTCTGACACACAAAGGTTGCACCATGAACAGAGACGGGTCTGAGGAGACCACTGTGTGTCCGTAGGTTGTGTATCTGTTGTGTGTGTGTGTCCGTAGGTTGTGTATCTGTCTGTTGTGTGTCTGTTGGTTGTGTACGTGCTGGTTGTATGTCAGTAGGTTGTGTGTCTCTTTGTCGCTTACCTGTCTGTTGTCTTTATTGTCCATCTGTGTGTCAGTAGATTGTCCATCTGTTGTGTGTTTAAGGTTTGCGTGTCAGTAAGTTGTGTAACTGTTGATTGCCCATCGGTGTATTGGTTGTGGATTTGCTGGCTGTGTGTCCGTGGGTTGTTTGTCTGTTTTGTAACTCAGCAAGTTGTGTACCAGCGGTATACCAGTAGGTTGCGTACTTGCGGGTTGTTTTTATGTTGTTTGTGTAGGCCCTTTCTGTTTGTTGTGTGTCTGTAGGTTCCTATGCAGCCAAGTTAGGGTCTCTATGTTGTGTGTCCCTCTTGGTTGTGTATTGGGTCTTTGTTGTTTATCTGTTGGTTGTATGTCTGTAAATTGTGTATCAGTTGTACACCAGTAGGTTGTGTGTCCATGGGTTTTATGTTGTTTGTGTATCTGTTCATTATGTGTATGTAGGTTGCATGTCCTCAGACATTGTGTCCCTGTTGGTTGTGTATCTATTGGTTGTTTGTTGTTTATCTGTTGGTTCTATGTCTGTAAGTTGTGTATCTGTTTGTTTTGTGTCTGTAGGTTGTGTATCAGTTGTGTACCAGTAGGTTGTGTACTGTATCTGTGAGTTGTTTTTATGTTGTTTGTGTATCTGTTTGTTGTGTGCGTGTAGGTTGTAGGTTCTGTAGATGTTGTGTCCTATTTGGTTGTGTATCTATTAATTTCATGTTCATGTTCATCAGTTGGTTGTGTGTCTGTTGCGTGTGTATGTGTTTGTTTGTGTTGTATGTCAGTAGCGTATCAGTTGTATACCAGTAGGTTGTGTAATATTTGTTGTGTGTCTGTTGATTGTTTCCCAGTTGGTTGTGTAATTTATTGGATGTTTGTTGTTTATCTGTTGGTTGTATGTCTGTGAGTTGTGTGTCTGTAGGTTGTGTGCCCCTGGGTTGTTTTTATGCTGTTTGTGTATCCATTTGTTGTGTGCCTGTAGTTTGTGTATCTATTGGTTGTTTGTTGTTTATTTGTTAGTTGTATGTCTGTAAGTTGTGTATCTGTTGCTTGTGCGTCTCTGTGTCTCTGTGTGTGTGCGTGTTTGTTGCTTGCGTGTGTGTGTGTGTGTAGGTTGTGTGTCTGTGTGGGTTGTGTGTCTGCAGCTTGTCTCGGACTCAGACCCATAACTCCCACTGCCTGCCTGCCTGCACGCGGACCCGGGGCTGCGTTGAAGCGGCTCATTGTGAGCGGCTCGTGGCGGTGTCGCTTTAAGAAGGAGGTGGGCAACGCGCCGATGACGCAGGACTCGATCCTGAGAAGATGCTTCAAAACTCCAGGCCGGAGTCAGCGTGAGTGGTGGCCGCTGGCGGAGCTGGAAGGACCTCGGAGCCTGGCAGGAACCACAAGAGGGGAGAGCACCGGAGCAGGTTTAGGAGCCTTCGAGGAAACTCTTTGGCTGCAGACTCGCTGCTGCTGCTACTACTACTACACACTGATAGAGTCACTGAGACTTGGCGGCGGGCTTTCTGTCTGTGTGCAGCTGTATGAACAGTGCCAATTGGAGACAACTTGGTGAAAGAAGCACTGAAGAACATCTCTCCAAGACTGTTTGGTTCATATGAGGGAGCGCACGGAAAGACGCATCATGCCGCAACTCATCGCACTGTGCGTGTACTTTTTGACGCTCCTGAACCCAGTTCTGACAAACCCCACCAGCGAGGACATAGACGTGTTGGTGCTGCTGCCGCTGAATAACTCTTACCTTTTCTCGAAAGCCAGAGTTGCACCGGCGATCCATTACGCACAGCGCAGGCTGCAGACGACCGGCGGGGGGCAGTTCTCCGGGCTCCGCTTCAACATCCAGTTTGAGAACTCAGACTGTGTCAACGATGCTCTGTACCTCTTAGTGGACAGGTCGTGCGGTCAGAAGCCGGACTTGATTCTTGGTCCGGTGTGCGAGTATGAGGCTGCGGCGGTGGTGAGGCTGGCATCGCACTGGAACATCCCGGTGATCTCGGCAGGTGCCCTGGCCGTCGGCTTCCACAACAAGGAGAGCGAGTACTCCCAGCTGACCCGCATCGCCCCGTCCTACATGAAGATGGCAGAGACCTTCACCACGATGTTCGAGCACTTCACCTGGAAGAGCGCGCTGCTGGTGTACGAAGACGACAAGCAGGAGCGGAACTGTTACTTCACCCTGGAGGGCGTCTATCACCTGATGATGATGGACTTTAACATTAAAAGCTACTCGTTCTCTCCAGAAGATCAACTGGACACCGACGACCTCCTCCAGAGCGTCTCTGACACTGAAGGTAATGCATTAATTAGATTATCTATACTTTTAAAAACTTGGTTAAGTGAGCAAGTAAGTCACCTGTTAGTTATCTATAGTCATATTTTTCTACAGCGTTGGTTCATTACAGGTGAATATTGGTCACTAGACTTTTTTTTGGCGTCTCTAATGAGCTCATGTCTTTAGTAATTTAATTAGGGCTTTAGCTAACAATTATTTTCACTATCAATTAATTTCCCAATCATATTTACAATTTGAAAGAAAATATAAAAATGTCTATCACAACTGTCTCCAACCAACTCTCCACACCCCAGAGAAATGATCACATGAGACCCTCAGGTAAGGCTTCACCTCACCTCACGTGGTTTAGTCACTTTTCATCACAAGAGATGGACTTATAGGCATTAAACTCATTCATTATTAATTCCCAGATGACTGAAAGAGCTCCACTGTCAGGTTATATAGTCTGTATTTTAACTCAGCACTCAGAAATAACTGGAGATGTCCTCATGATTCTATTTTTATGTGTTATTTAGGATTAAAATAATGAAGAAAGAAGAGTCAAATTAATCGTTGCAATTAAAGGACACGTTCACATTACAGCTTGTTTCACAGTAATACTCACATGTCTGATGAGGTGTGGAGTTTAACACAAATACTGAGGCTTCAGCAGCAACAGTGAGATATACAGCAGCATCATGTGTCCTCATCACATAAAGACGGAGGAAACTCTGCATTAAACAGACAAAAGAGCCTCAGTAGTTTCAATGCATTTTGATGTTCATTACTTGCATTGTTCAGAGTGGATCAATGTGAGTTTGTTCTTTTGATAAGCCGAAACCAAGACAAAAACTCACTGAAGAAGAAACGCAAAGAAGTCCTTTTGGGTAATGATGATTGTCATAGTTTTAGACTTCAAGCTTTTTAAATTATATTGTCATTATTTGGGCAAATATAATAAGTCACAATTTCAGCATGAATGGTCATTTTCCAAAGACCCTTAACTTAAGCATCTGGAGTATATGATCCGCAGGCCGAGGCATCACATAGCTGTGTTGTGCTTGGCCATATTTTTACTTTGTTAATATTTTAAATGAGCCCTTCTTAAATTTATAATAATATAAGATATTGTATATAGGTGATTAACAATTTTTGACTATTGAAGTCTGACCCTGAATCTGAAAACCGGTGATGGGCATGTGTGCTTTTCTTTGTCGCCATTCCACCTTCACACCGTCCATCACTGAGACAGACTTACGTAACGTCCTGCTCTTCACGAGTCATGTCCTCAGACTTCAGTGATGATGATGATGAGCCACATGATTTAGTTGCTTGAAATTGTTTAGAGAGGACTGAAGGCAAGTGAGCGAAACAGGACATCCTCTCTCCTCTGTGGCCGCAGCTCTCACTGTCATTGTCTTATCTCATTAAAATAAAATGTTCTTGGATGGAAAATCAGACAGTTTTTTATACAGTACGTGCCGTGAGTTTGCCAGAATATGTCAATCCCTCACGTATAAAAGTGTGATCATTGTGATGCTCAGAACAAACAATCACATTAAAGTTTGACTCCAGGCTGTGAACATAAAAAAAATAATGAACTTTTTACCTGACACCAGGCAAAGGCAGCTATTCTTTAGGCTGACATGAGGGATACAACATAGACACTACTGTTCCAGTGTGGTTTGATATAAAATTGCACATATCTGTGTTGTATTAGAGCTGAGTGTCTCCACACTGATTTTTTTTTTTTAATAATTTAATTTTACAGTCAAATGAGTGTGTGCTGAGGCCATTTCTACACACTGATGAGCGGCTTGTCTGAAATCCTCCAACAATTCATGGTTACATCACCTCATATTACAGGAGTGGTGGCTGTATAAATTAGCATATATTATACATGCAAAATGCTGAAGAGCCACAAAGAGCACCTGATGGTGAGGAATTAGTATTCCCAGCATGCCAGGCGCTTAAGTAAGAGGTTTGAAGGGCTTCAGCAAAGATTGAACAGCTTTTCAGCTCCACTGAGCAGAGAGGGGAGGCAGCGATCATCATCATCACCACACAGACATGTTCATACACCAGTGTGAATGTCTTTGATTCTCTAGCTCCACATCTGGGAAGATGAAATGACAGATAGATATCGAACGTGCTGCTGCAGCACTAATCATGCAGACAGCTTTCAGCGCTCTGGTCCTCAGATTAGATGTGACTGTGCAGCACTCTCCTATCAATCACCGCTGTCACTGTGACATTTCCAGTGCATGATCCTCAGATACTGAAAACTTTGGTTGGATTCAAGACCAGAGCCCCGGGTTTACGAGGCACGGACAGAAACGCTATGAATGTTTACACAATAAAACACGGTATAGATTGTCATTCGTCACATGTCTTGTCATGTGATCACGTGAGAGTAATACAGCTATCAAAATGATCTGTAGCACAGATGGTGTCGTTCAACAGCACAGTCTTTCTGTGGTGCTGTGATGTGCACTGCCTGATTTATTTATTTATTTATTTATTCATTTGATCATTTATTTATTTCCCTTGTTTGTTGTTGTACCTCCGCATTTCATTTTTCTCAGACTACAGGAAGAGTTTGCGTTTCTTGCATAAGTCCCTCTATATTAAAGGTCCATGTTTTTAAGTGTTGATCGATAAGAAGATATATTGGCGGTTTTAAGACCTAAAAACCACCTCAGTATAGTTTTACATTTCCTCTCTCTAGCTAGCTCTAAATCAATGAGCCAATAAGTGCTTTCTGATTGGACCTTTCCTCTGATTGGCTGACTGTTCTCTGAGTAAGCCAATAAAAATTTCAGATAAAACCCTTGAGAAACCTAGAGAAACCAAATTCTGCATGGCTGCATGGCGGGTGTAGGTGGGCGGAGCTTGGGGTGTGGCTGAGGGTTGCTGCTCTGTTCTGACATCATAATGTGACAGAAGTCCTGACTGCTGTTTTTAAGGCTCAGAAGACTGAGGCTTTGATACTTTCACAGTGTTGAAGTAGATGGCCAGCTGTTTACCTCTTGTCCACCCACTCCTGATAAGAAACCACATCCTGAGTAGCCTACAGTGTTTCTGAAGTTACGAACAGCCCTTTAGATATGAAGATATGGACATCTACCATTATATGATATAAGAGCTTTAAGGGGCTGATCAAGGATTACTTTTATGCAAACTAAGGGGAACAGATTTGATATTAGGTTTGCGAACAGAGCTTTAAATCACACTGAACTGACGCAGATCTCTCTTGATATGCTGCAAGTGTGACAGAAAACCTATGTCTGATATATAAGCCTTAAATTTGTGTGTTGCAATTACTCATGCTGGTCATTTTTACTGTATTGTTTCAACTGTGCAACACACTACTGTGTCTGCTGTCATTTAAATGGCTAAAAAAGAATTACAGTTTTGGGAACAGTTGCTATGGCAATGACTTCCCAGTTCAGAAATGTATGAATTGATCTTCCTTTGTTTTTGTGTTCAGGATCCTCATTACGATGCAAGTGAAATTATTTTAATAACCTGATTAGAATAACCTTTCTATGGCTTGTTTCAGTGTATTGCTGTCTGTCAGTGCAGAGTTTGTAAAGCTCTTCAGGATCTTACATGATATACTGTATATATATATATTGATGAAATTGTGACGCTTCATTAAAATATAGCCTACGAGTTGTGACAGCTCCAATTGCCAAAAGACAAACTCTGATTAATGATTAAATTGCAGCTGGGTTTCTGTCGACAGCAGGTCGTTTGATCACAGGTGACGTCTCTTCGATTCAAATTCTTTGCGCCGTCATCACAACTGTGTGTTACTGTTGTGTTGTCTTATCATCAAACAGATTAAGATGCTGTTTGACTTACAGCTGGAAGTACTTTGTCTCGTTCTCTTCCAGAACAGCGCAGACATGGACGTTCAGATAGCTCACATTTACTCTGCGAACAGCTGATTGGACTATCTGACTGCTTGGTTCATTGAGGTGAACTGGGATAATGGCTTTATTAGTCCGTGCAGCTGCCCGAAGGCAGAGGGACAGATATGTTGATAAATGTGCAGCCTCTGATTGGAGAAGTGCTGCACCAGAGCACAGAGTTATTACGCACAGCCGTCCGCCGTGTTTACCTTGATTAAATCACATGCAAATGAAAGCAGGCTGTTACAGAGGAACACCCCACACCTCTGCACACATCAGTTTGGTCTCTCATAAATTTGTAGCGTGACAGTTTGCGCAGAGAAGTCTGATTACGTGCGTCCCCGTTTTGAACTTTCTCTAATATTTTAAGTATTTTATCCTGGGAAGACATCAGTCGAACACTAATGTGGTACAGCAGTTGGAGTCTGATGTGAACGTTTACAACATAAATGTAAGTACAGGTATATAGTGTTCATAATAAAACATGAAATAGTGGACAGATGATGCAGTGTTTTTAGTATTTGTTTATACTGTAGTTAAACATCATATCCTGGGATGCACAGTTGTGGAGGTGTATGTTAACGTCTACAGCTCTACACAATCCACACGTCATTGAACTGTTGTGTCACTGATTGGCTGACGGTGTTCTTGAGTCGCTTTCTGACTTTCCACGGCCATTTTTCACTTCCTGCTGCCGTACAATCCTGAACCACAACACCAGGTGCACTTGTGGCGCCCACACACTGCGATTCGACTACAACCCAAGACTTACCACACATCCGGATGATGTTGAGCTTTCATGATTAAATCAGGGCCCTCTGTTCGGCGCTGGGCTACCTGTGTCCTTCCGTGGTTCTGGTTCTGGTTCTGGTTCTGGTTCTGGTGTTTGTCCCGTTGTGACTGGCCTCCTTGATCTTTCTCCAGCTGTCTGATGACCTTTAACTATTCCCCCAGTTGATGTTGTTTATTTCCTGTGTTCTTTCTGTTTCTGCCACGTGTGATTTCATGCACCAGTCCTCCCAGTCCCCCCAGAGTTCAGTCTCCAGGGTGTACCAGCAGACTTTTGAAGGGGTTGGATAGGTTGTGATCTCTCTGGCTCTATTTGATCAATACAGCCATGCAAGGGACATCTGCTGGGATTGCCACTGTTCTGATTTTAGTGGTATTACACTATTCAGTGCAGCCCTGTTAAATAATGTGTCCCTTACCCTACTGCATAGATGTGTAGCAATGCCTCATAGTTGTAGGATTGCAGTGCATACTGGAGCAAGGTCAAGGCTTGTACAGTTTTCCGCCAGTTCGCAGTTTGCTGCAGATGGCAAGAACAGAAACGCACAGTTCAGTCCATCAAAAGAAGGACATTTGGATAACAGTTAGAATAGTCGATGTTCTGGCTCATGCAGGTTTTCGGAGCCACGCCATGCAACCTGAAATGCAGAAACATTTCAGAGAGCTCGGGGTCTGTGAATCAGACAGGCGAGGGAACTGGAGAGAAAGGTGGATACCTTTCTTTAACTTTGACCACTCTCAGAAGAAGCCAGGCAACATAAAGGTGTTATCCGACTCCAGGGCCAAATTCCAAGGGGTATCTTTGAGTGACATGCTGCTCACATGCCCAAACATGAATAACAGCCTGGTCGGGGTGCTTGTCCACTTCATAGAAGAGTCGTGGTAGTGACCATGGCCAAATAAGAAATGATCATTTGTTTCCAGGTGCGTGTAGATGACAGAAACTTACTCTGGTCTCTCAGGTACTGCGACAATAATAGCTGGGTACAGAAAGACATCACATGTGATGATGGTGGTGTTAAGTCTTTCCCCGTCACCAGACTAGAGTTGCTTTCTACAATTTGAGACTTGAAAAGAAGAAGTTTCCAGCAGCCCAGTCCAGCAGTTTGACTTGACGTGAGCACTGAGTTTTCATCTATGCAGAATGGCTCAGGGGGAACCTGGGACTTTGCCAAAGATACATTCACATTTTGAGTATGTGAAGCAAAGAAACCATAAGAAGTTTTTGTCCAGCAGCCTCTGATCCCCTTGGGTTTGCGATTCCAGTCTGCATCCAGGGTATGGCGTTGTTGAGGGCTCTCACCAGAGAGACTGGTGAACAGGATGAACAACTTCCAGAGCTCAAGCTCAGAGAATAACATGAGCAAAAGGACTCATCGCTCTAAGACCATACACCTCTCTACACCAATGCAGACACTCAACATAAGGACTTATTGGCTGTTGTGTCTTACAGGGCCAAGCTTCCACCAAAGCCCAAGTTAAGTATCCCTAGACCTGAGCAATGCGCTTGAAATCCAAGTAGTAGAAAATGCAAGAATGATAAGATATGAAAAAGATGTGAGGTGAATGCATCACAGACTACATTAACTTTTATATGGAAACTGTGCCACTAGTTCATACTGTGCACTGCTTTCTAAACAACAAACCAGTAAGAGGAGGGTTCAGTGATGGATGAAGCTCAGGTGTGTACAGGAGATTGTACATGCTATAAATTTGAATATTTTCATATATCCAGCTGTACAGTAATATGATGATGACAAATCACCTTGGCTCATCCCTCTTGACATTGAAAATTAAGTATCTTTATCATTTTATCTAATACTACAGTCTGTAACTGAAACTATTTTTTCAAATATAATTGAGATGTATCAGATTAAAAAACAAAAACCTCAATTTTGAAAGTAGATTCTTTGTCCCAGAATAACAAGGACAATGTTGAGTCCCTGTTAGCCCCAGAAGTCCCTGTCAAGAATAAGATAATAATAAATTGCATGTAAACACAGGTAGAAGGTAAAACAAGGTGTTTCATATTTTTATTAAACTTTGAACAAGCGTCTCTAGATAATCCAGTTCAGAACAAGAAAGACTCTATTGTAAATCTCACTGACACAGACACAGGATTTTAAAAAAAATACTGAAAATGGACACGTTACAACATTTTAAAGCACTCAATGGTCAAACAGGACAGAGCAGTTCATAATATATGGGAGGACGACGTCTGAAAGAATAACACAAGCAGCTGTAATCAGTCACGCCTGACAACATTCAGTATGCATTGCAGATATTAGTACAGACTGACTCTTCTCCCACACAGACGGTTCAGTCCCAGATAATTAAGGACGTGGATAAACTCATGATATATACTGTGTTTATCTTTTAAAAAAACAAACAAAAAAAACCCTCTCAGGTTCTTAAATCCATCACATTGTAGCAGGAAGTGAGATTCTGGTCTTGTCTCTTTTATGAGAAGTTATAACAGTATCATGAGTGTTTCATCAGCTTCATTCTGACTCCATGCAGACCTTTGTAACTTGATGGTTTTATTCCAGTTGTTCATCATTCTCAGTTTCTCATTGTTTTGAGCTGATACGTTTGGGTGAGATCATTCAGGGTCTGTGCTGGAGGGGCTGCAAGACTTGGTAGTGAAAGGCCCTGTAGTGGTGGGAGTTAGGGGGGATCACTAGATTTGAGGTGTTAATGAAATTTAATGTTTCTGGCTGCATTCAAGTATGCATTTGCACACTTCTCTGGGCTATTTCAATTCCACATCTGCTTTTTAATTATTAAGAAAACAGCCTCTTATGCCAAATACAGTCCAAAGCTACTAAACATGAATGAATGTGAATCCATGCATTGAGGAAAAGCTAATGACACTGCAAAGCAACAAACGGATGGTGCACCCTGTAAGTCTGAGGGTCACCACTTTGATTTTCTTAGTTTCAAGGTTTAGGTATTTTAGGTAGATTTGCAGTATTCTTGAAGACACAATTTTTACTTTCAGCAGCCTAAACGCTAGTTGTAACAAGGTAATCTTCTCACTGCCTGGGTGTGTTGTGTGTGCTTGTGGCTTGTTGGATCGTGGTGGTCTGCTAAAGAGGTAGGTGAATAGTAGGAATTTGTTAATATAATGTAGTTCATTTCGCATAACAAAATAATGAATGATTTGGTGAAATGAATGGGTGTAAGAACAACAACAGATGTTTTATTACTAATAAGTTGAAAATATAAACACTTATTATTTTTGGTCCAGAGAGTTCTGTAAAAGTCAAGTTATTGCCAGATTAAACAAACACCATGTTAATAATATGAGTGTGGTAATGGCAATGATTTTCTCTTCTTTCCCCTGGTGGGAAATTTCCCCACATTTCAAGTTTTATTTGAACAGTGAGATTCCTAAAGCTGATGCAATGCAGCAAGATCACATCAGCACAGACAGACGACTCACTGCTCAGTCGGTCTTTTACTACTAGAAGACATCACTACACTGATGTCAGCTTCCTCTACCTCACAAATGACCTTTAACCGAGTGTTAAAGTGAATGAATGAATGAACGTCTGTCTGTCTGTTAGTGCTGCTAGAAGTGAGAGCTCCTGCTAAACCGAATATTTTACACTTTCACAATTTTTCATCAAAATTAGCAGGTATAAGTTGTTATTTTTTTTCGTGTTTTTTTACAAAAGCCTATTCCCAAGCAGGTTTGCCCATCTGTTAATTTAGACTGAGGACACACACAACTGCAAGGAGTGACGTCATCACACGCGCTTACAGAGCACATACACATACTGTAGATGCAGGTGAGACAGACTGGTATAATGGATCTGTCAGAGCTCATCCTCAAGTTGGTGCTCCTGAAAAAGTATCACAGCCTTTATGAAAGATGTTTACAGTATATCAGTGATTTGTGCGTTTTTGAAACATATTTCAAGGCTGCAGATCACTTTTTCACTCATGAGCGCTGAATGTAATCAGATTCTTTTGTGACCAGTGGAAAAGGGGTTTTAGGTTGGTTAGGGTTGATCTACTCTAGTACATTGGATCGGACCCAGTAGAGTAAGTACAAGAGAACCGCAATAGCATCATGCCACCACATCACTGAGTAGTAGCACTTGTTTACGAAATAAGCATCAAATTCAAGTCAACTGGAAACTGTAAAGGATTGTTGATGTGCCATTAAAGGCATTAAACCCCCGAACAATGGAGAATATCTAGCTTCACTGAAGTGTACTACACATACCATCACAGACTTGCTTTCAGATGTGACCTCTGAATCGAATGGACTGAAAAAGATTGTAATGTGTCAGAAATAAGACCCAAGTCGTAATGAAATAGTAAATTATTATGAAAGGTTTACGTGATAAACATTGAACCCCATCTGTTGCTCTCCATGTGTCTTTTAGTGCAAGATTACTGACAGTGACCGTCAGTGCACCATCAGGCCTGGCAGAGGCAGAGCCCGAGGCTGTGCATGTATAACTGCATTACAGGTGTACGTGTAACTGAGATCAGCTACGTGACATGATCACGGCAGAAATCAGTTTCACTTAAACTGCATTGGGGAAGTTTCTGTGTCTGCAGCACTGTGATGTAAGTGTTGGCACTGATTAAACCTGTGCAGAATTTCTCAGGTAACAACTGAGGTCATGAAACCTAACTAATCAAAGGCAACATCAACCAGACCACATACTGGAAGTAAAACTGCCTCATTACCAACTTTAGCATGTTAACAATTCAGACGTATTTACATGAGTGCTGCTGTATATTCACAGCACAGCTGTTTCTATACAGCTAAAACAGCTGGATCAGATTTTCTGACTTCAGTCTCATTCAGCTGTTTCATGGCCATGTTACAAGTTCACATCCTGTTTATTTATATATTAAGCTAAACCGCCTCCTGTACGAACCTGAACCAAAGAGCCGCTGTTGTCTGAACCACAGACGGGACTCTGGATGTGAACCTGGTCTCTGGTGGGACAGTCCTGCACTTTGTAAACCACCATCCACCTCATCCACCTCCTGGTGACTCTGCAGCCATAAACAATACGCTGTGTCTGTTTTCCTCTCAACATAGTTTAGTTTTATAAAAATACATCTGGTTTTATACCAGCAACGAGGTGTTATTATGCACAGAAATATCAGACAGGAAGGAAGTGTAGAGGAGGAGTCATCCACAGGTTCATTAGCTTTTAAATCAGGGTGGATCGTCATGCTCACACTTACCTCGTAGCCATGGTTACACTTATGTGAGCGTTAATGAGGAATGCTATTTTCAGACAGTGATTAGTCTGTGTTGATGGTCTTATAAATGTGAGCACCTTGTCAAGCTCATCTGGAATTAACCAGATCCAGACCAATCATGCTCAGATAAGTCAAGTCTCTCCTTAACGGAGCATGGGAATAGATGAGGAATAGATTTATTTGATAATAGTCCACTAAACCTTCGGCACTTGTATAATAATGGTTGGGATATATGTGTGAAGTGACTTGCGACCACTTCTCTCTTTCTCACTCTCTCAGTCATTTTCCCGGCACCTCGTGCTTTGCTTGTAAAGAAAAAATCTTCCTCATCCGTTTGCTGCAGATTTTTGTACCATTAACCACTCAATATTACAACATGTAACAGCCACAGGAGGGAAAATGAAGCACCTCTCTCATGATTGGTCCATTTCTGATGTTAATCCTCCTGAGACATGCACTCCCATCCTGAGTCTGTATGAAGTCTTTGTGTTTGGAGAGAACTCCCCTTGGGCTCCTGCATAGTTGTAAAGCAATGACTTGCTCTTACTGTATGACCACAAATGTCTTAAGGCGCAGACTGAAAGGGCAAAGACAGCAACACGCTACCAAGGACAATGCTGTTAACACAAACAGGGACATCCTCAGTCAACCAGTCATCCAGCAGCCAGTCAGTCAGTCAGTGAATAATCACTGCGTGTGTGAGACAGATCGCCTTGCTCGCTCCTCTTTATCCTGTTCACCTCTCTGACAGACGGATCCAACAACCTTGTTTGTGGAGTAATGGCATTACAAATTTGCACAACAGCCCCCTATTTGCATATGCTCTTGCTTTTCAAGTTTATGGCCAACACAGGGCACTTGAAATACACTGTGGGCACTCAGTAAGTGCACCATGTGCTGCTCCATTCCTGAGTTAATTTGTAACTAGCATCAGTGCCCTAGCAAAAAGGAAAATCCAGAAGTTTTAAAATGTTGCTGGCTGCAAGCGCTGCCCCATGGAATGGCTTGCAGAGCATACACAGGGCCAGTAGTGTGTGTAGAGCCCAGTGTAATTAAAGGGTGCTATAGTGCTGGCAGGACTGAGGTGAAGTTTGTCCCACTGACTCGAGGGATATTTCAGGAGGTGTGTTTAAGTGACAGAGTTGTGAGGAATGTTCCAGCAAGACTCTGAATCTTCCTTATTAACAGGGACGCTGGGGTTACAGTGTTTTCAGATGCAACCCCCTGTTTGTGTAGCTGCTTGTTTGTTGGTTTATTTATTTTCAATCACACCGAAGGAAAAATTCATATCAAGTGAGAGAAGATTTAAACAGAAAAATGATACTTTGACACTTTATATTTGCTCACTACACGACTTTCAATTCATGTGCAGTTTAGGTACGTAACTAAATATAAGTGGCGTTCACTCGTCTGAGACCTGTCTGGAAGCACATGGATAAATAAAGGAGGGAAAACAGCTTCTCTCTGTCACCGACTCATACTCTCATTCAAGACTTATGAATGAGATGAGCAGGACATAGTACACTGAATCCCCTTGCCTGGGAATTGTATGGCTCGGTTCAACAGCACTATAGATAGTGAGCAGTTTTCATAAGTTAGTTTTTTATTAATTTTTTTTCAAAAAGCTACTTTAGTATTTGTACACTCTTAATACTTTAACAGCCACGATCCTTCAAGAGGGTTGCTGTAACCTGTAACCTTACCTGCAACAAATACACAACATCAATATCATTTGTTTTATGTTTATACGCCTTGCAAATCTTGCAAAAAGTTTTATGCTGATGACACCATGATTTACCCCCAATGCAAACCAAGTGATAATAATTCGTTATAATAGTTCGTTTTCTCTGACTGACTGACTTTGACTGCCTCCGGGATGTGGAAGATATCATGACAAATTACTGTCTTATATTAAATTAAAGTAATAGTAGTAGTAGTCATTCCTAAGTGGTTTTGTTGCGTATTCTGACTGTGATCTGTTGTCACTGTTCTCTTGCAGTGGTGATCATGTGCATGGGAGCGGACAAGATACGTGAGATCATGCTGGCTGCTCACAGACGACGGATGACCAATGGCAACTACATGTTCTTTAATGTTGACCTCTTCAACGCCTCCTCCTATGGTAAAGTTAACGACATCACTTACTAATGATGAGAAGACAGATTAAATTTAATGGCTGCTTTAAATAAGATTCGCCTGATCTACAATGCAGTTCATAATTATTTTAAGAAGTCAGTTTTTTGGGGCTTTAAATGTGCTAGTCTCAATAACATCACTGATCTATGGGCAAATTTAAGATTAGGTCAACACCACAGCTTGAATGAAACTGGGAAACTGGTCTGAGAGCTAAAAGTAGGTCATCTGGATTTAGATTCATCGAAGTGAAAACGAGCCAAGCTCCAAATAAAACCTGACAACAGTTCGGTGTCAAAATTTGACAATAAATGAATGAACCTTTGACTGAGGATTCAACCATCACAGACACTTGAATGTACCATGGTTTGATTTATGTGCTACAAACTATTAATAAATGTAATTACAGATCAGGACAGCTGTCGTGGTGTTATATTACATTTTTCTTTTCAAAATGTTCAGCACCTGAGCTTTAGGTATCAGTTTGTATCTGAAACTAATTCTGCACTGTTCGCTAATCAATGACCCTGCAGGTAACGGCTCCTGGCGGAGAGGAGATAAGCACGACAGTGATGCACGGCAGGCCTACGCCTCTCTGAACACGGTGACTCTGCTCAGGACGGTCAAGCCCGAGTTTGAAAACTTCTCCATGGAAATGAAAAGGTCCCTTGAAGGAGCTGGGCTTCCTGACTGCAGAGACTGTGATAGTGTACGTATGACTGACAACAAACAGATGATGATGAGTCAGGTGACACTGATCTAATTTGGAAAGTCAAATACCACATTGATATGTGTTGGGAGATAAAACATCAGGGACAAGAGCTGCGATTGGTCAGAGCTGTGCTCAATGTTGCTGGAGGTTGTTGGCATTTAGACATCCTTTACTGAAGTAGAAGTGAGGGAGTTATTAAGATTCATCCTGATGTAGACTTCCATTTTCTTACCTGGTGAATGTCTTAGTCTCTAAAGGCCTGATCCTCTAAGGACCATGAAAGTTTCAGTCTGAATCAAAGTGATCAGTGTCACTACATATAGCCACAGCAGTAGCATGGCTAAAAACTTATCAGCCCTAGGGAGGAAGGATGAAGATGTGTTTGTCCTAAGACACAAACTGAGTATGGAAGAGGAAGTGGTGAGAGGAAATGAGTTCTCCTGGGGACACATGTCCGCAGGGCTCCCTCTGCTTAATCTACGATACCAAGAAATTAAATGCTGTTTTCTGGCTCTAGGGAAAGACAAAGACTCCCTGAAGTGTTCCTCGCTCCAGAGCAGCCGGCCTATTCCCCCAGTAACTACATAAGTGTCTCTGTATTACAGCTGTGCTTCCTCTGTGATCTCTTTGTGTCGACACTATTCCCTTTGCCACGGGAGCTGTGAGTCACCCCAGTTTAAACACGGACTTTTGAAATCAGTGGGCAGTGTTCTTGTTTGCAGGGCCTTAACAACCTGTGTATTTTCAAGGGGGAGTGGGTTTGTATGCTGTGTCCTTTGACCTTAAGACCAGATGTCAGAAGCCACTATAACTGATCTCATGGCAGAGCTGCCATCGTTAGCCTGTGCTTTTGTTTAGTGCTCTGATGATAAGAAATTTTATTTAACCTTTATTTTGCCAGGTTGTCCTTTGCATCTCTTCTGCGAGGGAGACTTGGCCAAGAGGCTGAACTGGTGCACAACAATAATAAAAACAATTTGCATAACAATACAAACATTTCATCATTCAAGAATAACAGGTGCACATATGATGTCATCATGATCATTAGAAACTAGAGATATATTCATGAGAACAACGAGTTTGTGAGTTTGGCTGCATTAAGACACATTCAAAACTGTTCTCCTTCTCCATCCATCCATCCATCCATCCTTGTGCTCTGCTGAGCTAATAAATACAGTTATTGATCAACAAGTGCATGTTCCAGAGATGTGAGCTTAAATAAGGCAACAAAATAACTTAGTAGTGCCAATTTTATATCGATGGGAAAACCTTCCCATGGAGCCCCAACAACAATCCAGGCCTGGTCTGTGTTCCTGTATTTCAAAGTGTTGTTATTATTGTGCATCGATGTCAATCAGCTGCAGTACAATAATCTTCTACACACTCAATTTCAGGTCAACATGTTTGTTGAGGGTTTCCATGATGCCATGGTGCTGTACGCCATCGCCTTGCATGAAGCCATGAAGAGTGGGCACAGTAAGAAGAACGGGACAGTGATCACTTCACACATGTGGAACAGAACTTTTGAAGGTAAAACAACAACAACAACAACAACAACAACAACTACATACATATACTGGATTACAAACCTTGTAAGAGTAGAGTCACTGCTTGTGTTCCTGTTCCTGTTATGTCCATTTAAGTGTATTCACAATAGCATGCACTACAGGGGTTGATGCTAGTTTGCTGCTGAGTTGCAGTTCAATCAGAAAAGATGGTGTTAACAAACAAAACTTCATCACCGACCATGTGCAAACGAGAAAAGTGGAAGTCTTTAGTGATTAGACCCAGCTGATGTGATGCCAACACATGTGAAAAGGGGGTGAGACTGTGCAAAGTGTAGGAATCCTCTACAAAGGTGCAGCCATTGTAGCTGTCATAGACTGCAACTGGTTTAGCCCATTGAAGGCAACGTTTCCCATCTGTAACGCATATTTTCTTGTATAACCCTTCCTGGACCATGGATCACTACTAGTCCGCTCTAAACCGATATACTTCACATTGTTGTGAGTAGCTGATCTTCTCACTGTTTTCATCACGCTGGACAGGAATCGCCGGCCAAGTGTCCATGGATGTTAACGGGGATAGGAATGGAGACTTCTCCCTGATGTCCATGACCAACGTTGAGGAGGGAACCTACGAGGTAAGGACAAAACAAAAGTCCATGAGCCGCCCACGAGGTGTTGACATCTTCACCTGAACGATGATGACATGTTGCACTGACTCGCAGGTGGTGGCCAACTACTTTGGAGTGAATGGGACTTTCCAGGAGCTGCCGACCTTCAATCCCGACCACTTCACTTTGAGAGGAAGACATAAAGCACATCCTGAGATGCCAGACAAATCATGCAAGTGACCAGTAACTGTTCACTTCTCTATAATTTGAGACATGTGATGAGTTCATGTTGTAACCTGTAACTACTCCAACAGGTGGGCTGGGAGTGTCAGCTCTGACCGGAGTCATAGTAGGAGCTGTTCTGGGAACGGCGATGCTTATAGCTTTCTACTTTTTCAGGTAACTATGGGTGAAGTTTATCTTCTCATGCGTACTCATACTGTCATGTTGCTGAAACACACCCACCTCACAGTCTGAAAGACTCAGGCGTCATGTCTTCAGGTAATGCATCTCATTCTCAAGAACATTATATCCCAGTAATGTTTTTTCAGATTTGGCACAAACATTGGCATAGTGACTGTCAAAGATCACTGGGACCTCACAAAACAAATTTTTGGACATAACTCACAAGTCCATATGCAAATCACGACATGATTGTCTATGGCGGGAAAAAATGAAAGGATATTTTCTATCCAAAAGGTCAAAGTTCGACCTCGCAAAAAAACACTTCTGGTGTTTTTTCAACACTTCTATAACTCGGGAGATTGTGACCATGATTCCTACGTCTTATCTGGATGTTGGAGGAAACAACCATGAGGAGGAGACTGTAGTCATGTTTTCTTTTTCTCAACCACACAACTGAGGACAGACTGAAACCGAACTGACAGCAAAAGAGACCACAACGACTGTCTGTTAAACATCATTTTGTATCGCCTAGAGGAACACTGTGCACTACGTATGTAAGACAGGATGTGCATATAGAGGTTATGTGCTGTAGGTTGAAGCTAAAAGAGAGAGTTACAGTTTAGATAATACTTGACCAGCCACTTACTGGAAGACATAAACACTCAGACGACATTATTATGACCTCTTGTCTTGTATGTGCGTGTTCAGCAGCAGAGAAAATTTACAAACACCCCCTTTAATGAGGAAGATAACATGATAACTGGTGAACGAAACATTAAAAAGAAAAATAAGGATGACTGAGAATCCCCACCAACATTTTTCATGTGATTCATCCCTCTGCAGAAAAAACTACAGGATCACCATTGAGCGTCGTGCACATAGCGAGGAGGCCGAGACCGGAAAGCACCGTCAGTTACGAGAAGACTCCATCAGATCGAACTTCTCAGCAGCGTAACCAGCGGCAGAGCCCTCCTCCCACCACGGAGAATGACACATCTAAATGTGACCAAAGACTGAGATATTTTGTGTTTGTATCCTTCAGTGTTTTTGATTTATTGTAACTCAGGACAGTTGTAACAGTCACAAAGCACCACTTACTTGGATGTTCCTCCATACAAACGTATATGATTGTATTGGTGTATAGAGAAAGCTTTGGCCATAATATTCTTTGAGTTTGAAAGAATTTGTTTTAAATAATCAGACAGGGGGTTACATGACTGTGAATGATTCAGAACAGTGTATGTAACACTTCATTATCATGCACTAGCAGGGTGGGCGAGGTCTGCTGTACTTTTGCCTTTCAGGTCGACAAATAGAGGCCTCATGCTTGAGGGTAGTGAACGATAATGGCAGAGCAAAACTTGACACAGCTGGAGTTAACTGACTTTAAAAAAGGGGATATAGGCTAGATCTATATCTACATGTATAGGCTATAAGCTACTGATATTAAGCTACTGATATTGTAATGTTTTCAGATCACCATAACCTTGTTGAGATCCAGCAGCCTCCATACCAAACCAATTCTTAATGAGGAACACTGGGTCACACATCATCTCCTCTGCACCTTCACACTGGCTCATGTACAGGGTTTTCCTTTCGTACTTTATAAAGTTTGCTTTGTAAACAGTTGATAAACTCTTCAGTGATTTATAGCTAACGTAGTAACAAGAGCAACATGAGATGGGTTATGGTTATTTTTGTTTTAATGGCAAATCATCTTCCAAATGAACTAATGGTTAAAACTATGATTTATAACACCCTTGCTTGGTTTGGTTTTATACTTGTGGCCTTTTGGTTCTGTCAGTTATGAGCTCTGAGCTCTGAGGTCTTATACACAAGTCTCACCATTCAACACTCATTTTCTGGGGGTGTCAGTGCAACAACATAGTCGGCTTGATATTAGCTGAGATGATTGGGACAGGACGTGTGTCATACAGTTGCCATCTGCGTCCCAGTTCAGTGGCTGCATTTGAAGACCAGTTGTCTCTCTCATTGTATGCCCGCTAATGAAAATAACATGTGAGGATATAATTACACTGTTAAAAGTAAGTATTGTGGTGTAGCTCAGTTCACAGCTAAAAAATGTTATGTTTTCTCACTCACACTTTGTGATAGCCCAGAAAGGGAGGGTGCAGCTGGTGCAACAAAGTAAAATCCTCTGTAGACCCTCAAATGTGTAGGGACTGAAGTTAGTGATCCTGCCATTACCTGGTATCACCACAGGTGTCACCAGAGATATCAAAACGGAGATATTTGTCATTCAGTTGCTTGACTCCTCTTTTATAATGTGTGCGGACTGGGACAGAGACGTCATAACTGACTTGGACCAACAGCCAGAGCTGCGCGACAATTACAAAAAACAAAAAAACAATCAGGTGATACCTCCTGAAAAATATTCACAACTGGTAAAAGGCTTTCAAACACCTCCATTTTCCAGCTGTTATTTTATTTTTCGTAATTCAGTGCGTCCGAGTTTCAGAGGTTAAATAATAAGAGGAGATTTCAAAACAAGGAATCATGGAAACTTGTTGTTTAACTAAATGTTTGCAGCTGAAACTCACTCTGTCGTTCTTTCTGTGATGGAAATCAAACATTGCTCCAACACTGCTGTTGATGTTTCCACTAATGTGTCACTAGCAGGTTGCTTTGTTTTCACCCTCTTGTCACATTCATCTCCAAACCGGCTGTGGGGTTCAGGTCTGGAGACCGCGCTGGTCTCCATCATCACGTGAAGCCTCCGTCTGGTTCTGTTCCTCTAATGCTTTGTTTGTTCCAGCGCTGCCTTTGTACAAACAGAAAGTTTGTCAGTCATCAAGCAGTAGGAATTGTTTCATTAACTTTCAAAGCTTCATTTACTTCCATTTCCTGTTTGCTATCTTTTTCTTTGAACCTTGGTCGGTTCACCACTGACTTTTGTGCCATTTAAGATTTTTTCATTGGACGTGAGCTGCTGGAATTTCACAGTAAAACTGGACAAATGGAGGAGCTCTCAAGCTTTTAACCAGTACAGTTTGTTTCCTCATAGAGCTATCTGCAACCTAAAGCCAGTTTCCTACTGCAGGATAAACCATATTTGTTTTTGTTTTAATTAATTGTTTATTACAGATGCATTCATTATTGAATTATTTAACATTCCCAAAGGCATATGTTCCAAATGATAAACTCCTTCTAAATATTCTTGATGATAAAGTGAACAGAAATCATAATAAACTGATATTCATGTCATAATATTTCTGTGTTATAAAGGCAGATGTGAGATGGTTCTATAAACAGTAGAGACTGCATGAAAAAGGATTTCACTCCACATTAGTGAAGTCTCTGTCAGTTGAGTTGCATTATTTATGCAGGATTAAAAGTCAATGTTTTTATAGAAATTAAATAAAGACGAAGAACTTGGTAAAAAAAAAAAAAAACTTTCTGATGCTTCAATTTGTGTGTCTGAGCAAATACCCTGATTTATTATGGAGAAATTCAATTAATAATAGAGCACGCACGCATATATAACAAGTATCTAGATGAGCTACTGCTACATTACACGTATACATTTAGGTTACATGCCTTCACACCCAGCAACCCTGCAAGTGGTAAAAGTGACGGATGGATGGATGGACAGACGGATCGATGGATGGGCAGTACATTTTTTTCTGTCTCCATGGTTTCTCTTTATTTTTACCTGGACCTGGTGATGCTCTCCAGCCTTTCACTCACCATTTCCCTGATCATCTTTTGTGCAGTCAGTCAGTCCTATTGTTTCTTTTGCTGCCCTGATTGTTACCTGCCTGTAATATGAGGACCAAGGAAATGCAAAGGCATAACAGGACTCTGATTTCTGAACATGTATCCTCTACTGGTAAAGCACTGAGGAACAGAAATAATCAGTCAGTAGTTTCAAAGAGCCCCAAGATTTCCTGGACCTCCCTGGGAAACCATTTGCTGCTGGATGACTTTTATTCTCTCCATGTCTTACTCATTTTTGTTTTATTTAGCCTAGTTTTTTTGGTAGAACAACAGTGAATTAAGTTTTCTTTCCTTTAACGCTCCAGGGATTCTCCTCTGTGTGGTCTTCATCCACTCGCTGTCAACCTTTAAACCAGTGCAAACTTTTCCTTTTTTTCAACCATCAGTTATGCGTTCTTCCAACTAAGGTCAAAATTGTCAGGCATGCATTCATTAAAAAAATCAATAACAAACTGTCAGTGTTTTGAGGACATTTTTCATTTGCAGGGAAACAGCAAAAACAACATATTACACAACAGCTGGGCTGACAGGAACAGGAGCAAGGCGTCTATCAGTGTGCGTAGTGATAGATGTTTCCTCAGAGCTGTGAGCGTATCCCACAGTGTTTTTGTTTATCCATGCCCACCCCTAACAATCCATGGCTGATACAGGCTACACTGCTTAATGTGGAGAGATACTCTGTGGCTAAGTGTTAGTGGGGAAGGAAAAGGGGTCCAACCGTTGAAATCGGAAGCTAAATCTCCTAACATGTGCAAAGCCATCACATTGTTACCACAACAACTCCAATTCAACCACTCACAACCTCTAACAACCTGCAGTCAAAGTCACTGGGCACCAAAGAGGCAGCAGATTTCTTCCAGTTCTCATTGATTATTAAATTATATCATCACTGCTGTGTTGAATCTTAGGGATTGACCTTCAGATCTTAAACACGGTCCTAACGTGAGCGTCTACCCCTAAAAAGATGTAATATTTGTAGTAATATGTGGTGTAATTGTGACCAAATATAAAGTATTTACCCCAAACTTTTTTTTTTCCTTCTGTCATTAAACAATGATGCATTTTTCACACAATATCATTAATGAAAAATAAAGCAGGAATTAGAAATAAATAAATAAATAAATGAATTAAATCTCTTTACCAAATTATTCCTATAAAGTGTGACACGAGCCGAATGTATTGTCCCTCTCTGTCCATTACACAGATGGTAATCAGATCATGCTGATTTTGAATGTAGACAATGCAACATATCATGTAGGTGACTCTCTGGTCTGGGAGGACAGTCAATAGCAGCTGTGAATGAGCTGAAAGGTGATCGACTACTATGGCTGACAAAACTACAGAATAACATCAACACTGTCACAGCTCTGATGAAACTGAACAGGTATAAAGGTGGGATCTGCTGCAGGACTGTTGCACGGGGTGGCGACTGCTATTCCCTCCATTCTCAGTGCAAGAGCAAATTTCATTGGATTTGTTTTCTTGCATCTCTTCAGATTTCACAATTTTATCTTCTTTCATATCTGGATGTACATTGTAGAAAAAATGTATAGTATCTTTTTCTATCAAGATCAGTTCCTTAAAAATCATAAATTTATCAGCATAACATTCACACATTTTTTTTTTTTTACTTTTTTTTTTACATTTCTTATCTCATGGCCGACCAGAGAACAGCTGAAGAAAACACATGCAAAGACACGTGTTGAAACCTAAACAACCAAATGCGTCATTTTTTCAACCCTCTGATACAAAGTGTTTGTGTCGGATTGAATTTATAGCCTGTTTATCTGCATGTGCAGATTTTTGTTTTGTCAACTGATAAAATTGTTTTCTGAATTTGCGGTGTAATGGTGTCTTTGTATGTGTTTTCATAAGCTGCACTTCACTGAGGTCTCACGTTGACCATACATAGCAATAAAAGTCATTAAGGCATTCCTTTTCATGTTGCTTTGTTCTTTCCTTCTTTATTAGCCTACTTTTTTCTAAAGGTTGTGTGATACAGATAATTCAAATCCTTATTTACAGACTGTGAATCACCTTTCAATGTCAAGCGTTTGAAAAATTAATTAAAATATTCTTAGCTTTTTTCTACCACTGGCTTTGAACGCCCCATCATCCATCGTGACTTGTCTGTGTGTAACATGCTGCATGTTTTTAATAATATTCCTTCAGTTAATGAGGGTTTAGATTTTGCAGAGGAAAATAAAATGTGTTGACATTACGCTGGCTGTTGCATGTGAGGTTGGCAAACAGTGGCATCCAGGCGGGATGTTTGGAGTGATGCCTGTGGTTTGATTGGCATCAATGTTGTAAACATCACAAAAAGGAGCGACTCAGCGTTAACCTTAACAAAGAAATCTCATTTTGGCCATTTCCCTATTGCCCTATCAGAAAGTCTATGATGTCGATTGGACTTTATCCATCTGCATCTGTTGATTTAGGTGACGTCAAAAACCCGTTATCAGATCGAATTCTCACACTCTTCATGGCCAAGTTGACAATTTGCTGAGGAATGTGTTCCCTCTCAGCTTTGGAAGAAATGTCTTCCTTCCTTCTTTACTTTATACTTCCTCTCTCATTAGGCCTGTACATGCCTTATGGTTGTTTTACTTTCCCTCTGCATACCATCCTGTTTTGTTTTTTATATATTTTTTTGGCTGAACCAAATCAATTAAATGTCTTTACTATTATTATTATTATTTCTAAAAGAAAATATTTGTTTTTCAAAAAATAAATCAGTAAAATACGGTAATTTCACTTTTTTCTTAATGAATCTCACTGTTTTTATTGCATGTCAACAATTAAAATATCAAAGTTTCCCGACTTTTCACATTAAATGTCACAGGGAAAACAATTAACAGAATAACAGGCCATGGTTATCACTGAAATTCAGCTTTGTAAACCTGGCAACCTCGTTGTGACGACAAGAAAGAAGTTGTGCACGACCACTGCACCAAACTATTGTCTCAGTGCAACTCTGGCTCTGCATCAGGAAGCACAACAAGATCATGTTTTAATCACATTTAACAGTTTGCAATAAATTGTAGTGGAATATCAGCACATCTGAGCTTGACTAGACATCAATCATCACAGATGTTTGCAGTTGGCCTTGTGCAGAACACCTCATGTTGAAAGGTGAAAACCTGTGGGTCAAATACGTTTTCACACCTGTGACACCGCTTGATATATTCCCCAAATACATGTGATAGGTAGAGCTCCCCCTCCTTCCACTGGCAGCTTGGCCACACCCCCCCATCAGAATGTGGCAAGGTGAAGAGGGACCCGGGCGGGCTTCGAACCCCAGACTCCCGGGTCGGAGTCATGCGCGCTAACCAGTCGGCCAAAGGGACATCCCCTTGGCCAAGTAGCCAGGGCACATGATCAACTGGAGCCATAGTGACAGGACCACCACTGTCACATCTCTCCCCCTCTTTTCACAAGCACGTCCTCGTGCTTCCGAGGCTGCCACACATAATGAATCCATGGACCCACCACTGTAATGGATCCTGCCATCAACGCCAGAATGTGGCAGGTGAAGAGGGGTTTTTATTTTGACTCCCGGGTGGAGTCATGCTCCAGTCGGCCAAAGGGACATCCCCTTGGCCAAGTAGCCAGGGCACATGATCAACTGGAGCCATAGTAACAGGACCACCACTGTCACATACAGAAATGAAAAACATGGTAAAGAATGGGAAAGTTGGAGGTCTGAGCTCAAAGACTAAGTCCAAATGTCAAGGGCTCTGAGCCACTGAGGAGCAGAGACGGACCATCTTTAATATCTGACACAAATCAAGTGGCCGGTCTTCAAGTCGAACTCTGTCTGTTGTGCACTATGATACGACTGATGATGTAATAAATGTAATGATTTATGTAGTGAAAGTGGTTTTTATTTTGCTGTAATGGAAGTGATGCTCAGTGTATTGGAAGTGCTCCTCCTCTTCCCTTCAGTTTCTGAGCAGCTGGGAGACCAGAGCTGCTCAGTCGACACCCAGAGAGTCAGGTAGAAAAGCATCTGATGTTCAAATCTTTTTTTTTCATGTTGACTTCTAAATGACAGGGTGTCCAGGTCAGAGTGTCCAGCACATGTTGTCCTGTCATGGCCGCCGCCAGGCTGGAAGTGGCTGTTACAAGTTACTGTAACGGTCCTCCAGTGAAGCAGCCAAATCACAGCTGATCTCTGTGTTTCAACATTTCAGGTCAAAATAAAGAAAATGTGCAGCTTACGTTTTTGTGAATTATTAGTGCTCATGGTCAGATAATGGTCTGTTCTGTTCGTAATCAGCAATATAAAAGATTATGCTTGTTGAGGCAGTTTCTCAATCTTACATAAAACCAAACTCAGTAAGTGATCTCATGAATATTGCTGAATTAATAAACAAAACTATTATTGTAAATTAATCCACATTTTCAGAATGCCACGATTATTAAGACAAGAAAAAAAAAAGGAAATTGGTACAATGTTATTTATTTTTAATGTAGCCAAATGAAACTGGCCTGGCTCCTGTTTTGATGGGATTCCTCCATTCAATAAATACTGTAAATTACTTATCACACGTCATAATCTTATAATGGTCTGCATATGTGAGTTTTTTGATTGGTCTACAACAAGTAGGTTAGTGCAGAGACTAAATTTGCAACTGTCCTCAGTCTCATCTGTGACTTCACACAACAGGCTATAAGCACGTGTGTGATTTGTCGGTTACCTAGCAACAAAAAACTACTCTTTTTGTGTTTTTTTTGGCTTCATCATGAAGGACAGTGTGCTCCTCACATTTTGAAACCAGCAGATGCTCTCTCTCACTCTCCACATGTGGATTTGAGTTTCAATAAATAGGAGGCTATAAGTAATCACTTCAACGTTGGTTATTTTGTAATGAACCATTTTTTTTCTTTGGGGGGGGGGCTCATGTCTGGAAGATCAGAAGACCAATCACTAAAAGTTTGTCTTGGGATACGTGAGATAAATTGAATCAAGTCAAGAGGATGCTCATGACCTGGTATGGAGCCCGTCAGTGAGTAAAGTCGGGCTCTCCTGTAAGATCCTAAATCTTCTTTTATTTTGAAAGGACAGGCAAGACAACACCTGAAAAAGAAGACAGTGGAAAGTAGAGATCAAGTATGACAGTCCAATGAACCACAGTGACCTGAATCCAGTGGAGCGCCTTTGGGATGAGGCAGAACAGAGCAGTTTGAATTAAGCTGACGACAGATCTACATGGAGCAGTGTTGCACTTGTCCAGGTCGGAGGGGAACAGGGTATATTATAACTGACCTTCTCTCCAGAAACATTTTACAGCCCCTACTTGGGGAACCGGGGGCATTCCCGTGCCAGATGGGATATATAATCTCTCCAGCTTGTTCTGGATCTTCTCCCAGTCGGATGTGCCCAGAGAAACTCCAACAAAGGCCCCCAGAAGGCATCCACACCAGATGCCCCAAAACCACTTCATGATGATGAGAGGGAGCAGCAGCTCTGAGCTCCTCACCTTAATACTGTATCATTATTAGCTGTTGTTAAAGATGGTTGATAAGATGAAATCAGTCAATTCATGACACCTCCACATCTGCAAATCATTAGCTACTGTTTATCCAGATTATTTTGCATCATTTGAGAAACAAAACATTTAAATATTATGTGATCACAAATATGTAACGATTACAATCCACTTCCAGTTCATTCAGTTCAAAGAATATTTTTCTTCAAGTGATTTTGGACCAGTATATCAGACCTCTGTCAGGAGCAAATTGTTCCCTTTTGTCCGGTGAGAGTTGGTATGATTTGTGTATGTGTCATCTCATTAATTCATCAAAGTCAGATGAAGTGAAATGTTTACTGTCTTAATCTCAGAGTGCATCAAGGATAAATTGCTCCCTCATGTTTTGCAGATCTGAACATCAACACAACAGCGCTAGCTGCTCATTTCCCTGCACTTAACATCTCATGGGAGGAGTGAGGAAAGGGAAAACAAGCAGTGCTCTGAAGCCTTATCAGTGATTGCCTGACTAAAGCAGGCAGCAAATAAGCAGAGTGTGACACTGAAAGCACTAAAGAGCTGCAGAGTTGAGCGGTGGTGCAAACTTTCTCAGCCTTTCCTTTTTCACTTATCCACGCTGTTCTAATTTAATCATAATAAATAACGACTGTTACAATAAAGAAATAGACTCCGTGTTGACATGCATGCCCTGTGTACACTGATACCTCTTACAAATAAACTAAAGAGGGTTTTATAGTCTTTCCAAACTGCATATCAAATGGTCAGATAGCAGCAGAATCTCTGTGCTTCCTGTGTGGCCCTCCAAACACAATAAACACTTAATTTCCGATGTGTTTAGACAGCACGTCTAACAAACCAGTTCTTTAGACTCCATAAAACCGGTACAAGTCAGTCCACAGGGCTGCACCAGAAGTTCTGCTCATTTCCAACCAAATACTGTGCAGATTATTATAGTTATCCAAAGCATGCATTAGTTTTTGTTTTGTTTTGCTTAATGCAGACACAAATTCCTGGTCCAATGGGTATTAGAGGCGTTCAATGGCAGCCTGACCACGAGTCGTCCAAATTACATGAAAAATCAAAATGTAGTGACACATAAAACCAAACGGACAGTAACAATGTCAAATTTTCTCCACATGATTATTTTGGCCAAAAGAATTTAAAGTAACATCAGACAGGCAGGAAAGAACAAACAAACCGATAAGAAAACTATCAATAATTGGAGGGATTCATACCTCAGTTAGAGAGTAAGGTGAATCAATAAATTATGCTGTGGTGATATTTCAACTACATCTAAGACATTTTGGATGTCCAAATATCTCCATGAAGAAACGGCTGGCTCAAGTTAAAACGTTTTTTCACCACATCATCACAATGATGTGTTTGCATCATCAATAACATTTACTGCAATAGCTCAACAGTGTCTGCTCAGGGGATTATAACAACAAGAAATTGAGGTAGGTGTAATTCATTTTTTTCACACTGCTGTATCTTTACACCTCTCTCACACACACACGCTGCTGATTGATTGATTTCCAGATCTACACGTGACTTTTTTTTTTTCTTCTTCTTCTCTTTTGGTGGAGCAGCTCTGGGAGCTTCTGAGTCTAAATGTAAAAATAGTCAACTCATAACCAGTTTGAAGAGATGGATGTCACGTGGCCATTGTCGAGAACTGCCCACAGCTGCCTCCACACCGACAGTTGCCAAGGAAACGGAGTATTATGCTTACTAGCTTAGCAGTTTCCTCTTAACTTGTTACTTTGACAACAGGAATGTCAATTAGCTGTCGTGGAAGAGGAAAAGTTTGACCAGCTTTTGTCTGCCCACCTCATTTCTTGTAAGGGTGATTGGAAGCTGCAGTAACTAAAAGCAGTTAACAGTTGCTATAAATCAACATGGCTTCTCATTAACACAGTTCAACCGGCCCCTTTAGACATGCATTCCAGGCTGACGCTGCAGCACGTCAACATGTCTGCACGTCTGTGATGGATGCGTTGTGTGTTATGTCATTATACGATTTCCAGCGGTGATCAAATCTCAAACCTTGACCTTTTTTTTTCCTATTCTGCCATGTGCATGTAGTCGTTTCCTGTGTGGATGCAGCCTAATGAAAGTCTGACTTTCCAGCCATATGTGACTTTTTTAATGGTTGACGTTGTAAAGCTGGTGGTTAAATCTCCCGCCTGCAGGTTAAAGAAAAGAAATGATATTTAAAAAAAGAAAAAGAAAAAGAAACCATGGCTACAATATGTTTTCAACAAATATCTGAAATGTGCAGAGCCCACAGCATATAGGAGTCTGAGGTCCGTCAAACATACACCCTTAAAACCACAGGGGGGGAAATGCTTCAGTTCAGCGCAGATTTATGAAACACAGATGAGAGCCTTGCTGTCTGACTTCACTGTGATCTACAGATATTAACCCAAACCTATAGGCTTTAAACCATTTTAGTACTTGAAATGCCTTTCTCCTTAATAAGGCGGCATTCCTCTGTCAAGCTGCCTTTCAGGCCTTTTCATCGTTCGCTGTTGGTATCAGCATCACTGAGTCACGCAGCCTGCTGAGCACACAGGTGGGTGATGGGTAAAAGCAGATGAGTTCGACCCTGCTCTGGACGTAAAAGTGGGCTAACTAATTCCCGTATTGTTCAAAGTGAGATTTTTGGAGCCTCCACCTCTCTTCTGATTGGCTCGTTGACCTGTTGTTAGAGAGATGTCTCATGTAAAACTACACTCAGATAGGCTAGTTTTAATAAAACACAGGAAAAGAAGAAAATATTTAGCTTATCTTGAGTTATAACCGGAGTTCGGCTACAGACACAAATTTGGCACAATCGTGTTTTCATGCAGCGAGGGCACGGTGGTTCACGATGTCCTCGCACAGCAAGAAGGTTCTGGGTTCAATTCCTGGGCCTGATTCCTCACTGTGTGGAGTTTGCATGTTCGACCTGGGCCTGCGTGGCTGCAGACTGGCGATTCTCAGTTTCCTATAGAGGGCATGTGTTTATTGTTTGTCGTTGTCCCCATAGATAGATTGGCCCACTGTATCAATGCAAACAGCTTTTTTCATGAAACTGTTTTTTTTATATCTAATATTATGTATGGTTTGTAGTGTAGTTCGGCTTAATAGAGCAGTGTAATATAGTGAAGTGTGGTTTAATGTGGTGTGATATAGTGCAAAGTGGTAGAGAGTGTAGTGTAGTACAGTAGGGTATAGTGTAGTGTGGCACACACACACACACACACAAAGATGAGATTAATATGGATTTTTAGATCTCAGTGAACGTCAGTGAATCACCACAGGAATGTTTGAAATGCGAGGATGAGGAATGTGAGCTCTGTTTTTCTTCTTCCTCCATGAGACACAGTGACAAGCCGCTTTTTTTTTTAAAGAGCTGGTTCTCCTGTTGAGGAAAAACACAATTCGGAGCCTCTCTCATGTTTTGGTAATGAAGTCCACTGGACGTCTGATGTGTGAGGAAATCCAAACACAACGCCCCCTGGAGACTCTGCAGAGGAATGTGGAGCGTCCACAATATGTAGGTAAAGTGGGCAAGAGGAACGCATGCTGGTCCTTTAAAGTCAACACACAATATAAGATACACAATTCAAAGAATCAAGGGCAAGTTAAACTGTTTACAGTGCGTAAACGTGCTGCAACACCAGTTTATTACACTGGCAATAAACCAGCGCTGGAGTTAATGTCATTGAAACCATGGCAACTACAGTTTGTTAGTCAGGAAGTGTAAATAATGATGACACGCAGAGCACATTTTTATTAGCCTATTAGCATCTATCTTATAAATATATCATATATATGTTATTTTCTTCAACTCGTTTTCACTCATTCAAACCACATGTAGATGAAAACTGTCAATGAGAGGAGCTGGCAGAGGATGAATCACATAAGACACGCAAACAGCATCATAATGAGGAGCTGTTTGTAAATATACATGTTTGGGCCATGACATCCTGAGCCATTTCCTGTATTTATGCGAGAAGGTTTTTTACATCTCTCACTATGTTTAACAATCTGCGAAAGAAAGAACTTCCTCTGTAAACATCTGGAAGACATGATGCACAGTAATCCATCCACATGTGCACATCTCCGCCCGCGAGCATTTTGAATCACCGAGAGCCTGTGATCACGTTCATAGGTGCTCAGAGGTGAACATGACTGACAGCTGCTGGTTACATCCTCTCCTCCGCCGCATCAGTTATTTAGTAATGAGACATGATAATAAAAACTATATGGAAACAACAAACTGGACCATGGAGGACAGTCTGTTGTGGTTAAAGGATGAAATTGAGTTAATATTCTGGTTTCTTTTGTTGTTGGAGTTAACAGCTCATCAACCAGCTGTTACAGCTGCTGAGCTGCAGCTATTCTGTTCTGTAGTGTACACAGTACCTCAGCTGACGTATGGACCACTGTTACACTGTGCAGACTCTCTGAAACATTCTTCCTGTTTCCTTGAAGCTGCACATTTGTCTCTGCAAGACTGCTTTCATTGTTATATGCATGTCTGCACCACTGTTTATTGTGCTGCTGCCTGCCGTGCTTATACAAGAGATTGCAATGCTGTGTTAGCAGCGTCTGTGCAGCACGAGTGGGAGGTGTAGGCCGGATAAAGTGTCACCTTTGAAGGATTGTTAGACCCAAATGTAGACAACAAAAGAGTGTTTGTTGGAGGAAAAAATGATTTATAACAAAAGATGGATTGCAACACAAGACTCAAAGAACAAGAAAACCCAAAAACACAGGAGCTCGACAAACGGAAACCACACAAGTTTACACAGATTGACAACAGACAGACTGACCTTGACGAGTGGGGGCACAGAGACGAGGGAAGGGTGACTGACTGAGCGCAGGTGAAGCACCTCAGGGCAGGACAGGCAATCAAGAAAAGCAGGAAGTAACAGTGGACACCCAAGGAACCCTATTAAAACGGGTCATGGCTCAAAAGTCCGAAGAGTCTAACAAAGTCCAAAAGAGTTCAATCAGGGAAAACCATGACAGAGAGCAGACAAAGTGTCAGGGCCAGTTAGGAGATACAGTAAGACTGTTGATTGATCTGAAACTGAAAAAGTCAATAACTCATCACAGATCTTCTTGATCAAATATTATTGCAATACAACTGAAAACTGTTCACTCTTTTTTTAAATTAGCTCCTGTAATATTTCACTTTAAATACCTAAGTACATCTTATGTCAGCACATTGTAATGTTGTACCTATTGTTCCACAACCTACTGACTCACTGACCCACCCACGATCCTTTAGAATAAAGAGCTGGAGATATAAGTTTGACACATCACAGCATAACAATGCCAAGTACAACATATATGTTAAATAGTCTCAGTTTATGGTTAATGTTTAAACTGAAATTAATCTTTATTTCTAAAGCTTCAAACACAGATCCCAGATCAGATCATGGTCATTGGTGAAGAATCTTCCGCCTCCTTTTTGGAGCATCATTAGCACACTGACAACATCCACGTACTGTAAAGGACAAATACTTGCAAAAATGAACTTCAGTGCAATACTGAAGAGAGTGCGCTTTGCTGGTGTCCACCCTTGGCTGCACTTTGTTGCTCCTAAAGCAGAGATCAGTGCCCGACGGGGGTGACAGGGGAATATGAAGAATCTACAGTATGTTATTTCACTTGATAGTGAAACTCTGGCTTCATGCGCTTCTTCTTCAACTCCTCAGTACTTCTGAGTCACTTGTGCCAGAGGAGGAAGGAGAGGACGGTGCAGGCATGCATGAGTAAACACTGACAAGGAGATACAACTGTTTGAAGAACATGTTTTCCAGCCTGGCTTTGTAAGGTGTCACTCCTTGTTGGAGACATGTGTCCACACAGCAGCAAGTGCCTGGGAAATGTCAACAAATACTTTGCCCCCGTGTCCTCACTTGACAGGCCACCAGTAAACTGTAAATTCTGTTCAAACAGTTACCATCACACTTTTCTTCTCAGCAGGCGTCAAGATGATGTGAACTTTACAGAGAGTCGGAGGCACCACGGTGTTTCAGGGAAATGGTCCTGTTATGGAAAGGTTAGCCGCCAATTGTCTGTGTGTGAGAACGGCTGACCATGTGTTGATGCGCCGTTAAGAGCAGGACAATAAAATGTGGGATGATTTACTGCTGCGACCGACGCCATTAAGAAAAGGTTTATAATGTAAGTCGTTACTTACTTCCCCTCTGTGGTGAAAGTCTCATTAGACTCAAACTTGTTTGAAAAAATAAGTTACAAGTTGTGTTAATTAACTGACTTCCAGAGTCGTGTTTGACTGATGAAAAATGTCAAGACAGGAGATCCATCGCCACAGATTTTAAGATTTTAACCTGAAACTGAGGGAAGGTAAATTACATACAGAAAAGACAGAGAAATGGATATCGATGTATGAAAGGAAAAACTAAACAGAGACAGGACTGTGTCAAGGCTCAGAAGTGTTTCTGCTGCATTGAAGGAACTGTGGTCCCCATGTTCTGTCACGACGAAGTTGGGATCTTGTGTGGAGATGAAGATACTTCAAAATGTAACATTGTTTTAGTTATATATAAAGCATCTCTGCTTTCAAATATTTCAAATGATCTACACAGAAGAACAATGTCAGTGCCAGTGGAGAACCTTGGTTGTTGTGCTCTAAAAAAATGGCACCTTCACATCCAATCACATGGTTTTTACAGAGCATGCTGACACAAATATTGAACACAGGAATCAAACCCAGAACCTTCTTGCTATCTCCTGCTTGTCTTTACACAGTGACTGTTTTGGTAGGCTATAGGTTAAAATCTGTGCTCATATACGGTATGAATGAATGAAAGAATGAATGAATGCACAACAGTAAACAAAAGTAAATACAAGACAACAACGCAAAATAAAACAACAACCATAACAATACTTTATGTTCAAATGGAGTGGGAAGAAGCTGCAATTTATTAAATCCCACCACCTTCTCCCTTTGTGAATTCCAATAGGCTACTATAATAGGTTATAAAATAAATCATCATTATCATCATCAGGCTGCTGAACATTATTGTCAGTTGTGTTATGTGGAGAGCTGTAGTTCGTGGCAGTGACCACTGGAGGGCGGTGATCATGGTAAGTTCCTCTGTGAGTCTCCTCAACAGTCCATCCACATGGATCTCTGTGGTCTAGAATCATACTGAAAATCCAAGGTTCACCCACATGGATCTATCATCGAGATCAAAGGTTCATCCACATAAATACCAAGCGTGGATGGTTGTATATCGACATCACTGTAGTCGGCAGCAGTCATTGGTCCAACTCTGTCAATGACATCTAAGTCCCTATAATTTAACTTGATGCCTGTTGGTTGAACTGACATGATATAGTTCATGTTTTAACCACCGGAGGGCGACACATCCGCATCATCATCATCACCACCAGCATCAATGAGTCCAGCGACTTCAGTCTATGACGATATTAGTTCTCCTACTACAATAATCAGTGGTTAATTCCACATTTAACCCTTTCAGTAGGCTATATACTGTGTGATCATGTGTCCAACACTGAATACTTAAGTACAAACACATGGTGACAACTGATTGATTGAATTTAACACCCGAGGTGAAGCTAAGCTGGAAATCCACTGTGACCATGGTAAAAGAAAACTTCAGTGGTTCAAAAAACTATATGGTTAAGGTATGGTTTTTATGCTGATTGCAGACTATATAGCTGCACATTTACTCAACATTGGTGGAATTGCGATTTACAGTGTCAACAGTTGTGGATGCAGTGTGATGAAAATGATGCATTTGTATTTAAGGTCACACAGGCTTCATTCACTGGGTCACTTTGACATAGCCTGTTTACATTCACTCATCTCAATAAGTTAATATTCCACTTTGTTTAAGGGTATCTTTTATTTTTCAAACCTAACCCATGAATCTACTTACCTACAAGTACAATGTGACAGTCTGGACCTGGCTCTCAGAATTGAATGTTGGGTATTATGTAATACAAAGGTAGTTTAATGATTTCTATTTACAAGGCGTTCAAACTGTGAACACAAAATTTAAACATTAACTGAACAGCATTATTAAAGGATAACTTTCGTTTTTTACAACCTGGACCTTATTTCTAGCATCAAATATGATCATTTAATCACCCTGACAAGTTTGGTGTCATTTGGAGTCGTTTTGACGAAATTAGCCCCAATCGAGCGGCGCGTATATCCGTATAATGCGAGAACACGGGGCACCCAATGCAGCCTCTAAATAACACATTATCCGCCGCAAAATTTGTTCATTTCGCCAATATTTTGTGATGATACACTAGTGTTATTCCCCTCCGAGCCCGTGGTGGCATGTTATCAACATCCGGCTCCTCCAGGCTGACCTACTAACCTCTGATCTGGATGATGTCATCTCCGACCGGTGCCCGGCTCGTTGTGATAATAATCATTCCGCTTCGGCATTTGGGTCCTTTTTAGCTCAACTAGCCAGAGCTGTAGTGAGGATCCAGGCTGAGGAGATGAAGCCTGTGGAAGCTGACCGAAGCTGAACATCATCCAGCTGCTCATTTTGTTCTGACGAGTCAGAAACATGCAGAAACGGACCATAGCATTAGCGATAGCAAGTTAGCTGCGCCGCGCCGCCGTCGGAGATGACATCATCCAGGTCAGCGGTTAGTAGGTCAACCTAGAGGAGCAGGATGTTGATAACATGCCACCACGGGCTCGGAGGGGAATAACACTAGTGTATCATCACAAAATATTGGCGAAATGAACGAGTTTTGCGGCGGATAATGTGTTATTTAGAGGCTGCATTGGGTGCCCCGTGTTTTCGCATTATACGGATATACGCGCCGCTCGATTGGGGCTAATTTCGTCAAAACGACTCCAAATGACACCAAACTTGTCAGGGTGATTAAATGATCGTATTTGATGCTAGAAATAAGGTCCAGGTTGTAAAAAACGAAAGTTATCCTTTAAGCTAGTGCCTCATTTCTTTTTATTATTTGATACAAAAACATCACTGTATTGACGAACCCTACCCACGAACTGTGACGATGGATCACCTGCTCACCCATCCACACCTCCACTACAACATCTCGAACACAAAGTTTCACACAAAAACAGGAGTATGCTGACATCACTAGAGCTATACAACTACAAATTAAACAAGTAGAAAACAATCCCAGGTTTTTTACAAAACTGATGAGCCGACAGATAACATTGATGGGAATGCTTATGTTCTCTTTATGGCGTCATCGATTTCTGAAATCTGGTCCTTCAGTTGGTTCCATTGTTCAGGATTCAGGGAGATACCTGCAAACGATTTGAAAAAAACAGAGTTTAGAAACCAACTACAAACCACTGAAAACATTGAATATCCATATGGTATTGAAATAATTTCAACATTACCTTTCTTCCCTGGCTTCATCTCCCCATCCTGGTTCATCCAGTATTCTCTAATGTCAATCAGGACCTTGCCTTTGAAGTCCCTGACGCTGACATACCTCATCTTCCCAATCTGCAAGAAGAAAACCCAAGAGTCATCTGTTGTAATTGTTCTTTATTTTGTGTCAGAGACATTTCATAAGATGTGCTGTCTACCAACAAGAGGCAAACTTCTAATGCTGTGCGGACTGTGAGTGAGGTGAGATTGATTTGACATCTTGGCTGATACGTAAAAGTAAATAATAAGTAAAGCTGATGTGACCTCTCCACAGAACATGTTTCGGATAAGCCATCCACAAAGTTTAACTATTCGCTACAACAGTAAAATATAGCAGCCCAGCTGAACAAGTTGCTGTGTATACATGTTGATTGCTATAATAATCCCTATAGTCATAGGAGTAGGTTCATTACCTTTAATTATGGGTGCATGTTGTTTTGAGATCAGCGGGGCAGAGACGTGAGCTGCTCAGTAAACACAATGGGGGTGAACGGTACAGGTCCCCTGTCCCTCATTAAACCCATCAAATACACAGTCCAACAAATCCAAAATGCTCCCGTGGACAAGTTGTGACCTGCACCTTCACCACACTATGAAATAATCATGTATAATTATGTCACATTTCAACATACGAAGCAAATATTCAGAACTACTTTTGAAATCACTCCACCCAGCAGCCGTGTCTGGAATGTAGTTCAGGCTACGCATTTGCCTCTAAAACGACTCCGTCTTGTAAGGTTACATTATTAATACATAGCGTGGTGAATGTGCAGGTCACAACTTGTCCACGAGAGCGTTTTGGAGTTGTCCAATTGTCTATTTCATGAGTTTAATGAGGAACAGAGGACCTGTACCGTTCACCTCCATTGTGTTCGCTGAGCAACTTGTGTCTCTGCCCCGCTGATCTCAAAACATGCACAGATTGTTAAAGGGCCTATGGCATAGCAGTAATTTAGTATCCATGTTTACAATAAAAAATACTTGCTAATAATAGCTGAGAGATCATATCCTAAAACCTGACACCCACCTGGAACATGTTGTCATCACCATTATTACTGCTGGCCTTGGAGGAGCCTCCTGGCTTGGAGCTCTCTCCACTCTTTGGCTTCTTGGCTGGTTTCTCTGGTGGTGCACTTGGCTTCTTTCTCTTTGCCTTTAAAAAAAAACACACAGACAGACATTTTTCAAATTCTAGCCTCTCACCATGTCCTCACCAAGGATGGTAAATTACACTAGCCTTTACCATTCCAATTAAAACACAAACCTTGGTCTCCACTTCACTGTCGGAGTCACTTCCAGATGTGGAAGACAGTACCTCCTTTGATTTTGGCATTCTGCTGAGACAGGATTAAAGAATCAGATCAGCCACCACCCCCACAATATTAAATATCTTTAATGAATGATTTGTCTGTCTGCATGATATGGAGGTTTCCTGTATGGGGAGGAGGAATAATTACAGTGACCAATAACATTGTCCAAGTGCGATTGACATAGAAACATTGCATTAAGATTAAAGATAGACTTCTGAAAATATAATTTGGACAAAATAGAAATGCTGTGCTTTATACCAATACAATTTGACATTATATGCAGAATTGTAGCCGCTGGCCAATTTCAGAAGTGACTATATAAGGACATTCAGTGGGAATGTGAGACTTTCACCATCAGCTCAGGGTTAGCATTCATTTCTTAATTGTCTCATTTTTTGGTGACATTTTTAACACATCACTGGGTGGCTCTTAACTATACTTCAACACAACGTAAACTGTTTGGTTTTTTTTAACTGCCAGTGGATTACAAGTCCAGGGTGTGTCGACCTCTATCAGTTTAAAAAATCCCTTCTCTACTTCATCACTGGTGATGTCAGGACCTGGTGGTGTGGTGGTGATAATGATGGGCTGCAATTGTTACTGGGTTATTAGGAGAAAGTAGCCTGATACATAGGCTACATATGTAATGTGCTTTCATATTAGTAGCCTCCATGCAACATTTAAAGCCCATCAATCCACCTCCTCCCATGGAGCCGCAGGTTAACCTTAGGCTACCATAGAGCAAGGATCATTAGGAGACTGTGATGTGTAGCTATGGGAGTAAAGGCCAGGGGAGCTGATAAAAAAAGACCCCGGAAGTTAAAAAAAAGAAAAAAAAAGACAAGGCCAGGAACGATGGTTACCTCGTAGTGCAGAGCTGCGGCCGGTTTTAAGAACAACAGCAGTTCCGTATCAGTGAGGTGAGGCTGCTCAGGTGTTCAGGTTCATGACGTAACAACATCCTCGTTTCCTACGTCTGAGGCTTTTGAGGCGCGTCTTTACTGCATATCACCGTTTCAACTCGGACCCATCGTCCCCTCTCTCTGGTAAACCTTTACTAATACTAGTTTGTCGCATAATCTGGTGGTGAAGTACCAGCCAAATGAAGCCTGCAGTGCACCACCACCTGTCTCCATTACGGCCGGTAACGAGCTCAAGCAGCTAAACGCTATCTGGACAGCTAACGTTAGCACATGTCTGCTGCTGTCTCTAACCAGAGCACCGCACAAACGACAGCTGCACAGTGAAAAAAAAATAAAGAAATGAAGAAAAAACGTAAACGTGCTCCTATTATATACACAACAAACCGTCACAAACACAAGGTTTTACTTTTATCCTTTCAAACTGTTAATAATGCTTACATGATGTGATGTAGTAGAAGTGCGGGTCTCTGGACAGGAAGCGGAAAGCTCACTAGGCTTCCGGTAACTGTTTAGTGCGCTTTTTTTCCTCCCTTTTTCTTTTTTTTAAATTCCTACTTTATTTAAACAAAAGCGCAAACAATCAACCTGACATCAAGTTATTACAGCACGTCTATGATCACAGCACAACAAACAAACAAACAAAACACTAAATTTCTATGAAGAGATGCATGAAAAAAAAGTGTGACAAATGTCTTGTATTAGGCCTACGAACTGGTTGCATTTAATCATATCACTCAAACTGATCTGCAAACCAAATAACAAATTGTCAAAGATCAGAAAAGTCGTGACTCATTCAGAGCTGAAAACATAAACATGACAACACCACTGCAAACCCACATTTACATTTTCTGTTGTGAAAAGAGGAGAGAGGAAGCTGCTCAGTCACTGATCAGTGATAGTTGTTGGTTCATCAAAGGTCAGAATAGGAACTGAAAATAGACGCTTGATTACACTTCATCTTCCTAAATGTAAACAAATATGGGCTGGGAAAAAAAAACAGCACTGCACATCTGACGTAAACAAACTGACCATATAAGATTTGGTGTTTTATATAAAATACTTATATGTACATTATAAATGGTGGTATAACACAACACGTTGTGGCCTTTCGTAAACAATATGCAAGTTTATCAAAACAACATACAATCTATTAACACAATAGTTCTTTAGAAGCGCTAAATGGGAGAAAAACTAGGCTATTTATCATCTTGTTTTGTGAACTTCTGCAACAGTGTCTGAGCAATGTTGGATTTCTTTTGTTGAAAAAATATGTATTTGGTTGTTGAATGAGTCAAACATTTCAGTTCAACACATACAATTCGATGAACCTTAATTATCTTTATTTACTCTATGGTGTACGCTTTAATCTCAACACTGAAACATAGGCCTACATACACTGTCTGGAAACAGTGATGGGATTTACAAACCAATAAAGACACATAAAATATCATCAGACTTGTCTTTTCAACCTGTAAATGTGTAAACACTGTTCATACCAAGTCCTGATCATCACTGCGTTTTTGAAAAACACTGAAAATCTGTGGCTGGGTTAAAAGAGTTTTATTAAACAATTTTAACATTCAACAGTAAATTATTCACATACATGCAGCCATTGAAGCTGCAAATTATACAATAAACTTAAACCCCTTTGTGAAGTCCATCTTTATTTACACAGGTTGTAGCCTTGAATGCCAGCAGCAGTCAATAAATGAAAACTTGTCTATTTCCCTCCGATTCCTCTTGCAATGTTGTCGTTGGTCTCGGCTGCTTCCTTCAAAGCCTGCATCACCAGAGCGTTCCTCTTCCTGGTCTCCTCCATCCGTACAGGGTTGGACTCAGGCAGATTCTGATGGACAGCGCAGTGAGAGGGAGAGACATGTCACTAAAATTACTGAATTTTAAGCATCAAGAAAAATGTTGACCATGGACACTGCATTTAAAATAGAAGAATAAAGGGACAGAAATGTAAGTATTATGCAAAAAAAAACCCAACAGATTTTATACAAATTCAACCAAATTGGCAATGTAACTGTTTTTTTTTGTTTGTTTGTATGATTTTATTCAGTGTAGATATTTAATTTCTTTCTATTTTTTCTAAAGCACCTTCAGGAAAATTGTCTGTGCCTTTCATTTTTGTTCTGATACCATTTACCCTAGTATAATATTGAAGGCCCCCACGATGATTAAGTGAAAACAGAACTGTAGAAGACCTAAAATATCGCTTAAATTTCCCCAAAGAGACAATAAACGAAACTAACTATCTCAAAGAGCACAAGAGTTGGCGTCTCGAGAATAACATTTCATTAATCAGGATCAGATCTAGGGAATGTTCAGCACCTGCAAAGCTGCAAATTGCAAAAGTCTTCATATAATTTGTCATCATTTCATTACCTAATTGCAACAGTGTTGCATTTGTCTAGTCAACTGACAGATAACCTCTCTCCCTCAGTATGATTATTGCATCAATAACTAACTGTCTAAGGGACTGAAACTTTCACAACACCTAAAAACAAGGTGGTGAGTTTTACATTAGGCTCATATTGGTGTGATGCGTTAAGAACCAGAGTACGGACTCTCGTGTCAGAGACACTTCATCTCGAGATATCAGGATTTACATTCTACTGATCAATAGGCCTACTCTGGACAAAAAGTTTGAAGAGCAGAGAGACACTTGATGTAACAGGCTAAATGGGGCCATTCAGTTGAATCACCTTGAGCAGCTCTTTCCGTCTTTCTTCTCCCGGGGCAATCATAGACCACAGTCCGATGCCGACACCGGACACAACCAGGACCCCCACGGTGCCCACGATGGTTCGTAGGCCGCTCATGCTGCAGACGGTGAAGGCCACACACGGTGTGTCCGTTTACTGTGTTTGATTCACGGTGAAACCATGAAACGCTCTCTGAAGCTGCAATGTGTTTTGGTTTGGTAACGTCGGACAGGACTTCTTCTTCGTCTGCATTTCAATGGCGAATCTTTTAATCTGGCGAAGCGTCATCGCCGCCTAGTGTTGAATTATAGAGTCTCTTTGACCGTCCACATCTTGTAGCTGAGCTAAAGACGGTTAAAATACATGATAATAATAATAATGATAATAATTCCCAGTATCTTTTAGAAAGGCTATATTTCAAAATAGCTATGGAAATGAATGTTTGCCTCAACTGTGTTCAGTTTAGTGTCTCCATGCTATGATTTAAAACAAAAACATGCACTGAAACCTCCTGGTTCACTCTCTCTTTATGTTATCACCTTATCTAAATTTAACAATTCCCCTGTTATTTCCTGTCTTTCCCCAGTGTCTATGTTTTGGTCCTGAGTGTAAATTAAATGTCTTGCAGTTGGTCAAATGAAAAACATGCATTCATGATGTCATCTGAGGCTGTATGGGTCAGAACAGCTGCAGGACTACATTTAATAGGCTGGAAATCTTTACGTGATACTCCACATTATTAACATTTAGACATGAGGCATCAGGTAAAAACTAAAGGGAGAAGAATCAAACAAAGCTGATTGAAACTTCTGGCCCAACATGTGCCTCAGTCCTTGGCCCAAGTCTGACCCAGTGCCTGACAGTCATGATGTAGGCCTACAGGGGCCAGACCAGGGCCATGGAAGCATGCATACTGGGCCTGAGAAACATACATAGCACCATACGTTAACTTAAGCTTAAACTTGAAAGACCTTTATTGTCCTTATGGAAATTTGTGTGTTGTGATGCATCATCACCTTGCGTCACTGTTTGTTTTAATGCTCTTTAATGGACTTGCCCCTTTCCCCCTCAGATCAGACTCACAGGCAGAGGGGACCCTGCTTTTTCTGTTAGGCTACAAACTCTGGAACACCCTGTTGCTTCATTTGAAACAAACACCTTATCCTAAAAAAAAAAAAGTCAAAACACACTTTTATTCCGTGGTAATTAACACAGTGCAAAGCAACTTGGTTGTTTTTAAATGTGCTCTAAAAATAAAATAGATTTGATTGGATTGACACTGACACTGTATGCCTTATTCGCCAATATGTGCAGACATACAAGGAATTTGGTGTATCCTCACTTGCTTGCACACACACATAAAAGACATACAGAATGAAGACAGCAACAACTGAGCCTGTGAGAACTGTGTGAGGAATGTCGAATGTACAGTTTTTTTTATTTTTTATCTGGTATGTATACTTAAATGTCATTCAGTTACTTGTGGCACATGACTGTCCATGAAAATTTTCCCTGCAGGGGTAATAAAGTTTATATTGTATTGTATTGTAATAACACAATACAACAGAAAACACATACAAGTAAAATTTAAATAGGTAAAGTGGCTGGTGGATTAAAGGTGGTCAGTTGGTAGTGCAAATAAACAACGAGGTATAAATAATATGTTATTTACAGTAGGGTTGTACTGCAGTATGCACCTAAGCAGTAAAGTTATACATACACAAAACACATTAATTTAGACTATAAAAGTCTTGAACTTTTAGACATAAGAATAGCCTATAATGGAATAGCATTTTAACCTTTGCAGGAAATAATTGTGTCACAGCAGCTGAAATAGAATAGGATAAAAAAAATACAGATATTATAATTAGGAGAATAAAATAACATTGGCTAGCAATAATATAAGGATAGATACAGTAACAAAATCTGTATAAAATTATAAGGAGACACAAAACATTACAGTTGAGCTGGTGCAGGACAATTGTGCAATGTTATGTAAAGTCAGGTGAGCACCTCTTTAACTTAACTAACAAACTATTCTGCTCTTCCTTAAAAACCATGACCAAATTCCTGCATGTTCCTAATTATTCAAGTATCTGTCAGGGAGGTAGGATGAGTCCTCGGGAATAAACATCAGACCGCACCCGACGATCCAATCTCTCCCGTTTTGTGCGCACGCGCCACCCAGACGGGCATTTCCGGGTACGACATGTAATATAAATAGGCTGCTGTAGTACTCGGGCGTCGGTAGAACATACGAAACCAATGATTCCCATATGTCCTGTTGTCTCCTTCACCTATGGTAAGTATGGTTACTAAAGTCAAGGGCATGATTTGACAGGCAGATGGGACAGGTCCGAGTCGCTCTGTTTGCGTTAAACTAACACGAAGACATCGAGGTTAAGGGACAGTGAGACAGTCAGTCCCTGGGACCGCTGGTCTTAGCCTGATGCTAACGGATAGCTTAGCATTATGCGTTATCCTGACTGTGTATGTGTGTGTGTGCGTGTGTGTCCTCCGCAGTGCCCGGCCGGCTTGGTGAAGATGCCAAAATGGCTACGGGCAATTACTTTGGATTTACCCACGGCGCTGCAGCTCAGTATAGGTAAGTGGTGGGACTTTATTTTTATTCTTTGCTGTGCTTTGGGCCGCTGCTGCCGCTGCATGCTGCCGAGCTCAGACGTCAGCTGAGCTTGTAGGTTGTGCAGGTTAACACAGGCAGCCTCCATTGTTCAGGCTGGGGGAGGGGGGAGGGGGCGGTTATCCCTCTGCTGCTGCGGCAGTAGGATGTCAACGGGAGGAGTGCAGAGTGGGAATAATGGCACTGCTGCGTTAATAAGCGAGTCAGCCAGGCCGTGTTTTTATATATATGTAACTTGAGTTGTCAGAAAATGCAATGACGTGTATTAATGTGAAGCTTGCGTTAAATGCTGTAGCATCTCTGCAGGTTTTTCTTTTTCCCCTAAGAAAAGAGCCTTCCAGTAAAGAAGACACGTATTTATATAGCACATTTCCTGTCAGAAACAACTCAACATGCTCCACAACACAAAATACATATAAATACAGCAATATATCATCACACAGATATACAATCTGCCAAATACATATGTTGGTGGCTGGAGACTGGCCTATGGGGAAGAGAGTGCTAAAAGAAATGTTTTAAAGGTCATGTTATACTATTTAATGAATCCATATGTAGTGTGGTGTGCAGCAGATGAAATAACAACCATGGGTTGGAGGTGAGGTGAAATCAGCCAGCTGTCATTTATGTGAACATATGGTTCGGGGGGTGGGGGTGGGGGCTTTCTCATATGCAGTATGGAGTATGAAGGAAAGTTAAACCCTGTTTACTCTATCAACATACTGGTCCAGTTACTGTGTTGACGATGCCCTGTGACATCGCCAACCTTATTGCTCCAACCAGTAAAACACGCCTGGTGTTTATAGCCATTTCTCCTGAGCACCCCTCCTCAGGCCTGTGCTATGGAGTAGTGTGTTTATTGATTGTTATTGATCAGAACTACGGATCAATCAGATCTCTGGAAACACCCAGTCATCATTTGTACCTTGTCATCCTGGAAGAAACAACAGCTTAAAATGAACAGATAATTATACAAATATACAGGTTTTAACAAGAGTTTCTTCTAGTATAATATAATCTACTTTGGTTTGGATGATGTCGCTCTTTTACATAACTGTCCTTGTAGCTTCGTCTGTAAGTTTATTGAGCCAGTTGATGACCACCTTCATAATGTGGGTCATACAGGACCGGCCTATTAGGTGTAGCAAAGCCTGAGGATGAAAAGATGGTCTGGGTGTTTGTTTTAACTTGACTTGACTACATTAGTTGTCTTGTTGCATGGCTGTCCTGAGCTGTGATATTGTGTTGCAGTGCATGGCACTGTGCTCTCAATCGCCAAGGAGCTAGTAGGTACTTACTGGCCTGCAGTAGTGTTTCTGCACAAGTGTTTGGTTTTTTTTTAGACCACTGTTTTTCAGGGAAATTTTATTGAGAGCCCGGCTCTTTCTCGAGGACTCCCTGACCACACTCTCAGTTACACACATTTCAGCTCAACCTAATTACATTTACTCTGTAAGCAAAGTAACAGGCCAAAATTTAACTGGGCTGTTTTCTTGTGTGTTTACTCAAGGCCTGTTGGATTTGTGTGCTTTCTGTACAGTTTGTGCTTTTTTTCTTTTCTTTTCTTTTTTTTTCAAGAGAAAAAAATCTGGTCATGAGTGGACTGAGTAATGAATCTTCTCTCCGATCGTGTCACACTGAGTTGAGGGGTCACATCACTCCTGTTAAGCTCAGCAGCGTAATAGTTTTGACCAGCATGTCTAGTATTTAGATCAAGAATGAAAATGTATTTTTCTGATATATTTATGCACTGTTGCACATTTAGCTTTTTGCTGTGAGGTCTTTTTGCTATTCACAGTGAGCATCTGGCACACATTCGTTTTATATTGCTCTCCTTCCCCAGGGCACTCGTAATTGTTGTTTGCATTGTTGAACTGACTCTCCAGTGCAGATGGGATTGATGAATCTATAATGCACAATGTTGGAACATTATTACCTTGTGCTGCACGAAGGAAATGGAAACTTGAGCGAACATTTGAAATATACATCTTACTATACTAGCACATTGGCTAATGTTGAACTATTAACATGGTTTAAATGACCAGCAGCATTACTCCTCCATAAATGGTGTTTACATGTTAGCCTTGACACGATGGCATGCTTTGGATTCACAGTCTGACACACTGTAACACAATGTCCTTTGTTTACATGTTGTTTTAATGTTTGACGCAATGTGTTCCTTTATAGTTGACTTAAACCAGGCGTTTTCAGAGTCAAAATATACTTGAAAAATGTTGGCACTTGGGACCAGTTTGAATTTAATAACTCAGTCATTAAATCCAAGGTGAAGTATTTTGTGAAAACTTCGTATGCCTCCAGCCAGGGACTAATGTTAGGCATCCAGAGCCTCTGCTCTGGTAAACAAGCCATTAAGTCAAGAAGTTTCCCAGCAACTTTATTTTCCTGAATATTAATCTTTGAAGCTGCCCCTGAGGCATACGTGTCAAACTCAAGGCCCAGATCCAGCCTATGATACAATTTTATGTGGCCTGTGAGAACATTTCAGATAGATGGATAGATAAACTTTTATTAAGGGGTCACTCCACAACACACGCAATAAAAATACAACATGCATAAAGGGGAATTGCATAAATAAACATAATCAACATAAATTAGCTTATAGTATTCAATACCCCTTTACAAAATTAAAAAGAGTTGAGGACCACTCAAAAAAGAGTTGTGAGACACGCACTACAAAGTAATTAAAAAACATACAGTACACTATCATGAATTGTGTTATAAACAGGAACTCATGAAAGATGATCCTCATTAAGGATGAGGTGGCAGGCTTTGGCACATCCGTTGATGCAATGCTTACCAGATAAAATTACATACAATTTATTTGTGTCATTAAAATGGACAATTTACTTGGAAAGTGTATGAAATGGTTCAGTGCGAATGTCAGCATAGATGTCACGGTGTAAAGAAACTTGGCCCCGTTATTGCATAGCGTCTATCCGCTGGGGTGTTCGTGTATCTACTAGTTACATATTTTTGTATTATTAATATTAGTGGCCTGCAGGTGTAGCGCTCTCACTACTCGCACTACAAATCCCATAATACATACAGCAACAGCTACCGTACGCTCATGACCAAGCAATACATTGATTGATTGAGTACTTTATTGTTAGAATCACTTTTCCAATCACATGTTTTCTTGCGTCCAAGACACTTGATTCCTTGTGACAAAGAAACATTACAAATATAAACACAATATAACACCAAAAACAAAACACCAAACAACCATCAAACAAGATATCACATCAAACAATGCACAAAAAAACAACAGAATATAACACAAGACAGACATCAGACATGTGACGTGCTATACGTAGCCTTGACGACGTAGCAAGTGCCAAGCCCTATCAGAAGTCGTCTCACTGATGCACAGCTCCACTCGACCTTGAGAGTTTCCACAGCTCAGGACGTAACTCCAAACATAAATGAACCTGCTGCCAGTGAAAATATGCTAAGTTATCTGGCATAGGAGAGAAAACTAGACTAAATATGTGTTTTGTTATTTTCTTACACCCCTTTCTGAAATCACAGTTTTCATGTTTGGGCCGCTTCAGACTTGGTGTTTTAAATCTTAGCGGGGTAAGGTTTGATGAGTTTCACCAGTCCAAACGTTGAAATATTTAGTGATGTCGATCTTGAAATGACGTTCCTTATGAACAGGTTGTGAATGGCCAGTTACCCGTTGACCGGTCCTTTCTGTTTTTCCCTACCAGTCAGCAGCCAGCTGCCGGGGTAGCATACACACATCCCACCACAGTGGCCAGTTACACAGTCCATCAAGCTCCTGTGGCGGCACACACTGTGGCGGCAGCGTACGCTCCCACCGCAGCCACCGTAGCCGTAGCGAGGCCGGCGCCTGTTGCTGTGGCAGCTGCGACCGCTGCAGCGTACGGAGGATACCAGCCGACCCACACCGCCACCGACTATGGCTACCCTCAGCGGCAGCCTGAAGTCCCCCCGCCGCCGCCACCGGTCACCTCGCAGAATTATCAGGTTAGAGAAACTGTTAAACATCTGGCTTTGCTTATTTATCCCTGATGGTGAGTTGATGAGGTGTTCTGTCTTTACAATCCTTTGGGGATAACGACTTTTAACTATTGGTCTGCACAAAAGAAATTTATGAGATTTTATGAATAAATCTTGTTGAAATTTGAATTGCGTATCACAAGTAAAATATTCGATCAACACATTAACATTAAGACATGGAAAGTGAATTAATTTTTACCTCCTTCATGGCCTTCTTCATTATTTTTTTTCCTGATTTAAACATCAAAGTGAATTATATTTTAAATCCAAATTCCATTGTTGTTGTTTTTTAACTTTCTGCTTATTGGTAAATTGCGATATTGTTGTAATTGAATAACAATTTGTACATATGAAATTTGAATGTCTTTGATCCAAAAATAGTTTACATTGCTTCTCATTTAATTGATTCATTTGTTAAAAAAAAAAAAAATCTTATATTTTTATTAGTTTTTATTGTCTAATCTGGCAGATGTTGTACACGAGACCTGTGGTCCTCCATATAGATTTTCTATTAAATGGTTTGATTAGTTGTCGTAGCTCAGCACCACTGCAGCCTTCTCACACTCCTTACTCATTTCTGAAGCTCGCATGATAAATTCAACATAAGAATGTCTCCACAACACTAATCGGTACAACAGAAACATGCAGAGCTGCAATCCGAATGTATTTAGATGCTATGAGATTATTTTACTTTACCGTTGTGTGTCTGCATAGTTTTCTTGGCATTTGACATATGGACAGTTAAAGCGAGTGATTGACCTGCCGACCCTGAAACGCTGTTACTTTTGTTTTTTGCAGGACTCGTATTCGTACGTCAGGTCCACAGCTCCAGCTGTAGCCTATGACAGTAAACAGTATTACCAACAGCCCACTGCTACAGCCGCTGTCGCTGCTGCACAGCCACAACCCAGCGTGGCAGATTCCTACTACCAGACAGGTATGCTTGGTACACACCCGTTTATTAGGAACACCAACTGCTGAATGAATGCACTCTAATACAACTGTCCTCGTTTGATACATTTCTGTTGAAACTGTTTATTCAACTAATTATGAGTCAGTGGGATGCTATTATATACATCTTGTTAACTGTATTCTTGTTGTATCATATTTTTCTTCGTACATAAATAAAAAAATATCTTAAGTTAAATATGCAGGGGCAAGGAGTTGATAAACCAAATTTTACTGGTAACCTGCAAATACACCTTGTAATAACCATGAGACAGTTTAATCACTTTTCCCCGGATCACTGAAATCCTGTTGTATAATATAGAGCAGTACACATGCAAGTACGTACGTTTGTTTTACTGTCTTCCAGCCCCCAAACCAGGATACAGCCAGGGGGTAACGTCATACACCCAGAGCCAGCAAACTCGACAGGTGACCGTGATAAAACCAGCTGCTCCCAGTCCAGCTTCATCCACTTTCTCCATCTACCCGGTGACCTCCACGGTCCAGCCTGTAGCTGCTGCTGCCTCTGTGGTCCCTTCCTACTCCCAAAGTCCAACCTATAGTACAAATGCTGTCACCTACTCCGGTGAGTTGGCGCCTGAACTGTCTGCTGTCTGAAATGGTGTGAGGACTTTAAAAGTAGTATTTTTTTTCCAATTTAAACTCTGACAATTACAGTTTGTTAAGAATAATGATACAGTCAGCTGTCATTATTATAGTAGTGTTTATAAACACAACCAAGAACAATGATCCCCCATAATTCCTTTTAATTCATTTGAGGATCAGTATTTGGGGATTTATGGATTTAAGCTGAACAGAAGCTTAATTCTTGGTTCAAGGAATAAGGGTCCTGCTCCATATTTCCCTCCATAATATTTTTAGTATCAACAATCACTGCAAGATGTTTGTCCCACTGAGCGGGGATGTAAAATGACCTGCGTATAGATGTGCAAATATAAGACAACAGGCGTGTGAGTAGTTTTAAAGTATCCCTTAATTTGTCCTTTTCAGGAACTTCATACTCGGGCTACGAAGCAGCAGTTTACTCGGCAGCCTCCAGCTACTACCAGCAGCAGCAGCAGCAAAAGCAAGCCGTGGCAGCTGTGGCAGCAACGGCGGCATGGACGGGGAACACATTCACCAAGAAACCCCCCTTCCAGAGCAAACAGCTTCGACCCAAGCAGCCGCCCAAACCCCCCCAGATCCATTACTGCGATGTCTGTAAGATCAGCTGTGCCGGACCACAGGTGAGTTCAGAGCGCACAGAATGAAGCGCAAAGCTTTTTTAAAAATGGATCTCATTCCCCAGCTCATCTTGAGTTTCAAACCCTGTCCACAAACATCACCACCCTCTATAAAATACAGAACGAGCCGCTGCTTCCTTCGATTCTTTCTGCTTTAAATGCTGCTCTTCTTTTATGTGCCATATGGATAATCGTCAGCCAATTAAGCTTCTCTCTCTGTCTGACTCTCTCAACACCGAAGACCTACAAGGAGCATCTTGAAGGACAAAAGCACAAGAAGAAGGAAGCAGCGTTGAAGGTCTCCCAGAGCAGCAGCAGCAGCGGTACGGGAGGAGGGGTGTTGGCCCGCAACGCTCAGAACCAGCTTCGCTGTGAACTGTGTGACGTTTCCTGTACCGGCGCTGACGCTTATGCTGCCCATATCCGTGGAGCCAAGCACCAAAAGGTAAATATGGGTGTTAACAGTCCGACTGTTGTCCCTAAAAACATGATTCTATTTATTTCTTGTAGAAAAACATGAACATCCATCCTGTATTTATATCTTGACTTTCTTCTTCAGGTTGTGAAGCTTCACACCAAACTTGGTAAACCCATTCCGTCTACTGAGCCCAGTATGGTCACTCAGACATCGTCCTCCACCACGTCGGCCCCCAGCAAGACCACCACAGCCACCCTGAGCAGTTCCAGCACCACCAGCTCCCTCTGTGTGACCGCCTCCTCCTCCTCCACCACCAGCTCCAGCCCCCCGTACCTGAAGCCTGTCAACATCGTCAGCAGTAGCGTTGCAGGTGCCAAGAACCCGTTAGCCAGTAACCTCTCGTCTGCCAACTCCGTCTCCGCTGGGAAGAAAGTCAGCACGCCCAAGATCAATTTTGTTGGTAGGTAAACACATGTTGACGACGTAGCGCATGTCGGTATTTGGGGAAATGGTTTTGACCTCTGAAGATAAAGATCAGTTTATTTAGTGTACTCACTTTGAAAGTGGACGAATTCTTTGAATAATTGAGTGGTGGGAGAAAATGCAAATTGATGCTTCAAATGTCAATTCAGTTCTTGTACATTTTATACACAAAGAATCTGACCTTTTGAAACAGTTAACATAATTTTGTGTTTTTGTTCATAAGCATCAACATGTGCATCCCTTCTCTACTGACTTTGTGTGTCACATGCATCTGAATTTACCACTTACGATCACATCTCATTTTCTGCACTTTTTCTCCTTCAAACCATACATTCGACCTATATACAAGCAGGTTGCACCAGAAATGCCATCTGTGTTTCTGGCTACGTGTGTTGTTCACACTGGCTGCGTTTCTGTTGCTAACTTAAAGTTTGTAGGCCACTGGAATGTGAACCTTTATTTCCCTTGTTTTCATGTTTATATCATATTTAGATTAAATGTGAGACTTATTAACCATGATGAAAATTAATTAATGCATGTTGACTCATTTGTTTTAATGTCTGAAATGCAGGTGGAAATAAATTACAGACCACAGCAAAGATGGAAGAGGCCAGAACAGACACCAAAGTTGAGACGTCTAAACCTGCGACACCCTCTTCAGGTGCTCAGGACCTAAAGACAGATGTGTCAGATTCTCTGTCCACGTCGGCCCTGGCAGGGTTGCAGAGTGACGTCCAGCCTGTCGGTCATGACTATGTTGAAGAGGTAAGTTCTGACAGTCCCTAAGCCCTACGCATGAGGAGCAGAAATGCATTTAATTTTGGAGAGTAACTTGTGAAAATTATTTCTTTTTAGGTCCGAAATGATGAAGGCAAAGTCATTCGTTTCCACTGCAAGCTCTGTGAATGTAGTTTCAACGATCCAAATGCAAAGGAAATGCATCTTAAAGGCCGAAGGCATCGCCTGCAGTACAAGGTTTGTAACATGAGTCGCTCTGCTCCACTGTTGTGTGTTCATCACGTGTCTGAGAGCAGCAGCTGTTGCATCCTAAAACCACAAGGCTCTAATTTTAGTTTTTATTTGCTCCCTGTAGAAAAAAGTGAACCCAGATCTGCAGGTGGAGGTCAAGCCCAGCATCCGAGCCAGAAAGATCCAGGAGGAAAAGATGAGGAAGCAGATGCAGAAAGAGGAGTACTGGAGGAGGAGAGAAGAGGAGGAGCGCTGGAGGATGGAAATGCGGTATGGTCTAGTCAGCGGTTATGTATAATACACAGTGACGTATTCAAAATAAGACAAACCTGGAGACAAATTGTGGTTTATGTTTGCAGCCGTTATGAAGAAGACATGTACTGGAGACGCATGGAGGAGGAGCAGCACCACTGGGACGACCGGCGGCGTATGCCAGACGGAGGGTATCCACAGGGACCTCCAGGACCTCCCGGTCTCCTGGGAGTCCGGCCCGGCATGCCCGGCCTGCAGCCTCAGGGCCCCGTGGTACGTCTGTTTGATGGTGCAAAATGCAGTTTGACTCAGTAGGCTGGTAGTAACCATAAAATTGTATCACTTCATGTTTTACTAGGGGAAATGGTGAGAAGTTTCTCAGTGTTGCCCCCTAGTGACAACATGTTACTATTACTTTCTTTACAGGATGATGACGTAGATGACTTCACACATTACGGTCCCCCCCACTACACTACATTTGTAATTTGCTTTAAGATTGGATTTCAATGCTATTTATATCAACAGGACTGTGTGTTTTTCAAAGTTGTCATTTCCCCTGAAGTGTCAGAACATCATAATCCTTATGTGTCTTTCAGCCCCCCCGCCGGCCTGACTCCTCAGATGACCGCTACGTCATGACCAAGCACGCAGCCATCTACCCCTCAGAGGACGAGCTCCAGTCTATCCAGAAGATTGTGTCGATCACAGAGCGAGCCCTCAAGCTGGTCTCAGACATAATCACAGACCAGGACAAGGTCAAGGAAGAGGACAAAGAGAAGAAGGAATCCTGTAAAGACAGGTGTGATATCTAGACTACTCTTACATTTCTTAAAACGGCTATCGTCCTTTTCCTCTGCACAGTTACAGCTCTACTTGGCTGGACTCGGTTTTCTATTACAACTGAGTACTTCATTGTAGTTCCTCAACGGCAGCCATTTTACTTGTGTAAAAGAATAGCAATAGTCACAATACCAGATCATTGGTCACTGCTGCCGGTGTGTTTTAAAAAATAGTGGGTTTAATTTTCGTCTTGCGACTTTTCCAGCGAAGACACTCTGTACTCTTTTTTAGTAACGCCTCAGCTGCGAGACAAGTCAATACTAAACTATGTCAACCAACTGCCAGCCACTGATTGGCTAAGTAATATTCCTACTGGAAAAGCAAAAAGTCGAGCTGAGTAGCGCTAGTGGAAAAGGGCCATTAGCCTCTCTTTGTTTTAGAGTAGAGTTACATCAAGGTCTGGATTATTTAGGAGTTGCTGACTGAACCCACAGTCACAGGCCCAATCCTTTGTTTTCAAGTAATATATAGAATATTGTATTTCAATAAGTTTATATGCAACTGTTCAGTGTAATTTTTGTATTTTAATTTACTTTTTTACTATTTCTTTCTTCTACAGAGCTCTGAAAGGAGTGATGAGGGTCGGAGTCCTGGCCAAGGGTCTCCTTCTTCGCGGGGACAAAAATGTCAACCTAGTCCTGCTCTGTTCAGAGAAGCCGACCAAAGGCCTCCTCACCCGCATTGTGGAGCACCTCCCCAAACAACTATCAGTACTAATTTTACTAATGTCACACCATAATTATTTTATTCCCCCAGTGACCATTTTAATCAGTACCTGCTTCAAGCTCACACAGACGACTGTCTTTGGTTAAATTATGGGTTTTTAGCCAATTTAGTTAGATGATGGCAAATACGTGGTGGATTACAACAGTGTCATCAAAAACACAGTATGTGCTGATGAAAGGCCATCAAATGCCTCGGGTATATTATCAATTCCATTCAAACAGTCTGGGTTCACCACTGTCTGTATGAACTACTAACCGTACCTTTTTAAAGTGGCCACTGAGTGTAGATGATAACATAAAGGAATGAACCATAGCTATTCCTTTTGAGAAAAGGTTTTCAAATAGTTGTATCTGCCATGGACTTTGAAATAATATAGGCGCGTTTGTATCTGTGCTCTTTCTTCCAGATGGTAACACCAGAAAAATACGAGGTGAAGGGATCTGTCCAGGAAGCTGCCATTATCCTGACGTCCTGTACCGAGCCCAAGATGCAAGTGACAATCACACTGACTTCACCTGTCATCAGGGAGGAAAATGGCCGGGATGGAGGTTGGGAAACCCATCACAGCCATTCCCATTGCACCTCTTTTCTTGTCTTTTTGCTCTATCTCTATGAAATCAGTTTCAGTATGTTGGTTGACACCCTGAAGAGCACCGTGCTGCTGGCACACCACAGAGTTTCTCTGTTGGGCTTCGAATCAGATCACTCAGACAACTTGCACTTCATGTTTGATTCATTTTGGATTTTCTAAAATCAGAAATGACCGGGCAACCAAGAAGTGCAAGCTCATCACCTTTTAATAACCTAAGATGTTACTTTTTTCCCTCAGAGTTTTTTAACAAGACATGCGATTTAGCGTTTTTTAGGGGGGAGGGCTTAAGTGGGAGCCCATGTGGGACCCTAAACTTGGCTATTTCTTTCTCAATTAATGCTCTTTCTAATTGTGTAAACCAGTCAACTTTCTAAAAGAGGCTCGTGCCAGCAGTATTGCTCTCACGCTTTTTGCTCTGTAACTCTTACCTCTCAAATGCTATCTTTATCCTCTTAAACAAAGCATGATCAGTGTTTGCATTGTGTTAAGTCTAGTTATTCCCAGGTGAGATTCTATTTTGTTTCCTGTGTTTCAGGGGATTCTGTTTCCATTTTACTGTTGGCCACAATCAATGGGAGACATGCATTACAGTATCTTCTCTCTAAATTTTCTTTTGAGATGAGGTGACTTTAAAAAAAAAAGAAAAGAAAAAGACAACTCCCGCAGAGGATGAGCAACAGGAGGCATTTCTGTTCCTCAAATTTAATTTGGAATTAATTACGCATGGATGTTTTGAATTTTGCAACATTCCCGAAACTGAGATTTGGCCGAAGGCAGAGGAAATTGGATGTTATTTTCCCACAGGAAACAAATCTTCCTTTTGTGTACTGGTGAACAGTTCACCATGCTGAGGTCCCCTGTTCTGAAGTGCTCCCCTGAGTTGATTAACATTTTTTCACACACACACATAGGACTCAACAAATTGGCCTCAATAGGAGACATCTAGTCCAATTCAGCTTTTTGGCAAGTTTTTGTCATTTTGATTTTCACTGACAGAAGGATGAGCTCAGGCAATTTTCTCTTGAATGAATTGACAACAGAAAGATGAAGTTGTATTGTTTTGAAATCTGATTATTTCAAACTATTCTTAGGGGAGTATTGTTAAGTGTTTGGGTAACAAGGCTATGACAGAGGAATGTATGGTTGGACCTGAGTACAGCCTTTGGTACAATGATTGTTGGGGTCTTATTCCAACCTTCTGATGTTAGGTATGCATGCAGTGATATCCTAACCCCTTTTGTTTGCTGGTAGTTCTCATGTTTTTTTTTTCTCTTCTTCAGCACCCATTGCTTTCTCCTTTTTATATCCGTAGTAGTATAAGTGCAGAACAAAGATTCCTAGTATTTCTCTGAACAAAAAAAAAAAAAGAAAAATTCCCAGCACACTGTCTCCCATCAGAGGTTTAGTAAAGCCCAACAGCTTCGGAAGGATTTTTGACCAAGGTTTTCTCACATCCCAAAAACTTTGCCACACCTACTATTGCCATGCCACTTTTTTATCAGGTCACTCCACCATTAGGTCTTTGCCTTTTTTCTTTCGCTTCATACCAGTCGTCATCAGACAGACACAGAATCACAGAATCCCGCCTCTGTCCCAGTGTTTGAGTGAGGAAAATATACTAAAATCCAAAACTGCCATGGTGCTCACCAAGGCAGCACTATTACCTGATAAAATGGTATTGGCTTCAAAATATTTTCCAGCTTAAACCCATGAAATTTAGACAGATTGTTGCTCTTCAAACAGAGTCTTTCCTTTTTTTAATGTTGAGTCAGTAAACCCACACTACTTTTAGACAGTATAATGACTTAATATGTTGCACGCTGTCAATCTGTACCTCTCGACTTAGTTTGACAATGCGTTGGTTTGTGTAGTTCAGGCTGTCTTTTTGTTTTTTTGTTTTTTGTTTTTGTTTTGTTTTTTTAGCGTTGGTAACCTTTTATACAAAACAAGAAGCAACCAATTTGTAGGTTGTCATGGAAAAGAACATTGGTATGTGTGGCATTGTGTTTGTTTTTTGCCAGCCTCGCTGACCTGGTCAAACACCCATTCCTCATCACCATTTTGACACTTCAAATCCATTTTTAGATGTAACCTCGGGTATGGTGAAAGATCCAGCGGACGTCTTGGACAGGCAAAAATGCCTTGACGCTCTGGCTGCTCTGCGCCACGCTAAGTGGTTCCAGGTTCGGAACATCATTTTACTTTCTTTTTGTAGCCTTATGAGATGCATTATTTATTTGTTTATTTGTGTTTCACACATTTGGTTTTTGTTTTTTTAACAATGACGAAAAATATTACTATTTGAAGCAAAACGACATTCAAGGATGCCACTTATTATAATGAGGATCTGGTCAATGTGCATCACATGTATTGATTATCAATCTAAGTTAATTTGAAGCTTTTGTAATGGAAAACATACTCTAGCAAAGAACTGGCATCCTTGTATTCTCTTTAAATTTTCCAAGTATTGCATTATGGTTACACGTGATTCCATAAGGCTGCACAATAACTTGCACAAAGTTGTGCCATCAAGAAGTGCTTTCATGTTCAACATTTGTATTGTTTTTATTCTATATATTTTTGTAGAATGGGGATTGAGAGAAAAAGGAATATCTGAGTAGTTTCCTGTGATTCTGCTACCTGAGCAAAAGCACAGGCAAAGTAAAGCAGATTTCCTTGACTCTTTCAGTCCCTATACTCTCCTCTCAGGTGGCCTCTTGTACTTTTTAAGTACCTGTTTGTGAGATACCTGGATAAACCTGGGGTCAGGGTTTAGAAGATGGCAAGAAAAGTCCAAATTTCTTGTGCATCTTGCAAACTTTGAACTCCCTTACTAACTATGAGGTACAAGACTACTGGGAATGGCAGCTGATTTGAAAATTCATGCACACTTCAAACCATACTCAAGCTTCCATTATGCACAGTAGTGTTTGGACCTCTGACAGAACTGATTCACTTGTTTGGTCCATCTTTTGTCACTCTTGGTCACTCCATAAACCTAACTTTTATTACATCAAAAGGCTAGAGCTAATGGACTTCAGTCCTGTGTGATCATCATCCGAATCCTGCGAGACCTCTGTCAGCGAGTTCCCACGTGGTCGCCCTTCCCTGGATGGGTTAGTATGTTTGAATATGCTCATGCGGTATTGAAAGTCCTATAAACTGTGCTATCTTAACAAGAGAAACATTAAATCTTTGGTCTTTTATGTCTAATGGTGGTGGTCCTAGGCTGAAACGCTTTTTGCATCAATCTGAGGCAGTATTAGGAGTTAGGGGTTTGATGGAAACCAGAACTGTAAAATGGCATGAAAGGTTTCCTGACCCTAAAACTGTTTCAGTGGTGTAACAACTTTTTACAACATGAAATGTGGCAAAACTTCTGGTTCAACAAGGGCCCAGGTCCTCAGCCAAGTTTGGACCGCATAGACTTCCACATCTGGGCAAATTGCGGCCGTTATCTTCTGGTATTGTATGATAGCCAGACGACTTTCTGTGTGCGCCAGAATTGGGCCAAATGTGGAAGTGGCATCTGGCAATCATGCTACATATGGGCCAAAAAAGGCTGAGGAACTGGGTGTATACAAAAAAGAAAGACCACGTGCCAGGCAGGACTTTTTTGCCATCTGGGTCTCAATAGGTCTCAATGGGTTTCCTTTTGGGGAGGCAATGCCAGGCTTAAGTTTGATGCCTTTTTTAGACAAAACTCACTTGAAACTCAGCTTGGACTTAAACATCATGACTTAGTTGGAAGTACTTCATACTTACACTAAGACCAAAGATTAAAAATATACATACTATGTGCCATAGATTCATTTGCTATCAAATGAAATATCAGCATCAGAAGTTACACCAGCAGAGGTGCTGTTTCCTTCGAGAAGCAGCACGTCTGCTTTAATGCCAGTGACGGCCACTAGACTGGCCCGACTAGTTTTCTTCTATCAATGGTTTTATGTCTGTTAATAGTGACTCTTTACTATAACCTGCTTTACTCTTTCTCCCTCTTGTCACACAACGTGTCGACAACCACTAACAAGAAATTCACCCTGTGGGAAGCGCATCTCTTTTTTAAAAATATATTTTCCATTCTGTTACAACTAAAAGAAACAGAGCAGCAGACCTGGTGGATCAACTTCCACTTAAAATACCACAGCTTAAAAAAGCTAATTGTAGTGAGAGTTTAAACAGTTATTTAATAATTGTTTTCATAACAGTTGTTGTAGGCATAGTGTAAGTTTAGAGAGTGATTTGAGAAGTGTTTTTATAACAAATATTGTCGACCTCTAAACCACCTTCACTCTTGATTCTGTTCAGGCCATGGAGCTGCTAGTTGAGAAGGCTATCAGTAGCGCCTCTGCCCCCCTCAGCCCTGGTGATGCACTGAGGCGAGTCTTCGAATGTATTTCTTCTGGGATTTTACTCCCTGGTAAGTTATTGCACAGTCTTGCACTAGTGTTATATTATCGTCTACTCTCCCTCAGCCAAAAGAAATGTAATTCAGTTTGTGAAGATCCCAAACAGCTGCAGGGGTAGCTTTCCTCTCATTTGGTAATAACACAGCTTAAAACCTAATATAATCCTGTGCCTCCACAGAAAAGGCTCATTTTCATTTTGCTGATGAGGCTATAATGTGTCAGCATGAAGGTACAGCCAGAAGACATTGGCTTAGCTTGGCACACACACTGGAAACAGGAAGAGCTAACATTGCTTTGCCCAAAGAGAAAAGAATCTGCTGAATCTCTAAACGCTGTGTTACATTAGAAAATAAGCGTCATTAGAGGGAAAACTGGAAGTAATGGTGTATATTTTTAGACCGTCTGAGCATTCATCATGTTGCACTCGCTTGTGGACATGAAGTTTTACAAAAGCTGTAGTTGTGTAACTACTCAAAGAGAGCTAGACTGAAGCTCATACCCAGCATTCTTCCCCACCTCTGCACAGCTGGTCAATCATGGCAGGAATGATATGTATGTCAGATATTCAGATTTGGAAAGTTACTGAAATTGTTGGACAGCAGCTCTGAGGGCAGGCAGAACCTGTAGTATACTACTGCAGTAATATAACAGTTGTATCTGATGCTCTGAGTTTCTCTATTTAACCACACAAAATTCTGTGTATTATGTACTTTCAATGCTTATAGTTGATCAAAGTAGATGTCTGTAATCAAAAACTGAATTAGAAACTAAAACCGCACTGAACTGTGCAGAGAGTTCAGTACTTCATCCACTGTCACATGTGAAGTTTATCACTGTAGGACTGATTTGTGAATAGTTCGTTAACACAGATTCATTAAGTCTTTCATGAAGTGGCAAGAAGCGTCTTTGTGTGTTATGCATGATACAGTGTCAGCTAATGAAATGCTTTCCCTGAACAGGTGGGCCAGGACTGGTAGATCCTTGTGAAAAGAAGCCTGTGGACACGCTAGGGTCTATGGGAGAACAGCAGAGAGAGGACATCACCTCAAGTGCCCAAGTAAAAGCTCTTATTATTATACATCAGCTCTTAGCTAATGTGGACTTTTATTTATTTAGTTCATTTCAGGCATGTCAGTTGATCATTATCATCACACATCATCTTAGTTCAATAATACAATACACATGACCGAAAGGGAAAGCGGGAGAAGCCAAAGCTTATCTAGTCCCGCCCCCAGTACTCACATAATGAATCTTCATCTTAATCTTTTCTTTGTCTTTTGCATTTTACATTTTGACATAACATTTTTCTTTTACTTATGACATTTTGACATAGTATGTTGCAACAGTAGGCAGTATGTTGAGCTGAAGTCTAGCTCTAGACTTGAAGAAAGGGAAACCACAGCTGGATTTAACTTTTTATGATGATGATATTACCTTGTCTTTTTGGCACCAACTCTTCACTGGGTGATTTTATGCTGAAGGAATTTACTACTACAGTAGCTCTTGTTTTGATTTTTGTTTTCCCTCACAAACACAAGTCGCCCTCTGCTGCAGCTTTCCTCTAAAATACTTAATGCTCTCTCTGTTTCCGTGCAGTTTGCTCTGAGGCTGCTGGCGTTCCGTCAGATCCACAAAGTGTTGGGCATGGATCCTCTGCCGCAGATAAACCCTCGTTTCAACATCCGCAACAGCCGCAAACGTCGCCGCGACAACAGTGATGGGACGGACAGCTTCGAGGGCGAAGGCAAAAAAGACAAGAAAGACTATGACAGTTTCTAAGCTCCTCTGTTATTAATTTAAAGTAATCTACATAACAAAAAAAAATGTACTAACGTGTTGTATGCGCCGTCTGCTGTGTATTGGCTTTTTTTTTTTTTAATTTTCTTTTCTTTTTTTCATTTTAAGCTACAGATGTACCAGTGTAACCGCAGCCTCACTTGGTATAACACAAACAAAAATGTCGATTTGTGTACTGTTTTAGTTGTAGATTTCCGTTGGAAGCTGAGTTTCAGACCTCTCTGTACTAGATGAAGCCGTTTTTAACCCAATGTGCTTCTTAAATAGAAGTGTTGAATGCCACTGCTCCCCTCTGAACTGTGTTTTTGAGTTTAAGTTGCGAGGGAAGGGGAAAATCATAGCATCAAAACTGCAGCCAGACTTCTGTGTTGTGGAACAGGAGGAAAAGTGAAGATCAATGTCAATGCCTTCATCCATCTGTATAGTTGCTTTCAGAGGTAGACTGTTGTTGTTGTTACTATTGTGAAGCATTAATTTGGCCAACTGAATCTAAAGGTTGAATATGTATTACTGTTACTTGATGCTGTGGTATTGTTATGTCCCAGTGCTACACTTAAGACAGAAGGAAACGTGGGAACACGAGGGGATCAATGAAGTTGTTTGGGTTCATCCTCTGGGGAACATGAGTCTGTACAGAGTTTTTTTTCCCCAATGCTTACACTTCAGCTTAAGGACCTGTGGGGCATTGCACAAAGATTCAGAGGAACTTTAACTGTTGATAGATCTTTGTTCGTAGTGAAGTTGTCAGCCCTAAATGTAGTTTTGTCTTCTTCATTTTCATATATATATGAAAGTATTTGTATATTGTTTAGATAAAAGAGTTTTGATTTGTGGAAAACATGGCCATGTTCACATCGTGTATGTTTTGGCTTTTAAATTTTATTTTACTGGTTAATATGGATCTTTATTGGCTTGCTTGCCTTTTAACTTGGTTAGGTGCTAAATTAACGTCAATATTGGAGGGGGTTAAAAAAAAAAAAAAAGGGTAAAAAGGAAAGAATTAAAAATCGTAACTGGCAATGGAGGGGACAGAGATGTAACTGCCCTTCAGCATAGGTCCTGTTGTGAATGACTGCCGTGCTCTGCGTTCTGCTTCGCAATTCCATTAGCAGAATAAATACATTTCCAGATTGAAGAATTGTAAGTGTGTCCTTGTTTCTCATGGTCTACAGTGCAACCCTAACACAGTATTTGAGCCAAACATTATTATGATCTACTGCTTTACAGATGAGGATTTTGAATGTTATTAGACATTATCAAACAAAATCCCTGACTACAAATGACTGGATCCCTACTACTAGGATTCACCAGAGAGGAACCCAAAATAATCACAACTATTTGCTGGTGCTGTGACGCCAGCCTTCTCATAACAGGACTGTTTCAATGTACATAATATATATTTGGGGTGTTTGGCTTGCCTTCTGGCCCCCACAATGTTGGAACTTATAAAAAAATAAGTAATTTGCAGGCTCCCGTAGTTGAAATCCATGTGGTTTTATGAGCTGTTCCCTTGGTTGTCTGACAATGATGTAATTAGTTTTCGAATTTCCATAATACCACCCCTACCTGTACTAGTAGAAGGGGTGGGGTGATGCAAGCAGTGGTTCATTTGCATTTAAAGGCACAGACACGATATGTGCCACTTTTGTTGATGATTTTATATTTACACACATAAAAGCTGTATGCACATATTGTACAAGTGTGTCCCCTTTCTGTCAAAGGAGTCATGATGGCAGAAGCGGGTTCAGGGGGGAACAGTCAGGGTCTGACAGAAGTGAAGAAGGGGAGAACAGGGGAGAAGAGTGGACGACTGATGAGGCGGACGCCTCTATCAGAGCTGTCTGCACTGCTGTCCTACACGTCCTCTTGGCTTCCTGTGTGACCTCAGGTTCAGAATCTGCAACAACAAACAAGAGATTTAGAACAAACTCTTCGAACAAGACGCTGCCTCTTCAACCTGCAACATTTTCATCCTGACATCTGACATCGTGACACAGAAATATTGTCTCACCCTCGGCAGGGGCCTTTCTTCTCACCCTTTTCCTCTTTTTGCCCTACATAAAAACAGACACGAGAGTTTTATCCAACATGATCGACACAACAAACTGCATCTGTATGTGAGCATAGTGCACATACATAGTTTTCACTAAAGGACCATTCTGGGTGGTGGAGGATGTGGAGCAGCTTCTCGTTATCTGCTTTCCTATAGTATTCGTCCCTCTGCTCCTTTGACAGAGAGTTCCACTGTGGTCACACAACAACAAACTGTCAGTAGCCTACATAGTGACACACAACTACATGCAGCTGCAGACCGACTATAGTGCACAGACACAAGCATGGAAACATGTTTAGAGACTCTGCAATGCAAACTCCACCACAGTGTGTCTGTGTCATAAAATGCTGGAGATACCAGACTGGTTCTCTGGTCAAATGACAAGGAGTTCACATTGGTTTAAAATGACTGTGAGGGTTTTGTCTTCAGCACTGATTAATGCAGGAAATCTTTGACCACACTGTAATGTAGTGTGTGTGATAAGACACTCACCCTCTCTCCAAGGGCGGTGTTCACTGCCACAGGGTGCTTGGTGTTCAATTCTGCAGCAACATTTGAACTTTGCTCCCTCCTGAAAATCATGAAGGCGTTGGGCGGCTTCTTGACATGTGGTCGCCCGTCGTCTTCTTGCTTCTTAGGTTTTTGCGTTCTGTGAGAAACAGCGAACAGAAGAAGAGCATGAAGCACCACTGAGGAAAACTGTGAGGAAAACAACCAACAGAAGTGGACGAGGATCTGGGTGGACAAGTTAGAGACAGGAGAGTGTTGATGAGCTCAGTCACAGATCTGGAGTCAGTGTGACGACGTACTGTGGCTTGGAGCAGGTCACTGGAGGAGCAGCAGGGGAAACAAGTGGGACTCCTGGAGGATGATACACCACTTCTCCGTTCCTACATGAACAACACCAGACACACACATTAGATAAGAGAGAAGGTGTGTTCGCAGATGAAGACAGAGACTCGATGATGTGCACACCTGTGTGTTTGTGTATTATGTATCTGATACTTACAGTACTCCAACGGGAAGCATGGTTTCAGGGAGCCTCATCACTGACATGTTGGGATACTGGAACACATCATCATCATCATTGTCATCGTCATCATCATCATACACAATACAGCAGTGTGCTAATGCTCCTGCATGGGTCATTTTCAATATATTACTACAAATGCATTCCCATCAAATGTCTAAAGATATATACCTACATGGAGATTTTTAACCCATTAAATTTGTTTTGTGGACTCAACCACTCCGTACAAACATTCACAATAATTAAAGACTCTATTTGTTTGAAACCTCAGCAGTGGCTGTTAAGAGATTATATTTTAGTTAAGAGACTGCTGTCAGATTGTGAAGCCTGCCTCACAATGACTCATAAAGTAAGGTTTGGCAGTGACTGGTCCTTTAGGTGTCACAGTGATCTGTCTGCTCCAATAATGAAGATGCTTCAGTGTGTTTGTGGTGAACCAGGGTCTTACCTGGGCTGTAGGAGCACTGGTTGAAGCTGCACCTTCTGGGATGATGTGCTGAGGCAGCTGATCTGGCGGGCACTGCAAGGCGAGAGGAGGTTATGAATTATGATTAACTGTTACTGGCAGTCAATAAGGATATTGATAAGAAGCCTCACAGTTATGTTAGTCTGAGATTAAAATAAAACATCTGCTCTCCTTCTGTTTCCTGAAGCTTCCTCCATTAGTATCTTACTCATCTTTTTGATACAGGTGTTGATACAGTTCTTATGGATCTACTGTCTCTAACCTACACTTGGTGTCTAACCTGTTTCTGGCTGTACACTTGAGCTCGCTGTATCACAGTCGTCCTACCCTGTGTTTCCAGGGGGATGATGGGAGCAGTGTGAACATTGTGGCCAGAGCTGTGTGGAGCTGCTGCATCAGAGGTTTCAGAGAGCCTCGGTCCCTGCACTGGAGGAGCAGCAGGGGGAACAGGTGGGACCCTGGGAAGTCCATACACCACTTCTCCATTCCTAGGCCTACAACAACACCAGACACACACATTAGATAAGAGAGAAAGTGTGTTTGCAGATGAAGACTCAGGCTCACTGATGTATGTGTGTTTGTGCGCATGTGCGTTTGCAGTTATCTGTTACTTAACAGTACTCCAATGGGAATGGTCTCCCTCATGGTTTCAGGGAGCCTCATCACTGGTATGTTGTGATACTGGAAACACAAACAGTACAGGTGATTAGACAAACTGCCTCATCATCATCTACATCCTACAAGATGTATATCTAAGCTACATCCACCTGCAAACTGGATCTTTTTGTGGACTCAAACCCTCTGTACAAACATTCACCATAATTCCAGAGACTATACCTCAGCAGTGGCTGTTAAGAAAACCTGACACCCACTTCTAGAATTTGTCATCCAATAAGGATATTGATAAGCAGCCTCACAGTTCTGTTGGACTGAGATTAAATTAAATTAAATTAATTATTTAAATTATTTAAAATTATTAAATTTAATAAACTTCTGCTCTGCCTCTGTTTCCTGAAGCTTCATCCATTAGTAACTAACTCATCTTTTTGTTACAGGTTCTTATGGTTGGTTCTTTGGTGTCTTACCTGTTTCTGGCTGTACACTTCAGCTCGCTGTATCACAGTCAGCTCACTCCATGTTTTCAGCATGACAAAAGAAGCAGCGTGAACATTGAGACCAGAGCTGTGTGGAGCTGGAAAGAATCCAAGATTTTCTCTGTCTACTGATGGAGGTTGGATGGAGCTGTATGGAGCTGCTCCGTGAGGGGTAAATCCAAAATACTGTCTGTCTACTGACTGACGTTGGGAGAAGAACCACATCTCAGCAGGGAGAGTGTCCGTGGGCAGCAGGGGGGAAGGGTAGGGTGTATCTCCCATCACCATGTCATCTACCATGGCCTTCACTCTTTCAATAACCTCATCCCAATCCATCTGCTGGATGACTTGATCAAATTCTGCATTGAGATCCATGACGTTGATGTGATGTTGTCACTGTGATTCTCTCTGATAATGAACCTGTAACATTATCAGGAAGCTGCTTTTCAGACATTTTATAGGGAAGGGCAGGAAGTTGTAAAAATACCAAGTAGTAAAAGTAAAATATCTGACGCTTCTTCATAGGGATATGGGTATATAACTAAATTATCCAGCTAATATGAATTTACTCAACATTTTCTCAAGTTGGTGAATATTGCCAACTAATCTGTTTGAATAGTTAAGTCAAGTTAAGGTTTGACCCACACAAAAAACTAACAAAACTCTTGTAAACAATGGATTCTGACTTTGCTAAAAATCCTTGTAGCCTACTTACGTGTTGTGTTCACTGATGGTCTGGTTATCTGAAAATGGATGTTTGTCTTGAAAATTGATGCTGTTTATCTCAAACTTGCTCTCTCTCTGGAACTCTGGGTCGTTAACAGGTGAATGGAACCAAAATCTCTCATTGTGTGTTGGGTTCCATAGTATGACATCATCGCTGATTAATTTGAGTATTCTCTTTGCAGCTCAGATAGAATCACAAGCTCAGTAATAATAACCAATACAATTTACTGACCACCACTATTACCATTATCAATGTCCCATCACTTCAATGCATAATACTCCTCCACTCAGTTCATGCACATTAATATATTGGATTTCCATATAAGATAAACACTGAGATTTTTATTTTAGAGGACATCACCTTATCCTTATTTCAGTGCTGCCAAAATGGAAGTGAAGTGTTGCAATGGTGTTTATATCCAAGAGACTATGACAATAATTATCTTGCTATAATTTATTTCATAACCCACCATGCTTTCATTGTCTAAACCTGTGTGAAGGCATATAAACCATGTTTCTTGAGGGCACAACCAATAAGACAGCTTTGGGGATACCAACATCATGGAGTTGAAAGCAAAGATTGCTTTAGTTCTGTTCTGGCAAGAATTCAAAAGCTTTTCATATGCACGAAAGCTACTTACACCCTGAGTATTCCTATGTTATCCATTTACACTTGACCTTACTATGCCTTATAAGATGTTTTAAACTGTTGAGTTACATTTTTGTGTCTTCTGTAAATTGTGCTTAAAAGCAATACAAAGCTGTACAGAAAAAATACATGACTTGTTTTTTTTCATGTAACAATTTTATTGATTCTTTCCTTGAGATTTCTTTTTCGCCTTTACTCTGCCTCTTATAACCTTTATTTAACCAGGTTTGTCCCTTTGAGATCCAAGATCTCTTTTGCAAGAGAGAACTGGCCATGAATGGCAGCAGTATGAAGTTTCAACACAAAGTCACATTAATCATAGGCTAGACAAAACAAATAGAATACAAATAACAATTGAATTTTCAAGATTAGTTAAATCAATTTACAAGATTAGTCAAAAAAAAAATTGCACTCAAATAAAACATCTGCACTTCTGAAGACTGATTGTAATGGAATTTACCATGGACTTGGACACATGAGATATACTACCAGACGTGGAAGTTTGAGCTCTGGGAAAATGTTCCATGTAGCCTACTTGGAGCAGAAAATCTAAAAGCTGTCTTTCCCATTTCTGTTCACACATTACACAGACTGAAGACTGCATTATGTAGGCTAGCTATGAGACCTTTTTGTGTGTACCTGTGTGTTTTTATGTGTCACTGTCTGGTTAGCCTATTCGCACAGTAGCTAGGCCTAAAGAAAGTGATTAAAACCCACATATTCCTGACAATCTAATTTAAAACACCTGTGTGTCAGAATATCCTACTCTGCAAACAGGAGATAGCCCTCGTTACGGAATAGGATCATCCTTAGCCATGTTTTTTAAAAATACAACGACATGCTGCATTTAAATTGATTACGTTTTGCTTTTGAATCATTTTTTTTTTTGCTTTTTTTTTTGCTTTTGAATCATATTTTGAATGTTGTGTCAAATTTGACGTAACGACCCGTCACCCGCGCGGTGGTCACGTGATTCTGACGTGAGGCCATAACAGCTGGTGTCGAGTGGTCTCATCTGCCTCCAGTGTCACATCACTTAGCTGCTGCTAGCTGCTGCTCCAAAACACACGATGGATTTTAACGTGAAGAAACTGGCCTCCGGTGCCGGACTGTTTTTCACACGAGCCGTCCAGGTAACGAAAAGCTCGAGCGAAGTGCTCTCGCGCAGCCGCTACTGATGCAGCTCCTTTCGTTTTGACAGCCAGCTGGTTAGTGTGTGACGTTACTGACGTTACTGACTACCTGCACGGCACAGGACAAGAGCGGCCGTTACTGTGCGGTATCTCGGTTAGGATAACGTGACGTTACAGAGTCTCAGGTGTCGTTACGTTACACTATGTAGGCTAACGTTGATGAACAGTACGAGGGCTAACGTTACAGTGCAGTATCTCGGCTAGGCTAACGTTACGTTACACTGTGTAGGCTAACGTTAGTGAACAGTATGAGGGCTAACGTTACAGTGCAGTATCTCGGCTAGGCTAACGTTACGTTACATTGTCTAGGCTAACGTTAGTGTACGAGGGCTAACGTCACAGTCAAAGTCCTTGTATATTAGAACGTCTCTGTGGGCTAGGCTAACGTTACGTTACACTGTGTAGACTAACGTTGGTGTACAGTATGAGGGCTAACGATAGACTGTATGGGGCTAACGTTACAGTGTAGTGCGGGCTAGGCTAACGTTACGTTACACTATGTGGGCTAACGCTAGTGTACAGTATCCATGCTAACATCATGGTACAGTACCTGTGCTAATGCGGTAACGCTAATGGTACTTTAGTTAGGTTAGCATAGAAAACACATCTTACACATACAACCCATCATCACCATCTAATGCAGATCTACTCTCTGTTGTTGTAAGCCACTTAATATCACGTTCATCTTTCCAAGTCAAGCTAATGCGAAACAACCATTAGTCGATTATTAAAAGCTTCATAACTTGTTACTGGGTATCACCTGTCTTGTTACCTTTGGTTCATTTGTGTAAGGTTGAGGCAGTGGGCGGGGGCGGAACAGGATGTCAGCTGAGCAGGAGCGAGTCCTAAACTGGACTCAGCCTGGTGTTATTCCATTTTCTTTAAAGCCTTTAATAGCAATTGTTGAGAGACAGCACGGTTGTTTTGACCTGTTACACTGAGTGCTGCTGCTGTTGCTGATGTTGTTGTTGTGATGTGTCTGCTCGGCCTCAGTTCACGGAGGAGAAGTTGGGACAGGCGGAGAAGACAGAGCTGGACGCTCACTTTGAAAACCTCATGAGCCGCGCAGACTGCACCAAAAACTGGACTGAGAAAATCTACAGACAGACCGAGGTCCTGCTGCAGCCCAACCCAAGTATGACACAGTTACACCAAACATATCATATCACAAAACATTTTATGTTAACACTCATGTAATGCTGTCATGGCTTCTCCCTAGATAGAAAATACATGAATCTTGCAAACTGCAGCACAAGGGGGGTAATTAGCCCAGTTATAAAATGCTGCAATGGTGGTTCCAGATTTTATCAACAATGCATAAGATATTTCCCATGTGATATACATATCAGTAAAGTCCAACAAAGTAAAGCTCGACTTGATTACACTAATGGAAATACACCATTAAGAAAATCATTGTAGTGCCTGTGACAAACAAAATATTGAGACCTTACGACTGAAGCGTGACCTGTGTTGCCTAAAACTTGCTCGCTGCTATAAAAAAGTCATACATTGTGATGTTATTGCCTCCTCTTAAGGGTGCAAGAATGGGATACTACTGTGTGTCAACCAATATCAGGTTTCATTATTTTATTTACTGTAGTTATAGTAAAGTGTCAGTGTCCTTAGTAAGAGATTTTACAAATAGAACATACAGTAGTAGTAGTAGTGCTAGTACAAAGTAACTTATATTAGCTCAAAACCAAATGATATGAGCTAATAGCACCATGCTGGTGGCATTGCATGTTTTCACCCATTAACCAGGAATATATGTATATGTTAATTTGGTTTAACAGTTACTGTGTTGTTTGGCGTCCTCCTCTGCAATGTACATTTTACAATACAGATAAAAAGAAGGTGTTTACCCGGTGTAAACATAGCCATCTTTAAACACCTGTTGTTGAACTAAAGATAAATGTGTAATTACGACCTGAGGGTAGACAAGTCATCACTTGTTACTGAGTACGAGTCACAGTTTCTTATGCAGGATTACAGTGCATAAATACACAGCTACTGCACATACCGGTACCTGTGGCAGAACTTGGAGATCATCATTATATTTCAGAAGTTTGAGTCAAATTTAGCACTTGAACAATACACATTTTAACTGTGTCCCATGCAGTAAATAAACCGGCTTTAATTCTGCATTTATCACCAAAGAAAACGTAGTGACTCTTCAGTGGCTTCAGAGAGCGCTCAGACCCTTTTATTTTAACACTTTATTGTAATGTAGATTTCATTTTTGCTGCAAATGAAAATTTTCAGTCTATACTCAATAATCATAACAAGTTAAAACATATTCTCAGAAGGTTTGGCAATGCATTGAGAGTCTAAAACTCTCCTTTACTATGACCAGGTGCATCGGAGCCGGTCATGCTTTTAGAAATTATTTCTGATAAACAATGTTATTGTCCAGACTATTTTATGTATCTGATATTATGATAACATATAGCATATAAGCAATAAATGTTTATTGCAGACATTGCTATTGGAAAAAATATTAAAATATTCCAAATAGTAACAATAAAATAAAGTTGGTGCACTTATCCTACTAATCCTTCAATGTCTACAACAAGTTTGATACTCATATGTCACTAAACCATATCAGTGTAACATGTCACAGGTCGAATGAGAAAACACAAATGACCAGTGTCATTAATTTACAGTCAAATCTACAATGCACTAAAGGGTCTGAATACTCTCTGGAGCTACTGTTTGTCATTCTTCATAGTTGTTTGCAAAGCCAATTTTTTGAATATTTGAAATTGCAATTTTGATTTAAAAAAAAAGGCAAATGAAAATAAACTACAAGTAAAATTTGACATGCTGGAGAGTGGGGGGAGGTCTAACGTGTGACTTTTTGATTCTCCATGCTACAGTTGATCACACTGGTGAGTATCCTGCCTCCCGACTCGGGTACCCTGCTGGGGAAAACTTTCATGGCTTTGAATTAGAGCAAGAAAAGAAGTCATTGATGAACATGAACAGAACGACGCTGAGGTCATAGCTATCTGTGAAATACATTTGAACGCTTTGAGACTCAGAGCATTTGCAATGCGTATCTGCACATGATGTACTGTATGTGTGTTAATAATAGTTTATTCAGAAATTGTGCCTCCTTTTTAATCAAGGACCAGACTGTGTCTCTCATGGAGGCTATGTTTTCTCTTCTTCTCTTCATCTTGTAATAAAGCTAAATATCTGGGTATTCTGTCCATGTTCAAAAAAAGAGAATCTACTACTTGTCTGATATATTCTCATAAACTCATGACAGTACAGATAAAGAGGAAACTACATACAAGAATGATACCAACATTAATTTAATTGTAATAATAGTGAACTAACTCAGTGTAGTTTTCAATCTGTCATGAAGAAGTAGCTACACAGATAATGTATTATAGCACAATGGGGCTGAAGCTTGACTAGTAAATAACAGCTGCTACTGTTAAGCAGTCATAAAGATCAAGCCCTAACCAAAAACCTCCTAAGCGCTTGCTCCCCACTCTGCCAAAGAGTTCGTGAAGATGGTTTTCTGATTGAGTGTCTTCTCTAGAAGCAATTGTTCCAACATTTTCCACAATACAGCTGTTTTAAGGCTGTGCTCACTTCCAAGTGTTGTTACTGTTCTGAATTCAAGCTGTTTATAGAGGCAGGGATGAGAAGACCAATAATTCAAGACAGTCAACATCAAGCAATGAGTTAAATTCTAATAACACATACATTTTAAAACATGTTTCGGTGCAGGATGTGGACAGAAAACCACACTATAATTTAATCTCAACAGGGAGAATAGAGATTACATTGAACAAAGATAGAGGAGCAGAGTCTGATCCAGAATCAGGGCAGGATTGCTTGAGTTCCCTCTCATCCTGTTGATATTTTCTTATCTTCTTTTCCTAACATCTCCTGAAAGTTAATTCTTCATTACTCCATCTTGATGCTGTGTGGTGTGGTGTGTTTGTGTTTGTGGAATATATAGATTACAGACGGGGCAGGACAGGCTGCAGATTTCTGCTCCAACATACAGAATTTTCCACAAGTACAATCTGAGCCTCTGTGAATGTCCTGCATCAGTTTCATTTAAAAAAAAAAAAAGGCATGTGCTTTGTGTCAGTGTATGATAAACCACATAAATTAAACTGTGTTGTCAATCAACACCTATGTGAGCAGAAAACAAGGACAGGACAAGAACATAAAAGATAATCAACCTGACATATGAGGCTTTGTCTTACACTCTAGAAATATTGTAAGCGGCTCTATATTAATGAATAATTTTCAGGGATACCTCTCTATATTGTACTCCTGTGGGACGACAAATTTTCCTGGATTAAAACCATTACATGCATTTGCTGCTCCAAAATGTACTTGTGGAAAATGTGTTGACTTAAACAACTGCTTTTGTAATTATGTGTTTTTTCTGATATTCATTTATCCTGTGTTACAAGTGTTAAGACTTGGATGGTGTTTTGGTAATGAGAGGTTTTAAAATCCTCGCAATTACCACAGCTGTTTAAAATTACCCTTGTTGCTGCTTGAATCAACATTTGCCCACTAGGGGGCAGTAAAGCTGTTTTAGTTGAACATTGATGTTTCTGGTCACCTTATCCTTCTAAGAACAACATTTAAGAAAAATGAGGAAACCTTCTTCCACACTAGACAGGAACAGGAAACAGGTAGTATTTTAGTCAGTGTTTTGGGCAGTCATGCATAGAATGAGTTTAACAAATCATGTGACAGCAGTGACTTATTTCTTTGTAAAAGACACATCATGTGCTGACCAATCAAAAGACAGCGGTCCTCCACAGTAAGGCGCCATAAGTATCTCAAGGTGATAACACTGGGCCTCTTTCACCAAAGTATTTTCTTAAAACCTTTATGAAGAGATTTCTACAGAAACGTTTACAGCTGTGTTCTTAATTTGTTAACATCTCCTCGTAAATTGAGAGCCTGTTCCAGGTGATACTAATTTGATCTGTCAATGATCTGTCTCCATGATATCAGCTCTGGTGTTTTTAGATGGGAATTTGTTCTGCGGGTTGATGACGAGAAAAGTAACTACTCTTTTTTATCATTAAGGATAGTTCCTCATGACTCTGGCCATGCGTGGGATAGTCGTCCTGCTGTGCAATAAATCTGGACAAGTCAGATTCCACGTGGTGGATCAGAGCATATCAATAGCACAGTCAGTGTTTTGTTATGAAAACAAAGATACCATCCAAGTCTAACACAATCATTTGTGTAGTCACATGTAGGTGCTGAATATCAAAAGCGCACATGTTGTCTGTATTATGTCTGGGTGCAATGTAGGTTTTGATTCATCTCAAGATATTTTAAGGTTGTGTTTACTGATTGCACTGCAGTGGAAGAACAGAAACCTTACACTACACTGTCGACAGTGTAGCTGATATTAACTCATGTTTGTAAGACTCCTCTTGGGACCTCTGGTAATTCACTCCATGTTTTGTAAGGAGTTTGTGTCCTCCAATGTTTTTGTTATGGTTTTTATTTAACAGATGCTGCCTTTGGATGAAGAAGCATCTCATGTCCTGATTAAATAAATACTACACCCAAAAATCAGTACCTTATCATCATCCGAAATGGCTTGTGATCAACGTTTTCTATGGCTTTACATAGAGCAAACTAAGCATAAAGCCATATGCATCATTTTGTACCAATGCTGTGAGAATCCATGTTGTTTTTCTGCTCCTCAGAGCATTTAATCAACTATCATTTATATTAATCAATTAGTTGTCTTAAGTTATTATTTTTGGGTATAGTTTTAATTTAATCAGCATGAGGAGTAAAATATCTCAAAGGTTCTTATATGTCGTGAATTAAACTTTTTGTTACTTTCTGTGCAGGTGCCAGAATTGAGGAGTTTCTGTATGAGAAGTTGGACAGAAAGGCACCGTCCAGAATTACCAATGGAGAACTACTGGGTCAATACATGGAGGATGCAGCAAAGGAATTTGGCTCAGGAACTCCATATGGTGAGAGTTTACGGCTTGTGTGTTAATATGACATCTGTTTGAAATAGGAAAAACGTGTTAACAAATCGTGTACAGTCAGAATGTGATCAAGTTGGTCATGCTGATCTGGCCTGGTTCACATTGTTGATGTTAGGAATGTGTCAACACAACCTGTACACGCAACTCAAATCCTTTTCTTTTGTTTTTTTTCTTTTGGCTTTGTAGTGATGGAACAGTGGAGAGGAACAGGAAAGTTTGTGAGAGAGATGGGAAAAGGCCCATGGGTCAGATTCAAACCTGTGTGTCTATTATTCATGTGGTATAGATTACAAAGAAGAAGAAGAAGCCTGGCTCCTGTTCCTTTCCACTGAATAATAACCCTTATCGGAGCTATATTTATCTCGTAGTACACTGAAAAAAAAAGTCTTTTGGATCTACATAAAAAAAACATGTACATCGGTTCCACATATTAAAGTTATGTTTACCAAACATGATATATTCATGTTCTGTACATTAAATTATTATTTGTTAAACCAACATGACTTTCTTATATAAATCACAATAAATTATTTTATGTTCTATATATTAGATTGTATTATGCTAAACTGACTTATTGTTATTATGTTAAATGAATGTGTTTCTTTAATGTGTATTATATGTAATTATCATTAGTTGGATCAACATGATTTTTTCGCGTGAAGCTAACCTAACCTTAACAGGTAAATCAGACACTATTAAGTTCAGTTCACTTTAAATATTTAAGTTACTTTTATAAGCTGATTTGTAAGTTAAGAATTTCATTTCTACACCGTTACTAAACATTTACTAAAGCACATGTGGACAACCAACTTATCTTCAATTCATAACTACTAAAAATACAACCTGCTAGGTAATCTAACAATATGCACATCACATATTAACTCAGTGGAAAATAAATGAATACTAATTTAATTGAAAATTACCATTTATATTTATTGAACATTTCAAGCAATAGAATACTGCAGAAAACATCTTTAAGGACGTACAGTTTTTACAATTGCAGTGTAAAAAATATATGGTGTCGGCATGAAATGAGTGTATCAGTGTTCATAGTAAAGAAAAACTCACCCCAAACACTAAAAATGAGGGCTGTAATGCATTTCGGTTCTATAAAAAAATATAATTTTGTGTGTGGGCTCCACCCAAATAAATTAAACAATTATCAGAGGTAGACAAAATAATGCATACAGTATTACCAGCAAACAAGCTTGGTAGCCTTTTGAACCAGAGGACAGCACTATCCATGGAGTCAGAAATGTGTTTGTGCATGTGGATAACAGAGGGACATTATGCACACCAATGGGCTCTATGCACAGCTCTACCACTTCCTGTATGTAAGGCAGGTCTCTTCCTGTCTTGCATTATTGGACAAACTGATTAATCCAGGTATGTCTGCGTAGTCACAATGGTCTGACACACCTGGATCAATCAGTTTGTCCAATAATGTAAGACAGGAATGAGGGACCTGCCTTAAATTCAGGAAGTGGTGGAGCTGTGCATAGAGCCCATCAGCAGAACCTTTAGCTACAGTCACCAAACATATTAAAACTCACCTAAACACACCAACACAAAGAATTTTCACTTCACAATTTTTAAAACAAAAAAAAAAAAAGGCGGGGGGGCATGTCTTGCAAGGAATCAAACTGGAGGGCCTGGACAGCTAATTCATTGATAAAGTCTGTTTTTCAGGACTTGACTTGCTCCATGACCGTCTTCTGCAGCACTTCAAATGTGTACTTGAGTTCAGCAGGATAGTTTAAGTTCGAAGAATAAATGAGTCCAACCTCCAGGTATCCATTGAGGAAACCACCATGGGTATACGTATGTCTTGAAACTCAGAGTTGCCAGTGAAAAACCAGAGGACAGTGGCATTGTACTGGAGTCCCAGATTGTGATGCAGGATTTGGACAATGTTCCCTTAGCTGCTGCCATGTTTGGATTCATCAGCTGCCTGTACAATGCACAAAAAAATAAAACAAGTGGGATTATACTACATGCCACGTGCATACAGGGAATACTGCATTTGTACTGTGTAATTTATTAAGATATCAAATCTTTATTAATGGCACTTTTCATACACAAAACACAAAGTGCCTCACATTGGCTCAAAACCACACGCAAACACAGTTTGATATTAAAAGAATAGTTCACCCCAGAATGAAATTTCACCCCCTGTAGCTTCTCTGAGTTACAGGGGGTCTCGGCGTAGCAGTGGCATGTCCATATAACGGTTGCAAATGGACACCAACTGTCTTTGTAACAAAAAGACACACCAAAAAACATCCAATACCTCCATGCTGCTCGTATGTAATGTCCGTCTTGTATTGAAGCCCTGAATTGCAAAATTGTCCCGAAAAAAACTCTATACTTCAAGCTTTTTGCAGCGGAAGCTCCTCTTCCTGGTCTGTCTAAGTCTCGCGAGATTTGCACGGACCAGGATGAGGAGCTTCTGCTGCAAACAAGCTTGAAATATGGACTTATTTAATTTTTGGGGGACAATTTCTCATGTCGGGGCTTAAATACCAGACGGACATTACAGACGAGCAGCATGGAGGTATCTGGATGTTTTCTGGTGTGTTTTTTGTGACGAAGACCGCCGGTGTCTATTTGCAACCGTTACATGGACATACTGCTATGCCGAGACCCTGTAACTCAGATAAGCCACGGAGGACTCTCACTTCACTTCTCACAGCTCTTAGTCCACATGAGGGTGAATAGATAATGAGTGAAATATCATTCTGGGGAGAAACTCCTTGTTGTCCCTTTAAAGCTTATACAAAATATGAAAGATAACACCTCAACATACTAAGAAATCCATTCAGTCTTGTTTAAACAGATCCAGTAAACCAACAAAAGCAATTTAGGCTAATAGTAATACTCACCACTACTAAAGAAGCCTTTGACATAGCAGCACCCAGTATGTCGACTATTCCGCAGCACATTCCCTTCCACATTCACTAGAGAAAGCGACACAGATGGAAGTTCAGTTCACACACATTGAACAGAAATACAGCAAATCTTTATCATCATTTACCATGAGTGCCATTTCTTTCTTGTACTGGGAGATTGATTATTAGGCACATCTCCCCAAAATAGTTTAAACAAAAAATGAACATTAGAATCTTAAGGGCAGTAGGACTTGCAGTAATTATCTTTACTCACAATATTTTGAATATTTAAAAAAGCAACTGAATAGTAATACTCACCACTACTACACAGAGCCTTTGGCCCATGCACCCAGAGATGTGTGGGCTTTGGCTGGAGGATATTATCTACACAGTACAAAAAAATAAAAAAAAATCATGTGGGTGTGTAGGTAACATCAACTCAAGGCAGGACATAGACATAAAAGACCCAACGTATAGGCTAAAATTAGTTGTTAAACCCGAGCAAAAACGACAAATAAAAACTTAAAATCGAGAAGTCACCGACTGTAGTCCACTAATTTTAATGTAAACAAAGTTATTGTTAAAAATAAAGTTGCCGTCACTCCCCCTTTCCTTTCTCATGCGGCAAACGTGTACGCACAAACGACAACGATGACACCCCCCACCCAACACACAGACCCACAGTCACCTCCATAGTGGAGGCAGCTGAACATGAAATACACTGATAGACCTCAGCATGACAGAGTTAATATTAAGATAAGTTACGTTACTTTAATGTCGCAGAGGTCAGTACCCTCCATTTTGTTAAAGAGGAAAACCCCTAAACCACTTTTTTTCTGCTGAAAACAAGTGGGCTAACGTTAACGTTATATCTGGGGGGGTTTACCGCAGCCACGTTTAGCCAAAGCCAATGCCAGAGTTACCCATCCCCCACACGAACCTCCCAGTGCCCGTTTGAAAAGATAATTTTCCCATACTACTACTAGTTGCCGTGCACACATTACCTTACCAGAAATAAAAACTTGGCTAATGAAAAGATTTAAGGACGGCACACATGACTACTGCCATCAGCAGAACAGAGAATGACCAAACAAACGTTAGCAGTTAGCCCCAAGACTCAGTTTTTTACTCGACGTTACGGGGCAAATAAAAAGCTTAACCTTTTCAAACCTGGATTAAAAACACTCCACTTCTATCTCTGGCCTATATTCAGTACGTTTTTATTACCTTCATCCGCCTTCATCGTGTCCAGAGCCGACCGAATCCACAGCTAACATCAGAGCGAGGGAGAAAATGGCGGAGCCTGCAGGTCCTCAACAACCGTCTTCTGGATTGAAAAAAAAAGTCCTGAAAAGACCGTCCTCTAGAGGCGGGCTTTTCAACTTACTTCCGCCTGATAAAACATAACTTTTTTATTTAGTCGTAAAATGACAAAGACGTGTAGGTTTAACATTGCTCAGTATTGAAATACTTTTTTAAGATTTAATCATGTTTTAGAGAGGAATTAAAAAAAATTATGTAGCATATACAAAATGCATACTTGTAAATTGAACAACCCCCCTTCTTCCATTTTTTCAGTGTAGAGAAACAGGAAAGAGGCGGGAAGATAGATAAAGGCAAGGCAAGGCATCTTTATTTATTTCATACCAAGGCAACTCAATGTGCTTTACATAAAGACAAAATATTTTTTTAAAAGAGAAGTGTTAAACAGAATAAAAACAAACAAACACTAAAGACAGAGTTAAAAGCAAGAGCAAATAAAAGTAAAATAAAAGAAAACAGATAAAGTTTAAAGTTCTTAAAAAGAGCTCAGCTATAAACACGTGAAAAAATAAATGTTTTTAACCTGGAAAAGAAACAAGTACTACCAGGAAACTCTTATTGCTATTTGTTAATACAAGTTATTCCATAAGTCCACAACGTGAAGTTTCTGTGCTGCACTCACTGTAGCTCTTTCTTATTATTTTGAATGAATAGATATAAACAGCACATTTAGCGTTTATTAGTGTTCCAGCGGGACCTGTCCATCTGTGTGTGTGTGTGCACGCAAAACGTAACAATAATAATATTTTTGTGAGCGATTGACGTCTCGTTTATTAATGGGAAACACAATTCCGTCCGCGTAGTTGTATGTGGATACAGGACGCATTACTGTTTACACTTGTGTTCAATGTGGTCACAATGCGGCCCCAACCACCTCTGAAAGTGGTTTGGCCGATCGGATCACAAGCCGTCCTCAATTCGTCTGACACGTGGTCAAGCTCTATCCGACTTGTTAATGCCAGGTGTAAACGGGGTTGACATTTACATTGGTCTATCAGTGTATAACCCGCACCCAACTTTTTTAGATAGAAAAAACTGCAACTTATACACCGAATATGAGACAAAATTAACAGCATTGTCTTTTACTTTGTAGATATATATCCAGGAAATGTATCCATGTCTGAGATGCAGTACTATTCTTCCTGTCTGTGTTTTGCAGGGAGCACTCTGATCAAGGTGGGGGAATGTGAGAGGAGATTGGGAGCAGCAGAGAGAGAGTTCCTCCAGACATCAGCCATCAGCTTTCTGACTCCCCTCAGGAACTTCCTGGAAGGAGACTGGAAAACCATTTCAGTGAGTTCCATTGGTGCAGTGGTATTTTTAGGGGGGGGATTTTTATTACCAGTTGGTAGACATAAAAACTCCCCTTTCACTACACAGCTTCTAGATCAAAACTTAATGGCCCGTGGATGGATTCAGTTCACAATGCTGAGTCACAGTTGCAGAGACAGATCTTTTACATCAGGAGACATCAGAAGACTTAGTGTAAATTATAGTTCATCCATTGGACATATCATTACTCTATTTCTCAAAAAGATTAATAATTAGTAGCTAATCCTCATTAGCAGTGAAACCAACTGCTGACAGTAAACCAGCAAGCAATTGCAACAGGTTCATAAAAATAACATAATAACAACAGACCTCATTTATCAAACGTGCGTACATCAAAGAAATGAGTGTATGCAAAATCTCCTGCAAGTATTGGCATTTATCAATCTCATACCAGGTCTGACCAGGTGTATGCACATTTGAACCAAAGTATAACATGCAGGACATACCGTATGGCTGTGTTGGATAATAATTAATAGATCATACTGATGCAGCAATGCAGACTTATTAGTAAAATAAATGAATAAATACGAGTATACAGCCACATTTTCATCAAGTCCGTGTAGAAACCTAACTCCCCATTCATTTTGAGCAACTGAGTTTAATTAAAAGCCATGCACAGAGTGATAGGACGATGCTCATTAATCAGCTCTTTAATCAGAAACAGTCAATGACAAACCTATTATTGATAGACTTAGGAAATTTGACATTTAATTGTATTGTGTGGATTTAATGGGAACTAATCACTGTGAGTCATGGAGCATCCTTAATATGTTCTCAATGTATCAGACTGTTCACTTCAGCTGCTCATCAACTGTGTCATATTAATTTACTTCAGAAAGAGCGACGTCTTCTGGAAAATCTTCGCCTGGACCTGGATGCATGTAAAACACGTGTGAAGAAGTCCAAGTTGGCAGAGGCAAAAGCTGCGGTGAGTTTTCCTCAAACCCCCCATGGGGCCTCTTCCACACATTTCCTACACTCACAGTAAAGTACTCAAACTTTTGGTCATGCTGACTAACTACCCTAATCCTGACTGTTTGTATCCGCAACCTTTTCAGTGCGAGGGCGAAGTGAGTACATTTTAAAAGATGTTGAATTTGATGCACATGTTGGGTTTTTCTACCGTCTCACTTGCTTTTATTTGATTTTCTCTGCCATTCATTTACTAGTGGCGAGAAACTGTTGATGACTTAATATCAGCTTTAATCTGAAGCTGACTCTTTGCAGAGAGCTATGTATATAACTTTTTTATTGGGGAAAAAGCAATCAATTCTATCTGATGAGCTCTCTGCTGAAAGGATCTGTGTTCACACAACTCTGTTTTTTTTGCTTGTGATGATAAATTTATTCATGGATGTCTCCCTTTGTCTTTATGAGCATTGACTTCATATTTGCTGCATGGTGAAAAGATTTGCTTGATTTTCTTTGAATGGTGATTTAAATGCATTAGATTTTGGATCATTAATCAGCAATATTTCAGTAAACAATCTAAAGAAACAGGTTCTTGGAGCAGTTTATAGATGCTGCTGTAATTCTGGGCCCAGACCACAGAGGTTTTTGCCCTAATCAAACCCTCACTCCCCACCATAAACAATCAGAGAAGAAATCACGTCCTGGGGCCTCATTTATGAAAGAGGGTGTAAAACTGCTACTAAACTTTTGCGTACGGCGAAAAGACGAAAATGGTGTACACCCAAAATATGCACACGTTTTTCAGATCTATCAAACTCTGGTACACCCAACTCTCCGCAATTTCCCTTTGATAAATCACAACGGACCCGAGAATTTTGCGCACATGACCACACCTCATACTCCGCCTATACACGCCTATATACAACCATTTAAGTTCCATTCCATTCAGTTGTTGTTGACTCCGGTCTGATCATTTACCGTAGGCTTTCAACACGCACAAGGTGTGTGAGGGAGGCGGAGGATCACAGCTGATCAAATGATCATCAATAAACTATAGGCTACACGTTACTGACAGGAAACTTGTTCTTTTTTTGTTGTTGTTGCTCCTGTCCATTAACAATAAAGAGACTGGTGGAGCTCTCTGTCCACATTTGATTATTCTCGCCCTTTTTTCTTTCTTTTTATTAGGCTACGCGCGTTCCGACAGGCTCCCCTGTGTTATGGTTCGTCTCGTGTCCGTACGGGGGTCGGATTGGACCCTCAGAGTGTGTAGGCTATAAGCAAAAAGCAAAAATCTCAATCCACTTTGTTTATCAATTAACGAGTGTTATTATGGAGCGGGTTGGATTGCCAGCATCAACGGTCTCTACTACTAGTAGTAATAGGAAACTCCTCTCTGCCTCTCGCTGCAGTTCTCTGACTCAGCAGCTGCGTCGCCAATTCCTCCTGTTCCTCAAAAAAGGTGTAAATCACGGTACGCCGGGGTCAAGATGGGTGTAAATTTCCGCCCCTTTTCCCGTCAGGTTTTGGCTTGATAGATCCCAAATTTGGCGGAGAAAAGAGTGTTTCCTCTACATTCATTTAGCAGTGGCGGCCTGCCACACCTAAATCGCCTAACGGCGATGACGGCGGCGATTCCGACGACGACGAGACTGCGAGACGATCCTGTGTCGGGGCTGTCCGTGGGGTTTGCCTACTTGATCAAAACAAAGACGGTTCTTTGATCAAAAGTCTGTTGAAGTAGGCCCAGGTTGTCAAACTAAGAGAAATATGATCTGTGGTAGTTTAAAGAGTCAAAATACAGACGTTATCATGACGTGAGGAAAAAAAGAAAAAGAGATGTTGATTCGGTGGAAACCCCGGCGGAGGAGGTGGGGGGCGCCACTCCTTAAAAAAATCCTGGAGGAAACATCAGTGTACATGAGGGAAAAAGGGTGTAAAAAAAAAAAAAGAAGGTGTATCCACAATGATCAATGAGGCCCCTGGACTGACGTTCTTTCCAAAGTTTTATTGTAGTCTTAATCCAAAACAAACCTACAAGGAAAACTCCCACATTCGGTACAGTATGACTGTGTTTTCGTAAGTCCTGATGGTGTTTTCTAGCAGTGGTGAAGAGCCCACAAGGGGAGATCACATGTAATTTTCGGATTGCTTCCTCTGGGACTGGCAGGATATTGTTAAAGGGACAGTTCAACATTTTGGCAAATTCTCCTATTGCCATAATCCCTATTGTCATAGCCAGGGGTTGATTCATAACCTTTAATTATCGGGGATTGTTGCACTGATATTTATCATCGAGCTGCTCAGCCAACACAACAGAGGTGAACAGTACAGGTCCTCTGTCCTTCATCCATCTCATCAAATACACAATCCAACAATGCCAAAACGTTCTCGTGGACAAGTTGTAACCTGCACGTTCACCACGCTATGAAATAATAATGTACAGTCATGGAAAAAATTAAGAGATCACTCCCAAAATGAACAGTGTCTCCAGTTTTACTATTTATAGATATGTGTTTGAGTCTGATTAAATTCATTTTTTTTGTTTTATTCTATCAACTATCGACAACATTTCTCCCAAAATTGAAAAAAAAAGTCATTTAGAGCTTTTATTGGCTAATGATTAAACTAGTCTAAATAACAGAAATATCAAGTCTTTTCAGACCTTGAATAATAATAATAATGCAAAGAAAACATGTTCATATGTACTCCTAAAGAACACAGCAAGAATATTTTAACACAGGAAGAGATTATAAATCAGTTTTTGTGGGATAATGTCAACGTTTAATCCCAGCAGTGTTTTTTATAATCTTCCTATAAAACCAGATTTGGTCTACAGTATCAGTGTCTCATTAAGTAGGAGGAGTTGTGTTTGTGAACGTGGTCTCATAATTTTTTCCATGACTGTATCATTATGAGACAGAGTTGTCAAATGCAGCCAGCACTACATCCCAGACACAGCTGCTGGGCGGAGTGATCTCAAAAGCACAAGTAGTTCAGAGTATTTGCTTCATGTGTCTTAATAATGCATAATTATACATTATTAATTTTTTTTAAATGTTGATTTTATCATGTCTTCTTTAAGTCTAGCTCCAGTGTTTTCCTCACGGGAGGCCCTCGGCGCTGGGAGTAGTTTGATCCACCTGTGGGGGTGCCACCTGGGGGGCTGTCCTGGCCTGGATGGATGGGGTGGCACCGCATCACGGCCATCTTCGTGGCCATGGTGTGGGGTCCTCTGTCCGTCCTGGTTGGGTGGTTCCTGTGGTGGTGCCCTCCTTGTGGCATCGATCGGCTCCCCAATAATGCTTTCCTCACCTGGATTGTCAGTGCCCAGCCATAGCCCTATCGTACCTTAACATACTCATAACGTAGTGAATGTGCAGGTTACAGCTTCTCCACAAGAACATTTTGGCGTTGTTGTATTGTGTATTTGATTTGTGAGTTTCTTCCTTCTGTATGTAATTCCTGAAAACCCCGGTAGTCTTTGCCAGGAGTAAATACCGGCGTCTGGCAAATGACATCTAAAAAAGACATCTGTTAGTCAGAGCATTCTCAAACACAATGACACAGGTATGTCTCACCTGTCATTACTGAGAAGCCTTCAAGGGCCCTGACACACTGTCTTGGCTTGTGCGCACACACACCACATGTCTGTAAGAAAAACATTTTTTATTAAAATCGAAAAATAATATTTATAGGCTATAAAAATCATCTTTAAAGTCATTAAAGTAGCCAGCTGGACTTGTGTTGTCGGCTAAATGGCTGGCAGCCAGAACTGGAAAGAAAACCCTGATCCAAACAAACCTACAAAGAAAAATTCCACAAAATAAAAAAACTAAAAGTTCTTTTTAATCAGTTGAAGTCAGTATTTTAGAAAATAACATTTACCATCTGTAAGACCAAAGACTTGGTATGTAAATGTGATCTTTGAATGAATGAACTCCTCCTGCTTTTCTTGAAGCTTGTTTTTGTTTCACTGTTGGACAGAACTGACTGTTCTGTTATCAGATGATGTTTACAGCCATAATGCATGTTGGCATGTGCATGGTGAACTACTGCTGACCATAAGTCTTAAAGCAAGTGATATCAATGACTGTCCCAGTAACAGAAAATTTGTCAAGGTTAGTGAATTAGGCAAACAGGTGACACAGCAAATTTCACTGATGTGAGAGGATGTTAACACTCGGCTGCGTTGCATCACCTCTTATCAGGCAGACACACCAAACTCAATCACGGCGCGCTGGCAGGTGAACCATCTGTAAACGGATGCAGGAGGAAGAAGTCACTGATAACTAAAAGCTACTTTCAGTTGTATGCGTGTAGCTCATCAGCATCATCGTTTCATTTCTGCTCGCTAGTCCTCTTGCCTGTGTTTCTGAAGTATGGTTGCCCTGGTTATACTGAGTGCATCATTGTTAAATAACCTCACTGTCTTCTGTAGATGGCTCCCGATTTTCAGGAAACCAGACCCCGCAACTATGTCCTATCTGCCAGTGCCTCTGCGGTAAGGAGACAATTCAGGACATGTGCAATCAGTCCTTAAAACTCAAGTAATTATAATCATCAGGTTGTATCTGCACGTTGTTCCATCAGGAACAGAGAACGAGAGAAGTTCATAGGAAAACTATGTATCATGATTCTGGTGTGACAAGTTATTGTTTACAAGTTTCAATGAAAGTGGACTTGCCATGTTTAGTCAATAGGTGTTTCCCTCCATAACTGTGGTGATAATAAGCTCTGACTTTCATACCAGACGTCATGCCTTTTGTTGCTATGATGAAATTGTAGTCAAAGATAACAGCTTCTTATCAACAACCAGACAGATGATTCTTATTAAATCCAAAGGCTGAAAGAGGAGGTGTAAATGCTATAGAGAGTGATTGAGTCACACTTCAAACATCTTTAACAGGGCTAAAGATACATAATCATACAGCACAATGTGGTTGTTGATGACTCATGTCATATCAGGATGTGTCAGGGAGTTGATTTGGAGTCAAATGAAATGTTCTCCACATGTGGCCATGAGCGTCTTTCTTTCTTTTACTTTGTAGGGATTAGAAGTGCTTGAGAAAAGTTTAGAAGAAAGAAATACAGACGCAAACATGTTATAGTACAAAACAGCTGCTCTCTGTACAGTTTCTAAATTACCTTTTACTACAGTCATGTCGGATCTATTTGATGACACATTGAAACCTGTGCATCCACAATGAGGACATACTGGCCTTATCAACAACTCCAGCTCTGACATTTCACCACTCAGGACTGTATACTATAAATGGTACATTTGTTGTAATAGGTGCTGGTACTTTTATTCTCACTAAATACCATCAGATAAATCATTGTAATAACTTGTATTTTCTTTCCTGTTTACTGCATCCACTCAGCTGTGGAGTGAGGAAGTGGAAAAGGTGAGTACTGCAAATCAGCGTTTGTTAGATAATCTAACAAGCTCCTCATTCAGGAATACTCATACCTTTATAACCTAAGCAGCTATAACCCTCAGTCTATGAGTAATTTAAGTAATTAAAAAAAATACATCTTAAATCTTATGAAATGTGAGAGCTAATGATGATCGTGTCTCCTGTAATATGATTTATCAGATTATTTTTCTCTCATCTGCCTGTTATACCATATAATTTAAAAACAATGCGTTTCCCTAATATTTATCTCCCTGTTTCAGGCTGAACATGAGCTGCGAGTGGCCCAAACTGAGTTTGATCGCCAAGCAGAGGTTACACGGCTGCTACTGGAGGGTATCAGTAGTACACATGTATGTCAGCCACAGTATGCTTACTTTCACCTTATACAGATCAAACAACATGACGTTTAAATATTGTGTTTTTTACCTTTCACTTTGTGTGTGTGTGTTTGAGGCATACAGTGTTTTTAAGTTGTGCATTAACTGATGGTCAAACAAGGCTTTTTAGCCAGAGCTCAAGATTTCATTCAATAATTATGACAATTTCACTTGTCAAATACATAATCAGTCCTGTCGTGTTGTTTCCTCCTCCTCAGGTGAATCACTTGCGCTGTCTGCACGAGTTCGTGGAAGCTCAGGCAGCTTATTATAAGCAGTGTCACCATCATATGCAAGAACTTCAGAAAGAGCTTGGCAGGTGAGAACGAGGCGAGAGGTCACATGGGTCAGTCACACGTCATCACATTCATGCTGAGTCTAGTTACGGTAAAATGTATTTGGAGGTTTTCAAGTGTGCAGGCGACATTCCAAGGATGTTAATAAATGATTGATTTGTTATTATGAAGTGCTGACGGTTGACAAAATGGGTTTCAGTGGCAGCGTGTTCCACAATAAACCCACATGCGTCTATTGTGTCTCCAACTCTCATTTCTCACTGCCACATCCTGTTTCGCAAGCCTCACCTCTCTAGCGTCTGTCAACAAGACGTCACAGTGAACTGACTCACTGACACACACACACACACATTAATCTGTTCTACCTGAGATCAGCAGATTTGGCTCCAGTTCAATCTGCTTGTATCAGAATTATTATGATTTCTTCGTCTCTATTTATTTATACCTAACATTTGACATAAGCTACAGAATTGGACAAAATGTTTACTGTATGATTTGTAAGAACACAAATATTTGATTTAGTCATGATTTGGATCATTCTTGTCATTAACTAATTCATTTAAAATACAAATGCCCAATACAGTTTGCCTATGCTATAAAATTTAACCCATTTAAATTGCATTAAAAAGGCTTCATCTGTAAAAAAAAAAAAAAAAAAAAAAAATGTATGTAGTGTCAGTCAGAGCTTGATTATTAACAACTGTAGTTCATGACACGGTTGCTCTTGGTCCTAATATAACATCAAGGAGGAGGTTTATAGAGAAACAGCATACATAGTAAATACACATGGAGTTCTGTTTTGGCATTTTAGAGGTTTTTTTTTATCCATTTGTTGGTTTAACTATGTTTTTGAATTTGTCCTCAAAAGCAGTTTGGCCCTGTTTTTACTTGTTGGTTTTGCCAAATGATGAGAAATGTTCAATGTCTTCTTCCCTCAGCTGTGATGAGGATGTGTGAGTATTTTGTGGTCTGTCTCTAACCTCTGTGTGTCTGCTCTGACCCACGCATTTGCTTTATCACACATGAAATTGTTGCATTATGTTACACAAGGAACAGATAAAACTCAGGACAGGATGAGACACGAGTTCATGCAATGCCAGCAACTGGCATTGTGATGGAAACCGTCTGTGTCCTAAACATTGCAACTAAGAAAAGAAGTGTAGGAACTGCGTCTTTCATTGGGCCCAGCCCTGCCCAGGTATTTGTATTTGTATTGATTTATTTGCACCATAAGAAAAGACAATTACAAAAAACCTAAATGAAACAAGAATAGTAAGTGTGGGAGAGGTTTTTTTAAAAAAAAAAAAAACTATATGGGCTTATAAAAAGCACCTCCCCAAGAAATATACAAAAATTCAGAAGATAAATCAACAACAACAATAGGAGAAAGCAACAACAAAAGAAAACAATACAAGTGCAAGTACACACTCAAAGAAGTCAGAAATAAAAACATGGGTGTGTATAGATGTAAAATAATTGTATTTGAGTGAGTGAGTGTATGAGCATGTAAAGAGATAATGATCCAAAGACAACTATACTGGAAAAGAAACTATTAGGAGTCTTGATTTAACAGGTAAGCTTTCAGTCTTAATTTAAAAGTATTGAGGGATGAAGATAATTTAACTACACGAAGACGAGAATTCCAATGTATGGAGCCTCTGTAAGCAAAAGAAAACTGAGTATGTGTAGCGCGGCAAAAAGGAGGATGAATGTTATCAGTGTGTGGTTAGAAAGTGTGTAACAATTCAGTTAATCACTCCACCCAAGTGTTGTTTCAGACACACTTTGGAAACAATTGCGCAAAAGCAGGATGACAGGTATGGTGATAAATCTATTTAAAAGAGTGCACATCCAAATTGGTGCCTCTATCCTCTCACCAAACCATGTAAATGATGTCATGGCTGCTGCAGAACAACCACACATCCGACCACCACACACATCAGAGACACAGGATATGAGTCGGCTGGAAATTAATTGTATTAGTAGTATTTGTATTAATTGTATTAATAGTGTTACAGATGAGAGTGAGAGTGTGTTTAATCATTACGCTCTCTGTTCTAGTTTCCACTTATTGCAGCTGTTTTACACTTTGCATTGCAATATTATACCTTTCCACCGTTGCTAATTCAGATTCAGATTCAGAAAACTTTATTATCCTCTTGAGGAGGCAATTTGTTTTGTGGCGAGCAGAACAACACAAACAGATCCAAAACAAAACAAAACAAGGACAGTGCATTTCAATCACATATTACGACATCAAGACTCCAGGCACCAGTGCCTCGGGGGGCAGGCTCACAGTGACTGATTTATGAGTAATTGGCACAAAAGTATTTTTGAATCTGTTCGTTCTGTGCTTAAGTACCATGTACCGGCGGCTTGGGAAGCCAATGAGTGAGCAGGGTCGGACAGGATCATCTTTGCCATCTTTGGTCGCCCTGGCTCTATACAAAACAGAGAGCTCCTCCTGAGACACTTTGACACTAGATGTAGTGACTTCTCAGACACTTTGGTGAAGTTTTCTTTTCATAAAGCATGGTGTTGCTGGGTTTTTTGTGTGTGTGTGTTGTATTCTGGTATGTGCTCTGTCTTCTGACCGTCCCACATGTTTGTCTTTCTTCAGACTTCCCAATGCTTTTGCTCTGAACTCCACTCATTCCAAGACGGCTGGCGGCTCTGCAGCAGAAGGAATCAGCCCGACGGAGACAGACACACTTAAGATTGAGGAGGTTCAGGCGCCAGCTACAGGAACCCGCAAAGCCAAAGTCCTGTATGACTATGATGCTGCTGACTCCAGTGAGCTCTCCCTGCTAGCTGATGAGGTGAGGATTCATCATCAACCTGCGGTCTCACTTGTAGCATATGGTTAATTCCTGATCCATCTTGCATTCTTCTCTGTACTGTACTTGAGTTCTTGTAAATTGTCATCAGACGAAATTCTTTTCCATTTTAAATTCCACATCATGCGTTGGTATGTGACGTGTGGACTTCAGATAGTACCAAAGAAGGCATTTTGCACCAAATAACAGCGAGCGGCCCATCTTTAGACCTGGAGTGATTATTTGAGTTACTGTTGCCTTTTTGTCAGTTTGAACCAGTCTGGAAACTCTCGTCTGACCCCTGGTATCTGGACCTTTTCAGACCGTCCTCAAGAAATGATTTTGTGTCCCAGTCCCAGTAGATCAACAATTTCTGAAATAGTCACTTGTCGTCCCTCCCTGCTCTGATCCTCAGTTTGAACTTCAGCAGGTCATCTCGACCGTGTCTACGTGCCCTGAGTCACTGCTGTGTGTGGTTTAATGAGCGGTTGCACACATGTACCAGATGAAGTTGCTGGCGAGTGTATCTTGCAGTCATGGATGACCAATAAACCACACTCACACTTTGAAGAGTCAAGTCCTACCTACAGTACTGGAAATCTACTGGAGGGTATAGCCTTGTTCTTCTAGAAGGTATTGCATCATTTGGTGTTTTGCTAAAGATTATGAGCACACTGACTCACACATACTGTACGCCTATGTGTGGTTGATCCTCTAGGATGTGATTCATAATCAGCTTGACAGTCATGAGACTCTTGTCTATTGAAGCAACAATGTTGTTCAGGAGCCGGCGGGAAAGCTTCCTTCCTCAGTGGAATTGGGTTTTCCAAGTGTTCCCATTTTAGTCTGGCAAATGTGGTTCATTAGGTTTTGGTTCACTTTCCTCTTACTCACATCCTCTTGGGTTCTCCCTGTGACTGAAGATGCAAGTTAAAAATTGAGGTGAAAAGGTTGGCAGTCAGTTGTTTCTAGTTTTCTCATCAACAAAATTCACCTTTTCAAGAAAAACACACTGTGTGGATTTTAGAGGCCCATGAAATGTGTTGTGAGCATTTTTATGGCAAATAGTGATAGTGCTGAGTAACAGTATTACAGTAGTAGTTAAGTAGTAATTGCATCCCATGGCCATAAAAACTAAAGCCCCTAGACCTTTTTGTCCGTTTAAGGGTAAGTGTTCAGTCAATAAACCTTGGAAGATAACCAGTTAAAGCTGTTTTGCAGCAGTGATCGGGGCCAGAACATTTTTGCAACCCCCCAACCCCCCAATTCACTGACATTATGTATTACCAGTGGGATCATTGAGATTCGCTGTGGTCGCTTTTGAACTATTCAGTGACTCACTGGGATTCGGAAACAAACATGAGATTGTTATTGCACATTTCAGAATAGATATGAAAGGAAGGTGTGACCTTTCCACTGATTCAGAGCAACTCAGAAAACATGCCTCTCTGCCCCCGGCTGTGATCTGTGGCCTTTTCAGCTTATCTGCCTGCTAAGCCACCTCTCTGTTTATATTTCTTGAATAAGAAAATAAAAAAAGAAGTTAAACACGGGAAACGCATGCATATGTAAATGTGGGGAAATGTATACACAGTATGTAGGGTGCAGGTTGTTGTGGGTACTGTATGTACATGTAGGTAGGTATAAGGCTGAGGATACACGTCTGTGGTCTTTTGATGTCATGTTTGTAAAATAATGTAATTCTGGAGGTCGTATGGAAGGTAGAAACAATTATCCTGAAAAGGACAAAAGCTAAATTTTCTCACAGTATAACTGGCTGGGGAAACGGCTTGTTTTTCCTTACTGGGACGTTCCCTTGGTGGCCGACTCAGTTTACAAACCCCTGGTACCATTTCCTTTGTTTGGGGCGTTGACCTGCGAATGACTTGAGCTAAAACATCATCATCAGTGGACTCGATCTATGCAGGAAGTTATAATCTCTATGGTTTAGTGTGGGCAGCAGGAATGTCTTCACTTCATCATAACAACAGAGGGAATCCCTTCTTTTTAATTCCATTAACGCATGACAGGACATTTACTGTAGCAGCTGCCTCTGACAAATCAGACAAAGCAATTGTGACTGTTCCTACAACTAGAGCTCTGAATGGCCTGACTGTTTTGACCACACCTGTGGTAATTCATTCATAACTGTGAGAGCTTCAATGCTGCAGTCTGACTTGACTCTGCTCACAGCATCAGTAGTTTTCCACGCAACCATGAAATATCTTTCCAGAATGTCTTTCCAGTTTCCAGAAGCTGTTCTTCCCTGCAACATTCAGAGCTGAACAAGTAAAGCTAAAAAGAGTAATGTTTCCTGTCTCTGCTTGACAACAAAGCCACTTCCTGTACTACCTTTAGGTCTTTAAATTTAATTTCAGGGGTCACTGCGTTGTGCAGGCGCCCCATATGCAGAGGCTACAGCCCTCGCTGCAGCCAGCCCGGGTTGCACTGCCCCTGTGCATCTCATTCCCCCTCTCTCTGCCTCCCCATTTCCTGCCTCTCTCAACTGTCTTATCGATTTAAGGCAAAAAGCCCCCCAAAATACTCTCATTGTTGATTAAAACCATTTATTGCAACAAATGGTAGACAGTTAGACTTGGCGCTGAGGGCTCCACTCCAGTGGCTCTCTGGATTTGACAAGCCCATGCTATGTCACCCCAGAGAGCGCAATGAGGCATTGAGAAGACATGGGAGCCGTTTGGACTCTGAGACGCTAAGAAGGTGGAGGCTAAATTATTAAAGTAAGAATATAACAATTTAAACTTAAACCCTTAAAGTACAATTATAACAATATAAATATATATATACAATGTTTAATACGGGGAAATGAAAGTGTGCAAATGGACAAGTGGTCCAGTCTGAGCGTTAATGTAACACATGGTGTTATGGTACTGTCATGTGAAAGTAGAGTCTAGTCCGAGGAGGAGGGTGAAGAGTTTCGGTGAAGAGTTTCTTGATAAGGCTGACAGCAGACGGGAAAAAACTGTCCTTGTGGCCTTTCTATGACGCTTGGACGTGAAAAAAGTCTGTTCACTCCCACTCCCTCCAAATGGGCGAAGTGCTGGCAGACTTGACGTCTCAAGGCACCAAAACAAAGTGACTCCTCCACCTCCCAGTACTTTCTTACAGTATACTCCCTCTAGGACAGTCAGGAAAAACGTGAGCTCCGCCCGCTGAGACTTTTCCGGAACAGCGACACACACACACACACAGACACTCTCTCTCTCTCTTCTCATCCGTCCACACCGTGCACAGTTTGTGCTGCTCATCAGTTTCACTCAGAAGTTTCTGATAGTTGTAGGAGTCTCTCCATGTGTCTCCTTCTTCTGCCAAAGTAAAAAAGGAACATTTACATTTTTTCAGACAAGATGGAAGTCTCAAAAACTTTTTTTCTTTTAACTGAGCATCTATTTGATCATTCGGAAATCAATGCCCGACACCATCCCGGATGTCAACATTGGCACATGTCTGTAGCGAAGACCACACCCTTTCCCCATGACGAGTCTGGAGTGGACGTGGTTTACACATCTTATTTGCATTTCAAGGTGCAGACACAGAAATGGCTCATTCTCTGGAGAGCTCTGGTGAGACACGTTTTAGATTGCTGAGATTTAGAGCTGCAGATTGATTTGGGGACAATACACTACGCATACAATATGGTTGGACAACTTAGACCCATGCGAAATGGTTGAAAAACAGCATAGTATGGAACCTTTAAAAGCCAGACAGACTTTCATAATGGCGTGTTGTTTTTGTAATGTTAATGCAACGTGTTAAATGACCAGCGAGTTTGGTCCAGACACACGGTGAAGTGAGTGAGTGAAGCAACAACACAAGTCATGACGCACATGTTCCACTAATAAACATTAATGTTCACTGAAAGACTTGTGTTGTCACTTTGGTCACTTTGGTCACTGTGGTCACTGTGGTCACTGTGCTTGGGCGTAAGAGGATGTATGCATGATGTGCACCAACCTTTTTGGCACATACTGTATGCCTCAGAGCAGATTTTTTTATGGTTACTTACTTTTGTCATTGAAACACAAGGGTGCTGGACGAAAAAATGACAACTGTGTCAGTCTGGAACGAGAAAAGACACTTTCCACTTCGCAGTGCCACTCTCCACTTTCATGTAGAGTAGCGCCCTAATTATGAAGTGGGGGCTGCAGCAAATGTTGGGCTAGTGTCAGCAGCAACTTTGTCCAGCTCTGTTGTGGCTGTACCAACAGGAAAAGGTGTGGACACTGAAATGGTGCATTGGGCAAGTAAATCATCTGACCTCCCATGTCAGTGCGTGGGAGGTTTTAATATGTGATGAAATAGAATTCAAACATGTGATTTGTGTCATTATGTCACCACCATGGGACTAGATAAGGCTCTACATATTTTATTTGGCTTTGACACCTTTGTTAGCCTTTGGTCTTGTTGCACATGTTAACCAATGTGTGTCTCTGTGTTGCAGCTGATCACAGTCTACACGGTGCCTGGGATGGATTCTGACTGGCTGATCGGAGAGAGAGGAAATCTGAAGGGAAAAGTGCCTGTCACATACTTGGAGCTTCTCAGCTAAAGCACATGCACGTACTGACACATACTTACACTCTGTCTGTGCAACTATCTTTGTGGGGACTCGTCATAGACACAGTTGTTTTCCCGACGCCATTACCCCTTAACCCCAACCATCACAACTAAACCTCCTCAACCTTAAAGCAGGCTTTAAACCCTCAAACAACCCTTAATGCTTGAGGGGTCCAACACGAGGCACCACAGACCCACAATATACCACACTCCCAGACCAGACCCCACAAATATAGTCAAACACACACTCACAGGTACTACTTAAAGCCATGAGGATATGTCACTCACGTACATCAATTTCACACTCTTAAAATAACCTGTAACCTCCTCCACTCCTCACTCACACTCATATATATTGAAGTTTAATCATGGTGTCATCAGTGACAGTGGAGACACTGTTGAGTGAGGACAGGATAAGTAGGTAACCCTCTGTTTAGACCTGTTCAGTGATTCATCACAAAGACGTTGTTTTTTCCTATTTATTTTTTATTTATTGTCATTAATCCCAAAGGTTCAAGTCGACCAAACTGTGACTCACTGTTTTAAGAGGGATTTCCAACCAAATTGCATTAATGATTTGTTTTTTAAAAGAGTGTCTGTTAAAGCTGTCTTTGTTTATCAGTTCAGCACTGAGGTGTGACGGGAACAAAAATACTACTGTATGTGTTATTTCTTTCTTGAATTGTGAGGTTGTACTGATCTGTCTCTGTTTGACTGAGTAGTTGATGTTGTCTTTTTCAACGCAATAACGAGTTCTTCAGTGATTCAGTTCATTTGCGTGGGATTATGTAAGGGCCTATATCTATAGAAAGTGCATCACATTCAGTAAATTGAGTGATCAGCTCCCAGCGTAGAGAAGTTGAGTGATCAGCTTGCCTGCTGAAGAAAGTCAAATGTCAGGGGAAGTGTTTGTTTCATTTGACACATTTCCACTGTCAAACAGCCCTTTTACTTCGTATGTATGTGAATTACGTCAGTTTAATCGATCACAAACTGTTGCTCCAAAGTACATAACTGCAGTCAAGCAACTCCACCTCCAAGCCTCAGCCATGCCAACAAAAGCAGCATCGTAAAAACACAGTTCCCTAGTCCCAACGACTAGATTAATTACATTTTATTCATATGTTGCCAAATCATATTATGAAATGATCCCACGGCACCAAACATGACGAGGTAAAAACCTGTCAGATCAACTAATTGGATGTTAATGTTAAACTGTTAAAACAGTTCTCACGGAGACCAGCACCTGGCAACAGTGGAGATAAGAGGAGCGAGGGATGGCGCTTACATACTGTTGATTTTCCATTATTACAGTGAAAATAATAACTAGGATCCTCCCAGCTGACTAAACTCTGGCACCGACAGTGAGTCAGTCCCCATAGACTCCCACATCAGAACATCTTAAATTAGCAGCAGAAGTACTGTGAGCCTGATTCAAAAACAGTTTCTCTTTTTAAGATGAATTTCCTCCTTCATGGTAACTGTTTATGTAATTTAGACGTTTACAATCTATTGTTGGCTCGAAATGATGAATTGATGATGATCTATGATGACAGATGGATGAGTTTTACTATCCTAAGAAAGGCTTAGAGTTGGAGGAGGAATCAGATCCTGCGATGACTGCGGGATGACTGCTGAAACGCTCCATTGAAACTCGTCTCTGTTGTGTTTCTCAGCTGTGAGTCACAGACACAGGTGACTACAACACAGTTATTGAAAGGTTGTAAAACTGTGGCTCCAGACTGAGTGAAGGGCTACAAAGTGAACTTTTTCTTAACAGTAGTCTTTTCTGTGGACATTTTCAGTGTCTTTACAGCAGCTATAATCACTCAGCTTATCTACTGGTGCTTTTGCTGCTTCTCCACACTGAAGAGCTGATCTCAATCTACTGCTGATAACACACTGATTGTTGAAAAGCACCTCACACAAGCCCACATCAGATAGCCCCGCTCTTCAGTGAAGGAGAGAACAGGCAGCAGATCATTGTGACCATGTGATGACAGACAGGTCACCGCGGTGTTTTGATACATCCCATTGGCTGTGATCACCGGACATGGATGGGGGAGCATCAATCACGCGTCTTGAAGGTCTTTTTTTTTTTTTAATGAGTAAACGTGCATCTTAGATTCGGTGTAGAGTTGTGTCTGTTCATCCTCTTTCTTCCAATACGACATGAACAGAATCACCTTTCTTACTCACACTGAAAAACAATAACTACGATGCAGCAAATAATGTTTTCACTGACGGGAAGCAGGTTTGTCTGAACTGCTAACTGCAATGAATGTAATTCCTGTGTAATTTTAAGTAACAATAACGTTGTGTGGACCGGTGGAAGCAGCATTGTTAAATAACAGTTTGGCTTGACTGAGTGATTAATTTGTCTTGATCGGCCTTTTTCTGCATGCTTTTTTGTTTATTTGTTTTTGCTTCCCACGCCTTCCCTTCACGGGGCTGAAGATGTCTCTGTGTACAGTGCGGACACTGTGCAGCAAAATAAATGTAAACACTCCCATCCTACCTGCCTTAAGACAATGGGAAGGCACTGCTACAGTACAGCCATCTGCTGCAAACCAGAAGAATGTGCTTTTTACAACACAATGTCAAGAGATTCCCTGTGCACCGCATACGGCATGCAAGACTTAAACTCTTTCTAATAAGGAGCGTGTGTTTGTGTGATTTTGGTTTGGCCCTCAGTGGTCTTTCTGGATTGCCAGTGTTCCTGTTTTGTCTCTAATAATTTAAAGTGTCTTCAGTCTTAGTGCTGCATGTGCTACAGCTGTAGCCCCTATGTGTATGTGTGTAAACAAGAATATGATTTAGCTCAGCCTGTTCATGTGAGATGTGGAACACCAGGACGTTTGCACAGAAACTACTATGTTCTCTCACATGCAATATGTGTACATGCATGCACTTTGTCTTTTTGTTCACCAACCAGGCCTCAAGAGTTTTGTGAAATTAGTACAATGTTTGAAAAAGTAGAAATCTGAGTGCGGGAGTAAAACCTCCATCACATGCTCTCTACTCTTGTGCTGATTTCACAAATTTGAGTTTTTTGTTTGTTTGTTTTTGTTTCTTTTCCCCACTGCTGTTGTGATTCTGTTATACCTCATCTTGTATTATTATTATTATTATTGTTGTTGTTGTTGTTATTCATATTACTTTGTCAAACTATGTATTGCCTGTTCCCTAACCATTCAGAATGAACGAAATGTATAGAATTTAATAAAAAGATTTATTTGAGTTCAGTGATTTCCATGTAAATTGTTGTCATGCCATGTGGTTAAAAGTTGCACCCAATGCAATGAGGGGTATTCCAGAAAGCAGGTTATGTAAAAACTAAGTAAACCCTGAGAGGAGACAAATTGTGGGTTGACCTGCTCGAAGAGACCCTGAGTCTGACGGAGATGTCAGACAGGGCCTGTCCTTTCCTTCTCAGATCATGCTGAAGCAGAAATAATTCACGTAGTTTCATGTCAGGAGTCTGTTTCTAATTTACCACCACATTGAGGATAACATTAGATAATTTATAGTAGACCTGTACTATCTGTAGATGTGTGTCTATGTTGGCCCTGGGGTCCTGCGGGTGAGTGACACCTTCAGCCTCTGGTCACCTGACTCAGGACCAGCTGCTCCGCCTCTGTCAGACATGGTGGAGGTGAGCACCACCTCTGTCTTCTTCCAAATACATCTACTCAGCATGACGTTAGGAGACAGAGACTCGTAAAAGCTTCTACAAGCTGAAATATCCACTGAATTAACTTTTACTTTGTGTAGTGTGGAATAGCCTATGAATAAAACTAATTAAATTAAAATTCAAAATACATTGAACAACATTCAACCACTTTCTCAAGGGCTAATATTAAAAAGGGTGATGTTAAATTCAAAATGAAAAGACGACCGCATCTAAAACTCTCATCAGTGAGGCAGTAGCCATGTTTTTTTCTCTGTTACCATTGTAAGTCACAGTACATGATGGCTTTTTGCAGGCACAAGCTGTTGAACTTCCTTTCTGAAATACCCATCTGAATGTGCAGTCTTACTAAAAATGAAACTCCAAGAAAAAGAAGAAAAAAATTTTCACCACATAAATGTTGTGATATCTGTTGCTCAATGATGTGGGGCTAATTGAGTTATTGTTTGACTGAGGAGTCAATGGTGCCTTTATGCCAAATCAATGACAGTGCTTGGTCTCCACTGTCTGGTTTAAAAGGTTAGGTTGGTTTTCGATGGTTATGGGAATACAGTAAGCTTGGAAAAGTGAAATACTACACGTCCTTGGTCCATGTTTTGACCCTTGGAAGTTTTTTTTGTGGTGTGGATGTTGGGGTTGGTCCAAACTTAAAATTATCTTCAACATTACTCCAGACTTCTAACTGTCATTAGGACAACATTTCCCAAAGATTGTTTATTTCATTTTTATAAAACAGAGTAATCTAATCTTTACTCTGAGCAACTTTCAGCTTTCACAGGAGATTCATAGTCATCATGAGAAGAGAGAAGAGAAGATTAGGAGAAAATGAGTTGCTGCTGGATCTGCAGTTGTATAGGGTAAAATACTCTAATGACATCCAAAAGAAAGCTCAACTTCACTGATTTCTGGCCATTATTCAACACTGTCATCCAAAAAGAGATTTATTATGCCAGTGAGTGGAAACACCCTCGAGGCCGAGTGTTGATCATTATTAAATGCACTATGCAGCTGTGTCTGGCTCACTCACGACCAAGAAATGAGGGCACCAGTAACTGTTTAACCAAGCAAGTAATTCATTAATGATAACTCAGGGTAAGTGATGGTGACGTACTGTATGAGGCTGCTTCACCGTAATCTTTTCCTTTTTTTAAAATTAATTTATACCATTATTGTACTAACCAACCCAGCCATACTCAAAGCCTGGCCATCTTTCCATTTGTTGAGCTGTTGTCATCATGTATCAGTGTGATGAGTTGTGGTTGAAACCAGTGATGCAACACTTCACCAATCCAATCACCACATTGTTCAATCAGTTCTCACCTGCCTCCAGTCCTACTGCATTTTCTAATCTGTTTGGAAAGGCTCACACACAGTCATAGCTTTAATTGTATGCTTGTTGTGTAACATGCTTATTTGATTAGATTATAGGCTTCAGTCTTGACAAGTACTATACAGCATAGCTGAGGCTGTGAGGCATGGCAGGACCAGTTGGGCTGCGGGGATGAGTCTGTGTTGAGAGGAAGGAAGGTGGTGTGTTGTGAGGAGGGATGGAAACAGACTGATATGTGACTAATCAACAGATTAACACCTTCTTAAAAAAAAAGTTTTTTTAATTGCCTACGGTAAATTAATGTTGGCTGAGGTACTTTCCTCCTGGGGAATTTCATATTGGGAACAAAGGACCAACTGAGTCCAAACTCCTGACAATTACAGTCCCAGACTTTTTAACCATCTTGTCCCATCTTGTTCAGGTCTGGTGTGCTTCTGTCCCAGCATCAAACAGGACCACAGCAAAGAGACTCCAATTCTGGGGTCACATCCTTAAAGGGATAGTTCAAAATTTTGGCAAATTGGCCCATTTCCATAATCCCTATAGGGTTTGTTACCTTTAATTGTCGGTGCAAGCTATTTTAGGAACGGCGGAGCAGAACCGCAAGCTGCTCAGAGCTACACTACGGAGTGCTCATTGAATTTCTCGGTTTCCCTCACCAAACCCAACAACTCCAAAACACTGTGGTGGACAAGCTGCAACCTGCGCATTCACCACGCTATGAGATAATAACGAAACGTTACAAGACAGAGTTGTTTTCAAGGTAAATGTAAATGTAAATGTGTTGTGTGATGTGCGTTCCTGTCGAGGGCAGTTTTTCAGCAAGCAGTCTCTGCATTTACCGCTAAAACAAAGGATGTGGGAATAGAGGAATGGGCCACCAGTGAATCTGAAACTGAGATGTACTGCGGGATGATGAGGTTGATCAAGGAAAGATGGAAGAACAACACACCACTATGAATCACACACATGCAATTGAAAAAGAAAACAGAAGAAACACAATAAACACTAAGAAACCATAAATTCTAGTCTAGTGTTACCAGATGTTGTAGCTTTGCCTTTTTTCCTTTTCTAGTCCTTTCCTTCTCAGTCCGATCATGTTGAAGCAGAAATAATTGACATAGTTTTGTCAGGAAGTGTTTGCTTGTTTAAATGAGCCCTTATTCCCAGATTAGGACTAAACAGAACAGTTGCCTCCCACTTCTCATCACAGGCCGTCAGAACAATATTCTTCGGCTCTCTGCGAGATTAACTAATCACTTCCACAAATAAGAAGGCATCGACCTAGATTTGTGTAATTAGACGCTCTAAGTTCACAATTTCTTAATATTAAAAGAATGTGATGTTTTCATTCACGAAGGGATGACTGTAGCTTATAAATGTCAGTTATTCTTATTATGGCCTCAGCATTTTTTTTTTTCCGGAAATGTCTTTTTCCTCTTTTCTCCCTAGTTGACATGGTAACTCATAATATTGGAGCTCCATTGATGATGGTTTTTTACTAGTTGTCAGGCACAAGCTCAACTCAGAGTTAACATACTGAGAGTCGACTGAACTACCTCAGATCAGCTGTTCTGAAACTGAAAACTCAGAGTTTCACTTCACAGAGTATGTCAACTCAGTGTTCAGGGTTAGGCTCAGAGTTTGAACTTTGTGAGATAGAAATAAATCACGCGATGAAATCTGCTTTAACTGCTCCTGAGGAGATAATTGGTTGAATTAGGGGGATTAGTTTCCATTGGAATTTCATCCATTATTATTTTATCTATGAATCCTGTTGAAATAATAGCAGCTGTAGACCAGTTTTCGAGTTGAATATGGCTCTGCAAGAGAACGAAAGCACTGAGACTGTGCTGGTCAGTGACTAATAGTCTTTCGAGGACTGCTGACTCTGAGGTAACTATGTTATATTTCTAAACTTGCCCACGACCTTTGCCACAAGTGATCACAACCTTCTCATCAGCACATTGCAACACTGGATATGGTTTATGGTTATAGCTTGTGGTGGTTGACGTTATTGTCTAACCACTACCTTTAGGGAAGCTAAATTTTGGGACCAGTTCCTTTTTTCTTCCCATATTGATTTAAATAAAGTTTTATGGATAGCCCATTGAGACAAACAACCAGTTTGTTTTCAAGGGAATGCAAAATAAAACACAAAGCACAAAAAACTGCAGTCACAGTAACTGGCATATAGAGACTCCCACCCATTCACACACTCATCCATTGTTGTATAATACAGTATGGCACATATGATAAAGTATAGCATAGTGATATCAAAGTAATAAAATGTAATATGATATGATATGATTGATGGCAGCATTGAAAGGATAACAGAATACAAATATTTGGATATCTGATTGGATCAGAAAAGGACAAGTCAAGGCAAGTAAATTAAAACCAAAAATTGGAGTTTAGGAAACATCATTGATCATTCAAATCTGGTTGCAGATGATCTCATGATCATCTACAAACATGCCTCTGCTTCTGATTGATTCACTGCATTGGACTGAAGTAAGTTAGCACTCAAACCGTTACTGATGACAGTTGCAGTAACCTAAGCATTACTGTATTAAAAGGTGGGATACTGTAGGCAACTTTATCCACATGGAAAGATGTTCACTACTTGTTTGTCTACCAAGTCTCAACAGGAAAATTCCCATCATATCTCAGCAATTTGTTAAACTGGTTATACAGCAATGTATCAGTCTGTTCAAGTGAATACGCCATGTTCCTCAGACAAACACTAATTTTCGTTAAATGACTTATTGTTTCACCGCTGAATATGGAACAATTTACAGCATACAGTTATACTCAGTATTGTTACCTTGGGTCAGTTTAAAACTATGATAAACAATTTCTCTACTTAGTGTTTGGTCTGTTGCTATGTTTTGTGTTGTTAATTTTTTTTTTGTCTTTTCCTCTGTGCCTTTGACATAATTTAAAATGAGGATCTGGTGTGAAGGGTTCCACAATATATATTAAAGTTTAAAGTAAATGATCAGAAAGCAGAGTTTCATTTTGAGCAGATGAAAACATTTTTAAGTGTTCATTTTATTTTACGTGAAATCAAGCCACCCATCATGACGTGTTCCTGTAAGTGCTTCTGAGCCACACCCTGCACCACCATCCAACCTGCAGCATTTCAGTGCAAACCTTGTATCTGCTTCATTTTTATGAGATCCCCTTCTAACAATGAGGTCAACCACACCCTTTTTCAGACCCACCCACACACTGGCACACAGAAGCACATGTTAATTTTCTATTTCAACAACATGGGTGCAGAACAAGAACATAAAAAGTGCTTAACACTTACGTTACACTGTGTGCAGAGATAGGGAACCTTCTGTTTGTTGCTTTTCTACTGTTTTATCCAAGTAAATCACGTTTGCTCAATAAGTGTAATATTTTATTTAGGCCTAATATAAAATGATGTCTGACTGGCTTATTACCTCAGTACCTCGAACACTTAACTTGAGGTATGCCAACTGAGAAAAGATTAACTGAACTGTAGTTCAAATTTCACAACTGTTTCACTTCCTCGTGCCTTTGTCTGTCGTGACTTGTGAAGTAACAGTGAAGTTCTTCTTCAAAGGTCAATCTACTAATTATTCCTGCCATCTCCTCCACTCATCCCTCCTCTCTCAACATGCTTTCCTCTGACCACATGCATATTCATATTGGTTTCCTCAACATCAGATCAATCAATAACAAAGCTCTTCTTATTAATGATATGATTGTTGACCATGGTATAGATATACTTGGCTTATGTGAAACCTGGCTTAAACCAAATGAGGTTGCTCCCCTAGTTGAAGCTACACCGCCCAATTATTCCTATTCACATATTGCCAGATCAGTGAAAACTGGTGGAGGTGTCGGCATGATCTTCAATCCGAGGCTAGGACTTGTACACGACCATAGACATAAGCTATCATCCTGTGAGATTCTCTCTATGTCCTCTGCTTCATTTGGTCTTGGTTCCTTCTACTCGGTCATGCTATATCGCCCACCGGGACCTTATTCTTCTTTTCTGGATGAGTTTTCCGATTTTCTCTCTGACCTCGTGACCCACATGGATAACATCATTATTTTTGGCGACTTTAATATACGTGTTAACCATAAAACTGATCCACTGACCAAAGCCTTCAATTCCTTAATGGATACTTTTGGTTTTTCTCAGCTGGTCCATGAACAAACGCTCTAATGGTAACACACTGGACCTTGTACTCACACGGGGTATTAACGTCTCTGACTTGTCAGCCTTATCATATCCTTCAACACTGTCGGATCACTGCCTTATTAAATTCAGAGTTGACTTGTTTCATCGGCGATCAAACCATACTGACACCTTTAGTAGCCGCCGAATTGATGATTCCACCATTGACAAGCTTACTGCTCTGCTCCCCGTCTCTCTTGCCGCCCTGCTGGAACAATCTGCTTCTCTTGAAGACCTCACAAATGATTTTAATTCAATTCTAAGTGCCACGCTTGACTCGGTTGCGCCCCTGCGGATAAAAACGCGTCGGTCTAGAAAACCCTCTCCCTGGTTCAATGATACCACTCGTGCACAAAAACGCATTTGTAGAAAATTGGAACGCAAATGGCGCTCATCCAAACTCGAGGTCTTCCGATTAGCTTGGAGCGACAGCCTTCAGGACTACAAACGCATGCTCTCCGCTGCAAGAACCTCTTATCTGTCAACCCTTATTAACAATAACAAAAATAATCCGAAATTTTTATTTAACACTGTTGCAAGCCTCACTCGCCAACCCCTCCAGAAAATAGCTCCTCGTTCACAGCTGATGATTTCCTTCACTTCTTTAATGGAAAAATCTCCTGTATTAGAGACAAAATTGGCAGCCATCTACTCAGGAAGGGTTCAAAACCCTCCCCTAGTCCAGTAAGATCCCTAGATGAGACTCTGACACTCTCCAACTTTGAGTCAATTTCTCTAGATGCGTTTTCCAGGATAGTGCTCTCATCTAAGCCTACAACCTGTCTATTTGACCCACTACCAACAAAATTAATTAAAGTACTCCTTCCCATCCTAGGCACCCCCATACTCAACATTATTAATAGGTCCCTGTCATCTGGTATTGTCCCTACCACTCTAAAAGCTGCCGTGATCAAACCACTACTCAAAAAACCCTCCCTGAACCCTGAAGATTTGAACAACTTTAGACCAATCTCACACCTACCGTTCATCTCCAAAGTTCTTGAAAAGATAGTTGCAAGTCAACTCACTGATCATCTTTCCCGCAACAGCCTCTGTGATCCTTTTCAATCAGGTTTTAGATCACTTCACAGTACTGAGACTGCTCTCACTAAAGTGACCAATGACCTTCTCCTTGCTTTAGACTCCAATTCTTCCTCCCTCCTCATTCTCCTGGATCTAAGCGCAGCGTTCGACACTGTTGACCATACCATTTTACTAGACCGTCTGTCCAACTACATAGGCATCCATGGTACTGCACTCTCCTGGTTAAAATCATATCTGACTGATAGACGACACTGTGTCTCTTATAAAAACACTACATCTGAATCCTCCTCATTGCACTTTGGTGTTCCACAAGGGTCTGTCTTGGGTCCCCTGCTTTTTAGCATTTACTTACTCCCCCTTGGTGAAGTATTCCGTAGATTTGGCATTAATTATCATTGTTATGCAGATGATACGCAGATTTACTTACCAATTACAGACAATCACTCCCAGCTTGCAAATCTTGAAACCTGCTTAGCTGCCGTCACTGACTGGATGTCACAAAACTTCTTACAACTAAATACCAGTAAAACCGAAATTCTAGTTGTAGGCCCGACCAACCAACTACCACTCCTCTCCGACCTTAGGCTAAACATTGACGACTATATTATCACTCCACACCATACAGTTAAAAACCTTGGTGTGACCTTTGACGCCACCTTGTCTTTTGACAGACACATCAGGGAAATCACCCAGACAGCATTTTTTCATCTCCGTAACATTTCAAAGATCCGTCCCCTTCTAAGTATCTCAGACGCAGAGATTTTGGTTCATGCTTTTGTTTCATCCAGATTAGATTACTGTAATATTCTCCTTTCCGGCCTACCACACCGTAGCACTCATAAACTACAGCTTGTCCAAAATACAGCAGCCAGAATACTAACAAAACCAGGAAATTTGATCATATAACCCCAGCTCTAATTTCACTCCACTGGCTCCCAATCAAATCCAGATCAGATTTCAAACTGCTCCTACTGGCCTACAAATCCCTACATGGAATTGCACCCCCATACCTGTCACATCTACTCATCCCATACACTCCCACACGTCCCCTCCGCTCACAGAATGGCAACTACCTCATGGTCCCCAAAATCAACAAAAAATCAGCAGGTGGTAGAGCATTTTCCCATCGTGCCCCACTCCTCTGGAACCAGCTCCCACAATCAATCAGAGATTCAGATTCCATTGCCACCTTCAAATCCAGACTAAAGACCCACCTATTTTCACAAGTATACAACATAGCCTGATAGCGTGTTTTATTTTATCCTTGTTGTTTGTTCTGTTCTGCTGTCTCTGTTGTTGTTGTTGTTGTTGTTGTTGTTGCTGTTGTTGTTGTTGCTGTTGTTCTGTCATCTTTAACTCTCTTTTTTCTGTGTGTGTTGTCTTGTAAAGTGTTCTGAGACCATGTTTTGGTGATTTTACACTTTAAATAAAGGTGAATTGAATTGAATTGAATTCTTTGCTATGATTGAGGGATTGAGGAGGTCTTGTCGGACTCTTTTGGACCAAGATTTTGAGTGTGCAGTTCAGTGGAAACCTGAGCTTCATGTCTTCATGTGAGCTTCATGTCTCTTGAGCCTTTTTCAAGGCTCAATAGAGAGCAACAGACCAAGCATGTAATGAATTAAATTAAGACATTGCAGCTGTTTATCATTTCAGCATGAGTCAGTAGCGCCCACTTACTGTAATTCAGGAAGCCTTATGAAGAAACTCTTCTATCAACAACCCAAAAGCAAAGCAAAGCAAAGTGATTATAGCTCTACTCTATTATACTCGCACCTCCAGCTATTAGTTGGATAAGCTCCTACGTTTTGCAGACACACCCCACTCATGGGTCTCATGTCTGCTTGGGAAGGGACATTGACCAGATCAGGTGATCAGATGCAAGGCAGAGGAGCCCGGAGCCTAAATACAGCAGGGATGACTGTATCACCCCATCATCACACAAGATCTCAGCTGAATATTAGCTCCCTCATCAAGAAAGCTGCAAGACCTGTTTATCAAGAGCTTGCACATATCCAGGAGAGCAAGAAAGATTGCAACCTGTTCTGGGATATGCCCATCTGATAAGTAAGTAAGTAAATTTAATTTAGCAATTTTCATAGATAAAATCACAAAGTGCTTTACAACAAAGATGAAATGCATAAAATACAGAGATCACAACAAAATACACAATGGCACAAATACAGGTAACTTCACAGAGACACCTACATCAGTAGCAAGACTGTCTAAAAAGATTTTAAAACGTTATAAGTTCTCTCTTAAGGTGATCTGGTCAATGGAAGTGCATTCCAAAGGCGACCACTTTGTGTTTTAAACCGGGTGCAGGGGACCATCAAGAGTTTCTAGTCTGATGACCTTAGTGAACTGCAGGGGAACAGGGTCTCAGTTAGCTCAGTGATGTACGAGGGAGTTTGATCATGGAGGGCTCTTAAAGCAAATATAGGGCAGTGTTTACCTCAGCACCCACCCCATGTGTTGAAGCTGTTGTCCTCACTGCAGGTGACCCTGGTTTGAATCCCATGCCGAGCGGCCCTATCCTGTGTGTCATTTCTCCCTGTCCATTAGAGGTGAAAAAAAATTACTTACAAAGAGAAAAGAAAAGCAAGTAGGCTACTAGAATCTTAAAATGAATCCTTAAATTAATTGGTAGGGAATATAAATTTGGGGTGATATGATCCCTTTTCTTAGATCCAGTTACAAGACTTGCAAGATGAAACAAAGGCATGAATTATCATCATGGACCTCAGTTTAGCTATATTCCACAGATGATAAAAGCAGTTCTATGGTCCAAGGACATGTTCTTGTCAAACACAACACCTAGGTTACATAAACTAGGTTGGAAAGAGACCTAGTTGACCTAAATGCTGATTTAAGGGGGAATGGCACTATCTGGAACAATGATCAGTGTTGAAGAAGGTTGTCATTTAGCCATTTTTTATGGCAAACAGGCAATTAAGTTGTCAAATTTATGTAACTCGGTCTGCTTGAAAGACATCATCAGCATATGATGATAAGGGACATCACTGAACACACTGATAATCTGTCCAAGCAGGGTCATGTAAAGCAAAAAGAGAAAAGGGCTCAGGACTGATTCCTGTGGGACTCCATAGGCTAGCCCTGTCGGGTCAGATAATGATTGACATGGACCAAAAAACTCCTGTCAGTCAGATAGGACCTGAACCAATCCAAAACAGTACCAGTAATCCCAAAAATGTCTCTGAGTCTATTTAGCAAGACTTTATGGTCCACCGTGTCAAATGCAGCAGTAGATCTAATAGTACCAGCCAGGATTGACCAGAGTCTGCTGCCGTCAGGACATCACTCGAAACTCTTATTAAGGCTGTCTCAGTGGGGTGTTTTTTCCTGAAACCTGATTGGAAGATGTCAAAGATAAAATTTGCATCAATAAAGGCAGTTAATTGTTCGGCTACTACCTTTTCCCGAATTTGGGATGCAGGGGCCAGTGGAGCCAAAAGGTTTAAGGAACAGTGATGTCGGATATGTCCAGAGGGCTAGAGAATGGAGTCGTGCTGGCAAGGATGGCTCTGATGTCTGACAGTGTGACCAAAAGAAAACAAGGACCAGTCGCGCCAGGGAGGCTGAATAGTGCAAGGGTTTGGAACAGTTAGAGAAAAATTGGCCCTAATGTCATGGATCTTGTTAACCATAAAGCTGGCAAAAGCATTACAATTAGTCGTAGAGGCAAAATAAGCAATTCTTGCTGCATATTGTTCAATGCTAATCTCAGATCCTTGAGGTACAGCCTGTGGACCTCAAGCTTCCGTGCTTTCCACAGCCGCTCTGCCTTGCAGCAGCTTCTCCTATGATTTTGAATCTCTTCATTTATCCAAGAGCAGGTCTTCCTTAGAGAGGTAGAGAGATGCTAGCCTTCAATAAGGCTATAATCAGTGTCTGAGTTGTGGTACATTGATTCTGATCTATTTAATAATAATAATAACTTTATTTTCAAAGCACTTTTTATACATTAAAAATGGAGCACAAAGTGCCTTACATGTTTTAAAAACAACCGCAACAACAGCATCTGTGCTTTGCGATAGCCTACAACTTGTTCCAGTAAACAAAGAAGTAGGCCTACTGAACATCCTGATGATCCTGAACACTACGTGACCATTTGAAAAAGCTTAATAGCCAGCCAGCCAAAATAAGACCAAAAAAATGCAATAATGTGATTCATGTTGGTGACTAAGGCAGTGTCTGCCCAGGAACATTGGGTGGACATCAGACAACTCATGATACATGATTCTTCTGTATACTGTGACAATGTTATGACTGCAACAGGGTTGGGAACGACCAGTGACAACCAGAGAGTATAGCAACAAAGGAGGTAAACATTATAGATAGCCTACTATTCTTTAAAGGTTACATGATTATTAATTTAGTTGCAATTTCATGCATGTATGACAGAAATAACTATTTTGATGTCAGTAGCCTACATATATTTTTTATAAATGGTATTTATGTTTCATTTTGGTTTGTTTGTTTTGGCTATTCCTTTTATAGTATCTTTTAGACCAATATTTGGTCTGCAATTCCATCTGCTGTTAGTGTTTTTTATTGTGTGCTATATTTGACTAATTGTTTCTGTTGGAAGATCTGTTGGCAGACTTGGTGTGGGCTATTGTGTTAATGTATTCTGAAATTTTGTGTTGATGTTTATTTTACAATGTGTGATTTTGAGCATTAGATGAACTGTTATGTGTACTGTTAGATGAAGTTATGTGTTAACAGTTTCGAAAAAGTATTACATGAAAGTTTTAAAAAAACAGTTAATAGTGATTGTAAAAATAACTTAATAAAGCGCCTAGACTTGCTATATAATCAAACGACATAGGCGTATTCCTTTATAATATGTGGAACCTTTATTTTTCTTTAAAGAAATACAGAACAAAACACAGACACGCAAATTTAAAAAAAACTGATCATTTAATTTTATTTAGGAATAACTGACAGCACCAATTCAAAAGTAGGCTACAACGTTCCCAAGCAATTAATTAAATTATCATATAAAGAAAAAAAAACAGACAAAAGAAAAATCCTCAGCCTTGATAAATAGTTCTATATACGCATATATATATTACATGTACTCTACAGTATATGAGCATACACAAGAAAAGAGCTGTATTTCCTCATGGTGAAAAAACTCAAATTCATTCACATTCAAATTTAGCGTTATAAGAATCCCTGTGTGGCAACATTTTTGTGGCAGTATAATTTCCTGCAGCATCTCAAGTGTGACATATAAAATCAGAGTAATGCAGTTTCACAGCTTGGTTTGGAAGAGTTGGACCTTAAAAACAGTATAACTTTGCAGGGGTGGTGTTTAGCTCAGTTGGTAGAGCACCCGCGCCATATGCAGAGGCTATAGTCCTCGCTGCAGGCGGCCCCGGTTCGAGTCCCGCGTCGGATGGCCCCTGCGTGTCATTCCCCCCCATCTCTGCCTCCCATTTCCTGTCACACTCTCTACTATCCTATCAATAAAGGCATAAAAAGCCAAAAAATATAGGCTACTTAAAAAAAACAAAACAGTATAAGTTTGTGACTTGGCAGGTTGGTGAACCATGTTTTGCTTCCAAACACCACAAAAATGTAACCATGGCAACAGCACCATACATGGGTGTGGGCTGGGTTCACATTCTGCCGGTAAGTATTCACTGTTTACAACTCTTCAAATGTCCCTTATCAAACAGACAGCTCACGCTAGCAACCCAGAAATGAACAAACAATAACAGTTATTGAGCCTTTTATGGCTCAGTGATTAGGTTACTTCTTCTGGACTAGTAATTCAAATTCCAAACAAGATATGAACTTTATGACCAGTGTTCTCTACTGTACTGAATACATTCAGATGCTTGTGGGATTTAATATACGGTAATATGTAAAATAACCACTCACTTGACTGACTAAACAATTGCAGTCAAAGGTGCTTTGACTTTGTCATCACATCTGCCCAAATCAATCTTCTTATGTTCCTTCAGACACTGTCTACTTGTTTACAGATTATTGAAATCCTGAATCTGATCCAGTTTTAGGCTATCTCTTGTTATAACAGGCCTGTGATACACTGATTTTTCCAATTGTTTTTCTTTGGTGCTTTGACGTAATTGGTCCTGTGCCAAGGGATGGCAACTGCAGTTGTTTTTCATCTCAGTAAAATGTATTTTGTCAGAGGAGCCAACAGAGCTGTTACTATTTACACTGATAGCAACTGGAAAGTCATATGAGTGGAAAGAGTCAGGTCACACCAGCTACACAAGATAAAAACAATAGACCTGAAGTTTTTTAATTGGCTCTATGTGACTAAATACCTGCCGTGGCTCTGAGAACAGTGTGTCACTGAATGTTCAAATTGTCCAAATCAGTGAGTTGTCAATCAGAAACATTTTCATTTGACAAACAAATTAAACAAAAAAGACTTTACCCATAACATGGGATGTTCTGACTACTTTTTGATAACAGCTGATTAATGCTTATGTTAGCAATGTTTTTGGAAAATAAACAAAGCATCTGTGTATAGTGTATCATAGAAAATCAATGTTGAATAGCTTCTTGCTGTTGCAGATCTACACAGGTTTCCTCCCACTAGTTTTCATGGAATAGAGGAGGCATCAACTTCGTGGTGGATTAAGTTGACTGTATCTGTGTGTCATCATGCTAACTGAGGAGATAGGCACCAAAAAATACCAGCTTTTCATTCCTAGAAATAAGTTCCGGGTGCGTTGAAGTCACACGTAGTATGCTGTTGGCCTTTAGTTTGTACGACCCAGCTGTATAGAGGGATTTACTCCAGTAACCCGTGGCGCTCACCCTTTCTTCTGCTGACAATAGAGATCTGTCCGAATCATACGCATCTGAGACATAACACACAGTGGGCCTGAGAAGTACATCTTCACAGTTATCTGAGCAGCTGTAGGTGATCTGCAGGAAGATTCTGTAGAAACCACTCCGTGGCACTGTAAGGTTCCCACTGGAGTAGATGAAACCACCATGGCAATGTATGTGTCCAATTCCACTTTCCCACAGAAGGTATTTCCCATCAGTCTTGTTCTGATTTGGAGCTGAGGGTAAAAGCAGAGAAGCCAGAATAAGGTTGATTAGATCCATGGTTAAGCGTGATTAATAGCAAATGATCACATTTTTTTTATATTTTCAAAATGTACTGTAAAAGGATACTTTTATTAGAGAGATGTTAAAGCATCTACAAAGAACTGTCATTTTGTGTACATTGTCTCGCACCCTGCGGGCAAAAGTGGCAGTGTTTGCCAGAATGAAGACATTTCCTATGAGCTCTAGCGCATATTGTTGTAAAGACGCTTATCTGGATCGTGCATGCCGTCTCCGGTCTGGGTGACGTAAATTGTTTCGTTGGATAATAATCGATATCAATCAATATGAATTTTTTTTTATCAATATGCTTTTTTTCTATATCGTCCAGCCCTACTCCTGAAGGTATAGTATAGATTTACGCTGGCGTTATTTGCTGTTGTAGGTCAAACAGAGACATCAGCCGAAACAAGAGTCTTTTGCATATCCCGTTAAAAGTTCTTTGTAGTTGTTTTAAATAATGGACAAACAATCCAGATACCCTCATAGGCACTGCTTTTGGAATAGAAAATTTGCCAGCAGAGTCGGTTTAGCTTGCTGATGGGCGCTAAAATCATCAGAGTCACTTCTACTGTGAAACTAATAAAAATGAACCATGAGCCCCCACATAAAAACTGAGCAGCCATAATCTGTTGACATTAAAATAATGTAAGGCTGTCTCTTCTCATGATCTATGGCATGTGTGTTTTTATCAGAAATCCTAAATCACGTATTCAAGGCCCAAAAAAAAGTGCTAAAAAAAAAGGTGGCAACGCTTAATACACATAATAAGTACATGCTATTATGCATTAGTTAAGTGTTAATAAATACTGAATTCTTCATTTATAAAGCATGAATACTCATTAGTATGTAGTTTATAAATATAATGTGCTTAACCTGAACTCTAACCCTATGAGTAAAACATTTTAAACTTCATAAACTATTCATGCTTTATAAATAATGTATCCGGTCTTAAGCCTAGTGTACTTTTTATTAAGTGTTACCAAAAAGGTTAGGTAAAAGTTAGTGTTGTTCTGTAAACAATTAAGTCTCTGAATTTGGTTTATTTAACAACTAGTTAAAGCAGATATCAGCGGTCCGGCCGTTTTGGCTAATGCTGCGTTCAAGGCAGGCTTTTGAAACCGTAAGTTACAGCTTCAAGTCACAACTACGACTTTGTAGTGTTCCAGGCAACCCGTAACTCGTGTTTTTACCGTCCTGTTGCCTGTGAAAGTGCACTATAACGGCCTCTCGTAACTTCCGACCCGTGAACTCGTACCAGACCGAACCGGTATGACTTCACAGGAAGGAAAAACACAAGTTACAAGTTTCCTTGAACGCACCATGAGTTAGCAGCCCCCGCCCTCGTCATGCATCTATTGGTCCTCGTGCTCCGTCACCACATTCACGCGCACCCCTTGGCTGCACACACAGCCCTTCATGCCGTTCTCTCTCCTCATTGGATAACACTTGTATCCCACAAGGAAAATTTTCTCCTCGGGTTACAGCAGAGCAGAGTGACGGAGAGACTCGTGTTACGGCTGAAACACTCCATGTAAGTGATTGCTGACGGAAAATAGGACTATTTAGGACTTATATTAACAAAAACATTCCGCTGATATCTGCTTTAAGTTTTAGTTTTGGTTTTTGACCATGTTTGTTTATCACTTGTGTTACTGACAAGAGCTGTTTTTCTGCCATCTGACCAGCTACAGTATGAGTCATGATGAGCATTCCTGAAAATCCACTGCAGTTACTCACTATTCTTTGATCCTGCACATTTTTCTTACCAGATTAAAAGAGAGTCTGGTCGGAGAGAAGAGCACAAGGTTACTTTGCACCTTACCTGTTAGCATTATGCTTGGATAATCCAAGTCTGTACGTTGCTCCTGTGTGGGGTTGATTTCTGCAAGAAAAAAATCAAAAGTGATGTTTTACACATTGAAGAATGATTGTTTTTACAGTTATTCAAGATGATCTGTAATCTCACTAATGAGTGAACAAGGCATTTACCTGATCGTTGGCTGTCTTCCTGAAAGGAAGCAAACAATGTTTTAGTAATTCGAAGAAACTAAAACAACACAGAGAAAATACAGAGCCTTCAATAATTTCAGAAACATTATGCACATTTATAAAAAGGAAAAAGCTTACGTGTCACTTTTGAGAGGTCAGACACTATAGCTCTGGTTCTTTCATCTCTTTTGATTGTTTCTAGGATGTTTCTATACCTACTGTACCTTTATTGGATCCACATGTGACGTGCAAAGACACACCTAAGTATCACAGGTGATAATGCAGATCAGAATAGTCTCAGGAGTAGGTTTATTACCTTTAATTGTCGGTGCAAGCTGTTTTGAGATTGGCTGGGCAGAGACACGAGCTGCTCAGCTAATGCAACAGAAGCTCATGGTATTTCTATGTTTCCCTCATTAAACGAAACAATCCTATAACCTATAACACTCGAATAGACAAGTTATGACCTGCACATTCGACATGCTATGAAATATAAACATATAATTAGGCAATGTAACATTATGACACATGAAGTAAATCAAAACTACTTTCCCTTTTGAGGTCACTCTGCCGAGCAGCTGTGTCGAGAATGTAGTTCTCGTAACATTCAATTACTATTTCATAGCGTACGTGCAGGTCAAAACCTGTTCACGATAGCGTTTGTGTTGTTGGATTGTGTATTTGATGAGTTTGATAATAACATATTTATCATGAGTTTGATAAGGGAAATCCCACATGCTGTGCAGAGCTCACGTCTTCCCTCACAATCTATTAACAGCTTGCACCAATTGCAACAATTAAAGGTAGCCTAATGAACCCACCCCTAGGGATTATGGCAATGGGCGAATTTGCCAAAATGTTGAAATATCCCTTTGATCTGTTACTGTTATAATCATTGAACTATCTTGAAAGGAAAATCGAGTGTGTCATTAAACTGATATAATCTTGTACTGGGTTGATGAGATAAAAAAGAGTGCAAATTGAAGCTGTATAGTTTAGTAGGCTGTTTTGGTTTTGACCTTAGCCTCTTCAGAGAGAAGAGCCTGCTTCCATCTTTATGTGTATTTTGACCTAAATTTTGTCAACCACTGGTTCTGGAATCTGTAAATCATTTCACCAAAGTAAAAGTGTTCACCAACATAAAACTAAATAGACAATAACTTGTAATACAATAAAAGCAAAAGGTTAACGGCTTAGGGATTTTCTTGTAAATTATATCCCTTAAATTTGAATATTGCAGAATATTTATTAAAAGCTTTTATTTTGAAAAAAACAAAAAAACATCCACTTTCGCATTTTAGTTGCTTACCAAAACTGCGAGTCAACGGCCTCAGACTATTTTGACAAACAACCACAATGTAGACTGGAACTGTAAACCATTTCTTACCAATTATGCAGCCTAACATGCTTGCTTCTCCATACATTTTTTTTTTGTTAGCATTTCACCAGGTAGCACAGCACTGAACGTGACCATGGCCATGGTACATGGTTACTAAGCAACAACACAACTGAAAAATCAAGATGGCGTAGTTCTTATTTTGTGGATGGGAACTTTTGTGCTACAGACTCATAATTATTTTTTTTAAAAGTCCATTTACTTTTACACGCAGCAACAACAAAAAAAAAGCTCCAAAGTTGATCCAAATGTAGATACTAACTTAAGCAAACAATGCAACTGGAAAACCTGTTAGCTTGGCTACTGTGTTGAGCAGGTGCCCCAGCCCTTGCTGCACCCGTAGAAGGTGTGCCCATAGGCATGTCATTCCCCGCTCTCTCTTCCCCCATTTCCTGTGTATACTGCCCTGTAACTGAAAGGCAAATAATAATGATAATAATAATATATAAATAATAAATCTTACATGGTTGTGTTGTGGTTCCTTGCCGCGTAATCCCAGTGCGACCAGTAAAATCACACCTGTGAAAAACTGTATCAGGACCACCACGATTAAAATGTGAACCATCCGCTGTAATCGCTTCTCTCTCTTATTTTGCAGACAGAGTCTTGCCTCGTCCATGGAGTAATCGTATCCATCCATGCTGCTGGTTTCAGAGGATCAGGATCACCGCCCCCATTTATCAACGCGGTGTCGCCCACGTTGGGAAACCAAAAAATGCACAAGTCACGTTTTAACAAAGTTTTTCGCCGAGTTTCGAGACGTCAAATACCAATTTCCTCTTTCCGTGGGTCCGAAGACTGCAAAACGTCTGATCAGCAGGAGCAATGTGCCTCTCGACTCTCTGCACACTTGGAGTCGAAGAATCCGTTTTTAAAATCACAGCATGATTTATACCGAGGCAAGTGCTGACAATTACTGGTAGTGACAGCCCATGTTTGAGGGGGCGTATAGCCTCCAGCGCAGACACAGACACACTGTGCGTTGTAATGAATGTAATCCGCCTAATATGACATCAAACTGTCCATCTGATAGCCTACACTTCCTGAAACTGACATACCTGCAAAAATGAAAAAAGAAACCCCAATGACAATTTAAGATTGATATTTGTCAAGCTCATTATGCAATATTGAGATTAAAAACATATAAAATTGAAGAACAAAAAACAAAATATAGATAGTATCACAATATCACATGACATTATGATTTTCATCTAAGAACTAACACACCCTCTCTATCAGGCTTTCACCACCAGGGAAAGTGCAATCACTCTAAAAGCATGACAGACAAAAAAAACCACACACACACACACATTGAGATTGTGAAGTGAAACTCACACAGAGATAGGCTATTTGTTTAGTAGCCTAATATAATCAAACTGGAAATAAAATAACACCATTATCCCTTCAGAAATTATAAGCTTCTATCAAACTAACCTCCAATCACTTACACTAGGCTATTTGTTTAGAAAATGTGTCATTTATCTGTATTTGCAGTAACAATCCATTGTCATTCATCATGCTGCCTCATCATTTTCACATTCATTCACAAGAAATTGGGAAATCCCTATTTTTAAAAAAATCCCAAAACAGTGAAACCAGCAGATTAGTCTTAGTTTTGCAAGTGGCCATATCATCATGAAACATTTGGTCACATGAAATGAGGTGGTCATGAAGAGTCTGTCTGCAGCTGCAAATGCAAACCTTGTAGGCCTACCTGCAGTGCACAAAGTTGTTAATATGAGCTGAGGCAGAATAATTAAAGGAGTCATCACCCGGAAATCGCAATTTCTCTTGTTAAAACATGCATATTGGTGTTTGACCTCAGTTGAAACTTGCCTGAAAAGCTGGAGTTTGAAAGTGGCGCCGTTTTTTCGCTTCGGCTCTTTTTCCGAACGGGAATAGCACACAAGGGTGTGCCTTCCTAAAGCACGAGATTTTGATTCTGCTCCTACGGTGTCGTCACCGTAGGCTACTTGCCTCTTTCACCACCCCGCCCCGTCCGCTACCTGAAATCGCCGAAGCGGTACCAGGGGGCTGTTTATGTTTTGGAGTCTGCATGCAGGCAAGCCCCCCCCCCCCCCCACACACACATCCGGACCAGTCAAAACCTCGCGCGTAATCTCGCGTGATAAAGTCGCGGTAGGAAAAAGGGTCAGAACAAGCTCAATGTTTGATTAAAACATTTTTTTTTTTCTAATAAGTTTTACGAATTGATCCAAAGCGATCCAAGAGGGGCTGGATACATAAAAAACCAGGTTATGACTCCTTTAAAGCAGATATCAGTGGAATGTGTTTGTTAATATAAATCCTAAATAGTCCTGTTTTCCGTCAGCAATCACTTACGTAGAGTGTTTCGGCCGAAACACGGGTCTCTCAGTCACTCTGCTCTGCTGTAAACCGAGGAGGAAACTTTCCTTGTGGGATACAAGCGTTATCCAATGAGGAGAGAGAACGGCATGAAGGGCATGTGTGTGCCATGGATGTATGTGTGTGCAGCCAAGGGATGTGCATGAATGTGGTGACGTAGGGACGAGGACCAATAGATGCATGACGAGGGTGGGGGCTGCTAACTCATGGTGCGTTCAAGGCAACCCGTAACTCGTGTTTTTCCGACCTATGAAGTCGTACCAGTTTGATCTGGTACGACTTCACGGGTCGGAAGTTACGAGTGGCCGTTATAGAGCACTTTCACAGGCAACAGGTCGGAAAAACACGAGTTAGGCTACGGGTTGACTGGAACGCTACAAAGTCGTAAGTCGTGACCTGAGGCCGTAATTTACGGTTTCAAAAGCCTGCCTGGGACGCAGCATTAGCCAAAACAACCGGATCGCTGACTTATGCTTTAACATTTTCACCTTTAAATATCTCTTGCCTACTACGGTTTACCTTTACCACTGTTGGAAAGTTAAGCATTAACCTCCAGGGCCGGAAAACTAGGCCTAAGTCAACAAAATCAAAATAATCAGTTGCGCCATATTGATTTTAATTATTATTTTGTGTGTGTGTGTATAATCTGAGGTTTTCAAGGTACAATTGTCTTGTTGTCTCCACACATGATTCACAGCTGTGGTCAGGCCTGGAGCCAGAGATTAATAGGCTAAGCTGTCAACATGGCACCAGAGGAGCAACTTCACTGGCTGGGTTGCTCATCAGAAAGACTGTTGTTGACGTCACAGAGGCTGTTCACATTTTTGTTTTTGACAGTCTGTCTGTGGTGTATGCGCAAGCAAGATTTTTGTGACTTGGCAACCAGCGGGGAGGTCAGTCATAGTTCACCTTTTATTTCCAGGAAATGTATTATAGTATAGTGAAGATTGACCTTTTCATACTGTACAATACATAGTATTTTGGAGTGATTTCTGTTGTGAGTTCAGCTGGTGTTGTTCCTAAAACAATGCAGTGCGGTTCCAATGGTTTTTTAAATTGGAAAATGAAAAATAAGTATTCTATAATTTTTTCCAGAATGGTTTTAAGTGATGGGCAGAAATAGAAAATGGGTCAATATAGGGCAAAGTGGAGATGGTATGATCTGTGTGTAATGATAGTGTTATTGTTTTGTTGTGTTGTGTGTGGGTAATCCCCACCTTTTTGATTTTTAATTTTTTTAATTTTATTTTATATTAGTGATGTTTCGCTGCTGGTGTTTGTTTTGTTTTGTCCTGTTGTCATCATCTAGTGTGTTTGGAGGGTTTGGTTGTTTTTGTTTTGTTTTGTTTGTTTTGTGAGGGAACCAGGCCAGCCAAATTTGGGATTGAATGACTGAAGTTTTGTATTTTTTCCCTAACACGTTTCCTCTCAATGTTATTAAGATGACTTTGTTTTGTTTGATTGATCAGATTTTCTCTCTGTGGGGGAACATGAGATTTGGTGATCTGTGTACCCTGTGGTTAAAAAAGAAAAAGAAAATGTGTGAGTGGTTTACATGGTGTTCGTCAGAATTTCTCCAGCAGTCTTGGGCGATGGATGTTGTGAATTTAGACTGTATTTCTGGAGTAATGAATACCTTCCATTAGAATTCCCTCCAATATCCAGAATTAGTTGTTTTGTGTAGCCTATTGTACTATAGGCATTTTTCCAATCGTCGTCTTCTATTTGTACGCTGAGCTCTAGATTCCACTTTGTTCTTATTGAGTCTTGTGTTTCTTCGCTGTCTCCTAGTATTTTATATATATTTTTGAGAATGTATTCTTGATACCTAAATTACATTTTTTTGTCATAAAAGTTATTAATTGACACTTCTGGTCAGGCCTGGAGTGAGAGATTAATAGGCTAAGTTGTCAACATGGCACCAGAGGAGCAACTCCACTGGCTGGGAAAACCAGAAAACCTGTTGTTGACGTCACGGAGGCTGTTTACATATTGTGTTCTTGACCGTCTGTATGTGGTGCAAGATTTCGTGATAATGCAACCAGATGGAAGGTCAGTCATACTTCAGCGTGAAGCTTATGCATCACCTTTACAGGAAATGTATCGTTTCCAGCTGCAATTTTGTGCCTGTACAACAATCCATTTCATGCACATACAACACTGCTGGTTTGACAAACTGCCACACCTCATGCTTTGAACTCTTTATAGGTTGTTAAAATTCCTTAATGATTCAGCTCGGTACTTATCATGAGTGGGTTGTGACGAGATGTCCTGCGGGTTTGGTTGAGCGTGATGACCACTAAGCGATGTTTTCTCCAATGCGGCACATCATGTAGCCCACTACCCCAGTCTCATTGGATGTTTCGGCCAATACACCCTCAGCTGATGCAGGCCCACCACAGGCCGGTCATACCTGGGTGTGTGCCGCATCGTGCCTTGGGTGGTTGTTTTAGTCCAGCATTGTGCTTTATTTGCCCGAGGTTCTGGTTGGGACAGACTGATTGTCTCTACCAAACATGAACATCTGCCTGTTTTCTTTTTTTTTTTTTTTCCTTTGTCTTTTAACAAAAACTGAGTATTCTGCATAACTGAATTGCCCCTGGGATTGGATGGGAAAAAAGTCATCTGAAGTCTGAAGTTGAGAAAGACAGGAAATGGGGAGACAGAGAGACGGGAAATGACATGCGGCAAAGAGCCACCAGGGCTGCTTTGCATATGTTGCTTAACTTTTTTGACAAAACAAAGACATTCAACCAGAACATCTTTATATATCTGGAGGGGATCTTTAACACGTGACCTTGAAGATACGTGAAAAACACAAAGACAACAGTTAATCCCATTTTTTATTTGAGAGTTGAGCTCCAACGTCAGGGTATTATTTACATCATTTCATTCTTTGTTCTAAGTTCTGGGTGATGTTTCTTAGTCCTGCAGTTGCGAATATGGCAGAGTCCACTGATAATAAAGAAATAAAAATACAAAAAGCCGTGGGCTGACAGGGACATCACCCTCCAGAGTGAAAAGTTTGGGAGCTTTTTGAGTGACAGTGTACACACAGTATCCTACCTGTACATTAATAGTGCTACTATTCACATTCATCTGTACAGTAATCATATTTACAGTGATCACATTAGGGAAAGAGCCAGTACCTGAGGAGTTAGTTCCATAATTAGCTTTACTCATTCACTGTGGTAAAAAGAAGCGCACCCAACCAATGGTAACCCAAACAACACAGAGAACACAGGATCCATGTCCAGGATCGGGTTTGAAGCTTTGAAGTGCATTGATTTTTTACAGCAAATCACTGTTGGAGCTGATGCAACTCGACTGTACATGATAACAACTGGTAGGTGGACCCCCTTTTTTTTCTTTTTTAGTTTTTACAATGCACAGGCTGTTTTCTGCCGTCGCCCTGGAAGCTCAACCTGGTGCCACTTAAGAAAACATGTGCATATTGACTAAACTCATTTAGAATCAGTCAGTCAATTTGACAACACATGCTGCAAATACTCACAACACAAACGCAGACAGCTGCACTGCTTAACTACAGAAGCCATGTCCTTCATCACTTTGAAGAACTTCTGAAGGTAAAAACCATTGAACGAGTGCACACGGATGTATTGTATTGTAATACATGTATTGCACAACAATACCCCCATGCAGGTGCATTCCACCGGGCTTTTAGCTTTTAGGTGTTCCTGGAAACACTTTGTTTTGTCGTATTTACAGCTAATGTGTTGTCAGATTGATTGCGAATTTGTTTGTGTTTTGTCTGTTTGCATGTTGTTCTTTCATAGCAGTGTGTTGAATTCTCGGGTTCCACCGAAGTTTTTTAAATCCACAACAACAGTTTCTTCAAGACTAGAAAACTGTTCACGTTCATTTATCAAACAGCCCTGAACTCGGCCTCTACATGTGAAACATTGTTGGTAATGGTTTATTCAATTTTTGCTGAGGTAGGCAGCAAAGAGCAGATTAGATTATGAGCAGATTATGGCGGTTTACACAAGCCCTGCAGTAGTGCCAAATGTAAGAGTTTATAAATGGTGGTTGTATCTTTAAAAGGAACACTCCTCTTTCGACTTCAGGTGAGCTGGCACGCTTGAACAGAAAGGAAGTTATGAACAAAAGGTGAGGTTGTTAAAATTCCTGTGCCAGCAGCCTTTATCTTCCCCTTGACGACTCTCTCTCCAAAACACGTAAACTATACATGAGAACATATTGGCCAATTCAAATTACCATTCGACAGCACATTAAGATAAAAACACCATGAATAAACACATCATACATGTGCAGCATTCCTCCCAAGAATGAAACGTCAACCAAATAAATAAGAACTGAATAAAAATTCATTAAATAACAATCATTGTCTTAGTTTTCGGATCACTGCTCCTGGTGATCCAATTATAACTTAAACAGTCAAAAGTCCATTTTTTAAAAATATCTGAAATGCTAGGCTCCTGCAGGATCTCTAACTGGGGTCAGGATCACTGTTTCAGCGCACAGGTGGACGCTCTGCACCCGTCTCATGCGATGCCAATCACCCAACTAATCTGCACAACAGTGCCCAGTGCCGGCACAACTCAAACAAACACCTTTTTTTTTTCTCTTTGGATCCTCTTTCACTGATTCCACACAAAATCATATCAAAAAGGGGAAGAAAAAAAAAAGAGAAAAAAACGTTTCAAGTGGAAACTCTTTCACGTCTTTGATCAGCGCCGTCCGTTTGCAGAGTGTTGTGAAGTGTCGTAGCCGAGCAGGATAACAACAAGCAGTCATACATGAAGGAGCTTTGGATTTGGTACTTTCCAGCAGCTTTTGTGTCATCTGTAAATCTAGGGTGTCCAGCCTGGGGATGGACGGGCGTGTTAGGCCTTGTAGCAGTTGCCCTGCGTGGTGAGCGCCAGCTGGCCGTTGGGCGCCACCTCGTTGGCCTCGTCCTCCAGCAGGCCCGACACGTCAGCGTTGGGGATGCTGTCGTGGTAGCTGCTGAAGCTGATGTTGTCCTCTTTCAGCTCTATGGTCCAGAACGGGGCGTTGAGCTTGCGGTTCTGGTACTCCCGATAGGTGTACACGCCTCCGACAAAGCCCAGCAGCAGCAGCACCACCAGGATGATGACGGCCAGGATGATGATGTTGAACTGCGTCCAGGAGACCTCCGTCAGGGCCGCCGTGGTGTTGTCGGTGGGGCTGCTCAGGCTGGTGAGCAGGGCCTGCGTGGTGGCTGCTGTGGTCAGCGTGGTGGTCATGTTGCCGCTGGACGTGGATGCGGGGACTCCTCTCGCTGTGGGGGAGCTCAAGGTGGTGCTGGTGGTGGAGGAGACGGAGGGCGAGGACGTGGTCGACGAGGGGGCCTCTGTTGTGGTCGTGCCCGCTGGCGGGGGGATGAGTCGTGGTGCTGAGGAGAGAAAAAGGTGTGAAATCATGAGTAAAGACTTTCAGCACTCTACTGGACTCAATGTTGTGGATGTAAAATCAAAGTAAGCTGCGACACCTTGTGGCGAACAGACGTAACTACATGTTACTGTGAAAACACCTGCTGCCTTTCTCTGTTTCAGGCTTTTATATAATATCTTTCAATGACTGTGCTCTGACCAACACTTTTTTCTTTTTGTCTTACAAATTCCATGTTTCCATTTTATTATGATTGATCTGGTTATACATACATGTTTTTATTTTATGCCTGTTCATGACAAATAATAAATGCAGGTAATATCTGCAATAAGTTTAATAATTTACTATATGAAAATTGCCAGACCAATAAAGATTATTATTATTATTATTATCATGGTACCAATATTGCAATACCCATGTCAAGGATTTATAGCTAGTTTATAATTAGCTTTTTAATTCAGTTAACACTTCATAAATCATAAACATAGATTTATATATAACTTTACTATAACACTTACTAATGCATAACATCCAGTGAGGCCAATAACCAGCAAGTAGCATCTCCATCCACTGTGCAACAATAGTCTGATCAACACCTCAAGTTTCATTTGGAAGATCAAATTATAGCAAATCACATTTTATCAAATGGCCAGGTTCAGTCTCGGCAGTATCGTTTTACACTAACCTGCTGTCGGCAGCCATGCTCGTTAGGATCACAGGTGATTATAATGAGGTCTGGTCATTTGATATGATGTGATTTGCTATAATTTGATCTGCCAAATGAAACTTGATATCCGACATCACAGTTTGCATGTGATGTCGGTTATCCAGGGTGAGCGCCGGTGTCAAACTACAACTCAGCATCATTTGCTCCAGTTTCAATAATCTACCAGCCACATCCAACAACTCTCCCTCTGTAATGAACACATGGTGGTGCATGAAGATGAAAGTTTAGATTTCACATTGTGTGTACAGTATATGCTGTGGACTTTGTTTTATGCATGATGTTGAATAGTTTTGCAGTGATTTATTGTAATGTAATAATAACAAATAGCAGATCTTGCAATAAATACACTAATTACACTGCAAGCGGTGATAATGTACCACTCTCACTGTTTATACTGGCTTTATTTCACAGCTAAGGAGGAAACCTTACTGGAAGAGAGCCAGTGTAAATGTTATCAACTCGACTGTGTTTCCTGCTGTGACAGGTCAAAATATTTGCTGGCAAGAGGTTTGTTGCTTTTACAGTACGTTGCGTTTGCATGGCTGTTGTCGTAACTAGTGCCTTACAGTCTGAGCCGTTCATGAAAACAAACGCTAACATTGTGGATTCAGTCTTACATGGACGGGTGCAGTTATGTGCCCGGGCGTCCCCTGTGAATCCAGGAGCACAGAGCTGGCACTGGGGACCGGTGGTGTTGTTGATGCAGCGAAGACAGTGGCCGGTGTCGGGGTGACAAAGCTGGGCGGGGCCCTGAGGGTCCGCGTTCCCGCTGCAGTCACATGGAACACAGGCCCTGGAGGTTTTGTAGAAGCCGGCGCTGCACCTGTCGCACTGGGGGCCGGTGTAGTGGGGAAGGCACTGGTCACACACTGGGAGGCCACTGGGATCTGCACAGGGACAGACAGAGACAACAGACATACAGACATTAACCTGTAACCTGTGGCTTTTACTTCAGGACGCCTCGCTGACCTGCATCTCTGTTGTATTGTTTCACTATTATTTTCATGAGTTTCAATTATTATCCATTGAATTAAAAAGGACTTGCACTACTGTTATTCATTTGTACTTGTGTCGCTGTGATTGTGCCTTCCACTTTTTTCTTTTTTTTAATGTGATTGTGATCTATCATCACAATATCATATTGTCTAGTGTTGACAATAAATCTATCTATCTATCTATCTATCTATCACACACAATACATATTGTAGTGTTGACAATAAAGCTGACTTTGACTTTATGGCATGTAGTGTTTACGGTAAAACCAGAAAAACATCTCTTCTGTCAGATGAAACAGCTGCAACACTAGCTGACTCACAATCATTGTGTATTGATTTGAGAGAGAGGCACTTCTGTGAGTGTCCACACGGGGCAGTGTTCTCCACTGTTCAACATAACACAGTCACGGATGGAGGTCTCGTCATACCCTGGCAACTTAGAGGCCATGCATACCAAAACACATGGTCTGTTTAGACTATAATATGAATACTTATACGTAGATTGGTATCTTATTAGAGGGAAAACCTCAATAGATGAATGGAAAAGCAATGGGAAACAAACATTAATAAATAATAATTAAAGAGCAAAGTAGCCTACTAATATCTGTCTCAAGTAAAATACAGGTAGGCCTGTCGTGTTCAAGTGAATGTCCATCGCTGCACTAAATTACCCTGAGTGACACTGTGATCCAACATCTCAGCACAATATGTCTAACAAGCAGCAGATATTCAACTTTGCAGAGTCTCTTCCTTCCTTATTACTGTAAAACACTAGTTGTCTTAGAGCTGATTGTTCCTTCAGTGTTCATTATTTCTCAGCTCTTTGTACAATATGAAAATTATACTTAATAGTCAACTGGAGGTGAGAAATTGTGCAAGATGCACAGTAGTATGGTGATAGGTGTAGACAGAGTAAATGGCTAATTAGTGCATGTATTCAAAGGTGAAATGAGTTGGATCCAACAGCAGCGTTACTACACAGGTCAGTGTTAATAAGGCAGAACAGAGGTAATATAAAGCGGCTTGAGCCTCACAAGAAGTTCAATAATGAAAATGTGCTGAAAGAAATATTAATCATCAATTGTTAAGGTTGGGTGATTCTCACATGGTAAAATAAGGTGGTGAACGTCAGCTCATTAGCAGCACCGTCACAGAGCAGTTAGATACAGTGTTTAAATCAAGGTCCTGTTCAGAGTGAATCAGGTGTTTTCTTTCCTCCAGAGCCACCCCAGCTCCTCCTGGGAGACCTTGAGGTGTTCCCACACCAGATGGGATGTATAATCCCTCCGACATGTCACACTTCTGATCTGATATGTGGCCTCCTCATAATGGAGCGTAGCCAGAACAACACCACCACCTCCACAGGATGAAATACAGGTCTAAACCGTGTCACTTCCAGTGTTATAACCCTGTGATGTGTGTGTAGTGTAGTGTAGGGCAATAACAACCTCACTCCACTTCACCTAGACTGGAGCAGTTGGGAACACCCCCCCCCCCTCCTCCTCCTGGAGGCTTGTCTAGGGCTAGCACTCGGAAAAAAGGTGGGGCTGCCTCAGTGTGGACTCCAGTGAAAGGAGTGAAGGGGGGTTGTGCCGAAAAACGACTGCCCCCTCAGGACTGCAAGGGTGGATATTGAGCAAATTCACAGTGTATTAGCTCAATATGCTGTTGTGGATCCTACAGTAGATAATTAGCACATACTAATTTCCTGTTATCTGCTGTTATGTAATTGTTATTTAATATGACATCAAAGCTTTCCGCATTAATTTATTTATCCTCACAAAATCATTGAAATCACTGTGGAGAGATACAATCAGTCACTTTTCAGCAAGGTGTGACTGCCCCCTGTAATTCAGGATTGCAAGGGGTGATATTCATAGTACAGGGCACCAGATGCACGTACAGTGAATTTGGTCAATATGTCACCCCTTGCATTCCTGAGTAAGTGGGTGCAGTCACTTTTCGGCAAGAGCCTGCTGAGAAGGGCAGTTGTTTTTGGGCACAACAAGGGGCTCCACGGGATGAAGTGAGAGAAACGACACAGAGACTACTTTTCTGAACTTCCAACCTGATTACAGATGAGCAGACGGAGGGATAACAACTGGTGACACTAACAAAACGAAGGCCTGGTTCATTTATCCTCCTCTTCCTTCAGACTCCAGCACAGCACAGTCGTCGCTGCTGAATGATTTACACACAAATAACTGTCCTCCACTGGCCTAGATGTTGCTCTCCATCGAGTGCGGTCATGTGACCGTGTTGTATTCCAGCTCTGAGCAGGCTGCTCCTGATAAGCTTGATTTAACCTCTGCTGGGGGGGGGGGTTCAAAGTCAGCCAGCCTGTGGGTTATATAACTAGAAAGAAACATGAGCTTCCCTGCACAGAGGACCTGACCTGCTTGTTTATCCATCGTCCTGCACTTCACTGTGACAAACACACACACCAGGTAGGTCTGACACACACACACACACACAAAAACACACAGGAGGAAAAGAAATGTGGTGAACCTGAGGACGAGCTGAACGAGCCGAGCCGTCCTGTGCCACACATGTAATCATTCATGGATGATTTAATATGTGTGACCCAGATTTTGAACTGGTGCGATGCTCCACTTCACCTCCATGTGTGTGTGTGTGTGTGTGTCAGTGTGGAGGTTTACTCTTTCACTACAACAGGCCCCATCAGCACATTTAAGAAGGCGTCTGTCCTCCTCTGTGGAGCCATGAGCATACTGCATTGTGGCATCTCCTCATTTCACACTGTTGCCAGGGCAACCTCCACTCAGAGGCTGCATCCCTCTCAGGCTAAAACATCCTCCGCTGCCGACGGGAGAGCTGCAGCCCTCTGTCTCTGATCATGTCCTCTCCATCACGGCCTGTCCCGTCTGTTGCTGCATGACTGACACCGGAGCGGTCCAGCTGCTGCGCTCACGCTGCCCGACTCAGCTCAGCCTGGTTTGCGTTTGTGTCAACCCCCCCCCGTCATCACCACCATCACCACCACTACTCCCCTCCCTTCCCCTCTCTTCCACATTGCACCACCTCCATAAACATAACCTGACAGCTTGAGTGCATCTATACATGGCTGACTGTTGCCATGCAGGCCGCCGCCACCGCCAATGGACGGGCATCAGAACACGGCAGGGCCGTCTGCGATTGGTCCAGAAAGGGGATGTGGCGAGGTGAGAGAGCGTGACGAGGACCAGGGCACGGTGATGTAATGAAAACCTCAATATGCAGGTTGACACGGGTGAGCGGCGATCCAGTGTCATCGTGGTGCCATGTTGGTGCAGCTGAGCTCAGGCCACAAAAGACTGTTAGCGACACGCACACGCAGCGTGGCGTAACGAGGCTCCGGGCCAGATTGTAATTAAGGTTAAGGAGGTGGAGTACTTTGAGTCTCGTAAAAACCAGACGACACAATATATTTCTGTCCGCCCGTGGTGTCAGCTGACACAGCAATGAGTCAACTCGTCAGTCGTCAGACTTTATTAGAAACTATTTTGTTTCAAGTTACAAAATATCAAATATTGCAGTTTGGCTTTTTTTTATATATTAATTTTTTATATCATCGTAAACTGAAAATCGACAGGTTGCTTCTCTCTGCTCCAGCCTTCCTTCCATCACCTTAATAGCTAAAAACTGCCTGAAATCAGAGCTTAAAAACAGGGGTAACAGGGGATCAGGTGATTGAAACCTGTAGAAGCATTTTAAAAATCAGAGATGCACTGACGCTGTTCAGTGGACACAGGACAGGACGTCTCCAGCTGCTGGGAGCTGAGCTGTGTTACATTTACTCTGCTTGTTTATTATCTTGATAACTTCAGATCAAGATGTCAAGATAACTTAAAGCCTTCACCAGGTTGAAAGTTGAAAACCAACAAAATGTAAAAGGCTTTAAGCTAGATACAGTAAGAGTTAATGTTCTGACAGACAAACACAACTCTGAACATACAGTAGGTCCAGTTGTTTTAGGGCTTTTTTAATGTGGAGAAATTACAGACGATACATTTAAATCATTCTTTCTTTTTGTTCTGTGACTATTAGGACAAGATGAGCGCTTTGGGCTCAAATCAGTTTTGATGGTAACGTGCTGATGTTTCATAAACTCAGTCATCTGCTAAATAAATACAGAGAGAAGAAGCAGCACTTGTAGTATGAATTGAAATCTGTTTCAGCTTAAATCTTATAGTTTCAGCTCCAACCAGCAGCTCAGTCAGGTATTTGAGTGCAAAAGGATGAAGCTTAAAGCAGAGGGAGACAGTCGCTGCTCATCAGAAACTCTCCGATGATGAGCAGCTCTCCAGTGTCAGTAACAAGCGGTAACACGAACCCAAGAATCCATCACACAGCGCTGCAGGACCAGAGGCGGCCTGGTGTCTCTCTCTCTCTCCTCTGTGTTGCTGCTGAGCAGGTGAATCCCTGTCAAAGTTTCTTAAACTATTTATAAATTAAATCTCGGGGCTGATTTGAGGTGGTTTCAGGAATGTGACAGCAGCTGTGGCTCAACCCAGATCTCAGCCCAACAGAGACCTGCTGTGGGTGTGTGCGGCCTAAGTAGGGCAGCAGCAGCCTGGAGGTGAGGGAAGTGAGGTCACGCAGGAAGGTCACCGTTAATCGCAGACTGTCTGGAAACAAGAGATCGAAAATCTTTCTGTTTTCACTCCTCTGGAATATTTAGAAGATTATTTCTCAACACAACACAACACAACACAACCGAAACGCAAGGAAAAAGCCTCACAGAAACGTAAAAGCGAGACGAGTGGTCGTAGTCAAAGCCCGTCTGGACACACAGGCAGTTTGTTAAAGGAATAGTTCACCCAAAATTCACATTTCACTCATTATCTACTCACCCTCATGTCAGCTAAGAGCTGTGAGAATTTTCAGAGTCCTCCGTTCCTTCTCTGAGTTACGGGGGGGTGTCCACGCCGCAGTATTTGTCCATAATGGTTGTCAATGGACACCAACTTTCTTTGTCCAAAAAGACACACCAAAAAACATCCAAATACCTTCATACTGCTCGTCTGTAATGTCCCTCTTGTATTGAAGCCCTGGACGGAGGACTGAGGGTGAGTAGATAATGAGTGAAATTTGAATTTTGGGTGAACTATCCCTTTAAATAAATTCTAAAATAATAATAATCCAAGCACTTTGTGACAGATGAATAATATGATATAAACACCTCAGTGAGAGAGTGAGGGTTGATACGTAGTTGGATTTAGTGCATCCCAAATGACAGACACACACACACACAGAGGGACGGTAAAACCAGTACAGAGATGTAGAGAGAGGCCGAGTGGATCAATGCTCTGTTCTGCAGTTCTCTGCAGTGAAATGAGTGCCAGGGGTTTTTATCCATATGAAATAGTGAAAAAAAACAGAAAATCAATGTGCGGCGGTGAGTGTCGATATTGTGGCGAGACACCCCAGATAAATCAGCGTATGGGAAACACCAGTGAATCAGTATCAGTATGCTGATACTGGTGTTTCCACAACTGACCCAGGAGCAGATCACAGGCAGCACAGATTACAGCATGGTTTGCTCTGTAAACTGTTTCCTTGTCTGTACACAACATCTGTTGCACATCTGCCCGTCCCTCCTCTGCTGCTGCTGCTGCTGCTGCTGCTCACCCTGATGTTTCTCCTGTTTCTTCCTTGTTAAGGGTTTCATTGGGAGTTTCTCCTCAGTCGATGTGAGGGTCTCAGGGAGGAGGATGTCGTTATGATGCTATGTAAATCGCTTTGAGACAAATTGTTTGTAATAAAATGGCCTTTACAAATAAACTTGCCTTTCCTCGCCTCTTCACTGCCCACATCGAGTCAGCACAGTGAATCATCATTCAGCCTGGTTAAGTGTAAAAAGCAGGTTGAACTACTCTGAGGAATATTATCATATCGAACTGGCTGTTTGTGTAGGTAAAATTATTATTATTATTATCATAGCTGGTTCAGAGCTCAACTTCCTCAAAATTGTTACAGTTGCCGGGCAACTGTCAAAATACCCAGCTATCCATTGTCATGTCAGCTAGTGCAGCTGTGTGGTTATTATCACTGTTTGTTAACCCTGCATGATAAGTAAAGCACTGTGATATCACAACAGTGTTTTTCTTTATCCATTATAACCAATATCAATATTGCAATTCAAAGCAAATCCAAACAGACAAAGATAGTGTCGTCACTCTCACACCAGATGCTGCTGGAGTTTATAGTTCATTATTTGTTGAGTGAGGTTTATTATTTTATTATTTATGTCGTCGTTGTGTTGCTTCTCCGCTGCCGTGACTGTACTTTCTCTCAGCGAGTAGAAGACATGATGTTTCCAGCAAAACTACATGAAACAACACATTTCCCTCTCCAACAATCTAATGAACACACAACCCTGCAACACTGACTCACTGCTGCGCATTAGGTCAAACTTGTTTAATCACCGCAACAGGCAGAGGACTGTAAAAGCAGCCAGCAACCCCCGTGTGTGTCCGTATGTGTGTGTGAATGTGTGAGCAGTGGAGACTGACCTGTGTGACAGGTGCCGTTGGAGGTGGAGTTGGAGCAGGGACACGGCGCACAGGCTTCGGTCGGAGGGGCTCCGGCGCCGCGGTAGAAACCGGGTTTACACTCGTCACAGTTGGATCCCTGGGTGTTGCCCTCACAGTTCAGACACACTCCTGGAGCACAGAGCAAAGGTCACATGATTAGAGAAGCGCTCACTTCCCTCAGCACCGACGGCTGGTTGGTCATGAAACGTGTCGATACACCAGGAACCAGGAAATACGTGACCAATCAAACTGCTTTATGTCGGAGGATAATTATCCTGGGAGGAACAGACCATCATTTCCTGCCAGTATCCCTCGCAAACACTGATGCAATGCTTTTATTGTATCATAACATTTATATGATGAAGGGGCTAGTTGTGTCTTTAAAAAAAAAAAGCTTTAGTTAAGGGAAACAAGTTAAGATAAAGACACATAAAACATATAGACACACAATGTTATATGTAATACAAGACATATAATGAATGTAATAATCAGTCAACACAATGACAGTTTCATAGATAGATAGATGAATAGATCATTTAATTACATACAGTATTTTAAGCCCTGAATCTTGCCTGCAGGTCTGTTTGCTCTGCAGGCTGTTACAGCATCCATTAATGTGATGGAGCAGACTGTGTATTGACAGACAGAGAGCTAATTACTGCCTGCAAACAATGAAACTCACTGTTGGTGTGTTCATACTAGTAGCCTACATATATTAGTTTTCAGGGCTCAAAGATCAATGACTAAAAGTTACAATTTGGATTTTACACAGAAAACATTTACAGTCTGAGAATGAAGTCATTAATTGTTGTGATTGTAAATACTGGTTAAGGTGTTTGTGGTGGAGTTTCTGTGTAAGGTAGAGTTGTTGTGCCTCTATATGAGCGCAGGCACAGGCTCTTCAGACGTGACTGGACCTGCCTATGTGAGACTGACTGACTTCAGCTGAAAGTTATGAGTCGGGCTCCTCCTCCGTCCATGCATTAACCTGCTGTCGACAGAGGAACCACTAATGAGGGGAGGGGGTCACCGAGGGTAGATCGCAGATTAAATTAAAAACGATGGGTTTTCTTGGTAAAAGTAAAAGATTATGGTAACTAAACACAATTGTAGTGGCGTGTATGTAATGCCCTGCGACACCCACGACTTCTGGAGTGGTTTCATAGACGAACGCTAAATTCTTAACTGAGAATCTCTATTATATCAGTGGTGCCGGGACAGTCTCTTTGTGTCCTGTTAGAGATGACGCCTCCCTGTCGTGTTTGTCTGTGCTGCTCAGCGTTTGAGATACCAAACTATTTGCATTTGCACAGCGTGTCATGTCAGCGGCCCTGGGGAGAGGCCCGGGTTTGGTCTTTAAAGGGAGCTGTCAAACCTGAACTCTGTTAATCCGCAGGACGGTGAACACTGAGGCCGGAGCTCTCCATCTGGACCGGCATTATAAAGGCAAGACATATGGCTTCTAAAACGACCCCCTACTACCACCACCACCACCCCGCTGTCCCCTCCACCTTCCCTCCTTCTCATGCCTGTCACTGGGGGTTTTTTAAGTCCTTAAGTGCTGGGAGGCGACATGTGATCCACCTTACATCACACAAACCAGACTAGAGACTGGATTGGTTGCTGATTTTACTGTTTCTCGTTTATTTCTACCAACTGTATGGGATTCATTTGTCGCTGTTGTTCCTCGGTAAATATTTACTTCAGACAAATGGAGAGGTTTGTGTGCTGCCAGTCTTTAATTAAACACTGTGTAATCGTCAGGGTTTAGCACCGAGGTGTTAACCTGAACTTAATGAGCATCTCATTGGCACAGGCTGAACTGTTAAGCTGCAGCTTTCTTATTTAAAAGGTCATTGGAAAAGGGACAACGTGATGGAATGAGCTGACACAGCTGATTTGGCCAAAAAGTGGTTCATTGTCTGGACACACAGCAAGCAGTAACTCGGTTTAGACCATATCCTTAATTTCCATATCTCAATATATTATTATTTTTAATGTTTAAGGTCTTTTTAATGATATAAAATTATATTATTCTATCTATCTTATGCTCCAGGGGTTTTAATGTCTCAATAAAGCCGACAGCTTGACCGCAGGCTCATTGTTTCCCAGCTGTCCGCCCGCCCCGTTCTCATGGACACAGTAAAGTCCTTGAAAGGAACTCCTTCAAAATGTGGCACAAACATCCACTAGAGCCGTTTCTCACACTCTGTAGCCGCTCAGGAGGTAGAGTGGGAAGAGTGGCTCGTCCAATAGGCGGCTCGAATACCACTCCATCTCAGTTGCTGTCGTTGTGTTCTTGGGCAAGACACCTTACCCATCATGCCTCGTGTGAAAATGTGCATGAATGCCGCAGGGCAGCTATGGCTACTGACAACAATGGTTTCTGTAAAAGTCTTTGAGTGCTAAATCCAATATTATTATTATTATCATTATTCCCTGTGCCTGTGAAATGTCATCAGCCCAAAGTCCACAGTGTATGCACTCTACCTGTTTTCATGGAAGATTTATTGGAGTAACCCAGAATGCATTTCACACCAAATAGGAACAATGGCAGGGATCCTGTCTGGACCGTCCCGCAGGTGGGTCAAATAAGCAGCTACTGAGATTGTGAGTGTGCACTTTTGTCCCAGTAGTGAAAGTGTTATGGCTGCCTGCAGCCTTTTAGAAATGTACTGGTATAAAGCTATGGGTCTGAAGAGTTTAAATATATGATACAATTCCCTCTGGAAGATGAAATGTGAGTCCAGTTGAAATATAATATATCTTCTTGCATGCAATTTGCCCAGAAAGATGAACTGAAATATATACTGTATGTGATTTGTTTGAGTGTTAAACAATGCTGCTTCAGAGCTTCTGCACAAACACACCGGTACATTTCAATAACAAAAGAATTATATGAATCTGATATGAATTAAATCAGGAAGTAGCTGCTGTGCCTGCTGTGTGTGGCCCTGGAGTCTGGACTTCTGTGGTGAACTCGTTTGAGCTCCTACGCAGACACACTCTGAATAGAGACACTGAACTGATTAGATTTTTTTCAAGGTCAAAAGTCATGGTTCACCAAACAGCACATGCATTTAGCTTTGTGAACATGAAAATTCCCTAAACTCCTCATGGGAATCCCCTCAAATTTAACACAAATGAACTGATTAGATTTCAATAGTCAAAAGGTCAAAGTCAGTGTGGCAGCCCTTCTTGATTTTATTATGACAGGGAGAGAAACAGTAAAGGACAGGAAGAGAGAGAGATGGAAGTCACTGTGGCTTTTTGCCTTTATATTATGTAAAGATTCATGATAAATCTATGCTTTAACACACAACATTGAAACAATCCTTGCAGCGGCAGAAAAACAGTCCTATAAAAAGAGCCTGTTAAATGGTGGGAGTGATTACCGGACTGTGGGTGGCAGTAGCTGGTGTGGTTGTGGCACTGGCAGGGCCGGCAGCCAGTACTGCTGAAGTGGAAGAATCCCGGGTTGCAGTCATCACACTTGGGTCCATACACTCCCGGCTTGCACACACAAATACCTGAGCTGGAGGAGACAGACAAAAAGACAAAAATCAGTCAATCACAATACAGATAATATTTCATTTAACGGGTATACGCTCTGTATTTTTAAACTGGGGCTCCAAGTCCCTGAATTCATCTCAATCATCTCTTCAGATCCCTTTTAGTGCGAGCAAAGCATCGCGTCAGGCTGGAGCTGGAGCTGTCTGTGTGTATGTGTGTGTTTTGGACTGCAGCCTTGACAGATGACGTCCAGACTGTGGTGGTGGTTTCACACTTGACTTCCTGCAGGTTCTCCCATTCCTCCATCTGCCTATAACTGCAACACCGCTCCAAGGTATAAAGCATGTTTGTGAAAGCACCAGTTTCAGTCCAGAGTCTGTGATCGACATCACAACTAATGTCATACAGCGTCAAAAAACAAATGAGTTGTGTTGAGTTTACACCTGGTCAAGCCCCTAGAGCGGAGACTTCTGGCTTCTGGTTTTGTTCCAGTCTGAGTTTCATCACTCATGTATTATTTCCTCATAACTCAAACTGCAGTGGTTTCCTGATTCCAGACCTGTTTTACGTCACCTGCCTTTTCCTTGACTTACTGTTCGCCCACTGCTGTTTTTCATAGGATTTCCTCCATCAATGTGTCTGTGCCAGCTCATTTAACATCCATTGCTGAGATTTAAGGTTAAAGGAGGTGGTGATCAAAGCATTGATTTGTCATTATCAAGTCGATCAGTCAACAACACCCCGACACAGTGTTTTCCACCTTGAACCGAAGTGAACCAGATTCAGGGTTTTATACATCACAAACAACTTGTGGGGAGGGTGTTGGGGTAAATAGATCTGAAACCTGGAGTTAGCGTTAGCCACCGATAGTTACAACCAATAAACGACAAGAACTGAAAGTCTAAAAGATGCTAACTGTTCTGATCCATCCGCTGGTCTCTGGTTCCTCTGGTTTCCTCATCGCAGTCTGGCTAAGTCTCTGATGTTTCCTTCCTCTAAGCATTTTGTTGATCTTTTACCTGCCAACCTGGAGCTAGCAGGTGGAGGGCGGGGCTTAAGACCACATTTCTCATTCAAGGAAGTCAGAGGAAATGAGCTTTCATTGTCGTCATGTATTTTTAAAGTGGTAAAACAATGTTCAAGTCAAGTAATACTCTACGAGTCAATTCTGATCAAATGTTTTAAAATATTTATATCAGCCTACATCAGGCTGTGAAACACAACGAAACTGAAGAAATCAGAGCCCTGAGCATAAAAGCCTTTTATTGACTTGATGGAGTATGATCCATGGAGTCAAGTCTCAGTGGATGATAGCTCCAACAGTACAATTACATTTGAAGTCCTCAGCGTTAGCATTAACACACAACCACACATAAATCACTTATTTAATGTGTTAGTGTATCCTCTTCAGGTTGAACCAGCTGCCTCACTGCTCTGTGCGGCTGGCTGTTGAGTAAAAGTAGGCGTGTGCTCATTTATACATGCAGGCTGCAGCGAAAGGCTTTATTTAACCCCCATGGCTCTCTGATCCCACCCACGGTGAGGGTAATTTCCTATAGGAAGAGTAAGACGCTAAGTGAAGCCCGGTCGGCCTTTGGGACCCAGACAATAGGCTCAGAAACATAATCTGGGGACAATAACTTCAAAACAGCTGAAGTAAATCAAGAGTGACTGGCAGTAGTTTCCCTGAGCGTGTGCGTGGGGCTCCACACAAAGGAGACTCTGTTAAAACAACTGCAGTTAATGCAAATGAAGATGCTTAGTGGGGCGTGGGCAGAGCTGAGGACAACAATCCTCTGCCCTCCGGCTAAACACACACACACACACACAGAGGATAACAACAACAAATCAGCAGCACCATGACTCTAATGCAGGCTGCCAGCAAAAAGCATTTTAAGAATAAAATTCAGTTATGTAAAATTAGAGGAGATCCATCTGGAAGATAAACAATACTCGCAGGACTGTTAGTCCATATTAAATTCTATCAGTGAAGAAAAACATTTAAATACATGGTTCTCTAATTAAACTAAGATGTTAATTATAGTATTAAAATCTGTGATTTTTACAGATGCACTTTTAGATTTAATTCAAATTCTAGCTCTTAAAAAACAACATACCAACCATCACCCTGGCCAATTAAAAGTGTTTATAGGAACAAATGATTTCTATGAACTAGAATAAAAAAAAATACTTTTTCGACAAAATAAGGCTGACTGACATTTTCAAATAAATATATTAACAAAACTTAATAATACAAACAGTAAAATTGATGGATGTTTTTCATTTCCCATTTTGGAACAAATCAACTCAGTGTATTAAACTAAAATTAATAACAATCTGAAGAATCTCTAACTTGGGTTTTAGTATATTATGACTAAATAGGTTGTGATTAGTGACTAAAACAATTCATGGGTCATCAGAAAATGTTCAGTAATAACTAGCACACTGACTGATAATCAATTAAATGATGCATTGCAGTTCTGGTTCATATTGCCCTGTCTGCACTGCTCATCATCAGCAGCAAGTGCAGTTTCAGTGGACGGTGAAATCTGCTTCCTGCCTTGGATCCTATGCAGCATGCAGCATGCCAGTGACGCCAGATGGTCGCCTGCCTGTAGAAAATGAAACCTCTGACTGGCAGCTAATCATCTGATCATCTCTGCATTACATCAGAAAACTACTGTGTTTTTTTTTCAAATAAAAGGAGAAGAGAAACAGAGAAATTGGAAAAGCTCCTAGATTTTTCCCATCAGCCCCGTTTCCAGCCAACACTGGAAAATGTGTCCAATAGATAATCTGTATATTAGCACATCTAATAACAGTAAAGACTGAGAAATCACTCAGTGAGATGCAAAAAAAGAAAAAAAAATGGAGCAGTCCTGTACTGCACCACCCTGGTCCTCTCTCTGGCAGTCAGTCAGATCAGACACTGACCTGTGGCAATGCAGCACAATCTGTCATCTGTGTCCACTGAACAGCTCAGATATATGAGCCTCAAGTTTCTGATGCTGTCTGCAAACCAGGGCTGTAAAGAAGATAAATCTATGAAAGGTTAAGAAAATGAAATATATTTTCTTAATCTTTCACAGATTTATTTATTTTATTTTATTTTAAAGTCAAATATATAAAAAAGAAAAATGTTTTTCCTCTTTTGCTTTTGCAGTTTTCTGAATCTGTCTTTCCTGAATCAATTATTTATAAAAAATACACACAACAAAGATGAAGTCCAGGAATTAACTACTTGGCTGGGAACCTTGACATTTAAAGAAAAAGCATATTTTATTTTTAAAAAAACTATTTTAGATTTTTTATTTACCTACTTCTTTACTTATTCCTTGTTATTTACCCCGTCTTTGAATAAATCTATTCTTTTTATGGCACTCCTATGACTCCATACCCACCAAGCTCTCAGAGGGATGTAAATGAGGCTATTGATGGCGAAGCCCTTCAGTAATCTGGGCATTAATTCGTCCCCTCTTGGCCAGGGAGAAGGATTTGTTGTTGTTTTGGTGTGATTTCCCTGCACTGCGCCGCCCAGGCTGCCCTGCGTCAGATCTGCGTGTCAAGTAGGTCAGTGTTACATGGGCGACAAAGCTTAACCCCATTTTGCAGCTGCCGGAGCGACAGAGTCACATCAGAGTACAGTGGTCCTCTCTGACAGGGAAGTGTTTGCCACTTTAATTTATAGAGAGGTGACACAAACAGGGAACTACATTAAGCAGGTTGAGTTCCATTGCAGCGTGTGCAGACAAATCCTCACGCAGTGTTTTCAGCGGCCAAGCAGCAGGACTGATGATCTGTCCTCTGCTGGACCAGGGGCTCCTGCCAGCCAGACTCTGCTGGCCCCGACACAAGCGTGGACATGTCCAAGTATTTATGATAGTAAACGAGCCAGGTTTTCTAGTTTCTATTCTCTCATTGCATCATCGTTAATTCAGGAAATACAGGGAATGTAGCAGGTCAGGTGATGAAGCTGCACCTAAAACCACAATGACTTGCATCTGTCTCGATGGAGGAGATTACTTTTTGACATTTTTTTAATCAGGTGGACACTTGAGAGGAAAGAGACACTGCAGTTATGTGGCTGTGTGTCAACCTGTGGGTGACTGAATGTCTCCACAAGTCTATTAAAATACTTTACAGTCATATACAAAGGAATGACAATGAGCTGAGATAAAGCTTGGGAGGTGCTGATGAGGTTTGGCTGATGAGCAAAAATCTGATACAGTCTGACAAACACTGCAATATGATATTATAATAAAGGATTAAATTGCTGCAATTATATAAAAGTTGTAGGTGTTCTGTTTTTGTTTTTTTACATAATTATGCTGAGGGCCAATGTACTGTAAAAAAGCAGTGTACAAAACTTTTAAGGGTATTGGGAAAATGATCAGGCCTGGATGAGGGGCAAAGTCAAACACAAATGTACAAAACTTTTAAGGATATCATGAAAAAGTTGGTGTCCATTGACAACCATTACATGGACAAATACTGGATGAGAGAAGGAACGGAGGACTCTGAAAATTCTTAGCTCACAACACAAATACATTAAAATTTGAATTTTGGGTGAACTATCCCTTTAAAAAGTTGAATTCTAAACAGTCTAAGCGAGTAACACATTTTCAGCAACATGACTAGACAGGTCTGTGGTGAAAGCCTCTGACTGTGGGTCGCTGAGCTAGAGCATCAGTCAGCCCTCTGGTCCTGCAGTGCAAATGAGCTCAGTGTTTTCCACTTGATTAGACAGCGGCACATTCTCAATCAAACACTTCAGCGACAGTTTGTATCTGTGTGACTGCATTTTAACCGCAAAACAGCTGCACAGTGATTTACATCTTCTCCATATCTGTCTGGGGTTTATCATCAGAAACATTGACGTGAACTATGAGGAAGAATAACACACTTCATGTGTCGCCACAGCTGCGTCGGGGTGTCACTGGATGCAGAGGCGGAAACATTTGCACCAACAATCAATGTTTCATTACTGCGGTGGCGTCCATACTGAATACTATATTGTAAAAACATCTGCCAGGCACTGATAGAGCTGATAGATAACCCAACAGACCAGGTAACTCAGCGTGTCTGTGTTATATCACATGATTTGTTACAGGAACAGGAGGGAAATCTCATTAACAGTGACATAACGAGATTCAAGGTTCAGTAGGTCACGTGGTTTTTAAAGAGTCGTTAACCCTTAGGGAATCTCGTCCGAGATGGGCACAGTTGTGGTTATGAACTGTTATAAACATTGTTGCCACATCCTGAATGACAACACCTCTGGCTAGAATGACAAATGTGCTGAGCTAATGTATAGATTAAAAAAACAACAACATTATATATCAGCTTCCTGTTGCTTTCTAAATATCAGCAATCTGCCGCTGAAAAACCCACCTCAGCATGTCAACACTGTCATTGTCAGCAAAGTAGGTTATCATTGCATCTCTGGGCCTCAGTGCAGCCTCACACAGCTGCTGGTGGCTACACGCAGCAGCAGCAAACCAGTATTACACGCTCGGACTCCAACGTTCCCAGTTAATTTTACCCCAGCTATGCCAGAGGGTGAGGACGTGAAGCTTCTGTGTTTTGGTAGCTACACTAAAAAACGCCCTCGAGCAGAAACTGAATGAAAGTGTATATGATCTTATCCAGTGCAGCCACAGATTGTTATGATCTTTTATCTTTTATCCTCCGAAATCCTGGTTTACAGCTTCATATCCCACATGTTAAGATATGATGCTGGGAGACTCGGAAAATTTCAGGATCAAACAAATATAGCAAATAAGCAATAATTAAAACATCCTTTGATAGAAATCACAGAGATTAAGCTGTATACTGTCTAAATCTTCACATTTCCCCTGTACAAGTTCACACACACAGATAAAGACTGAACCACTGAGGCAGTGAGCACAGGTCACGCCATTATCACTGATAAGGTGAGTTAATCAACAACCTGAGGCCCTATATATAAAGAGCCGGGAGCTCGTTTGTACTGATGGAAGTCTGATGGACCCGTTGGGACCCGTGCAGTTAAAGAGCAGAGCAGGTTCAGGGAACACTAAGAGGAAAAGCAGAGAGGAGTCTGATGATCGTGGAGCAGAGGGACAAGACGCAAACGCTTGATCAAACTGAACCTGACGTCAGGAGGAAGAGAAGCACAGTTCTGGTTCATATTGATGTTTTTCGACGGCTGAAAATAGGTCTTCTATTACAGTCGGTCCTACGGGCCGGAAATATCCGTGTGATGTCATGTCGTCTATATTTGGGTGATGTGGATTTAGCTCTCCACACAAAAAAATGCTCCACCAAACAAAAACAGTGACTCAAAAATGCAGGGGACGTTCTGAGCAGCGCCATATACGAGTACAAGTCATCATTATGTCACGCAACAGGAAGCCGGGGACAAACCCACATGTTGGGTCTTTGTCACAGCAAACAGGAGCCTCGTAGAGGACAGGGCTGCGTGGCCTTGTGCTATATAACTGTCCTGCAGTTACGTAATGCTGCCTCAGACCAGCAGCAGGACCTCTGCACCACACACACACACACACACACACACACACAGACCTTATAACAATTCAGGGTGTGTGATTGGATGTTTTCTGTATGAGAATCTGGGGGGTGGCTGGTCGGCCACCGCTGCTGTGTGAATAAAACGAAAGCAAATGAGCTATGAGGTTAAGTAAGCATACAAGTTATTCTGGACTTTAAAGATGCAATTAATGCCAATATACTTCATGAATGTAACTGTACTCAAGTCAAGTTTATTTTCACATTATCAAGATCGATTTTATATTCATCCTTTGATTAGCTGTCATTAAAAAAAGTGTTTTTCAGAGATAAGGCACCTTGGGAAAAGGTTATGTTTGTAATATTACTTAAATTTTGCACAATAAGCACTGTTAAAATACATTGATGTACTATAAATTTTAGACCATGCCGTCCAGCCCTACTGCACAGGTGTGTGTGTGAAAGTGAACCTGCTTCTACCTGTGTGTCACATGTCAACACTGATGACATCCTCAATGACTGTAAATAACAGTGAAGCTCTCCTCAGGGTGAAAATTACAGGATCTCTCGTGACATTAGGAAACCACAACCTCCAGCGAAGGGGGCTGTTAAAGTGACAGTTGCCGTCATTTGACGTGGGGGTCGGTCGTGTGAGGTAGTTCTGCACAGTCAGGTTGTTACCCCGTTACCTGTGCACTGCCAGTCTGAAGAAGCAGCAGAGAAAACATTCATAGAGACAGATGGATGAGTTAAACACACCTTTTTAAACAAAAAAAAACCAATCAGAAATCTGTTTAAATGTGCACTTCATGGGGAATATTCTCAGTGCGTCATCCTCCCATCCAAATTCAGCTCTTTTTTTTTTTATTCACAAACCACAGGCAGCACACTGCTCTGAATCTACCACAAGTAACACACTGACTGCAGGTCTACCTCGCACAACCCCACGTCAGATAACCACAACTATCATTCTGATGCTCCTCCCGTTGACCTACATCTACCCTGCTCTGTGTGGCCCCGACTACTTTCCTTCTGGGGCTTATACCAGTGTTGGAGAATCGCACAATAACACTTAAGTGATAATATTATTCCATCCTAGCATCAGTATTTCGTTTGCCTGGTTTTTGAACATCACACAATCTAAGGAACCAATCCAGTCAATATGTGTGTAACTAACATGAAACCTTGTCAGTTCAGGGAGAAATAGTTACTATTAACACAACCACCAACACTGTGTCAGCCACCGACAGTTACAAGCCACCAATGGCTGTGTCCGAAAACACTCACTAGTCACTATATACTGTAGTGTTGTATTGTAGTGCTGTCTGAACATTTAGTGAGAATTAATAAAGTCGACTCATGGTCTCTCACGATGCAGCGTGAAAAATAGTCTGCAACTGATGGTGGTCACTAAGCAATATAGACCATAATGCTAATTAGTCACGCATAGTGGTCATGATCGCAGTCAGCATTGATCTGCAGTGTTTAACTGCCGAAAGTGTTTTATTTTCATTTTACTAGTGACCTCACTATATAGTCCTTTACATAGAATTCTCTATATTGAAAACATTTTTATTTGCTACAACTTGAATAAATATTAAATTCAATATATCATTTTCATTATTTTAATCATTCTCTGTTTTTGCTTTTAACGTAGGCCTATTTCTCTGCCTCTGTAAAGGACTTTGAATTGCCAGACAAGTGTATGAATTGCACTATGCAAATACATTTGCCTTGCCTTGTGAATGAGTCAGTGATTTCGGACACAGCCGATATAATAAAAGATGCTAACTGTGCTAACGGCTCTGATCCACCTGAAGGTCTCAGCAGACTCTTTACGTGAGTTTGGGTCTGACTGACCTAAAACAAGAGTCTCTTTGGCATTTCCTCCTCTAACTTCTTCTCGACACGCTGCTTTTTTTACCTGTCAGCCTGGAGCAAGCAGGTAGTGGGCGGGGCTTAAGGCCTCATCACCATTTCTCTATGAGGAAGTCAGAGTTGACCCAGTTTATGAGTGAAAACCATGTTCAACAAACTAATAGATCAGAGCAGAGTTGTTTTTTTTAGAGTTTAGAGGAAGTTTCATTGTAATCACTGGACTTTTTAACCATCAGGTCTTTGTTACTTTGGTTTATGACCAAATCGCTGCTGAACTAATGACCTTCCCATCAAATGCCTCAATTGCATTTTGTGGTAATCTGCAAGTCTGTAACAGCAGAGCCAAGTAAAGCACCAACTGTCTCTGTCTTGACTCATTACTTAATGGGGGGAAAGATACCTAAAGCAGCAGGCTGGCTTACAGCGATAAGCTCCTTCAGGGGGGCTAGGCTAACTGGGTTAGCAGCAGTCAGGCTCAGACTGTCTGAGAAGGACTGTGTCAGGTGTGTGTTACTGTGTGAAAGCCGCCTCCCCCACCACCACCACCCCTCTCCCCCCTGCACCTTCACCTACATCCTGTTGAGCCGTAGACGCAGCAGTTCAGGAGTTCAGCCTCAATAAACATCAAGCTGACATCCTGCGTTTTCATCGAAGGACTGCGTGCGCCCATTAGGATTTACTCTCTTACGTAAGCCCTTTGCTGTGACGTACTTTTCAGAGCATGACAACACAAATCCTCCACACGCTGTGGACTCGGGCTCAGGCTCTTTTGAAAAGCAGCAGCATTCCTCTTCATGTTCACAGGCAGAAAGTATGGATGCTATTTTTACTGCGCTCCTCACACGCAGCTTCTGGTCCCAGTCACAGCTCTGGTGACTTGTGGTGAATCCTAATGTCAGATCTGAGCTGTTATGTTTGGTTTTTTTGTGGCCTTCAGTAAGAACAGTCAGGACCAGAGTCTGGACTGAAAGGATCTGTACCTGAACAATAATCCTGGAAACCTGTGGTGTTTTCTTGTGAATACGTCACACATGTTCCAAAGGCCACGTCCATCTCTGTCATGTTGACACAATGCATACAACCAGGCTAGATAAGAGAGGAGGGGGTTTCCCACTGAGGCACGGTGCCTGAACATGAATGAACATGAGCTCTGCAGAGAGAGGAGGACACTGCCTGAATATGAGATGAGTGGAGTTCATCTCATATTTAAGGTTGAGACAATTACACACTCGCTGCATTAGATCACAGGATGTCTGCCTAACAGCCTGGTTATCCTCATCTCATTACATCGCTTGTGAATCTGAATGGAAGACATCGGCTCTTCCTTTGGCTGAGCACAAACAACACGATCTGTCTCATTTCTTCCGTGACTTCACCCAGATCCTATGGAAGCACAGACTTTGGGCCAGTGATCAGGTTTTATCAGGTTCCGATCTCAAAGGTGAACTATGCGAGTCCGGTTGCTTTTCGGCTGTTCTGCTAACCCTCCTCCCGGCCATGTGCATTTGTTTTCAACGAAGAAATCAATCCATGGAGCGGTGGATAACGTTATTTATCATATATCCGTTACAATGTGTATATTTGTGTAGCGTTATCTGTCATAAACAACAGATTATGGGTTACAGGGCACGTTTGTGTTGCGGTGCAACGAGACCAGAGCTGGAACATCTTGCACTGTTGGTTTTCGGCCAAGAGATGAAGGCAGACAGACTTGTACCATCACAATTAGTCCGAAGCTGTTTAACTAAGGAAAAAAATGAAGCAAGGGTAAAAATCTTGCATAGTTCCTCATTAAAGCTACATTGCAGCAGCAGAAAAACACAATATCAAGCATATTGTTATTATTAGCATATTATTAGCATTATTGTCCATTTGTTTATGGCCATCTAAAGAATATTCCTTCTCTTTTTTGCTCTGTTTTTGGTCTCCACCATCTCCCCTGAAAAATGTCTGGCTGCTAAATATCCCCCAGCTGGTCTCCCAGTGGTGCTGGGAAGGTGATGCACAGTTACATGCAGCCATGCAACCAACATAATGAGTGGACAGTTGTTAAAATGCTGATTAATTAACGTTAAGACAAACACATCCGACAACAAACGTTCACCTCCCTTCAACGTGGCAGCCAGAGGGAGGGGAAGCAGGGGGAGCATCCTCACCTGTCACAGAGGGGGTTCACTGCACCGAAGGAGTCGCAGCCGCAGGCCAGGCAGCCGCTGGTGCCGTTGGTGAAGTATCCTTCCTCGCAGTCCTCGCACTGTACGCCGCTGTAACCTGACAGACACGAGCACTGACCGGTGCCGTGGTCACACTCGTCCGGATCCAGAATCCCCTCACCACCGGTGCTGCAGTTACAGAGGCTCTCTGAGAGGACGGACAGGCAAAGGAAGGGAGAGAAGGGAATTAACTGCATGAGATGTACTGACAGAGACACAGCTAAACATGTATGAATATTACATTATCTTATGCTCCTCCATTTTATACCAAGAAATGAAAATACTACAAAATGACAGAGAGTATAAACTTGACAAATGGGTTTAGCTTATCTCTGAAATACTGTATTGATAATGGACAACACAAGTTAAATGTATCAGTAAACACATGGACAGATTCATCTATAATGAAAAGAATTATCAGTTGCAGCTTTATTGCCTTAATGTACTTGGAACACCATTTGATAAAACTGAATATCATATTTCCCTCCATATGCTTTTCCATCATTTATTTTTCCAGCTTGCTGCAGAGTCCGAACCTCATCTCACAGCTTTACTTACGGTACATTAAACCTCAGAAAGCAACAAATAACACTGAAACACGATACTTACACATCACTGATAAAGATAAATTACAACAATATTATCATGATGCATAAAAAGAAATACATTGAAATAAGGATGATATGGTTTCTGTCGGCTCTTCTACCAAATAAACATGTTACATCTGGAGAATGTCACCTCTGTGGCATGTCTGCAGCTTCATTCATCTGTTTCCAGTGACTGGGAATAAAAACACTGTTTGAGCATGACTTGCTATTTGGATAAAAACAGTCAGTCGACAAACATATTGTCTTTTCTTGTCTTGCCTGTATGAGTCAGAGAAACCCGATGTAATCACTAATACCTAGTTTGAAGTGCTTTCTCTGAAGTCAACATCAAACCAGGTAATTTTACACAGTAAACACTATGGCGATTAGAGCCTTTGCCTCAACTGTGCCCTCACCCTGTTTAGTCTTTGTGTCGTTGCTTATGTCTGTTTTTTTTTTTTTCTTCCACGGGCTTTTACTGTGTAACAGAAAACAAAATTGGTCTCCAGCAAATACAGCTGACTAGTAAAGTAACATCCTATTAGAGATTCAAACAGTCAGACTATGGAGTCCCATTAGCACCAATGTGAGAGGAATTCCCCCTTTTATTTGGCTTGTGTGTTGCGGTGTCTGTGTCTCCTGCTGCCTCGGTTGGTAAAAGCGCACCTTCACCTTTGATATGCCACAGTATGAAACAGTGATGTGTTGAAGCCGGTATTGAGGTGGTGTGCCATCAATAAAACATTAAACTACCAGACTACAAGCTGCAGCTCTGGCGCCAAAGGACTGGAGCTGGAGCTTTTTGCAGGGCTAACGCGACTGTACTGACAAACAGTGACACTGGGAGCCGTCCCGTACAACCAGCGCTCCACTATATCACTCACTTAAAGCTTTCCTTGTCCACTCGCAGTAGTCTTGTTTTTTTTTTTTTTACCTCTGGGATCTGCACAGTACAATGTGCAAAAGGAGGCAGTGGGCTGCTAAAACACTTTCCTCATCCAAATTTCTCCACTGATCCAAGAGCTTAGAACAAGCCGCCTTTAAAAATCCCCCTCATATTGTGCATAAACAAAATTCCTTGTAATGAACAAAGGTGCGTTTCATGATGAAAGATCTCATGTTTAAAACTGACACCCATTTGAAGAAAAGCAGAGAATGTAATGACAGGCATGAGGTTGACCCCCCAGAGCACAGAGTGGCAATCTATTATTCATTTGATCTCAGGTTAGGTGTGGCGGGTGATGACTGGGGGCCTGACTGCTTGTCTCCACTCTGAGCTCAGCAGCCAGACAAAGAAAACAAGACAGATATGAGATGAGAGATCAAAACCAAAGCATCTCTCACCTACGGTATGTACACTCACACCGCACACAGACACACAGATAAAGGAGAGGACAGGTGAACTGTAATGTATTCCTGCCTTGGCGTCCCACTCAGATTATGCTGCTCCTCCACTGTTGCTTGGACCTTTATGTAACTAAGAAAGCCCTGTAGTTATGCAAGGCTGTGGAGAATACTGTCAGATCCTTTACCACTCCACTGACGTCCACTAAACAAGTGTCGCTCCAGATCACGCCTCGATGTATCCTGGCACCCACTCGCACACATAAACTGCAGTTCATTCTTAAAAGCGGGGGTTTAGGTGTGGGTTAGGGGCCCCCATGTGGAGCCTCACACACCAGGTTTGATCTAGATTGGTCCGGACCTGTGTGAAACGGAGGCAGAGTTCACCTCGCTCCGATCTATCCCGCCCGCTGTAAAGTGGTGTGACAGCATGGCTGGTATTCACACACCGGCACTGGCAGGTTGTTCAGACGAGTCACGTCTCCAAAACTCTTTCCACGCTCAGGTCACTACTCGCCTTGTCTGGAAAAAAACAAACAAAAAAAAACCCACACTCGAGCCTTCCCTTCCTGCAGGGGGGAGACAATTACTCTACTATCAGTTTAGGTTAAATCGTCAAGGCACATTATGTGTTTCAGCCCGTGAGATGAGGATGGGCACGCCTCATACTGTATCTGTCTGCAGGCGCCTGCTCTGCCAGGGAATGTATGCTGGTAGCAGAGCGAGGTGTAAACGTAGGCGACGCCTTTGTTGGTAATGATGGTATCACGTGGGGTCTGTAAAAAACAATGAGGGGTGCTTAGGGTAAAGATTACATGTCCGATCTTACGTAAGATTTGGATTTTTAGAGATTAACTGTAAATGGTAAACAACACTGTAAACGGTAAACAACACCGACCGATTCTACTGATTTACACGCGGCCATTTCAGCTCAGTTCATCTATAGTAGGCCACTGACACAAAGACTGAAAGCCGGGCTGTAAACTCACACTGCTATTTTCATGATCAATCCATCATGTAATTAATCAAATGTGAGAAAATGTTCATACACGGCGAGGTGATGTCTTATCCGATTGACGACCACAACGCCAAACGCATTCAACATCACTGTCACATGAGACAAAGAAACACGGAAGCTGCCGACGGTGACTGTTTGACATTTTGTTCCAGGAGCAAAAAGATTTTGATGATTAATCAATTAGCAGAACAACTGCAGATTCATTTTTAACCTAATTGATAAATAAAACACGTCATCTCCTCTCTGCTGCACAATTAATTGAGGCCTCGTGAATAATCAGAATAATGTGAACTGCAATATCCAAATCACAGAAGCTGCGATTTATAATGCAATACAGCAGTTTTTATCAAGGCAAATTTGTCACAACACTGTTGAGTACTGTCAGCGCCAAAAGGTGTTGAAGCTAGAGAGACGCATGGCTACAAATTATATTCTCCAGAAATAAAGGAAACACAATTTTTTTGGACAATCTAACAAAGAAAAATCATTGAAATTTTTCTTTTCAGTGAAAGTAAAAGAACAATCATTCTTATTGATAACTTCTTTATCAAAATGAAGTACGTGTCTGGACACGGTACGGATCTGCTGTGAACACTGTATGAGCATTAAAAGAGCAACTCGGTAGATCATGACACACTTCGCAACAGTCAACAGGTACAAATATCCTATAAGGAATGGTTTATTAAAAGGCCTATGTGTAGTTTCTAGTTTCTGTATTAATATTGTGAAAATATCAAAGCCACAGTCCACAGAGAAACGCACTCAGTCTGTTTCCAGAAACTGCGATTTAAGACCAGCCATCTTGGGCCGTCAGGACTCTTGTGACTTTGTGATGTCACAACAAAGCAGTCACTGGACTCAGATGGATCACCCAGAAAACAGTCAACCAATCAATTGGTTCACTGACCTGTTATTCGAGCTCCAGGGAGAAGCCGGAGAGAGGATATGTAAAACTACACTGAGATGGTATTTGGTTCTTAAAACTACAGATCTGCCTGGCTGCACTTCAAGGAGAGGAGGAAAATATAAGACATTTAATAGTTATAGGCTGTTTTAAGTCCTTAACATTATCGGAAATATTAAAAGTGACAATTGCAGTAAAACTCTTGAGGAAATGTGAGGGTTTGTTGGCTGAACCCAAGAACTAGCATGCTAAGCTAATGCCGCTAATCATCGTCAGACGATTAAGAAAAGGTTTAAGTGAGATTATTAATGAGACTCAAACTGGACTCATGAGCCTCCGAGATGAGCCGGAACATCGGGATTATCCTCGACCTGCTGGATTATACAGAACCTGAGGCACTGATCCCACAAAGAGTCCAACACAGCAGAACATGAAACCACTGGCTGTGGAAAAAAACATCCGTCTCACGTCAGAATAAGAAGCTGCGTGAGGCTTTTCCCAAATACTAATCAAGCTTCACACTGCAAGGATCAGACCGACACCGGTGTCCCTGCTCGCCCTGCCTTTTCCTCACAGTGGTAGTGCAGCTGTAGACGGAGAAGAGTAAAACCCACAGACATATTTCCAAAAATACATATTTAACATTCCCCCTAACATCTGATTTATAACAACACTATAAGAAATGTGATATTTTGAAAGAAGTTGTCACACATTCCTGTCAAACACGGTACAAAACATCTTGGAATGAGAATATCTAATGTTTAAAATAAAAAGCAAGTTGTTTACCCAGATCTTCATGCTCTATTGTAAAGATCCATTTGGAAAAATAAATGTAAAACCTGAAAAACTGGGTCTTAACAGGTCAGAAAATACTACACAAGAAATACTGAAAAAAAATAGTAATGGTTAGTCAAGCCAAACCTAGACAATTAAGGATTAATAGCCGAACCACTGACAACAACACAGCTCTCTGTCAATTCAAAAGTCATAGTTAATAATTACTATTATTGTTAATTGAGAAAAAAAATCAGATGTTTAGTTGCTTTTAAAAAGTACAATCCCTGACTAAATAAAAGGAATACTATACGAGATCACTGACACCATTTATCTTCCAAACTCGTACATGTGAAAATGTACTGCCATCAGTAACAAATGAGAGGACGACGTGGAGTTCTCTTTTTCCCAAAAAAACAAATACAGTCACTTTAAAAAACTCTTATAGCCACAAAAACCAGAAATTAAGCTGACCATTTCATCTCATGTGTGTTACTGTTTTCATCACTATATTCAAAAAATACAACCAAATCAACTGACAATTAAAAAAAATCTACGTATAATAAAAGGTTGGCCACTGACCATCAGGGTCAGGGTTTGATCAACGAGTCTACATCTGACCGATCAATCAGGGCTTGCTTCTTTCTTCCAAAGCCATCTTTCTATCAAATCCCAAAACACAGCAACACCAGAATCAGCCGCTTATGCCCATAACATGCAAAAAAAAAAAGAAAACAGCCGTTTTGATCATCTTTTTCTAATCCTCCACTCAGATTAATGCGTAACAGTGGGGTCACAGGCGATGTGGAGAACAAAGGGTCAATACATGTTTTTTTTAAAAAGCATAACTGGACTGGACCCTGATGAGAAGCCAGTACCAGCAGGAATATGAAGTAAAACAGACCAGATATTGAGGTTCTGCTTTTGGGGGTGTGGGAAGAAAAATAAGGTTGTTTTTTTTTTAAAAAAAACAGACAAACAATATGTGAAGCCATTTTTACTTCTTCATACTCTTTAACATGATGAATCTGCTAACACAACCACACACACCTGCTCTCATGATAATTAAAGAACCATTTTGGACAGGACCCCTGAGCCTCTGGCTGTAGAACAACACATCCACATGGATGCTGGGATCAGTGAGGTGTGAGAGGAGGGGCTCCGCTGTCATTGCTCATTCATGGCTTAGCACTGCCTGGCCATTTTGGTTGGATGGCCTTGTTCTGTTAATGCCATGCAAACAACAATAGAGAGGATGGAGCAGCTCTTCACTGTGCTCCTTAGCATTCTTTCCTACCAACACTACACTACACACCACACATCTGATGTGACACACACGCAAACACCAGCATCGTGGATCTGTGTGGATACTGACTGGCTGGATTTAATGATGAATTCACTGAACAACAGCAGCAGCAGCAGCAGCAGCAGCAGCATCAACCTTACACCCTCTCAGAGCCCCCCCCTCCTCTGATGTGAGGCACACTCACCCTAGAATAAAAAGCTCAACGGAGCATGATACAGGCCACACACACACACACACACACACTAACACCCACACTAGACATATTGTTCAGGAATCATGTAGCCTATGTTTTTTTGTATAGAAGATGGTGATTTGGTGGTTTCCCGATGATGTGAGGAGGGGGTTCACCAAGCAACCTGAGGGGTCTGGCCATTGTTGCAGTCTGCGTCAAAAACACAGTGCGACCATCCAGCAGCCTGTTAGACGTGGATGTATTCGTTTTCTTTCTCTCTGATCGTTTCCTGAACATGAATGTGCTGAGAAAAAAACACACACAACATGCAGCCCCCCCAGAGTCCCACCACCCCTACCCCTAATGTTTCAGATTGTAGAGCATCATTTACAGCTTCTAAATGGATGGATGGAGGAATGAATGAATGAATGAATGGTGTTGGTGTGTGTGTGTGTTTTTATTCTAGGGGACTCACCTTGACTATTTTCTATTGAGGTAACAGATGTGCCGATATTATCTGCAGCCCAGGCATCGTTTGTAGAGCGCTGGGAAACCATGGACACCATGGTCTGCAGCATTTTCTCCGGAGCAAACAGGGACGTTTGTGCATCGGTGGATCTTTTGCGTGCACCGGTTAATTTAAAGATCGGTCCTGTTATTTGTTCCTTGGTGGCTGTAATTATTCCATTATCGACAGCGGCGGTGGTAGTGGTGGTGGTGGTGATGGTGGTGGTCGGGTCCGTAGTAGGAGGCTGAAAGGTGGTCGCAGTTTTAGAGACGGGGCTTGTAGTGGCGGCCGGGCCGGCAGAAACAATGGCAGGCCACGGTGTGAGTCCGGTTAAAGGCCCGGGAGCGAACCTCCTCTCCGGTGAAGAACGAGGCATGTCGGTGTGGAAGATCCCCCAGGTGTCGGAGGCTGAGCCGGGCTTCCTGGAGATTGGCGACGCATCGTAGGAGCTGATGCGAGGTGCAGCTTCAGAAAATCCAACATATACATACAAAATAAATATGAGGACCGGAGATATGTACATCATTAAGGACGTTAACCTCATATTCACTTTCAGCTCTCCATGTATAAGCCCCAGTAATGGTCTCTCTCAGACCTTTCCCTGAATGGATGCGTACTCCACCATTGATGTCCCCAGGCGGCGTACGCTGCTGTTTGTTGCCCTATGAACCACAGTCAACATTTCACCTGCTCTGCAACCTACCGTCAGCCCGGCCCGAGATTGACGTAAGTGTCAGCCAATGGGAAAGCAGGAAGGGTCTCCCGAGGCGTTCGCTCATTGGCTGCTTATTGGGAGGTGGCAACGCCCCTTTTCAGACACACAAAAAGTGTCGTAAATTATAAGACGTTGCTCTGAAATTCACCAAAACACACGACCGATTCCATTCATAAACCGTGCGCCTTATTAAAACCGTTTATACAGTGTACGCTGTGTGTATGGTTAGATGGTGTGATGTAGTGGCACAAGGGTTCGTTCAGCCGAGATAAAAACGTGGAAAAAGGTTTATTTAAATGGATGTGGTGCATTGAGCAACCTGATCTGTTACGCAAGCGCACTGCTTTTTTTTTGTAATATGGTGGTTTGGTTTATACATGTCTGCTGATTGGGCAACACCCTCTGACACACCCACCAAATGACAGAAAAGAATTAGGCTACCTCAAATACATAAATTACCATGAAGGCTTCAATTAAAAAAAACAGAATATAAAATAGGCTATCAAAATATAAATAATACAGAGAAAGTGTTGCATATTCATTTAAGGCTGCATATTTTCTAGGAATCTTTGGAATCTTATACAGTCTATATGACATCTTTCCCCTATGCCCCAAGTGCTGAGCAGTGTCACATGTATGTTTTATCATATAATTCCTGTCATAATTCTATCCATGCATAATTTCACACGAGTGTCTTTAAATTAAATGTCTCAAAACATTTAATGTAATATAAAACGCTGAAATCCCACTTGGGTCTTAAAGCCCATCATCCTGATAAAACAATGGACATTTATTTTGTTGCGGATCGGACTAAATCATAATTTGGTCTCCATATCTCACTGCACACTGCTCAAGAACACGCAGCCATAGCAAAACTGAGCCAATATCAAAGAGTAAAAAAAAAAAGACAGAAAGTTCAAACAGAATCAAAAAGTGTGCTGCCAGTTCAGTTCTGAATATTTGGTATAAGTAAACATTGGCTGCTCTTTTGGTTGCACAAGTAAATTTCGTTGTGCCTTTAAAAAAAAAAAAAAGTACAATGACAATAAATGATGATTTGATTTGATTTGATTTGAAGGCAGTACTTAGCTTCCATATTGTTACAGGCTCAGATGTGGGCAGCCAACATTTTTGAGATGTCAAGTGGGCCTGTGAGTTCAAAAAGAGTGGGAACAGCTGCATTACAATTATCTTTTATTTGATTGTTTTTTCTTTTTGCCCTTTTGTTAATATTTCAAAAGGTCAATAAACTTGGCTTCATTTTGTTTCTTTTAGTCCTGTCATAATGTGAATATGTTATATTCTTCTTGTTTTATGATGAACATGTTTTAGGATAAGAAAAGATGTAACTTTAATAGTCCTCCATTATCTGTGCCTCCAAATTACAGTCACCCAGAGTAACAAAATAAAGCTACAAATAAGTCAAATGTTTAACAAAGATGTCAGATGTTTTAGAAATAAATCACATGTTGTGACATTGAAATGGTTGATGTCTATCTACAGAAATGAAGTAATGTAATCTACCAATTAAGAAACTTGAGTAAAGTCTAAGTAGAAAGAACATGTGGAGTTCTTGCTCTTTTATACAGTAGTAAGCTAAGGCTTTAACATCCTATGACTTAAACAAACACATGCATGCAAATGAGACAACACACACACAAATTCAGAAAAACACAAATAGGCCCATGCACTAAAAAATATCCATAAACATGCTACATAACATAAGTGTCTTCAGGAGACACAAAAAAGTTGGTTGCATGGTTATAATTTTTCAATGGTTGAGAAAATATGAGGGTTTCTTTTGTTTTATTTTCCTCCATACCAGACGGTGGCAGTACTGCTCTAAATGTTTGTTTGCCAACCGCAAACAAATATCAAAGAAAAAATAAATTACCTTTTTTTCGCACATCCATTGCATTTGTCCCGTGGGCTGACAGCTGTGGAAAAACACCTGGACTAAATTCTGAGGCTAACACTAGTCCATTGCGTTCTCTATTTTAATGTAATCCGCGATAAAATAGCCGACCAAGCCCATGTAAAAAATAAAGACTACAGAAGTTGTCGCGGACGTAAGACGTCATCACGCCCAACAGGACACGCTTCCTCAATCGACCGACACTAGCATCATTTACAGACTCGTCGGTGTTTATACCTTGCGCTTATGAACTATTGGTAATGTTTTAATGGGAAAGGCCTTTGTATTGTATTAGTGCTTCGTGCTCTAAATTAATTTACTAGCTGGACGCTCAATGATGGTGACGTTTAAGTCATACGACCGTTGTGTAGTCCATCCGTAAATTGACAGTAGCTTTTAGCAAATAGCGATTGGATTTGGGCTTAAATATCCTTAAAACGGGGTGCATTTGTCAATATCATCTTGCTTAACACAAACATCACAACATTTTGTCACATATCACATTTGCTGCCTGTCACAATCCCTGTGTTGAACTTTTTTATACAGTCTATAGGTTGAACTACAAAAATACGTCATACGTCATGCGTACCCGAATGCGCATGACAATTCAGTTAGTACAATGGCGCCTCTAGACCTGGATAAATATGCAGAGATCGCAAAACAGTGTAAATACCTTCCAGAAAATGACCTCAAGGTAAACATGACCTTTAAGAATCATTTTTAATTGATTAAGGCATGTGGATATCTTGATCGAGCAACCTTAGCTCACTGCTGTCTTACGTTGTAACAGCGCAACCAGCTAACGTTAGCTTCAGGTAACTTAACGTCTGTTTCAGCTAGCTAATCTGCTAATAACATCTCTGAAACCAGTTCATCGCAGGTTTACGCAAGTCCAAACTTTTGTAATGTTAGTGATGCAAAAGTCAGGATGAGCTGCTCTGCGTTTCCTGTGTCTGAATTAACTAATCCATCCTGATCAGCTGATGTTGCTGTCATGGTATTTTATAGTTGACAGCAGCTGATATTTATTTACTGTCTGATAATGTGATCTGGCGCATCTAACGCCAGTGTCTAAGCAGATCCAAGGCTGTTAATCAGTATCAACAAAGCCACATTTACTTCCTGATGGCAAGTCGCACCCCAGAGATACTGATCTGTAGACTGTGAGATAACGCACTTTTCTCTATGCAGGAATAATCAATTTTAATCGTTGGGCAGTACAGTGATGTGATTACTCTTGTCAGTAGGCCTTAAGTTACGCATGTTCACGCTCGCTTATTTTGTCGATGCGGACAGTGTTGTATCACTAAGTAGGAGAGTATACGTGCACTATATTTACTGTAATTGTCTGTTAACTAGACATCATGCCGCCATGTGATCACGCCAGCCACAACAACATCAATGCCATGCTGTAGATGTGTAGATCCTAGAGTAAGCTGTGGTTATTACTACATTATTTCGTGAGCATGTATTGTTGCATGCGTGGGTCTGGACCACGCCCATCATCAGGCGGGACCTGTGCTTATAGCTTAACTAATACAGCTGTAAAGTTTCGTAACTGTGTCGGTCACAAGTGTAATGATGTCATGGTGACAGAATCTGCTGACACACACCTGCCAAAGTCCTAAAACACCACTGTGGTACTTCCTGCTGCAGTAGTTGTCTAGTATCACATTTTGCCATGATCACACACACACACACACACACACACACACACACACACACACACACACACACACACACACACACAGAGTAGGTGAATACGATCCCAGCCACGCTGTCTGCAGTACTGCGACTCAGACAGTCTGGTAGAGTCAGCAATGCATGAACCACTAACCACTTAGAATTTGCAACAAATGCAACAATTAACCTTATAATAGGAATAAAAATAGGAATGTGTCTGAAAACAAAATTATTCCAACGTTGTGGGCAACAGTGTATGTAAATCCACATGGTTCAGGTCAGGCTGGCCACCATCATATTGCCAACATATTTCACTATTTTTCCAGAAGCTTTTCCCCAACAAGAGAAAGATTTGGGGGAAATACTGCTCCACTGTTGTGAAAGTTGCCACATGTAAAAGCACTGATACTGTTGGTAAATGATGGCTGAATCTTGATCGGTTATGTTTGTGTGTTAATTTTGCATCTGTACAGAGGTTATGTGACTACGTGTGTGATCTCCTGCTGGAGGAGTCCAACGTTCAACCTGTCTCCACTCCCGTAACAGTGTGCGGGGACATACATGGACAGGTAAAAACCATGTCTCAAAGCGCAAAGTGCTGGAAGCATCTTGTTTTTGCAAAGCAAAGCCTTCAATGTGACAGTTTACACAGTTAATAAGATCTGATGTTTATGTCTCTGTGTCTTAGTTTTATGATCTTTGTGAACTCTTCCGAACTGGGGGCCAGGTTCCAGACACAAATTACATATTTATGGTTTGTATATTTGAATTACTTTTAATATGTTGTTTTTAACTGCTCTGTGGTGCAGTTTTGGTGATGCTCCTCTGTCCTCTTGTAGGGGGACTTTGTTGACCGGGGATACTACAGTCTGGAGACGTTCACCTACCTACTGGTGCTGAAAGCCAAATGGCCCGACCGCATCACTCTTCTCCGTGGAAACCATGAGAGCAGACAGATCACCCAAGTCTATGGCTTTTATGGTGACGTGATTCATGGAGATTGTTGATCTGACTTCATCATCACTGTCATGCACTAGCAGTTGAAATAAGTGAGGGCTTTTTTTTTGTCTTACAGATGAGTGTCAGACCAAATATGGGAACGCAAATGCGTGGCGTTACTGCACCAAAGTGTTTGATATGTTGACAGTTGCAGCTGTAAGTATTATTGATTAATTAATTGATATACGAAAAAAAAGTATTATCTTTCCAGTTCATTTCTGCATGGCATGCTGTTTTTTTCATGTAATTTTGTAATTCAGATGCACCTGAAAGCGTCCACATATTAGTTGTCCCTGAGAAGATGATGTTAGTCTTGAATGCAGCAGGTTGTGTAATGTGTGTGATGTCTTAACACTTTTTTTTTCTTCTTTCAGCTGATGGATGAGCAGATCCTGTGTGTCCACGGAGGCCTCTCCCCCGACATCAAAACCCTGGATCAGATTCGAACCATCGAGCGGAACCAGGAGATTCCCCACAAAGGAGCGTTTTGTGATCTGGTGTGGTCAGACCCCGAGGATGTGGACACATGGGCCATCAGTCCCAGAGGAGCTGGATGGCTCTTTGGTGCAAAGGTCACAAATGAGGTACGTCACATTTGTTTTTGATGTATATTTAGTTAACAGAACCTTCTTGATGTGTGAACTGTACGGAGGCCACCGTCCAAAAATGGCAGCCAGTCATTAGAAGATTCAAGTCAACAATGTTCCTCTGTTTCCATAGCAGGAACACAACATGAGATGAAAAAAATAGAGTTGGCCATCTGTGTTCTGGTTGTCTGTGTTAACACATTTTTCTTTTGTTTCTCTGTCTGCAGTTTGTTCACATCAACAACCTGAAGCTGATCTGCCGAGCGCATCAACTTGTCCACGAAGGCTACAAGTTCATGTTCGACGAGAAGCTGGTCACGGTGTGGTCGGCTCCCAACTACTGCTATCGCTGCGGCAACATCGCCTCCATCATGGTCTTCAAAGACGCTAACACGAGAGAGCCGAAGCTCTTCAGGGCAGTGCCTGACTCTGAGAGAGTCATTCCACCCCGAACAACTACACCGTATTTCCTGTGAGCACACTGAAACAACAAGCCATTTTGTTCAGTGCACAGATACTGACTGGGACAGTGGCATCAGCATATGTAAACCCATATGAATTGTGTATAGTGCATTTAGAGTATTTACAGCGCATTTCCAGGTGCCAACTGTCAGTTGTTATTCCCACTCTGTGCATATAATGCCATTATTCTGCAGCTTAAATCACAAAGACATTGCAGCAAAGTTAGTTAGCTCAGTAGCATTGCTGTGCTGTTGATGTGTCTGAAAGGAAGGATTAACAGTGCACATATGACACCTGCAAAGTGGTCATATTTATAAATCTCAGTTTTACTTTGTGATTAAAATTCACTGAGCAAATTGCAGGAGCAGTGTTATTTAAGACGTATGATTTTTATTTTGTTATGGTAATGTATTAAAGCTGGATGTAAGATGATGAAGCACTGCACAAAAGCAAAAACTGCATCTATCCTGCAAATTCCAATAACATTAAAATGTTTTTGTTATTATGTGACCATACAAAAAACTTGTAAAATTGAGAGTTGATGTGTAAAAAATTATATATACCTGTATGTTCAAAGTTTCAGGATTGTGATGCCTGTGGTACCTTAAAAATCTCTGTAATTTTCAGATTTTAAATCAGCACTAGTAAGTATTATTATTTTTCTGTGTCACCATGCTGTTTTTAAATAAAGAAATCTAAAAAAAAAAAAAGTGTTCAAACTTAGACATCAATACCTGGATGAGGAGAAAGGAACCACAATTGATGAGACAATGTTGAATCTTCATTCTGCCATAGAAGATTTGACTGTCAGGATAGTAATTGTCCTTAAAGGACAAATAAATATCTGTATTCATTCTGCACCAAAACCACACAGAAGCACTAATGTTTTGTTTGAATTGCCCCCACTGTAGAACAGATGTGCACACTGTCCCCAGGAGACATAAAGGGGTTAGATTAGAGTGGCACTCGACTGAATCCTTGGATCCTTGTTTCCTTGGACAATTTTCTGTTTGGAAGCAGGTCCAAATAAAAAAACAGACACCACAAACGTATAAGAACATATTTTTGCAATGGAAACTAATATCAAAGTTTTGCTAAACATTTGTCAATTAACAAAGAAAGTGTAATCACAAAACAGAACTTATATTTCACTGTAATTTCTGAAATGCTTTAAATTTGAATTTAAAAATTCTATTGATATACACATGAAAAAAGAACTGATTTTAAAATTAGACATGCAAGTTAACAATTCATTTTGCATTTTAATCGATATTTTCATACATAAAAAAAATCTGGAAATTTGAAATTGCAAACATAGAGTAACACCCTATTGAAAACCAAACAGTCATTCATGCACAGAGTTGCTGTGTAGGCCTGCAGCGGATCTGCGGATCTGAAACACTGCTGCTATTCATGTTCTCGCCTGCAGGTGGCGGAGGGCAGCGTCTCTCGTGGCTCCGCCCACATCCAGTCGACAGCCCCGGGTCTGGCCAATGAGCAGAGAGTCCCGGCCGTGACGTCCCAGTCATCTGTGTTGGGTGATTACGTGTAGCTCTACAGTTAGCAACAGCTAGCTTGTCAGACGGGACACCGTCAACGTCGTCTGTCACTACGGTAGCTGTTGTTTGAGTGAATGTAGAGAAAATGAAGTGTACAGCTATCGAGCACTCGGAAAACGCCATGGAGTGAAATTGTTCGAGTTTAATACGGTAAGAGAAGAGGCGACTTCAGACACCGAGTAAGCTAGCCACAGCTAAGATCACCCAACGGTGGTAACGTTAACTCTCATTGTTATGGCTACAAGAGTTAGCTGGCTAGCTGTCTGTCAAAACATAGTCGGACAGTTTAATTGTTCGTTTATTATAGACATGATAAGACACCGTAAGTCCCATACTGTTACCTATTAACGCATTAGCTAGAAGACTGAGTTCACAGTTTGAGCACACTGCAGCTCAGACATGGAGAGACTTTTAGTTTCAAAGTCCCGAAGAATTTGATTTTTATGACTGGTTTTGCTTTCCATTGCGATTATTTTGGATGAGTAGTGTAATCAGCCCAGTAATAGATTTTATGAGCTGTATTAGAAACGTTTAAAGGTGTGTAAATGAGAAGTCAGAAGGTTGTCATCTGTCTTGAGTAAATACTCTGATCAGAGGTAGTATTTTTTGACAGTTGTGGTATGTATTTTTTCTATTTCAAAACACTGGTTGCTTTTTTAGGTAAATATGTTGTAGCATCAATGAGAGTCTTCTATATAATAAATAGATCAGTTCCTGGAAAGGACCTATAGAGTAGATTAAACATCTGTCATTGATGTTTACCCATAATACTGTATGATGTTCATAGAGGATTGAAAAAGAGTGTGCATTGATCTTTTTGCTGGGCTCATTACCCAATGTAAACACTGTCAATCTTTGCATTTAAATAAGTGTCTTTTCCTTTGCTTTTTCTAGATGTAGCAGAATGACATTCCCAGCACAACTGTCTGTTGAGTGGTACCACATAAGGACGTGGCTCTCTTTCAGCCCTCAGAACAAGGAGCCATAAACTTAATACATCACATGAAGTCAGTTACTCTCCACAGACTGAGAACTGCACTCAAAAAGAGATATTGAAAGGGCAGATAATATGTTTGCAAAGTTGAAGAAGAAGATTGCAGAAGAGGCTGCCACAGCACCGCGGAGTGGCGTCCGTATACCACGCACCATCAGTAAAGAATCCATCACCTCAGTGGGGGCAGACTCGGGGGATGATTTTGTAAGTAACTCTGTGAAATCAACACCAGTCACTAACATGGTTTTAGTGGATTTATAGATGGTTTCTAACCAGCTTTTGGATGTTGCATTGCACTAAAACGTGTCTTGGCCTCAGGGCATTCGTAATGTTTAAGACTTGAGATGGAGCAGTTCATTTTAATTAACCTACTGAATGTTTTCATAGTGTGTCACTAATCGAAATGTTGTCCTAAATCAGGCATTTGTTGCAGTGTTAAAAAAAAAATCAACCATGTGTTTGTGGATATTAAATTACAACAGAGTTAATAGTGCCGCTCTGTGCTCATCTTGTGCTCACGTCAATGAATAGCACACTGCTGGCTGTTAGATTGTTTCCTGTGGTTGGTTTGGGTCATGTTACCTTAAGTAAACATGGATTTGAAAAAGGATGTGGAGTCACACAGCACTGCACTTCCACAAAGCCATTAAATGATGAATTGATTTTTCTAAATAGCAGCTTGTTTATTTTTGTGTTGATTGAACCCGTTGGCATTTCAGGAGTTTCTTATGATGGTGAAGTGAATATGCCTTAATGATATTGCCTCAGGCTTCAGATAACTGAACATTTTATAGTTATATAGCATTTTATGGAGAAAATGACTAATGAAGTAATTAAGAAAATTATTGGCAGATTCATTTCTGGTGAAAATGCTCTGACTAAATCCTCACAGACAACAGCGTATTTAAAACACATGATCAATTGTTGCTGTATATCTGTTCTCACAGGTGTTTGAATGGACCTCACTGTATTGAGCTGCCTGTCAGACATAAAAAATAGGTCAGACCTCAAAACATACTCATTGTGAACACACGCAGCAGCACCTTAAATTTGTGTAGATGGCATGTCTGTCAGTCCTGGTTGTCCAGTCTTTGATATTTGGGCCAGTTGTCTGAACGTCAGAGATTCTCTGGCAGCTGATGCTGATGCTGATGGCTGTGGTCCAGCTGCATTAGTAATCCCCTCTGTGACTGGATAAGAGCCTTTTACTGCTTCTCGTCTGTGTTATAGAGCCCCAGGGACCATCTCATTGTGCAACATTGCTGCCAAATGTATAGATACTTGGTATTAAAGGAGCTGTATGTAAATTCTGCTATTGCTACAAAGTCAGTGTTAGCACTAGCTGCTGTTTACTGACAAGTCTAGAAGAAATGTTGAGTTCAGCTTTCAAATTTCATTCTTTCACTCAGCGTCTTTATTTTGTCTCTGACTTCAGTAAAGGAAAAGGAGCGACAGAAGCAGTCAGTATGCTTACCAGCTAGACCTTGTCCACTTGTCCTTTCTGTCACTTTCTCATTCTGAGTCACTGTAGCATAGTCTGCTGTGAAGAAGTAGCTGCCAAGAGGACGAATTATAAACCTCTTTAACTGTAATTTCGACAGTGACAAAAGCTCTTGTCAAACATTCATCCCCCTGACCTGAGAACTGTTTTTCTCATTTCACAGTATTTTCTGAACTAAACGTTTTTGCTCACATATTGATTAGAGCACACTGTTTTCTGTCTGCCCTGTAATGAAAAATAGACTGAAAACTCATATTATCAAATAATCATAGGTGGACTTTGCTGTCATGCCATTTGTCAGTGTGAATTAGTTTCTGTAGCACCCGCAGCAATGTCCTGGAATTTTTTTTTTTTTTTTTTTTTTTTTAATTTCCTGGAATTTGAGACCAGACCAGTGCTGATAGGAGCCTTGGTTTGCCTCAACATATGTGGCGGGCGCTCTACCAACTGAGCTAAACCTCGCCATGTCCTGGAATTTGAGACCAGACCAGTGCTGATAGGAGCCTTGGTTTGAGAAGCAGTCACCGGTCAGGCTGCTCCAGGTGACAGGACTGGGTGTGACCGACATTACTATAGATTAATGCTAGTGACTCGTCTTTTGTATTGAGTGCATGTAGGGCGGATACTCCCAGTCGTAAGACCAACCAGTGTGACATGAAGCCCTGATTTCACACGTGGATGTATTCAAACGCCAGAAAAGAAAACACTCATTTATGATTTTTATTCTGGTCCGTCAACGCTGCTTCTGTTGGCTTTACTATGCACTCAGATATATTTAGGGTCTTGTTGAGCTTTTTCCACATTGTTTTCAAGAGAAACACTCCTGCCGTTGTTTGTGAATCCATATCAGTGGAGAAGCTCTGCTCACTGAAGCCAACGGTGGGATCTCTCCAAGGGGAAGCCAGACTCCTGAGGCTGTAGCAGCTCCATCTCAGTTGCACTTGGTTAAATTATTTAGTGAAGTTGCTGAGTGGCGCGTTGCTGCCATCTGATACAGTGGCTTCAGAAAGTAGTTGAACCCCTTCACTTTGTTGTGACTTTGTAGTGTAGATCTTTTGAAATATGTATGTTTATTTTGGTATATAGGAGGAATTTTGTACATACATATGTCCATACGTACATATCATGTAAATAAGGAAGTTTCCCATCCAACACAAAAAGTCAGTCAAAATAAAAAAATGGAGATGGAGTTGGTGTTGAATGATGAGAAGACAGAATGCAGACAAGGGGCGGGGGGGGGGGGGGGGGGGGACTGGAGTTGTAAGATATTAATTGTGTTGTAGATTTATTTCTCTATTGATAAAACTGCCGTGTTTGCCAATCAGTCACCGTAATTCATGATGACAGTTTTTTGCAACTTCATCAAAAACCAGACACTGGAAACTCGCATTTATCAACAACAATAAGTGAAGTGACTGTGTGTGTCGTCGTGTTTCTGGTAATATAAAATCTACCCAACCCAACTTCTTCTCATGACACTGGCTGATAGCACCTGGTATCATAACCTGTCATTTTCTAGAGTAAATGCATGACATAAATAGTTAGGTCTTCCTCAACAGGGCATGTGTCTGTGATCTAAAACTTCAAACAAACCTTTTGGTTCTGGATGTGTCCCCGTATACAGTATCTGGTCAGTCAAAAGATTCAAAGATTCAAAGACTAACAAAAGAAAGTAACCACTGAAACTCTTTGACTGTTGCATCTCAGTGTGAGTGATTTCCATATGTGATCAGTATCAGCCTGTTGAATAACACTGTGTTTGTATTTCCAGGCGTCCGATGGCAGCAGCTCCAGGGATGACCTACCCGCCCAGCTTCTCAGGAGGAACGACCAGATCCGGAAGCTGGAGGCCAAGCTCTCAGGTAGGACATGTCAGGCTGGGTCTAAGCATCTGGCAGAGCATCAGAGAAATCTTGTAGCGGTCCTGCACTGGCCTTGTAACAAGAGATCCAATCCTCTCTAATTCAATAACATCAGAGCCATATCAAACGACCCACTTATGTTGTCATCTGATAAAAGGCTGATGCATTAACCAGCACAGTCTTTTCTACACTGTATTATTTAACCTGTTAATGATGCAGTAAACCATCAGCCTGAAGCCTAGAGCACTTTCAATTTATCTACTTCTATTTCCCTCTAAGACCACTATAGCATCCATTATGAATAAAGGCGCTTTTAATCAAGTCCAAGACCATCAGAAATATAGAGATACAGACAAGCCGATGTGTCTGAGTTCACAGGATCATGCATCTGAAACAACCAGCTAAATGTTATTGTATAACACACTGTGGGTCTAAAAGTCAGTATGCTACAACTACCAACAGTTTATGAGCCTTATCGTGGTAGGAATAATTATTATGCCTCCACGCCGCTGGCCGCTGTGACCATTCTCAAAATATCTTCAAGATAACACCTTGAAGGAATTTCTTCAAATTTGGCACAGATTTTCAACTTTGACTCTAATTAATTTAACTGGATTTTGATGCTTAAATGTCAGAGGTCAAGGAACACAGGTCCCTTCACACAAAAGCTACATCCTCCAGAGGACGGGGCCTACAAAGGTGTCGAGTCTGTCGACCTTTCGTAGCCATAGAAGGCTGCAAAGGCCAAACTGTAATGAGATTATTTGGTGTATGGAGGATTTTCATTTTCCATCACCAGCTGTTCCTACTTTTTTTTGACAAAAACTAGAGGTTTTAAATTGGTTTTAATAGTCATACCATGAAAGTTATTTAAGATGGGACAGTTTAGGCGTGACCCTGTGACACTGTGACATTAAAAAAATAAAAAAACAAAAGTAATGATTTGATGTTTTATCCTATATAGCTTCTCTTTCCTTTGGGTGCCTTATGTTAGTTCCTTATAAGAGGTTAAAGGTCGCACACTGGCTGCATGCCTTTTAACCAGTATGGTTTTCTCAGATAAGAAAATCATTAGTTTTACCTTCCATTATTTCTCAATCATGTTCTCCCTTTTGTTTTCTCCCTCTCCTTTTGTTCACTCTCTCTTGCCTCTCTTTACCGTCATCTGCCTGTTCCTCCTCCTCATGTTTGTGTGGGTTGTGTCTTGGTGTGTGGTTGTGTGCGTGTGCGTGTGTGTGTGTTTATACCCCATCCCATCACCCTACTTCCCAACACTAGACTACGCTGAGCAGCTACGAATTATGCAGAAGACCAAGGACAAGCTTGAAATTGCATTAGAAAAGCATCAGGATTGTACGTACCTCTACTCTCCTCCCACTTAGCTTCCTCTCTCTCTCTCTCATCTGTCTGTTGGCTATTAGCAACCATCACCTAGCGCTTCCTCGCTTCCTCCTGTGACGACAGGTTTCTCTACTCTAGATGCTAATATCATGAGCTTTAGAGGTTTGCTTCGGGAGCTCTCGGTGCTTTTCCCCTTTTATGTAAAAATCCACCCTCAGACCTTTTTCACTAATACTTGTTCAGCACAGTAATTCAGGGTTGTGTGAGCAACTGCCTTCGCTCTGTCTGCCCCACACTTCTGCTGTAGCAGCACTAACAGTTCCCTATATTTCCCCACAGTGGTGGTTGTACATCCATTGTTTTCAGTCGGATGTACGCACACAAGAATTAAATATCTTGCAATCTTGTGTATTTTTGCATCCTATGATGTTGATGTCTTTAACTACTTTTTTTCTGTCCGTTACTGTTAGTATTGAACTTATGCTCTTGATCTTGAATCTTAATTTCTTTTTTGGGGGACTTTCTTACCTAAAGTTGAGACTGAAAGTCAAGACTGAAGCAGCAGGCTTGGTCAACACTGCCGGTGATGAACCTGCGATGATCCACAGCCAGTGTCCATCTGACGCATGATGAGATCATTTTATTTTATTTTGATGATGCATTTCACTCGTTCATTGTTGTGACTTCACTACTCTTCACTCACTCACGTAGTAGCTAGGCGAAGTCAGTGAAGTGGGACAAGGGATCCCAGGGATTTTCTTGTCTCAGTATAAACACATCTGCAAATTATAGATTAAAAACCGTGTAGTCACAAAGTCCTTTTTTTTCAGTTGGAAAACAAAAGAAATGCGCTCGATGCTCTGTTTTTGAAATGCTACGATAGCAGAGCTGGTGATGCAGCTGTATCCAGTGGGCATTAAGGTTTATCAGCAGGTTTGCAGATCAAGCTCTCACTTCTCAGAGGATTAATCATTTTTCCTGAGTTGCTTCTAATGTTTGTTTTTTTTGGAGGGGGGGCTCTTCCCTTTTGCATCCCTCAGATCTAACTTTCACATGTTAGTTCCTGTAGGAGAGAGCTTTTACATCTGATGGTGGTAAAGTGCACAGCCTGTTGTTTGTTGTTCTAAATTAATGTTGAGGTTGAACCAACACTGAAGTTTCTACAGTCTTTAGGAGTTTGCTTCATGATATTAGGGTGGCTTTTTCCCCCTAAATCTCTTATACGTGATGTTAGCGTCAACAGACTGCTTTCTAATAACGTCGTCATTTTCCATGCATTGCTTGTCTTTGCCTGTCTCTGCTTCTGAGATGAACACACTTCTTAATCCGACTCAAACTTTTCACAGCTACTAATGGTGCCACTGTCTGTGCTCTTTAATCCTCCTGTTCTCTTCGGCCACATACAAACCTCTCTCTGTGGTTTCCATGTTTTCCTCTCTGTCTCTCTCCTTCACTGTCACTGCTCAGCCTCCATAAAGAAACTTCAGGAGCAGAATGAGACTCACCAGGTCAGCAGAGCCAAAATGGCCGAGGGCATGGCTCTAGCGCTAGAGAAGAAGGACCAGGTAAACACCGCTCTCTCCACCACACAGCACAGCGCTGACCTGTGGCCTGTGTATTCATCTTTTTTTTTGTTATTCATCTACAGGAATGGACGGAGAAGATGGCTGGTGTGGAAAAGGTTAGTCCTATCAGTATCGTGCTATTAAAAGCAAATGCAGTACAAGACTTAAAGTACTGCTTTAAGCTGCTGTTTGGTTTGCTGTGTGAAAACTGAAGAAAAAACTGATTTGAATTCAAAAGTGAAAGTGCTGTTAAATACACCTGCTTATATCATGAGCTGCTGAGAAATGACTTGCTGCTTCAGGAAGGAAGTGATCAGAGCTGTGTTAGATTTTGGTTGTTTGAGGCGTTCTCTCTCGAAAGTACATGAGATTAGTTCAACCACAGAGTTAACATCTGTACAATGACTGTAAAAAAAAAAAAAAAGAGCCAGGTGACAGCCAGGACTGGAGAAATTATGTCCTATTCTTGTGGACACAGTGTCTCAGTAATTTCTCTGTAGTCAGTCAATCCTTAGAGTTAAAGGGATAGTTCAACATTTTGGCAAATTGGCCCATTGACGTAATCCCTATAGTCATACCTTTAATTGTCGGTGCAAGCTGTTTTTAGAACGGCGGAGCAGAGCCGTGAGCTGCTCAGAGGTACTCTACGGAGGTTTCCCTCATCAAACTCATCAAATACACAATCCAACAACTCCAAAACACTCTCGTGGACAAGTTGTGACCTACACATTTACCATGCATGATAATAACGGAACGTTTCAAGACAGAGTTGTTTTTGAGGTAAATTCATGCAAAACCAGTTTTTCGGCAAGTAATCTCTGCATTTGCCTCGTAAACAACTCCGCCTCGTAACGTTCTGTTATTATCTCATATCTTGGTGAATGTGCAGGTCACAACTTGCCAAAATATTTAACTATCCCTTTAAGGATGAAACAGTTACTGAGAGGTGACACACAGATTCATACACACTAATGATGACTCAAATGTCAAAAAAGTCAGAAGCCAAAATTGGGTGATAACATTTTTCTATCCAGTCAAAAGGTCAACTTCACTGTGACCTCATAATGAAAACACTTCTGGCCTTTACACAGTGCCCATATTTACTGCGACCTGATTGGTTGGTGGAGAAAACAACCATGAGGAGAAGAGTCTATCTTCTCTGTCCAGTTTTTTTTGTTTGTCTGTAATCAATCTGAAGCTGACAGCTCCAAAGCACTAATAGGAGTCAAAATGTCCACAGGGAACTTTAGCACTTTCTATTAAAAGCTTAGATGGGACAAAGCTGGTGCTCATCGGTGTAACTGTTGTGTTTGTTTAGGACAAGGTTGCCCTGTCAGCCCGACTAGACGAGATGATGGAGCAAAGCTTAGCGCTCTTCCAGAAAAGAGATGACCTGGATGAACTGGAGGGCTTTCAGCAGCAGGAGCTCGCTAAGGTTAAACACATGGTGCGTACATGTGGAGTTACTTTTGTAGCATCTCAAAAAAACAGTAATGCTGTGTGAGATTGAATTCAAAACTGGAGACGAGCTGGAAAGACGTAATTTAAAGTCAGTGGCAGTGTGTGAGCCTCAGTGTGCAGGTCCTTTTTGGCACAGTGTATGTTTTGAATTGGATTTAATTTCACTAGGGTTTGTAGTCGTGCTTCCTTTAGATCATGGTTTGTTTTTTTCCCCATTCATGTTGACCAGTTGCTAAGGAAGGAGGAGCAGCTGACCCAGCAGGAGCTCCAGCTCCAGCAGAAAGAGGCTGAGGCTCAGTCCACCAAGCGAAGCCTGTCCGAGGCTCGGGGGAAGCTCCGCACTCTGGAACAGCAGCACGAGGAGAGCTGCAGACTTAACTCTGAGCTGGAAATAGAGCGGTAAGTGAGCTCCATCTTTATAGTATTATACCCTAATCATGAGCTTTATGGGCTGGATAGATTTATAAGTACAGTTTACACACAGCGTTTTCCCAGTATTCCTGTGCTATTAGATAACAAAGCCTGAACAATTGAATGCATGAAAAAAATAGGAGATTCATTATGGCCTGTTTGTAAAAGAAAAGAAATGAGTGCATCTGATTTGATTTGTGCAGAGAGGAGCTGCTGCTGCTCAGAGAGGAGGCAGAGAAGAAGATGAGTGAGCTGGAGGGACGATGCCAGGAGCTGCAGTCAGTCATCCAGCAGGTCTCTGAAGACTTCCAGAAGGTCAGTTGTGGAGCATTAGCTGCACTAAGAAAATTCAAACCTTAAATGTAATAATAAAAATAAAAAAACGCTGTTCAGTCAAAGAGAAAATCAATTTGTGAACTTTTGTTTTTCAGTCACAGATCATGGTGACGTCTTTGGAGAAGTCGCTCCATGATCTACAGACCGAACACGACGCCCTGAAGCTGCAGCAACAAAAGGTCAGAAGAAAATAAGTAGAGCAAGTTATAAAAACTATCTGATGAAAGAGTGTGATCCAGGTCGTGGAAACATGAAGTCACAGGGATACAACACTATATAACTAATTTTGTGGGTTGTTTGGGTCTTTCACTAGGCTGCTGTGACAGAGGAGGACAAGGAGCGCTTGTTGGCGGACCTTCAGAAGAAAGTGACCTCCCTAGAGAGACGACTTCAGGGCAACCTGAGCCAGGATGAACATCTACAGGAGCTTCTCCAGGAGGTGAGGACTGAGTCTGATAGATTAAGTCATTTAGATTTTGGTCTTTAGTTTAATTTTTGCATTTAGCATTATGCCTTGGTGGTATGTTATAATAATCGACATTGGATGGGTATTGGATTTTAAAACTTAAGTAAATGCTCTCCCTCTCTATTTAAATGTTGTGTCAATGTGCTGGGAAAGAAATAGTGGCAGAACCTCAGTGTGTTGTTTACCAGTGCTGCTGCTGTTGGGTTTTCAGAAGTCTAACCTGGAGCAAAGTCTGGAGGAGACTAGAGGGGAGCTGGTGGCTGTTCGGACGAACCATGCTGATACCGTCAGCTCTCTGGAGGCTCAGGTAATAACCTGAAACCTTATCTCTGGTAAAGTCCTGCATCCATTATCAAACTGTGAGCCAACAAATCTGTAAGACCTGGAGATACAGATGCTGTACACCTTGTCATACTAAGCTGAGCAGCTAAGGTGGGCAAAACAAGTTGCTTTCAGTGACCCAGTCCCGTTGCTGCAGAGAGGCCATTTAGCTCAGTGGGTGGAGCGGGCGCCCCGTGGGCAGAGGCTATAGTCCTCTCTGCAGCCGGCAGTCCTGCATTGGGTGGCCCTTTGCTGCATGTCATTCCCCCTCTCTCTGCCTCCCCATTTCCTGTCTCTCTCAACTAACCTCTCAATAAAGGTAAAAATAAACCTAAAAATATGCACAAAAAAAACAAAACAAAAATGAAGTTGCTGCAGGGAAAACACCTTGCTCAGATTTTCAACTAGAAGGAGGAGTTGTTCGGACAAAAGATGCTGGGTGCAGCAGTTTCTCTCTTGGCGCCTGTGTCTCACTGTTTGGGGCAATTGAATAAAGACAGCAGCACTCAGGGAAAAAAACAAAGCAAAACCTCGTGGACTCCCTTTTCTAAAGATGTTATTTCCCCAGCTTTCATCCTTTAAACAGACTACATCATCAAAGGATCTCACAATTCCCTCTGGCTCAACATGTATCTTTGTTGTCTGGCCGCAGGTTTCCAGAATGAGCTGCAGCATCACTGAGCTGCAGACCCTCCTCCGACACAAAGACGACTCCTCGAGGTCCTACAGAGAGAGAACAGATGCCCAGGTTAGAAATCACACTCTAGAGCAACATTTGCTCTACGCAGCTTCTTGTTTTATTTGGTTGTCCACCTGAACATTTCTGTGTCTGTTGACTCACTGATGATGTTTTCACACCGTTGAGAGTCCGGTCACAGTCAAGTCACTGTGCTGGTCTGTGTTTCAGGTTGCTAACCTGGAGCAGCAAATCGCAGACAGCACAGAGAGACTGAGAAGTGCAGAGCAGCAAGCCACAGAGAAGGAACAGCACATGGAGAAATTGGTGAGGACCGTAACTTTCAACACACAAAATGAAACAAAATTTGTAGACCTTGTTCAGTACAACAACACATTGCTATACACACCTGTTCAGCAAACACTTTCAGCACTCTCTGAGAGCCATCAGAACGTTTTATTATACTCAAAATGCAAATAAATACCATTATTGCACATACATAGAAAAGGTCAAAATCTAGTCAATTCCTGCCACCATTCCCATGCTGTATAGTACTCTGTATATTACTGCTCTCCAGTCAAGCAGACATCCAGAAGAGAGTAAATCACACCACATTTGTATTTCTTATCATTAATTAAGACAATAAAAGTAAAGTAGTTTTGAGTAAATATACAGTGATTTTTAATTTGGTTAAAACTAATAAAATGATGTTTATTCTAATTGTGCTCATATGTGCTTTTTTCAGCGAGGAGAGTGGAGTGCGGAGAAAGCCTTTCTCGATCAGCAGGTCAGTTTGTTACAGCAGCAGAGTCAGGAGAAGACGAGTCGACTGGAGGAAAGCATCAGCTGTTTAGAGACCGACAAACAGACACTGCAGCACAAAGTGGTACGTTCTTCATCTGTTCATTCATCCCAGATTTGTGTGTGAGCTATAAGCTATTCCAGTTATTTCCATGTGACTGTCTTTTTTTTGTCGCAATCAGATGTCAGATAATTAGTAATGTAAATATATTGGTTGCAGATCATGTGTCAAGTTATATTTTCCCTTTTTTCTTCCTGTCAGGCTGATCTGGAGAAGCAGAGGGATGATGTGAACTCTACACTGAGGCAGCAGACAGATGAGCTGGAGGAATGCAGGGTAACAACCACTTAAGATTAGATTAGATACACATTTATACCGCCTTCTCTGCTGATATCCAGTGGTTTAACCTAGGAAAATGTCAGAAACACACAGCCTTACATGCTTTAGATAGTTGTCGTCTTCATGCATAGTGATACAGATTCTTTTACTTGGACTGAAAATTAAATTAAATTCTCATAACTAAAATAAGAACATTCAGTAAGACCTAAAAACTAATTAAAGATAAAAAGCAGAATGTTCAAGGACACTGTTCAGTTGTTTTCATACCCGTCACTTCCTGTTTGTGTCTGTGCCCTCAGACGGAGCTGAACAGCCGACAGACTGTCAGCACCGAAATCGCCAAAGCTTTGGAAGAGACCAGACGACAGAAAGAGGAGCTGCAAACGCAGGTGTGTGGGTGAACACACACCCTGCAGAAAGCAATGCACAAACAATGCAGGAACCACCATCTGTACTGTAACATATAAAGTGACCAGGTTTTTTCTGCATTAACTGGTCATAAATTGTGATCTGATCTCCTTCATAGTCAAAAATGAGGAAAACAATGTGTTTAAGCTGATATCACTTATGCTTTACATCTTTATTGAACATCCTTTAATCTTCACAGCTCTGGTGGAAACAGTACCTGAATCTATGAATGTAGTAACTGGTTGAATCTCCTGTACACTGACTCACTGTGTGGAAGAAATTCAGAGCAGGTTTGTGACTCTTGTGCTTGTGTCATGAAAACTGTTTGCACTTGATGTCAGGTTGGAGAGCTGTCGGCATCCCTTCAGTCGTCACAACAGGAAGTGACCACTGTCACTGAGAAGCTGACACTGAGAGAAGAGGACATCAAGACTCTCCAGAATGGTACACACACGCACACACACACAGGAGCAAGGTGTTGATTGATTTCCAAGCCTGGATAATCGTCTTTGGGTTAGACTAAATTTACATTTATCACCTTATTTACCTTTAACTACAATTAGTGTTGCATTTAAGAGCATTTAAGATCTTCCATCCTGACAACAACATTGGTATCTCTGAGCATCTTTGATCAGAACATAACAAAATTGAAAATGTCATCTAAGATTTAAAGGTTGTGATAAATAGGAAGCAGACAAAATAACTGAAACATGTCTTTTAGTCTGATTGGTGTTAGTGAATTGCTCTGTGTGTTTTTGTGGGTTGTAGAGGTGCAGAGTCGGCAGGCATCTGCGGTCCAGCTCCAGGAGGAGGTTGAGCGGCTGCGAGCTCAGCTGGAGCAGATGGAGCAGGACAGAGACTCCCAGTTGTCGGGCCTGAGGACGGAGCTGCTCAGTCAGACTCAGCAGCTGGACAGCTGCCAGGCACGGGTCAGTGTTCACACACATGGTCACAACATCATATACATGTAAATATAGTTAAATATAAAGAGTTTCTCCGACATAGGATATAGACTTGAACATGGATTTCACATCTCCAACTGTTCTATTTACACTTATTACATAAATAATCTGCTGCTCCGTAAAAAGCCACTAATGAAACGTGAATTATCCCTGGTTCCTTGTGTGTGGTGCAGATCATGTACCTGGAGGTGGAGGTGGAGACTCTGACGGAGCAGCTGCAGAGCCCCGAGGTGTGCGAGGAGGATCAGAACGGCAGCGTGACGGTGGACGATCTGGATCACATTCAGAAAGTCAACAGAGAGCTGGAGCAGCAGCTGAGCGACAAGAACAGGGTCCGACACCTTCGCAGTCTCACCTGCTTTTTAACCTTACGTCAATTTAATCTGAGGACAAATAGATCCTGTAGATATACTGGAGTCAGTCAGTCATTGTCCTGTTTGTTGTCTTGCAGACGATCAAGCAGCTGCAGCAGAGACTGGCAGAACTGAAGAGGACACTGCAGAAGGAACTGGTGAGAGAAAATGAATCGGTCTGCGATAGGGAGATGATTACGTGCTGAAAACTTCTCTATCAAGGTGATTCAGTTTTTTTTTTAATAATTGGACAAAACAAATTGAGGCAACCTGATCTGGATGATGTTGTCTGGACTTTTTTTCTCCTCTGAGTTGAATACAAAAACCCTGTTTCCACGTCTGCTAATTTTACTGATCTCATCAAGTGCAGATCAAACACTCCAAGTCTGCATAAAGTGAGAACTGGTTTAGAATGAGCTCGGGTTGTTTGACATTTTACAGCGTCCGTGTTTATCTTCTTTCTTTGTGCAAATACAAACAGCTTTGTTCTTTTCCTTTCTCTGATCTCTGTAGAAGCTGAAGCCAGAGCCAGAAGCCGAGGTGAAGGAGAAGCTGCCTGAGAGCAGAGGAGAAAGGCAGGAGAGGGTTTATCCTGAGCCCCCGCCAGCATCCGCCCCGAGCCCCCCGACCAGCAACACCACCGTAACCAACACATCAGACCTCAACGACTCGCGAGAAATCAACTTTGAGTATCTCAAACATGTCGTCCTCAAGTTTATGTCGTCCAGAGACGCTGAGGTGAGTCGACACTCGGTGCAGCGTGTCTGCTCGTGTGCAGTGAGTCGGCGTTGCACAGCCAGTCTGAGTGTGTGGTGTGTGTCTCCCTCAGGCATATCAACTGATACGAGCTGTGTCTGTGCTGCTCGGCTTCACTCGTGAGGAGGAGGACATGCTGAAGCAGACTTTGGAGTACAAGGTCAGGGTCATTTGAATATGTCTGTTATTATAATTATAAATAAGATATATAGACCCTGTTATAAATTTAGACCCTGCAAGTAATTGATTGGCCAAGATTCAATTTATTGTTCCTGTAATGGAACTTGTACGAACAAGGTTAGAACACATTATGAGTTGTCTTAATGTTTTTCTACCATACTGCTGCTTTCTCTGTGTGGTTATTGATCAGTCCTCATCCTCATTCTTCACTAGCAACATCTATAGAGTCATGTTACAGAATAGAGCCTCATACATGGACTAAATGGAGGCAGAGCTCTTTTAATGTGAGCTCAGCAATTTTTTTTTGTATACTTTTGGGCTTAGTCTCCTTAAATCGATAGTATAGTCGAGAGAGAGACAGGAAATGGGAGGCAGAGAGAGGGGGAATGACATGCCGCACAGGGCCTGAGTCTGGATTGGATACAGGGCCGGATACAGCTTTTATCTATAGGATAAGAAGAAAAATCAATCCATTTTATGTATTATTTTTATTTTATGTAACCCTTATTGTATTGTACAGAGAAATTTACTGACTAATGTTAATAATTAGCAGAGGTTATCCAGATTCTGAATATATGTTTTACTTGGCAAAACACAGAGGTATGAAAGTCCTAACTTGGCTTTCCTTTGAGCCTAACCTGGTGACTGGTTTGTTTTGGGTTGTAGATGTCCTGGTTTGGATCCAAGCCTTCTCCTAAAGGCATCATCCGGCCTTCAATCTCAGGCAGTTTTACTCAATGGAGTTGATGATGAGCAGCAGAAAGAAGTGAAGCGACGGAGAGATGGGAAGTGAAGGACCGCCTCCAGGAGGACCAGATCCTTCCCGCATGGCTCCCATCACTGAGCAGGATTCTAGCTTTAAACTCCAAACAGCCTCCTACAGTTTCCTCTGACACTGTGTGGGAAGGACTGTGGTCTTCTGCTCTGTGGGGACAGAGAAGGGCTCACACGGGTTAAGGGATAAAGACCTATTCATTACCAGTGGTTGATTTTAACAATGACTTTATTTTCTCGTCAATGGTTGAGGCAGAGTCGAAACACACAGATGTGATGTTTCTAGTCAGTGAAAAAAATGAGGCGGGGCATCAGAGAAAGAAATAAGACTGTTATTTTAGTAGCTGTACTACACAGGTCACATCTGTCACATCTGTCCTTGTTGGAACAAATATAAGCTTGTTGTGTTAACTGGACAGTTCAGCCTTTGATTGCTAAAGGACCTTTTCTTTTAATATGAAGTGACTTCATGAAAATGTGTCAGTTTAATCCTGATGCCAGTGAGAAGTCATTTCATGATACCTGACTGTCAAATGTCCGTAGCTCCCGTCGGTGTCAAAGGACCCAAACCGTCTAACTGTAAAAGTGTCTCTGTGTCAACGTCCTTTAACAATCAAGGGAATCCAGACTGGGACGTGTGTGAGGTGGTACCATCAAATCTACAATCCTTTTGAGAAGCGACAACACTAATAGATCATGGATCACGGGCCATGAGTATCATATCATAAACAGTGAAATGATCATTTCTCTATATAAAAAACAAAAATCATTGATTTGTTTCCCACTGTATCGTTGAAACCAGCATCATAAGGTCTGAGCTGAGCCTTTAGGAAACACTGATGTTTTAGAGTTTTAACATCGTTTTAAAGTAAACGCACAGACCAACGCACTGCGAAGGATCCCTTCCATTTGAAGAGTTACGATCTAGTTCAGGACGTTGTACGACTGGAAAATGAAGTTGATCAGCTGACGTGTGCCGATATTTCAGGCTAAAAAAACCAGATCACACTTTTATTTTTAGGTCATTAGACTGTTATTACTGTGACCTGAGACTCCTAGCGGCCTCCTTCTCAGATCCCTTCTCAGACTCCAGTCTCACCGTGGTTTCTAACATGAACCATGTGGAAGATAAAAGACTGACTTGCAGATGAGAACATGCTGCAGTTTGGAAGTACTGCCTGCAAGACTCAGTTCAGGGTAAAATTAAAATGTCTGGTGCTGGTACTAGAGGACCACAGCTGATCCTGTTTTAGGTCCTTTAACACCAATGTTAGTGATACAGACAATATTTGACCGTGTGGATAATAAGTGATAAAAAATAAATAAGTGAATGCTATGTATATGATGACAGGAGGACATGCTCTACCTTTACCTGCCTTTGCTAATGTAAATGAAAGTACATTCCACATGTCTATTTATATATAGAAATATGTACATACAGTATGCATTGAGAAGTTTATAAATCAGTGGATGTAAATGGTTTGATGTGAGCATTTTGCAGTATTTATCATCATAGACCTGAACCCATACACGTTTCTCCCTAAACTTGTCACTCAACCCCCGGTGTGATGTCAGATGTCACAACAACATGCTGATATTTATTTTTACATCAGTGGGAAGCACAGGGAATCTGCATGCCTGCTGTTTAAACTGGATCCCTAAAGCAGCCTGGTCACTCTTTTACAAATCCCTTCATTTTCATTGGCCAGAAGATTATGCCTATGTATTCATTCCAGTGATATGCACATAATGTGGAGCAGGACCACATCAGGAAAATTATCTGTCACAGAAATCTGTATCACTGGTGTTTGTTTTTCATTCGAGGTTGTGTGTTGAAATCAGTCTTTGTAAAGGGGTACATCTGTGTCATTATACTGCGTGTGGAGATGTTGAGAGTAACGTTTGAGTAATATGCTGTCTTCAAGAGAATCAAAAAAGACATTGAATGCACTTTTTAACCTGGTTGATTCTGCTGTGTGAAACCCTGAAACACAACTTGTACAATCACTACAGCTTGTGTGTCTTCTGCTTTTTATGATTTAACAACTGCTGCAAGTCTCCTGTTTCCCACCTTAATAATAAATCGGAAATGATAAAAATCACTTCTTCTGGCTTCAGATCCTGCATATTTACAATCCTATCATTTAAGATTAATGCTGACATTGAAAATTATTATTTGACACCTGTGTTACAGCATTCACTCCAGCAATATTTTATTTTTCAATAGTGGTGTGGACGTGTTTGAAAAGATTTTTCAAATTTTATCAGTTCATATTAATTTATGTTTTGGTTTGGGGAGTGATGATAATGCAATGTAACAATTAGAAATTATTTAACATTACTGTATTACTGATTTTTTGGTTGTTAGTTATTTTGTTTAAACATTAACTTTGATTATTAGATCAATAAGATTAGATACAATAAAATAGAATAGAGCTAAAAGAATAATTATTTTAAAAAAAAACTAAAATTACTAGAAAGTTAAAAAGAGACAACTGCATCAGTGTCTCCAGTACAGAGACTGATACCCGATGGAGAGACTATGTTGGTTCAACTATTCATTATATTATTTCTGAGGCAAGTCGACACATCCTATCATTCTCAATGGCGGAAATGATATCTCCTTGATTTATTTTCTACCTCGGTTATTCAGGTCCTCCGCCCTCCGGTGGCGCTGTTCGCACGGCGCCTTTAAGGAGGAGCGAGGACGAAGAAGAAGTCTCTCCGGAAGCTACTTTTTCTGAGCACGCGGTGTGTCCGGCCTTTCCAACAGGGCAGCGACGAGGAACATGGTGAGAGTCTGAGAGGCTGCACTCAAATGTGCATTTTTACCACATTTATCGCAACTAAACATCATCAAATGTGTGTTATATGTGCCCATAAGCTTCTCGGGTAGCTCCACGTATATGTGTTGATCAGCAAACTGCTGTCCAAAATTGAATAAAATACTAAATTGCAGAGCGCAGGCACCGATCGACGCTGCTAACGAGAGTTGCTAACTGAGCGCTAACGGAGGCTAACACGGGCTATAGGCAACGAGCTAGCTTAGATTCAAGCCTTATGTGAACAGAAAACACGTTTAGCTACCCGTATATCTTCATTAACACATGTTGTCGGTGTCAATGGACAATATTAATGCAATGAAACGCTGTGTTGGTTTAGGTTGACATGTAATATGTGGTATCGTACGTGGCTGTGTTTAGCTCGTGCGGTGGAAGCGCCCCTCTGGCTCGTGAACCCACGATGTGTGAGTTTTGATGTGATACTGTCATTAACGAGTGTAAATTGTCTTCTGTTGCGATGCAGGCCAAGATCAAGGCAAGAGATCTGCGGGGCAAGAAAAAAGAGGAGCTGCTGAAGCAGCTGGACGATCTGAAAAATGAACTGTCCCAGCTCCGTGTGGCCAAGGTTACCGGTGGAGCCGCATCCAAGCTCTCCAAGATGTAAGTACTGCGAAAAAGACGCTTTTCTTTATTTTTCTTTCTCAGTTTACTCTATTTGTTTTTGTGTTGACAAATATATATATACAAAATAGCTAAAACAAACAATACAAACTTCTACGTGAGAGGAAGAGGCATATTCTCTACACATCGCTGAATTATAACAAAAATAAAATTGACATGTGACCTTTGATATGACAATGTGAGTTTCAACTACACATTTAGTCACTATACAGTTGATGTGCATATCATTTTAATGTGTATATAATGTTATCACTAAAAGAGCGAAATTAACTTCCCCCTCCCAGTCATCAGTCAAACAAGTGCACTGAGAAATGTATTAGAACATTCGTTTTTTTAGTGCTTTTTAATTGTACGAAAATTTAACTACATCATATATACATGTGTAACAGTTAACCTGATGTGGGTTGAGGGTGAATTGAATCTGCCAAACTCTACACTGTCTAACCCACTAAATCAGTACAAAGATTAAATGACACAAAGTCTTTCAAGTTGGCATGGAGTTTATTGTTGATAAATCAGAGTACATAAGTTGGACATTTTTTATTCTTCCCACTGTTTTAATTGATGTAATGCATAATTATGGTCAAAGTCACATACAGCTAACACAAATCTGTCTGACTTTCCTGGTCTTCACAGCCGGGTTGTCCGCAAGTCCATCGCCAGAGTCCTGACTGTCATCAACCAGACACAGAAGGAGAACCTGAGGAAGTTCTACAAGGTGAGAGCCTTTTTTTATTTTATTTTTTTACTTGTATCACTGACATGTGCCTGTTTGGGACTCAGGCTTTTCCTCCAAGTCCTCTGGTCTGAGATGATAACTCCGTGAGCTGATGTTTGCTGAAGCGTTCACATGCTTACCAAAAGACTGAGACCAGAATATTACTCAACATTGATTGTTACATTGGCTGCAGCTATTCTAATTAAGATGTTGATGGCTCATGAAACCACACTGAACATTGAGGGCTTATTAATAAGCTATGTAGGTACCTTAAAATAATTTTAGATAAAACAAGTTTAAAAGATAAAACATGAAAGTCATGGTGTTTCCTTTGAGTCATTAAAGACAACAGAGGATGTTTTTCCTTGAGACACATTCCCAAAATGTCTGCAGGGACTGTGTATTGAGTTTTTGACAGTAGATTTTGACGGAGTCTGTCAGATTGTGTGTGTGTGACTGTCGAGCACTGAGCCTCACCTGAAATGTCTTACACTGGAAATCTGCAGCCAGTGTTAATGCAATGTTCTTTGTACACTCAGAAATGATGTTCTAGACAGCAGGTTATTATATGGATATGAGTGTAATGTGGTACTGTGCTTTGTACTTACTGCTTGTGTGGTAGAAATCTATGAAAGAATTAACATATTTTTGACACTAGTTTCAGATTAACTCTCCTGATCTTGACCTAAGTTTTCATTCTGGGGAAAGAAATTCAGACTTAACTGAAAGCCTGTTGCGTTTCTTTTAGGGTAAGAAGTACAAGCCCCTTGACCTGAGACCCAAGAAGACCAGAGCTCTGCGCCGCCGTCTCAACAAGCATGAAGAGAGTCTGCGGACAAAGAAACAGCAGAGGAAAGACCTCCTCTACTCCATCCGCAAATTTGCAGTCAAAGCTTAAGAGCTTTTTCTATTGACTAAATAAAATCTGTGTAAAAGACAAGAACCGGTTGTTGTGATATTTCCTTTTCAAACATCAGTATGATGACATCTTGGTCTCCCGTGAAACAGTTGCTTGTTTCCACTGAAGCATCAACGGTGCACTTTAAATGTTTCTTTCATTTAGTGTTGATGAATTTTGGGTTGGTTTCGTTTGGACGGCGAGGTGCAGTTTAAATATTTGGCCTCTATTGTAAAAGAAGCTGGTGGAGCCGCATCCAGGCTCTCCAAGATGGTAAGTACTTTTCAATTGTATGAAAATGATTGAACTACATTCAGTGAAGCCGTCAAACTCTAGACTGTCTGATCAAGTGACGCATAAAGTCATTTGAGTTGATGTGAAGTAAATTATTAGTGATTAATCACTCTAGAGTACATCAGTTGTAATTAATTTAAGTTATGCACAGTGGAAAAAAACACATCCAACTAACACAAACCTGTCTGATTTTCCAGGTCTTCACAGCCGTGTTGTCCGTAGATCCATCCCCAGGGTCCTGTCATCAACCAGACACAGAAGGAGAACCGGAGGAAGTTCTACAAGGTGAGAGCTGCCAGCAGCCTTTTAGTTTTCTTCATGTATCACTGACATGCGCCTGTTTGGGACTCAGGCTTTTCCTCCAAGTCCTCTGGTCTGAGATGATAACTCCGTGAGCTGATGTTTGCTGAAGCGTTCACATGCTTACCAAAAGACTGAGACCAGAATATTACTCAACATTGTTACATTGAAGTTATTCTAATTAAAATGTAGATGGCTCATGAAACCACACTGAGCATTAGGGGCTAAGCCTTGTAGGCACCTTAAAGGGATAGTTCAACATTTTGGCAAATTGGCCCATTGCCATAATTGCTATAGTCATAGCAGTACGTTCGTTACATTTAATTATCGGTGTTAGCTATTTTAGAATGGTCCCTCTCACTGCTCTTATTGAAGTTATTCACAGTGATGGTTAAACACATCCAACTAACACAAATCTCTCTGACTTTCCTGGTCTTCACAGCCGTGTTGTCCGCAAGTCCATCGCCTGAGTCCTGACTGTCATCAACCAGACACAGAAGGAGAACCTGAGGAAGTTCTACAAGGTGAGAGCCTTTTTAGTTTTCCCCTTGTAAATGTGCCTGTTTGGGACTCAGGCTTTTCCTCCAAGTCCTCTGGTCTGAGATGATAACTCCGTGAGCTGATGTTTACTGAAGCGTTCACATGCTTACCAAAAGACTGAGACCAGAATATTACAGTGTTTGTTACATTGACTGCAGTTATTCTAATTAAGTTGTTGGTTTACACCAAGTTTTCATCCTGGGGAAAGAAATTCACACTTACTGAAAACCTGTTACATTTCTTTCAGGGTAAGTACAAGTCCCTGGACCTGAGACCCAAGAAGACCAGAGCTCTGCGCTGCCGTCTCAACATGCATGAAGAATGTCTGTGGACAAGGAAACAGCAGAGGAAAGACCTCCTCTACTCCATCCACAAATTTGCAGTCAAAGTTTTAAAGGGATAGTTCAGCATTTTGGCAAATTCACCTATTCCCATAATCTCTATAGTCAAAGGGGGTAGGTTCATTACCTTCCAGCTGTTATTGCCTCAAAACAACTCAGTCTCGTAATATTACATTATCTCAAAACATGCACAATAATTAAAGGTAATGAACCTACCCCTTTGACTATAGGGATCATGGAAATAGGCGAATTTGCCAAAATGTTGAACTATCCCTTAAGAGTTTTTTTCTATTGACTAAATAAAATCTGTGTAAAACACAAAAATTGTCTGTTATATTTTCTCTGCAAACATCAAAATGACACCTCAGTCTTTCCTGAAACAGTCGGTCGTTTCTACTACAGCATGAATGGTCACGTTCAGTGTTGATGACTTGAGTTCTTGAGTCTGACCTGCCCAATGAATTTTGGGTTTTCTTTTGGACACTGAGGTGCAGTTGAAATATTTGGCCACTTTTGTCTTGGCCAATAGTAGTTGCTGTGCCATTTGAACTATACATTGGAAACCTCATGAATCAATGAGAACCTGCTAAGTGAAAGAAGTTGAATGCATTTCACAATTTTTTGTTATAAAATTAAACATGACAGAATCGCACCTAATGGACAAATATAAATGACAACAGTTGCTGAGTTTGTAGTGAAGGTTTGATGTGGGAGTGATGAGGGAGGAAAGTGGACAAACATCAATACAATCGTAGCTTATGTAATGGAAAATATTTGCGGACTGTCTAAAATCTCAAATGAAGGCTATAATATGAAATGGTGTGACAAACATAATGTATTGAACCAGAGATGTTCTAATATTGAGAAGGACTTTGAACTGCTCCTCTGGCTGTTGGCCTTCACAATTAATGAAAACCAAGTTTACTTAATGTGGTCCACCACATGAGGGCAGCAGAGAGTAATGCTAGGCTATATGACACATTTTTCAATCCAGACAAATGACTGTAAATGCCACAAGAGCAGCACTGGTAAAACATTGTATGTGCAAAGGCTCTTCTGGTGTCCATAGAAACACCTCAGCTGCTGTTTGCATTGTGTTGCTCTCTCACCAAGGGTATCAACAAAGCTGTCACAGGAAAGCCTGCAGCAGTCATCCAAATTGTTCTGTCTCTGTTGCAGTGTTCAATCTGAGCCCACTCAGGTATCCAATAGTCTTAACACAATTCTGAGTTTGTACCCTGCTACAAATCAGCAATGAAGTTTCAGGTCGACCTCCTCAACACAGCTTCATGGTCACATCTGCATGACATCTTTCTATGCTGTCCTGGTCCCAGTGTGCCAGCGTACAGGCCTTTGAGGACACTGATTTACAGTATGTGATTACGATAGGGCCCCATGGTTTTGCCACATTAGCAAAGACTGATCTGAGAGCAGCAGGCCTTTGGGAATGCTTGGAATGACAGTCACCTTTATACTAATTAGTTTTCTGCTGTCACTATTCTGCCAGCCGCTCTTCAATTGCCCCACAACACTCAACGTGTTACCATTATCTGCAACGAGTGCATGTCGCCACCATGAGCCCTCAGACCGTATTCTTCAGCCTGCTGGTTTGTCTCGGTCTGTTCTCCTCCTACTCTTCCTCGTCTCAGCTGAGTTCGGTGAAGAAATCCGGCTGCTTCAAAGTGAACGACTGCAAGTGCATCATGAAGGACGGGAGCGGGGTGATAAACCTGAGAGCCATGGGGGACGATGCCGGTTTCCTGGGGCATCTGAGGCCGGTGTCAGCGGAGAATATGCCGGTCAACACAGAGGTCCTCCTGTCCTTCAGCCCCTGTCAGCCCTTCTCACAGCCAGAGGACCTGATGGGAGTCGACTGCACCAACATCGCTGCAGCCATCATTGTCAGGTACAGACCCAGTCCAGCATCCAGCCACTGACCGCTTCATCCTGCTCTCACTCTGATTATGAAGCAACAAGAAGTTCATTTGTTTCTTGACTTTCACTAAACTCCATTCAAGCTTTGACTCTTTTCTTACATTTTATTTATTGTTTTGCAATTAGAGTACTTATTTTTAATTACATAAAAAGTAAAAAAGCTTAGGCCAAACACTAACATTTGAAGCCAGACTTTAAACAGAAGAACCAAAAGTTCACGTTTTCTGGCACTTTTTCAACTCCACAACAACATATTTTTTCTTGAAGTGCTTTGTTCAAGACTTGAGTCTTGCAATCTAATCAAAACACATGTGATTTTTTGCACGACCCACTGAAATGGACCTAGGGCCTGCTTAGTCTGCGGTGTAAGACCTTGTGTGACCTTTTTTTTCCACAATTTTGCAAACATGGAGGCAGTGAGAGACTGGAAGTGGTGGAAGAAGACAGAGAGGAGGTGGGCAGTGGACGTTGAGATAAAGAATACAGAAACATCTCAGATCTCATTAGCAACACCGTGGTGGACCATGTCTTAAAGCCTCCAGTAAACAACAAGAAGCTCTCCATCTCCTTTTAGTCAGATTCGGGAAATCCCTAAGAAGAAATACACAAACTCAAATGATGATGGCATGAACAATAAATTAAAGTGTTGAAAACTCACATTCTTCTTGCTGGCTGTTCTTCAAAGTCATCACTGCTTTGCCAGCATTATAAATAGGCACAGTTTATTATTTATTCACACATTTATGCCTGGGCTCAAAGTACCTTCTGATGTATCCCCAAATAATAAATACGACTAATTAAAATGCAATGACTGATCAGTAATGGCCTGAATTAACAACTACCAGCTGACCTGGAAAATCTTTGGGTCGGAGGCAGCTGCACATTTCTGACATGTCAGCAAGTCATCTCTCAATATGTCAGCTGGTTCTCCCAAGTCTTTCTTCTATTGAAATGATCCAAGTTCACAAAAAATGTCAGTGTTCAGATTAAAGCTGCTCCGTGGCAAAATACAAGACGACTTGCATGATGTTTGTGTTTGGTCGACTCTTGAACAGAGATGTAAACCAGCAGTCGTGACCTTTTTAAAGCCTTTAATTCTTTACTCCAGGGTTCTTTTCTTTACTATGGACTGATGAAAAACTAAACTCTTTGCAATTACTTAAAAACCCTTCCCAGGCAAATTATTACTATTCATATGTTTTGTGAGAAATCTATTTGTCGACAGCTGTAAGGAACTGTTGATGATTAAAGTCGCGTTACACTATTTTCGGTGATCTATTTAGAGTAGACTGAGCAGGCTCTTGAAGCCACCAGGGGACACTCACACACACACAAACCACACTTAAAGACCTCCATGCTGTTTCCATAAATCTTAATTGTGCATTTAGATTGATGAGTAATTCAAACAGGCTCGTGTATTCATCCAGACTGAACACTTAATTATGAAACATTGAATGCATTCTTAGTTGCATGTAGCCTATGGCAGAGTGTGTTTGTGTGTTAACAGGTATCACAGGCTCAACAGACACATCAGCCGCTGCATCAGCTATGGCAGACATGAAGGGAACCAGTTCCACTACAACGACTCCCTGAAGACGCTGTCAGTCTCCTACTTTGGTGAGAAAACACTTACCTGCACTTGACCTCCCTTGACCTCCTGACAGCCAATCATCTCCCTCCTCCTGTCCCAGCTCACGAGGAGCAGCCGCTCACGGTGGTGCACTACCACTGCAATCCCAACCAGTCCGCTTCCTTCATCCGGGACCAGAGGCTCAGCACTGAGGAGCCCCTGCAGATCTGGGTGGAGAGCCCCTGTGCCTGTCCGAACGCCTGCACCATGGGAGATCTGGGTGTAGGCACCATCTTTCTCATCATCCTCTCCCTCAGTGCTGCTGCGTACTTTATCCTTGGTAATACTCTTAATAGGCCTCACACATGTGGTCCAGGTGTGTTCATCTACCTGTGCTGCAGAGCCATCATCACATTAACACCTTAACACTTGAATGAATTACAAAACAGTCATTTCAGTCAGGTACTAAAAGGGCCGTCACCCTCCAACTATAGCTGAAGAGAAACAGGTGGCATGTTAAACAAATGTGGAGTAGAAAAAACAGTGACATCTAGTGGCATTCAGAAATCATAGCAGCCAGTGTAGTAGGGTTAACCTGAAACCTTGTCAATGCATTACAACCACCAAAAATATCTATAGTATATCCCAGGAGGAGTTAATATCACTGTGTCATGATGTCGTAGTTGAACACATCAGGTTTGAAGAGTTTTGCTGTAAAGTCACACATCATTTAGATTTTCTGTTGTGATTGTCAGGTTCCTGTGCTCTCAGACCTTCTCGGAGCAGCGCTGGAGTCCAGATCTCTCCGGAGCACAGTGTGTGGTGTATGATCTGTTACCTCTGTACTGAGAGAAGACCAGCGAGAAGACACTACGCAGACGTGACCGGCTGAACGAGAAGCAGCTGCACGTCTCTGGAAACACTGCAAAGGCGTCTCTACATGTCAAGTTCTATGACCTGGAGGCGTCGAGTCCCATGGAGGCGTCAGGAGCTGTAGGTGCTTTTCGTTTGACAGCTCAACGTCACAGGTTCACTCTCTAGTTTTTACATACTGGGGTCAGGTCTTGATCTTTATGATGATGTAAATATTTTAGTCTTAATACTGGACCATGAACCAGATCATCTGTGTAGAAATAGAATATGACGTACATGTTACAAAAACCAGAGCGATGCTGCTGTATGTCTCATCCCATATCAGGTTTATAACATACAAAAAATCAACAGTGAAATTTGGGGAGGGGGGCCTCTGTGTTGATGGTGCATTTCCTGCTCCTTCTGGCCTGGTTTCAGCCTCAGGCCTCAGCAGCTGTGAAGATGATCTCCCAACATATAAAGTGAATGAGCCTTGCAGCCGTCATCCCCACGGACAGAGCAACTCTCTCACTTCATTTTTCCTTTGTTTTTAATAATCCCAGATTTCCATGATTTTTGTTTTCCTCTTTAAATCAGGTCAGCAAACTCTCTGGAGTGTTTTATAAGAGAGCAGGAGGCCTTTGTCTTTAAAAAGATAATGTGTCTCCTGTTCTAATGTCACTACATTTCTGTTCTTTTAACCTTTTATTCTTTCCACATGCGTATGTAATAGAGTTTATTTTTATGTGGAAATTATATGAAACCTATTACAAATTGGAACAATTTCATACATTGACAAATATATACAGTATGTTCATGTAGGCTATTTGTGCTAATGTGCTTACAGCACATGTAAAAGCAAGAACATGTACTGTATATAAGCATATGTAATTACAATATATATGCTGTTTTAATAAAGTTAAATTAACCAAACCAAATATCCTCATATAGATATTTCCATATATTTGTCTGTCATAGAAAACACAAAAACACATATTTTGTACTTATATTTTCTATATACGTAATATTTCTATTGTGTCAACTAGTTAATTGTTGTCCAAACTGAAACTGACCAAGACCAGTTTAGGGACAGATGTGAAGACAGGCCACTGCTGTCCATTAAATCTTTCCCAAATTATCATCACACCATGAAAAATAAACAAACTCATTCCCCTCCTCTTTAATACAGAGATTTTTAATCAGCTGAAGCTTTTCTTCACTGTTCCCTGCTGATCAGGGTTAATTGAAAGTATCAGGGGCCTTTGATATTATTTTGACCCCTGATCATTTGTTGTTTAGTCTTATTTCCCCAGACTGTGAGGACGTGACCCCCGCATCGTCTGTGGCTGCCGCTGATTTATGTTCACATATTGGAAAATTGTTCCTCACCCTTTGGGCTTTCTTGCAGTGTTTTGTTCTCTGCAGGTCTATTAACGCACTCTGTCTGTCACATTCTGCAGCTTTTAAACTGATTTACGGTCTAATACTTTGGCTCATCTCCTGCGTGGCCCCTTGTTGTTCCTGCAGGTGTTTGTCCTCCTTTCCAGTTTCACTTTGAAACAAACACCTGCTCCACAAAAAGTTGTTCACTTGTCAACAGACGTCTCGTTACTTATTTAGTTTCTGAGTTTTTCTCATCACTGCTCTGATCTGAGCTGAGCTCTGTTGGCCTCGGTCCTTCTCTCACTCATCTCAGCTGTGCTCAGAGTCCTGCGGTGTGATGTCATCAGAAGGGGACAGCAGTGTGCCAGGTGCTGTGCTCACCAGGGAGCGGGAGATGTTCGGTTGGGCCTCGCTGGCCTTCTCGACTGAAACTCTGCTGGGACCTCTGGAACAAGAAAGACAGAGCTGGAGTCAGATCCCTGAACACATCAGCGCTGGCTCACTGTCAGGACAGAACCATGTTTCTTGCTGTTAGTGGTTCCTGTGGTTTCCCTTCAATAATTCAATATAACTATCTAGAGGTTTGATTTCTGAGTCTTGACTACTGTACAGTTTTTTTTTTTTGCTGCTGTGGTTACAAATCCCTCTCATCTTTCCTATATCTGGACAAACTGTTCATTTGCACACTATTTAAATTATTAATAAATTCTTCTGTGCAACCATATAATGAGACTAGTGCCTCTTAGGACGTTTAATCCTGCTTCCTCATCATCTTGTTCTCTGTTGTGGGTTCATCATACCAATGTCTAACATGTACGTTTGTGGTAGATTAAGCTAAACAATAAGTTACAAAATCCTCCAGTTTTACAGGCTTCACCCTCCTCTACGTCATGCCTGTGTCCTCATCCACCTCCACACTGATGTTTCACAGACCATCCTGTGAGTAACTTCATCCTCTGCTCCTTTTTCTGTTGTTGTTGCATGGACTGTATCCATGAACATAACAGATCTCATGTAGAAAGTGGGCATGCCTCTATGCAGTTGTTCTAATTGCTTGGGAAAATATTTTTACGTCTCCCCACCCTCCAAACTGACATCACTCCTGAGAGCTGTTTTGTAGCTCTGCTCCATTTTCTTGTCTTTTTTTTTTTTGAAAACCACAGATGTGACGTGAAAGAAATTATCTGAGGAGCAGTTCATGAGCGTGATGCAGATGTCTGTTCTCCAATGACTCACAGCGGTGACCACGCCCTGCGCACACCATCATAGCCACAAAGAGCCCGTACCTCATCTCCTCTGTCTCAGACTCCTCATCCTCGTCTTGGCACAATGACGATGAAGGCAGATACAGATGGAGTTGTGAAACCTTTGCGGCGCTGGGCTGTCCACGAGGAGCCCGTCTCTCAATCTTGCAGGGGGTTGTGGGAGTTTCTAGGAGGGGATGAGTCACAGTCAAAGACGCAACTTCAGTTACAGATGTCATTTCAAACACCAGAGCCAGACCTGGACCACTGAGTTTACTTATCACCAGAGGATTTCCATAAGGCAATTACTGTAACTGCAGGGAAAACACACACTGCCCTCAATCCAAACAACACGGAGGGAATAAAATGGGAGAAACTTTCAAGTCAATTGGCAATGAAATTAAATGATTTGTTTGAGTCACCACGAATCAGCACATCTGTTCCTGCCCAAGGCTGCAGCAAAACTCATATAGGCCTATAGGCTACATGTTGTCTGGATATGATTTGCAGGCAGATGGAAGTGTGTGTTTGTGTGTAAAGGCTCTTCAAGTGGTTTGCAGTGAATAAACATCAGATTGTGTATTTGTTCCGGATAGAAATTATTATTTTTTATTATTATGATTTTTTTGAAATATCAAACATCAGATAGTTTGGTTTGATTGATTGCAACTGTGACATGTATCATCACTTAACTGCTTATGAGCTGATTCTGAACAGGTTCCTCAGTAAGCATGCTTTCGTTTCAATGATCCATGGTTTTTTACCAAACCACCACATCAACCTCCGGGACTGATGCAAAAAGAGAAGACAACACTGAGACTGAAACCTGCACTTCCTCTAATCACCACTAGGGTTTGGCTGCAAACAGTCAGTCAGTCTCCACAGAAATAAACATGTTTATAGCTGGATATAAAACAGTTTAATCTCCATAGCTAATTTCCTCTTTCATGACTGTTTATAAGTCAGCATTTTATTATGACTTCTGCATAATTAAGTTACGCATAATTAAGGATGTGGCTTCTTTGAGTGACGGGTGTTCAGGCACCAAAGTCTTGGCTCCACACACATCGTATCTCTGCACATTCTTGGATTAGTTGAATTAAGTGAAGTCAGACACTGCCAAGATGGGTTTCTATGGGTTTCACTTGAGACAAACTGAAAGATATATGAGTCAGCAGTTGATAACTTTGGTAAAAAATCAAAAACAACTTAGTTTTTCCCTTTTGCACCTAACTGAACATCATATCATTAATCTTTTCACTTTCACACTGATTAACACACTGATTTACTGCCTGTGTGCCACACCTAACTGTATGTGTCTGCTCCAGCGACAGCCAGAGCCAGAGGCATGTTGTTTTTGGGTTGTCCGTCTGACGTCCGTCCCATTCTTGCGGACACAGCACTATCTCAGTTATGCCTTTGCGGAACATGTCGAAATTTGGCATCTACATTCACTTGGACTCAAGGATGAACTGATAAGACTTTCATGGTCAAAGGTCACAATAATAGTGACCTCTCAAAACACATTTTAGCCACTGACTCTGGATAAACAGGGGTGTAACTAAAACCATGGAATTCAAACTCGTCCTAGGTGATGATTATCACTTTCAGTCCCAGCATCACAGTCGTGTGAGAGAAGATTTCACACATTGCACAAGTACAAGTTATACTGTGTTTGCATGTCTTCTTTTATGGAAAATGAAACCTTGATTCTTGATTGATTATTTTTATGAATTTGATAAAGCAACAAAAGCACATTTGTCTAGTAATGGTTGTGGTGGTGCCGTAGCTACATTCACCTGCTGTTTCACTGGCCTGACCCACAGTGAGCCCTCCACCCTCTGGGTTCATCACAGAGCTGATGGCTGTTCTGGCTCTTGATGCTGATTCTGCTCTGCTCTCCGCTCTTCCCTTTAGACTGCTCAACAGAAATGGTCCCCCATCTCCTCCTCCTCCTCCTGCTCCTCCTGCTCCTCCTCTGCTCTGGGGCATCAGCCCGCCACTGGTGGGCCTCTGCCGGAGGGGACAGCAAAATCCTTGCACTGTGACAAGAATTATGCAGTTGTTTAATTCGTAAAATATTCAACACGGTATTTTATGTCCCAGTGATCTACATAATTATATTACACAGATTTTATGTTTCAGGCAAAGATTTAATTGTCAGAAAATTAAATCAAAGATCTCCCTTAGAGAGCTAGATCTGCACAGTAACAATAGACAAGAGACAGAGTAACAAGAGCGGATCAGCTTGCAGTCACCTTGCAGGCCCAGAGACAGGGGTCCTGAGGAGGAACGTTGTGCGTCTCCATGGGACAGTGGTCTGGGTGGAAGCAGAGTGAAGGTCGTGGCCTGATGAGAGGGTCTGGACTGAAGTCTCCTCCTTCGGACATACATCATGCCATCATCTGCTCCGCACTCGTGTCGACGCCCCTCCCTGTCATTCATCATCCAACATGATCAACTGCAAAGACAAATGGTCCAGAGTCATGACAGCCTGTACGCTTGATGTGCTCTTTTGTATTGTTGAGCTAAAGGGCCAATAAATTCTCAAATTTTTCAAGTATTAATGTGGATTATAAAGCTTCAGATCATTGCATTTTATAATTGGGTGTTCCCTGTGTCCTTGGATTTGGAGGGAGGAATATGGAATGAGTGTAGCCTACAACACAAACAGAAAGACTTCAAAGTATCTTGGCACAATCTACATGGGATTTATAGTTATAGCACTAAAGCATTCCTTAGAAAAAAAAACTGGCTCTATTGTTTGCATCCACTAAGTGAAACCAGGGTTTACACTGAATTCAATATGTTCATGTAATGTGCAAGCCACATGGTTGGACTGACTGTTCCTCCCTCTGTGTACAGGAAGCTCTTCTTGGTAAATCTATAAACGGAAGAGATTTTACACATCACTAACAGAGGATTAAAGAAGAAACCCAAAGAGTGAGTAAACTTTAAGCTACTGATCAACAATGTTCTTCCAAAAATGCATCTCTGTACATTTTGTGAAGGCTTTAAGGCCTTAGCAACTCAAATTCACCTCATCTCTCCCACGTTTTGGATTAGCTGCCTGAGAGTTTGTATTTGAATTTTATCAAGTCTTACAATTATGATGACTGATCATACAGATGGGTGAGGTACCAAAGAAAGTTTTCTATTTTGTGGATTAACTGGGAGATAAGGGCGGGGTCCTGCAGTGCCAAGAGGGTGATTTGGTGGAGCATATATTTCAGTACCATCAGACAGGTTGATGTTTTGGTGTATAATTCTTTATAAGAGGGCCAATAAAGCCATAAAAAGCCATAAAATGGACCAAAACATTTTTTATAGTTACAAATTTCATCTTAGGTACCAAGAAAGTTGTTGTTTTCATATACAGTACCATCAGACGGCGTGTATAATTCTGAGGTTAGTGGACTGAGGCTTGATAACTGTAGATTTTTTAGATTCAGATTTGAAACATTGAACCTCTTGTGTGTTCTCACGCTGTAAATGTTGGTTCTGGTTATGAATAACTTGAAGTTGTAATTTAATGTAATATAATCTCATTAAGAAATGTGAGGTGTAGTAATTAATCATGTGTGTAACATTTTTTTAAAGCCAGTGCATAGACTCTGTCTCTGGGTCAAGTCAATAAACCTGCATATATTTGCTCATTGGTGGAAATTTCAAAGTGCTGTTTTTGGCACATTTGATTCATTGTATCCTGTAGCTTGTCACTTATGTGAACAGTTGCACATGATATAGGAGAAAAATAAATAAATAAGATAGAACATCGGATGAGAAGTTAATAAAAAATGACTGAGGATAAATAAATTAACATAAAAGAGTGTTTTTGGAGAAGGAAATTCAAGGCAATAATCTGTTTTCACATCAATTTCCTGTGTGAAATCAATAAAGTTTATTTTTCACTGCTCACAAGCGCCAACAGTTTCAACACTCGTCATATGCAACGGTCTCTGTGGTGTTTAAATCAACAACTAAGACTGAAAGGAAACCTATTCTGCTCCTTGCCAGCTCTTTATTTTTACTACAGTCACTTTGCATGATTCATAGTTTTGAAAAATATTCATTTGTCTCAGACTGCTATTAATACAGCCCTCCAGTTGAACATCAGTAATGTGAATCGGAATGAGAGCGATTTTAATATTTTATGTAAATGATCAAGATTGCGTAAAGTTTCTTGAGTTTTTGAACAATTGGCCTATTACCATAATCCCTATAGTCATGGGGGTAGGTTCATTACCTTTAATTATCAGAGTATGTTGTTTTGAGATCCGCAAGGCAGAGCTGTGAGCTGCTCAGCGAACACAATGGAGGTGACAGTTACGTCCCCTGTCCCTTGAAACTCATCAAATACACAATCCAACAACTGGACAAGTTGTGACCTGCACATTCACCAAGCTATGAAATCATGCATATTTATGTAACATTATGATACATGAAGCAAATATTTGGGACTACTTGTGCTTTTGAAATCCCTCCACCCAGCAGCCGTGTCTGGAATGTAGTTCCGGCTACGCATTTGCCTCGAAAACAACTCTCTCATAATGTTACATGATTACTTTATTTAGCGTGGCAAATGTGCAGGACACAACTTGTCCATGAGAGCAAATTGGAGTTTTTGGATTGTGTATTTGATGAGTTTGATGAGGGACAGGGAACCATTACTGTTCACCTCCATTGTGTTCGCTGAGCAGCTCGCGCCTCTGCCCCGCTGATCTCAAAACTACATGCACCGATAATTAAAAGTAATGAACCTAACCCATGGGGATTATGGCAAAAGGCCAATTTGCCAAAATGTTGAACTGTCCCTTTAAGGCTACCAGTAAGCCATTACCATAACAATCTTTCAGTCCCACAGATAAATGCTTTTATATCTGCTCCTGTGAATCATATTGGAAATGAACTACAACAGAAGTTGAGAACATCAAATTAACCTCACTGACAAAATGTAGCAGCTAACGCTGTTGTGGACAAATGACCGTATCATAAATACCACCACCGTCAGTTATCACACAAAGGGATTTTATTGTTTGCATTGAAACAACATCTTGTTGACATGGCAACAGATCAAAACTAACCCCCTTCCAACTACCTTTGTTTTTCTGAGGGGTGAGGAGGAGGGTCAAGCCAGCTGATGTGTAGGCATTGTGCAATTGTATTGTGGACTTAGAGAAACTTCACATGCACAAAATCCCATAACTTATTATACAGAAACATAAAGTCCATAGATACAGTCAACTTTGCAGCAGTGATTGTCATCAAGTGCCTGAGTAGTGACTGAGTGAGTGAGTGGTACATCCCACTCAACCATGGTGGTTAGACTGTCAGTATACAGTAATGAACCAACTGATTGACTGATTGGCTGACTGATTCCAGGATAACTCTGTGTGTATAGTCCATGAGGACGTGGTAAACATTCCTCTCCATGCTGAGACAACGCTGCTCAGCAGTTCACACGGCCGCCACTTACAATCCTGTTTTAACAGCCTGACAGATCTTAAAGAAAAACAGAAGGCATGTCTTCTCTGGAACTGATTTGGCCCCTTTTTAGTTTCAGAGCGACTGCGGATGAGTGGGGTTATCAGCAGTGTTTTAACAGAAAGCATGTGTGTGGTTAGGGGTTAAGGTTACAATTCATTACACCACCTTTCAGTAAATCTGCCACGGTGATAAAAAGCTCTGCGAATGCTCTTACCTGCTCTCTCATTCAGACGTTCAGATCTTTCAACAGTTCTCCCTGAGGAACCATGTGGAGCCGGGCTGAATGAAATCCCATTTTGTAATTTTCCTCTGAACATGGACCCACACCCAAGAGCCGATTTTACCAGCAGGACTCTTTACTGTTGCTAAGGGACCGTGAGCTCACTCTCTGGGTTTGTTTGTGGAAGATAAGATGGAGGGGGGAAGTGCCCACTGCCATAGTGACAAGCCTTTGTTTGTGTGACACTATGACACTGAGGGTGATAATTTAACAAGGGACTTAAAGCATGTCGAAGACCCTACAGGTTCAGCCTCAATCACCGTTGAGTGACCGTGACATTCACACCCAGAGTAAGTGGTGGATTTGACCTCTGGTGGTGTTTTGGCTGCCTGCTATCATTCATTTGGTGGGAACGGTGCTGGAACAGGAGGTATAATGCCTGTGGGTCCACTGCCAACAGAGCTGCGGTGCAGGTTGTTGCAGACAGAGAACATGCTCCAAACCAAATGCTGTAAACGACTGGTCATAAGTGTGAGGTTTCATGGGTAATAAAAGGAGGATTACGTAAGCAATTTTTCTTCATGTGTCATCTTACCTAGCCTAGAAGAGTTATAACAGGCCTTGAACCTGATTTTATTTCGTACAGTTTCCATAATGTTAGTTTTAAAGTGTTGCTCTATGTCTTCATTAAACCAGCCATTCCTTATGCAGGCCCATGTCTTTTGAGTTCTGGACTCTCCATCCTCATGCTGAGACAACACTGGTTGCATCCTGATCATCCTGGTGATATGATTAAGGTGATTGTCTACAAGGCCAAGAAAACATTATCCCCCAAATCTACAGCTCAGATATTCAATTATGTGTAATATTTGATACAAACAATTTCTAATAGAAATCATAAATCCTCTGGTGGTGATTGGCTCCCAGGAGGATTTTTATAAAAGCCGGTCGTATAAAAAGTATTTAAATATGTCTCTGTTCTCAGGAAATCCCTAAGAAGTGTGTCCAGAAGCAATCATTTCAGTATTACATGAGGAGGGCGAGGATTCAATCTTATGAGGCATACAGACCTGTCAGCTTTTTCTGTAATAATTTTTTTACAACTCTTACAATCATACTGACATGAAGTTGGCAGAGTCAACCCAGATCAAACAGGTTTTATTCCAGGGAGACAAGATGTGAATAAGTAAATACCACAACAACAAAAACAAGCCTTGACATATGATATTACCCAGTTTAGATGCAAAAGTTTGATCAAATTTGATAAAAAACTGAACTTCCAATGATACAGTTTGGGAGCTTTTTTGGTGTCACTTAATTTTTACTGACTGCATGAAAATAGTTTATGAAGACCCTCGATCATAGATCAGAGTTAATGGTGTATGTTGTAGTTTTATAGATGATCATATCTGACTTCATGTTAAAGTATTTTGTAGAATTCAAAAATGATTTATTGTTATATTATCGCCTTTCCTTATGACCACACACTATTTTTATGATGTCTGCCTTTATTTTTGAGGTTTGAGGAAAGTGGGAAACTGTGGGAAAATGTGCTCTGCACCTTAAAAGGGCCCCAGACTTGAACGCAGGTTGGACTGAGTGCCTCGTTTGATTTTAATTACATGAGTCAGTTAATGTAACAACATATAAATGATTACCCCGTCATGAAAATAAAAATAATCGTGACTGGAGATAATTAGCTGCAGTCCTACAAATGTTGTGTGAGAATGAATTGCTTCTTGAAATCCTCCTCACTGTTAACAAATGTTTTGTGCTATTTTGTATTGTAAATATTCAAGGCTCTTGTGTTGCTCCCTGAGAAAAGTCTGTTTCTTTGTGGTTTATCTGATTACTTGCAGCCACTGTCCTATTTATGACAACCAAACCAAAGCGCATACAGTATAAAGAATTATCCATGTAATCTTTTGGAAATGGGAACAATCCCATATACTGCACTGACACATATATCCGGCCTGTAAAAACGCGTGTTTATGTTTTTGCAGGCCTATGTTAATAAATATGGTATGTTGATGTTATAAAGATGGACTTCAAAGATCTGAGTTTGGAAATTAAAATAGAAAAATATACAGTATATAAGCACATCGATTTTTAATGTCATATAAAATTGTTAACATGTGTTGTTCAGGATGTGATAATATGGAAACATCATACGAAGCCTGTGAGGCTAGTCCAGGCAGATGACTGACTCAAACCGCGCCCATCCTGATTCTCACCCAAATACCTGCTGTCCATGAGGTTTTGCAAATTATTTGCTCTCATTTTGGAGTTGAAATGTACAGATGAAATGTATCTGCTTAACATTGCTCAGTGGATGTGAATCATGTGATGCTTCTATCACTGTGTCATCCTGCTTTAACTTCACACACACACTCTGCACTGTCTCTCACCTTCACCTTTACTTGGACTGGGTCCAGCAGAGAGCGGTTTGTGACTCTCGGGGGCTGTTGTCTGTTTTCATTCAGACTCTGCTCGCAGCTGCAGCAGCTGTTTGATGGTGTCCAGGTGAACAGAAGCCGAGTCCAGCCTCCGGTATCCATACACTGACTTCATTTATGACCTCCCATGTTCATCCAGAGACAACCGACTAAATCATACACACCTCTAGTCTGTTGTTCCATTTTAAATTCAGTTATTCAAACCATTGTTTGGCAAGTTAATGCTTACTATCCATTAATCGTATAAATGTCATAGCTACAGTCATGTACATCTGGTCAAAGGAGCCTTAGAGGTGTTGCCGTGACGGTTATGAGGAATCACCCTCTGGGGAGTCTGAATGGGAATTGTTGAGATATTTCAATCTGGTCCAAAAGCATCAAAAGAACAATATACACTGCTTATTTCAAATTCTAGATAGCAAAATGAAACTTTGGATCCATTTATGTGGCTCGATCCTTGGCTCATCTGGTCTGGCCCATATAAACTTCCATATCTCTGCAGTTTCTGGCTGGTGTGTGTGTCAGAATGATCCTAGATGTGGAAGTAACATCTGATACTCATGGTGTATAATGGGCGAGGTTGAGGCGAGGCTGTGGAACCATGTGTGTACTGGGCCAGGAGAAAATAAGCATGTGGCCCAAATATGGATTGAATTTATTTTACTATCTGTGATGAAACTTGCTCGGCGCAGTCACCCGAGAAGATGCATAACATGCACACAGCAGAGAATCTGCTCTTCACTCTTTTACTTTAATTTGACTGTAAATGTGTTCAGATAAGAGAGTCAAATCATTATCATTTAATCAAACAGTGTAAAAAAAAAGTGCTTCAATAAAGAAGTTACATTTGACTAATAATTTTGCAGCTTTATGACTGACAAGACTTAAAATCTAAGTGTGTCCACTTACTGAAACTGCAGCCGCATGGTGCCGTTTGGAAGTCTTTAACCTTTAATCTTACTTTACATTTAAAAGCAGAGGGCAGAGAAGATTGGAACTGATTCAATGTGGATGTTTATGTTTGGCACATTAGAGAATCAGCCTCATCTACAAGATCATAATAGAAAGCATGTGTGTGTGCGTTTTCCACGGGCCTGTAGGGACAATGTTTCACATGACCTTTCACCACTGCTGCCACAAGCACAAAGCTCTGCAGTGTTTTAAACCGCAGCAAGTGACTGGAGGTGCTGCAACAGCTGTGATAAATGTTCAGTTTTAGACGACCCGATCGCAAAAGGGATGAGGTGGCATCACACACTTGTTTAGAAACCATCAATCTTCTGATTATTTCTGTAATAAAAGCAAAAACTGCAATTATCCCCTAGGGAAAATCAGGTCACGGTAATAATGGCCAAATACTTCTCCCTCATTCCTCTCTCCCTCGCCCCTCCAGCCCCCCTCCTGACCCACATCAACCCTGCATTAAATGCACCAAATTTCTTCATCTATTAATACCCCTCATTCAATATTATCCTGTTACTGTAACGTTCCTCTCTCCCACTCATTCACAGCTGTGCTTCCTTCCAGGTGCTCTCTTACAGAAATCCCCTATAATCCTGGTATATGAAGCAATACGGGTTTTAGTCAATGGTTTAGGTCATCAGACTTTTAGGTGCAAAATATGACACATGTATAGTTATATTTTTCATTTCAAATAGGATTTGGAGTCTGCAACCCTCCAGGCAGCTGTTTGAGGTTCTTAGCTAAACACAAATTACAACTGATCCTAATGAGGCGTTGTCATTGTTTTGCATATTCGATCATTAATCAAGAAATAATTCATGAAAAGCCAAGATCAACAAACACACTCATATCAGTCTGATGATAGTGATGTAATGTCACAAACCTTTAGGGAAATCAGTGCAATAACAATAGCATGACTGCACATTACTCATCAGGTTCTTTAAAATATGTTGATTCAAGCAAATATTTCTCCACATTCTTTCTCTGTTGAGCATGAATTCGACTAGTTATTGATTTCCTCCAGAAGAGTTAATACAGATGGTCCATGTACTATTAATATAGAGCTGGAATCACCAGGGAGTCGTGTGAGAAAAATGTAATGTTCTCACGGAGGAAAGGAATCCACACCTGGTTACTTTAACTTTCCCCGGGGTGCGTTACCGTCAGGAGTCCGTTTGGATTTTCTCTGAGGTATAAAGTCGGTAAAATATCCATAAAAGTGCAGAGTAATTACAGAGGAACACAATGAGATCAGCTGAAAGACAAAAATAGACCAAACAGTGTCAAGTGTTTACACCCCGACTGTTGTATGGGTGGATACTTGGTGAGGAAAAGGGGAAAAATGTCTCCATCTCTCCTCGTTTCCATTTGTGTTCTGGGATAAATGTTCCTGGCAGAGACGGAGGCTAAGTGACGGGACATCCACCCTTTGTCAAAGTGAGGGGGAGCCAGCTGCTGACATGTTTTTGTGTTGTTTAAACACACGGTACCTGGTAACACTTTGTCTTCTTGATAGATGTGTTTGTTAATCAGAGGATCCTATCAGTCAGTGTGAATAGATAATTCAGGGGGTTTTCAGGAGGGAGCTGTGTATCTTAAAACTATGTCATTTGACTTTTTTTTCCCCCTTCTGTGCAAGTCTCATTTATTACATTGTTACACTCCCGACGACTGTTATGGTGAACTGGTGCAGCCTGTAGAAAGATTAGATAGTTAAGTTGTACTGTAATCCATCAGTTAGGCCAGGAGAGACTCAAACATGCTGCACAATAAAAGAATTGGTTGACATTTTGGAAAGCAGGCTGAAGTGATCCTGGAGCAAGAAAGCTCCGGAAGCCACACCTAACTCACACACACATACACACACAAGATTGACAAGGTGACATCACATAAAAGCAGAGGAGACAGGATGGGAGAACATGTGGAAACGGCTTAACTAATGCCACTCCCTACAGTTTCCCCCACCTTCATGGGAGTCTCCAGGCAACCCACCCCCATCATCAGCTTTGGAGGATGGGTGTGATGGAAATCCTTTACGTTATCAGGGTCCAGAATCAAGAATCGGGGAATCCAGGACCGCTTCCCTGGGATCATTAAACTCTCAATCCATTAAACACTGGAAAAAACCAGGATGGTCATCAGCAAACATGGGTGGGTGGGGTTGGGGGCTTGGACAGAGAGCACTAGGGTCTGGAACTGATGGTTTAAATTAGGTCAATGTGGTGAATCCTCATAGAAATGGGCCATTTGAGCGTCACAGCAAATCAAATAGTTTATGAATGGTCCAATGTAGCGAGGGGACTCTGTCTTTAGTGAGATATTTATAACGAAACAATCTGATGAGAGGGGGCAGGAAGGCCGTAAACTGCAATGCTCTTCCACTAATGTCCGTATTGATTTTCCACTGGTGTAGCAGGTGATGCTGGGATACTGCTGTTACTTACAACACACAACAATACACCATACAGAAGAAGGTCAGTCACGTGACTGAAATGTTCTGCTATTGATTACAGCAAAAACTTTTTACATCTATTCATCATAAGAAAACAAGCTTTTCTTCTGCACGCCTTGATGACCCAGGCGATTATACTGGAGTAAATGTGCATTACATTACCCACTGACCTATCCAAGTGCATTTGTTGATTAGGGACTCCTGTGACTCCCCACACCCCACTCCTTCATCATCATCATGTGTCCGTCTGTCTGTTTAGCTATCTCCTAGCGTTTAAGGGTCATGAGTTCGATTCCCATGTCGACAGCGATCACACCCTGGCAGCAGCGCCCCACGATGGCACCCTTAGAGATTTCTGTGAGGAAATGTCCTACTTTGTAACGCAGTCCTGTATTTGGAGGATGAAAGCACCAGTTGTGTAATTACAAGTCGGGGTTGCAGTCTGTGTGTTTATTTTTTAAAACTTGGATATTTTAGACAACCCATCATTGGTAATGGTAGTCTCACATTGTCCCACACAAAAATAGTCTGTGTTCCACATTTTGTTTTTTTTGGGATCTGGAGTGTATTGGTCGGACAGTTGGAGGTAATCCCTGGGAGGGTCATAAATGTCACTTCTCCTCCAGTGATTGTCTGAGACTTTAGAAAGGTCACCAAACTTCCCACTGACACAGAGATGCTTGGCAACCCAATCCTCTACCAAACAGATCTGTGATGAAATGACCTTTCCAAGACTAAAAAATGTCAGCTGTAATTTTCACATTCCCACTGAGGCAACTCTCGTCTGTTTTCTTTAGCTATTTCAAATCACATTTAATATTCGACTAGACATGTTTTGAAATCTTTTTCGCACTTTCTTGCATATATAACCGCAATAGTGGAAGGGATTAGATCACCGAAGTAAGTGAATCCTTTATTATCTAATTCATGGGCATTTCTGACCAACTTGCCCTCCTTCTCAGAGGCCTCCCTTGTGAAAAGTGCCCCAGTTTGAGCTGATGAGTGTGAATGTGGAAATACTTCACCACACTGCTCCCCTTGTCTTAAGGATCTTCACATTATGTCCCTCTCAACGTATTTTGGGGGGTTTCCTGGTCTGAACCATGATATCATTGTGGTTTTGTCCGACTCGGCATGTTAGACAAGTTGTTCTCTGTGGGAGGGGGGTGTGGGTAATGAAGCCTCACTGGGTCAAGACTCCCACCCATCCCTCTTGGATCTCCACATTGTTGATGAGGTGTTTTATTACACCTCTCGTGAGTTGGTGTGACTTCAGCTGGGAGAAACGCTCTGTTGTTTAACCCCTTCAGCTGCTGCAGATTTTAGGTAATGAAGTGAAGTGTGTTGTTAGCCTGAAGTAGTGTTTGTGACGAAGGAGCACAAGGCAGATGAAAGACACATGATCTGCTGTGGGCAAGATTTTGGGCCAAGCAACAAAAATGATAATAATAATAATAATAAAAAAAAGAATGAAAATAGGGCAACATTTTTCTGAAGGTGTTCTGAATAACACATTTCGCAACACATTATTGCCAGAATGTAAAAAAGCCCAGGGGTCTGAGCTCTCTCTATAGAAGCCATAAAGCGTTGCCGCCCTCACAAACAGAGCAGAAGAAACCAGGCAAATGAGAAAAATATGGACCACACGTAGCTAATCTCTCTTAACTTAAATATACCTTAACCAGAACTTAACCTTAAAACCAGCTGTGGGGACCTCTGCAAGTCTGTGATGTCACAACAAAGCAGTCACCACTCCCAACCAACCCACATCTCCATGTTTCCTAAACCTAACCGTGGTGACAGATGTAGGTGTGCCACTGTGGTGTTTATTGTTGAGACGGAGCTATGTGTTGAATCAGAGTGTTGAAAAAAAAAAAGATTTATGTTTTTATTAAGTTTAGAGAGAAACTGTTTGACAGATTTTCTCTGGTTTGAGAATTGATGGAAGTATTTCAGATAAGAAAACAACTAAAAAAACATGTAGAACAGAGGTGTAGTTGTTTGTAGATGTTTTAATGTAACTTGATTAGAGGTTAATGTTCGGTCTCATAATAAGCATCTTAAATGCAGGTTGAGTGAGTTGTGGCTGTTGCTGCTCAGAGCTCTGCTGTGGGAGTGTCGGACCTTATCATGTTACCTGCTCTCACCGAGGACAGGGTGAATCAGTGCGGACATTTCTCCTGGGAGGAGCATGACAGAGTCAGGGTTTCTATACAGTGTCAACAATACATCATGCATGTTACCAAACCCCAGATGTGGTCTGGCACAAAAAAAAAATACTGAACATAAAAATCGAGTCCATGTGGTGCCTTTCAAAAAGAACGCAATGCTTTTGTACATGACATATGAGCTCTGAGAAAATAACCTTTTTCATGGTGCAGGCCTGTATAGTCCGAGTGCGGCCTCAGTTTTTGATTTATTTCTCATTGTGAGGTCAGTTCTGCAGGGAGAGTCGGGGTCGTGATTCCTGACAATGAGCCAAACCAGAGAGAGCGAGCAACTGCCACAGCGGAGGAATGTATGTTTGTGTCCGAAACTTAGCTGGAATCCAAAACAAACTGCTCATGTCCCACTGAACCACTGCTGCTGTGGTACACTACACACACACACACACACACACACTGGGGACTGGGGGTCGCCCCCCTTACGGAGATTGACCGAGGAAAAACCGATACTTTCCCACTCCAGACTGTCTCCAGGTAATTCACCGGCAGGTTATTGATTCACTGGCGTGCATAAACGAGGTGTTTTTAGCAGCTATAACCGTAACTTGATAATTCTCTTCTCTTTTCTTTGTTTATGCTCAGTTAGCTTTGAGTTTGTCTTCGCTCTTCCTCACACACACATCCGATCATGCAGTATGTTGTGATCTGTCAATCACGTTCAGCCGGAGGCGGGACTTGACCAACTCCGTGTTTTGACTGGCTGTCATCTTTCACTCTCTAAGCATAGAAATAGTGCATCTAGATTGGCTTATTATTACTTATGTAGGTTACACATCCTTAGCTTTTGAGTTCTTTAAGGAATTCATATATATTCATTGTTGTCACCTTTTCAGTCACATCACAACTCAAAAACAGGTTTATTGTGGTCCACTGAAAACATCCTCATATTAGTAAGGTCTTTTGCAGAGTCTGCACTGACTCCACAGAAGCGGTGGTTGGTGGTTGCGTCCGCGAAACCGAAAGTAAGGAAACGCTGGTCAGCTCGACCAGCATTTCGGACACCACTAATAATAACAAAATAACGATAGAGACAAAACGATATATTGATCGAAAATGGAGCCATTAACAAGTGTGGGTAGCGTAGATTCATCCACATTAACGTGAGACTGTTTTATAACCGAATAGAAACTCCTTGTTGGCCCTTTAATATAAGTCCTAAATAGTCCTATTTTCCGTCAGCAATCACTTACATGGAGTGTTTCAGCCGAAACACGAGTCTCTCAGTCACTCTGCTCTGCTGTAAACCAGGAGAAAACTTTCCTTGTGGGATACAAGCGTTATCCAATGAGGAGAGAGAACGGCATGAAGGGCTGTGTGTGCAGCCAAGGGATGCGCGTGAATGTGGTGACGTAGGGACGAGGACCAATAGCTGCCTGACGAGGGCGGGGGCTGCTAACTCATGGTGCGTTCAAGGAAACTCGTAACTTGTGTTTTTCCTTCCTGTGAAGTCATACCAGTTCGATCTGGTACGAGTTCACGGGTCGGAAGTTACGAGTGGCCGTTATAGTGAACTTTCACAGACAACAGGACGGTAAAAACACGAGCTACGGGTTACCTGGAACGCTACAAAGTCGTAGTTGTGACTTGAAGCTGTAACTTACGGTTTCAAAAGCCTGCCTGGAACGCAGCATTAGCCAAAATGGCCGTGCCACTGATATCTGCTTTAACTTACTCTAGGTCCAATGAGGAGACATTATTTTTAACTCAACACTCTCGTCAGCTTAGCTGCATGAATTTCTCCTACTGAGGCCTACTGGTTTAGCACCGCATTAGCCTGCACCAAGCGGCTATGAAAAAATTCACACACAACCACGACTAGCAGCACAATATTCTCAACAACTAACACAGGCTTCAACATTAACGAATCGTTCAGGCCGGTTCAAATCTGTCCCGACTGGTTTTAGAGACTATTCAAAGCTAATTGTTTAGTATTTAGCATTCTGATGGGCGCATGGCGTCTGTCCGACTACCCATTTCTCCTACCACACGTCTGTCCGATACCCATTTCTCCGACCATACATTTTTTTTATTTTTGCGTCCATTAGTCCGACCTCCCATTTCTCCAACTTAAGTAGCCCTAACCCTTAACCTTACCCTAAACCTAACCTTAACGCTGTAGAATGGGAAGTCGGAGAAATGAGCCGTCGGACTTTGGGGCAGTCGAACTGACGTATGCTCCCCCATTCTGATAGCATGCCAATGCGAGCATCGATGGTGACTGACCGGGATTTCTATTGTTTACATTCGTCAATTCACGTTGTCCTACTCGAACTCGCGGCACACCAATGGTCTCCTCTGTCTCAGTCATCAGTTTTCTGACTTCTAACTGTTAGTTTTTTTATCAGTTCAACTCTAAGTTTGTTTTCTCTTTCTTCTCTTCTCTTCCAGCTACTCACACAGCACACCAGGCATCGTCGAGAGGGACTCGCAAAGATCGGTGCAGAGGTGAGATGCACACTCGCGTCAGCTTTTCGCTCACCTAAACTGCACACTGAACTGTCACCTAATTTAAAGAGATAGTAACTAACTAAACACACATACAGATTCACTTATCCACCTTATTTTCGAATGCGGAAGTAAGGTGAAAATGAACGTCCGGATTTATGTGCGGCACCTCCGGTCAGCCACATTCCCTTACCGGAGGAGGAGGCGAAGGAGGCTCAACACAGCCAGACTTTGTGTTCATAATGCAGGTGAACAAAACCTAAAGCCCCAGTCCGAGTTAACACTGTACTACGAAGCCGGTTTGTTAATTTTCATGCTCTGAAGCAATGTGTTACAAGAGAGAATGCTGCTTAAAAAAATCCTGACAGCTCTACATTACGTGCTACTTTTAAATTAAGCTTAAATAAAAAGAGCAACAACAATTGTCATTGTTAAATTGTGTTTTATTGTTTTGATCACAATTATGGAATGCTATAATAATATTATCGCATCAAGAGTGCTGGACCGGAAGTTCCGCACAAAAACCCAGACCTCCTTTAATCCGTGAAAAGTAAGGTGGATACGAGAAGCTATTTTCACTGGTTCCCTCTCATGGCGAAATACTAATGAACTGAATTTTTTTTTTAAGAATACTAGAACATTAATACATATACAGATAATTAGCTACAAACAACTTGGGGTTTACTAACCATGGTTACACTGACACTTCTTTCACCTCAAGAAAATTGCCTGTGTTTCTTATTTTTCTACTGTTTCTTCTTTTTCTTCTTCCTTTTCTGTTCTTCCTCTATCCTTTTCTTCTTTCTCTTTTTCTACTGTGTTTCGACACAATATCTCAGTGAAGCCTTCATGGAACTTATGTACATTTGGCTCAAACATCCACCCAGACTCACAGATGATCTGATTAGACTTTGCCAAAAGGTCAAAGATCAAGGTCATGGTGAACACACATAATTTTTGGTCTTGTAAACCCTATCTCGCTAACACCTAGAATGAATTTCTGCAAATTTGGTTCAAAATAGAAAAAAAAGTTCTCTCATTTGGAATTTGATAACTAAAGGTCAAATGTGAAGTCCAAGGTTACGGTACAGATGCTGCTCATCCAATTGCCGTTATTTTAGTATAGGCTAATATCTGTTTTCAATGTCAAATGTGAACTGTAATGGGGCGTTCACACCAAACGCGATAGACGCGAATGGAGCGGCAACTCTACATTGTTGTCACCTTTTCAGTCACATCACACAACTCAAAAACAGGTTTATTGTGGTCCACTGAAAACATCCTCATATTAGTCAGGTCTTTTGCAGAGTCTGCACTGACTCCACAGAAGCGGTGGTTGGTCTTGTGTCCTGGTTCATGTTCATGACATTGAGATGTGTGTAGTCATGTATCTCTTGGGTGTGAACTGTTTCGATTTTACTTAAAGAGGATGTGATTTGCAGATCTGTGAAAACTGTTGTCTAAACTGTTGTTTCAACCTGATGTAACCCGTACTGTACCTTTAATTTTGAGGCAGCATAATATCATACGATAAAATGAGGGTTAACTTACTCTAAGTCCAATGAGGAGACATTATTTTTAACTCAACACTCTCGTCAGCTTAGCTGCATGAATTTCTCCTACTGAGGCCTACTGGTTTAGCACCACATTAGCCTGCACCAAGCGGCTATGAAAAAATTCACACACAACCACGACTAGCAGCACAATATTCTCAACAACTAACACAGGCTTCAACATTAACGAATCGTTCAGGCCGGTTCAAATCTGTCCCGACTGGTTTTAGAGACTATTCAAAGCTAATTGTTTAGTATTTAGCATTCTGATAGCATGCTAATGCGAGCATCGATGGTGACTCACCGGGATTTCTATTGTTCACATTCGTCAATTCACGTCGTCCTACTCAAACTCGCGGCACACCAATGGTCTCCTCTGTCTCAGTCATCAGTTTTCTGACTTCTAACTGTTAGTTTTTTTATCAGTTCAACTCTAAGTTTGTTTTCTCTTTCTTCTCTTCTCTTCCAGCTACTCACACAGCACACCAGGCATCGTCGAGAGGGACTCGCAAAGATCGGTGCAGAGGTGAGATGCACACTCGCGTCAGCTTTTCGCTCACCTAAACTGCACACTGAATTGTCACCTAATTTAAAGAGATAGTAACTAACTAAACACACATACAGATTCACTTATCCACCTTATTTTCGAATGCGGAAGTAAGGCGAAAATGAACGTCCGGATTTATGTGCGGCACCTCCGGTCAGCCACATTCCCTTACCGGAGGAGGAGGCGAAGGAGGCTCAACATAGCCAGACTTTGTGTTCATAATGCAGCTGAACAAAACCTAAAGCCCCGGTCCGAGTTAACACTGTACTACGAAGCTAGGGTAACACTTTACACTAAGGTACACAAAATTACAGTAGTTAATGAGGAACTAATGAAGGACTAATGAGGAACTAATGAGTAGTTACTGAGGAACTGAGGGACACAAACTTAGAGTAGTTACTGAGGAACTAAGGTACACAAAATTACAGTAGTTACTGAGGAACTAATGAAGGACTAATGAGGAACTAATGAGTAGTTACTGAGGAACTGAGGGACACAAACTTAGAGTAGTTACTGAGGAACTAAGGTACACAAAATTACAGTAGTTACTGAGGAACTAATGAAGGACTAATGAGTAGTTACTGAGGGACACAAACTTAGAGTAGTTACTGAGGAACTAAGGTACACAAAATTACAGTAGTTACTGAGGAACTAATAATTAACTAACTATTAGTTATTGGTGAGTTCTTCAGTAACCCCTGATCAAAAATCAGAGAGGTAGTTAAGGGACTAATGAGTAGTTACTGAGGAACTGAGGTAAACCCAATTAAAGTAGTTACTGAGGAACTATTGATGAACTAACTATTAGTTAATGGTCAGTTCTTCAGGAACTCCTGACCAAATTTTAGAATAGTTGCTGAGGAACTAATGATGAACTATTAATGGTCAGTTCTTCATTAACTCATGATCAAATTTAATATATGATTAATAGATAGTAGTGAAATAGTTAATTCATCAGTATAGAATCATTACTCAATAACCTGTCCATTAACCTTTTTATTTTCCAAAGAAAAGTGACGCCTAATGAGAGGCCATTTCATCATCATCTTTACAATTAGTTCCTTTAAGAAAAAAACACAGACAGCAGGATTCTTGAGATGAGTTAATTCATTTATTCCAGACCACATACACATTGATATGACCATCCATGTTATTCTGTAGGCTATATTAATCAAAACATTGTTCACAGTATAGTTGTTTGAGGTGCACACAATTACCTTCTGAGTAGCTATCAAATAAATTTGGAATGAATGAGGAACTCACTATTAGTTAATGTTCAGTTCTTCGGTAACTCCTAATCAAATTACTGAGGAACTAACTATTACTTAATCATTAGTTACCCTTTTTGTGTACCTTAGAGTAAAGTGAGACATAAAAATGAGTAGGTAATGAGTACTGAATTATTACTTAATTATTAGTTACCCTTTTTGTGTACCTTAGAGTAAAGTGAGATATAAAAATGAGTAGGTAATGAGTATTGAATTATTACTTAATCATTAGTTACCCTGTACCTTAGAGTAAAGTGAGATATAAAAATGAGTAGGTAATGAGTACTGAATCATTACTTAATCATTAGTTACCCTTTTTGTGTACCTTAGAGTAAAGTGAGACAGAAAAATGAGTAGGTAATGAGTACTGAATCATTACTGAATCATTACTTAGCCTTTTGTGTACCTTATGGTAAAGTGAGACATCAATATGAGTAGGTAATAAGTTATGAATCATTACCTACTCATTAGTTACTATTTTTATGTAAGGTACACAAACATTACAGTAGTTACTGATGAACTAATGAGGAACCAAAATAATCATTTGCCTCCATGTGCACCATAATAACTTTTGTCTTCACGGGAACCAAAATAAGATTTTACCTGGTACACCAAAAAAAAAAAAAAAAAAAAAAAAAGCACACACAGGAAAATGAAATAATAGCTTAATAAAACATAACAAGTGTGTAGCATCCCCAGCTCAATTGAGGTCAATTGATGTTTCACATTCTTTAATTCCGTAGACCGTATTCAGCTGCAGGGCTATGAGAGGAAGAAAATAAAATACAGTTAGGCTACCTTTCCTTTTGAAATTACATTCAACTGCTTTTATCACATAAACAATCATGTAAGTTGTCTCCCTTTTTATCTATTTTAATCAAAAGACAGTATCCAACTGGAGTGCTGGATTACCATGAAATAAATATTTTTAACCATTTGTTTTTAATCCAATTAACTGTTTTAACCTTACCAGACCTCACATCAAACAGACAAAATAGCTACGTCCTGTTGCATTAATAAAACAACCAATGAGTTAGCTAAGCTAACTGAGCTAGCTGAGCTAAGCTAACTAAGCCGAGCTGCTGTGTCAGTCTAAGCAGCTCAGTCAATGCTAATAATAGCTACCGCTAACCACAACACTTTCCATACATGAGACTATCAACAGCGACCAAACTTGAACCGGAAATGAATATAGCATGAAAAAGTAACAAAAACAAACCTTGTGCTCCTTATTAGCCAGGTGCTAGGGCGTTTCATGTACGTTTAGGCACACTTTTGTCATTGAAGACACTCTTGGCCTTACAGACACACTTTTCCTACTGCAAGTAAAATCCGAAGCACCGGAAGTGTATGAGATCTCGGCGAGACACTTTCAAAATAAAAGCAGTGAATGTAACGTCGGCCTAATATATGAGAAATAAAGCCTTGACCTTGACTAATGTTCAGAAACTAAACAAATAAACATAAAGATAACAAATGAAATAACGTTCTTGTCATATTAAAGGTAACTTAGAAAGTGTCATTTGTCTTTTATTTTGGAAACAAGATCATCATTTCCTGTGTGAGGAGCAGTGAATTGACTTGGCACAAGAGAAGCAATGGACCATGCAGGGAGAAGCAAAAGACAGAAAATGTCGATGATATCTCAAGGACGAGGGTGTGATTGATGGTACAGTGATAAGTACATTTTAATGGTGTGTCTTTTTTATTTGAAGATGTGTAAGATGAAGATGTGTAAGCGGTAGCTATTATTAGCATTGACTGAGCTGCTAGACTGACACAGCAGCTCGGCTTAGTTAGCTTAGCTCAGCTAGCTTAGTTAGCTTGGCTTAGCTCCATCTCACATTGAAGTGAGATGGTGCTAAGCTAACTCGTTGGTTGTTTTATTAATGCAACAGGACGTAGCTATTTTGTCTGTTTGATATGAGGTCTGGTAAGGTTAAAACAGTTAATTGGATTAAAAACAAATGGTTAAAAATATTTATTTCATAACTCATTTCACTCCAGTTGGATACTGTCTTTTGATTAAAATAGATAAAAAGGGAGACAACTTACATAATTGTTTATGTGATAAAAGCAGTTGAATGTAATTTCAAAAGGAAAGGTAGCCTAACTGTATTTTATTTTCTTCCTCTCATAGCCCTGCAGCTGAATACGGTCTACGGAATTAAAGAATGTGAATCATCAATTGACCTCCATTGAGCTGGGGATGCTACACACTTGTTATGTTTTATTAGGCTATTATTTCATTTTCCTGTGTGTGCTTTTTTTTTTTTTTTTTTTTTGGTGTACCAGGTAAAATCTTATTTTGGTTCCCGTGAAGACAAAAGTTATTATGGTGCACATGGAGGCAAATGATTATTTTGGTTCCTCATTAGTTCATCAGTAACTACTGTAATGTTTGTGTACCTTACATAAAAATAGTAACTAATGAGTAGGTAATGATTCATAACTTATTACCTACTCATATTGATGTCTCACTTTACCATAAGGTACACAAAAATGGTAACTAATGATTCAGTAATGATCTAGTACTCATTACCTACTCATTTTGGTTTCTCACTTTATCATAAGGTACACAAAAAGGGTAACTAATGAGTAGGTAATGATTCATAACTTATTACCTACTCATATTGATGTCTCACTTTACTCTAAGGTACACAAAAAGGGTAACTAATGATTAAGTAATAATTCAGTACTCATTACCTACTCATTTTTCTGTCTCACTTTACTCTAAGGTACACAAAAAGAGTAACTAATGATTAAGTAATGATTCAGTACTCATTACCTACTCATTTTTATATCTCACTTTACTCTAAGGTACACAAAAAGGGTAACTAATAATTAAGTAATAATTCAGTACTCATTACCTACTCATTTTTATGTCTCACTTTACTCTAAGGTACACAAAAAGGGTAACTAATGATTAAGTAATAGTTAGTTCCTCAGTAATTTGATTAGGAGTTACCGAAGAACTGAACATTAACTAATAGTGAGTTCCTCATTCATTCCAAATTTATTTCATAGCTACTCAGAAGGTAATTGTGTGCACCTCATACAACTATACTGTGAACAATGTTTTGATTAATATAGCCTACAGAATAACATGGATGGTCATATCAATGTGTATGTGGTCTGGAATAAATGAATTAACTCATCTCAAGAATCCTGCTGTCTGTGTTTTTTTCTTAAAGGAACTAATTGTAAAGATGATGATGAAATGGCCTCTCATTAGGCGTCACTTTTCTTTGGAAAATAAAAAGGTTAATGGACAGGTTATTGAGTAATGATTCTATACTGATGAATTAACTATTTCACTACTATCTATTAATCATATATTAAATTTGATCATGAGTTAATGAAGAACTGACCATTAATAGTTCATCATTAGTTCCTCAGCAACTATTCTAAAATTTGGTCAGGAATTCCTGAAGAACTGACCATTAACTAATAGTTCATCAATAGTTCCTCAGTAACTACTTTAATTGGGTTTACCTCAGTTCCTCAGTAACTACTCATTAGTCCCTTACTAACTACCTCTCTGATTTTTGATCAGGGGTTACTGAAGAACTCACCAATAACTAATAGTTAGTTAATTATTAGTTCCTCAGTAACTACTGTAATTTTATGTACCTTAGTTCCTCAGTAACTACTCTAAGTTTGTGTCCCTCAGTTCCTCAGTAACTACTCATTAGTTCCTCATTAGTCCTTCATTAGTTCCTCAGTAACTACTGTAATTTTGTGTACCTTAGTTCCTCAGTAACTACTCTAAGTTTGTGTCCCTCAGTTCCTCAGTAACTACTCATTAGTTCCTCATTAGTACTTCATTAGTTCCTCAGTAACTACTGTAATTTTGTGTACCTTAGTTCCTCAGTAACTACTCTAAGTTTGTGTCCCTCAGTTCCTCAGTAACTACTCATTAGTTCCTCATTAGTCCTTCATTAGTTCCTCAGTAACTACTGTAATTTTGTGTACCTTAGTTCCTCAGTAACTACTCTAAGTTTGTGTCCCTCAGTTCCTCAGTAACTACTCATTAGTTCCTCATTAGTTCCTCAGTAACTACTGTAATTTTGTGTACCTTAGTTCCTCAGTAACTACTCTAAGTTTGTGTCCCTCAGTTCCTCAGTAACTACTCATTAGTTCCTCATTAGTCCTTCATTAGTTCCTCATTAACTACTCTTTTTTTGTGTACCTTAGTGTAAAGTGCTACCGAAGCGAGTTTGTTAATTTTCATGCTCTGAAGCAACGTGTTACAAGAGAGGATGCTGCTTAAAAAAATCCTGACAGCTCTACATTACGTGCTACTTTTAAGCTTAAATAAAAAGAGCAACAACAATTGTCATTGTTAAATTGTGTTTTATTGTTTTGATCACAATTATGGAATGCTATAATAATATTATTGCATCAAGAGTGCTGGACCGGAAGTTCCGCACAAAAACCCAGACCTCCATGAATCCGTGAAAAGTAAGGTGGATACGAGAAGCTATTTTCACTGGTTCCCTCTCATGGCGAAATACTAATGAACTGAATTTTTTTTTAAGAATACTTAGAACATTAATACATATACAGATAATTAGCTACAAACAGCTTGGGGTTTACTAACCATGGTTACACTGACACTTCTTTCACCTCAAGAAAATTGCCTGTGTTTCTTCTTTTTCTGTTTCTTTTTCTACTGTTTCTTCTTTTTCTTCTTCCTTTTCTGTTCTTCCTCTATCCGTTTCTTCTTTCTCTTTTTCTACTGTGTTTCGACACAATATCTCAGTGAAGCCTTCATGGAACTTACGTACATTTGGCTCAAACATCCACCCAGACTCACAGATGATCTGATTAGACTTTGCCAAAAGGTCAAAGATCAAGGTCATGGTGAACACAGATAATTTTTGGTCTTGTAAACCCTATCTCGCTAACACCTAGAATGAATTTCTGCAAATTTGGTTCAAAATAGAAAAAAAAAGTTCTCTCATTTGGAATTTGATAACTAAAGGTCAAATGTGAAGTCCAAGGTTACGGTACAGATGCTGCTCATCCAATTGCCGTTATTTTAGTATAGGCTAATGTAAGATGAATTTTATTTTTATTATAAGTAAGTGGTGTCATATTAGAATGTTGTAAGGTGGAATAATCTGGTTGCCCTTAGAGATAGAATGTTCGTGTTTTATGTCAGTGGAGGAGCAGTGGAGAGTAGGGGCAGTTGTGTTTTGGTCTGGTTGGAAAATAAACCATCGTCTTTGACTTCACCCGGAGTTCCCGTGCTGTTCATTATCTACAACCCACGGATCGAGGTGACGCTAAGAAATTCAGCGTTACACTGGTGGCAGCGGGTTTGTGGACTTTAAAGTTTGCCGGGGACGTAACGGAGTTAGAAGCTAACGGACGACGGAAGCTAGCGGACTTTTTCAACTGCCACGGCAACTCGGCAACAAAAACGGATATCTTTCAGCAGTGACAGAGATCGGTGTACTGATGAACATTGGACATTAATTTCTCTGCTTTCTGTGGATTACTCTGTGATGTTGCTCCTGCTCCAAGACCCGGTGAGAGTGTAACATTTCCGTTTGATGTGATCGCCAGAGCGAGAGAGAAAAAAAGAGAGGAAATAGCGACACCAAGCAACGGTTACTAGGTAACGGAACGGACTGCCTGTGCGCTCTACTTCAACTCGCTACTATGTTGCAACATTGTAAAGGCGATTTCCCCCACGTCTTCATGGGAGACGGAAAGGAAGACTTTGCTGTATGGTGCAGACGTTTTGAAGTAGCTGTAGAGGCTGCTCCAGACTATGATGAAGACAGTTTGGCCAAGCTGCTGCCCACACGTCTCGGTGGTGCTGCTTTTTCTTACTGGGACAGCCTGCCTGACAGGACAAAAGGTGACTATTCAGCTGTAAAAGACAAACTGAAAAAAGTTTTTGGTCAAACTGCTTATCTGTCCACCTTCCAAAGCTACATAAATGCACGTGTGGCAAGGTGAAGAGGGACCCGGGCGGGCTTCGAACCCCAGACTCCCGGGTCGGAGTCATGCGCGCTAACCAGTCGGCCAAAGGGACATCCCCTTGGCCAAGTAGCCAGGGCACATGATCAACTGGAGCCATAGTGACGGAACCTCAACTGTCACATCTCTCCCCCTCTTTTCACAAGCACGTCCTCGTGCTTCCACGCAGGCTGCCACACATTAGGAATCCATGGACCCACCCCTAGTGCTACATGGATCCTGCCAACAACGCCAGAATGTGGCAAGGTGAAGAGGGACCCGGGCGGGCTTCGAACCCCAGACTCCCGGGTCGGAGTCATGCGCGCTAACCAGTCGGCCAAAGGGACATCCCCTTGGCCAAGTAGCCAGGGCACATGATCAACTGGAGCCATAGTGACGGAACCTCAACTGTCACACACGCCCACGTCTGCCTGGTGAAGCCCTTCCAGTGTTTGCAGCTGAAATTAGCAGACTGGTGGAGGAAGCTTTCCCCACCTATGGACAAAATGCTAAGGATGGGGAAAAGTTCAGGCGCTTCATTGCTGGAATTGAGCCTTATCTTCAGGTGCGCGTTCATGAACAAGGCTTGAGCACACTGGACTCTGCTCTTCAGTTTACTATACAGATTGAAAATGCTCATCAGGCCAGCAGGTTGTTCTCAACCCCAAACACCCTGCATCCAAGTTTTACACAGACACAGGTTTTACCTGCTGTCTCACCTGTAACGACCACTCACCTGCCTGCATCGCCCGGAGTTCACTCTGCCACCTCAGAGGATCTTCGACGAATGCAGTCTATGCTGGAGACGCTGTCCGACAAGGTGGAGAAACTGCAGCTGGAGGTGCAACGACAACAGAGATCCCCACACCGTGGTTCATCTGACTACAGACCTCGTCAGCGGAGCTTCACCCCAGACAGGGAGCAAGGACGCAGCCATTATCATCCTGCAGACAGGCGATCTCACGGCGACTCTTCGTATGACAGATATTCATCGCGGGAGGATTCATACAGAGCGTCAAGACACGACAGGGACCGGTACAACAGACGGGACGCCTACACTCATCCTGGATCACCTGAGCGCTATACACGTAGTTATAGCCCATCACCGAGAGACTTCCCACGTCGTGGTCGCTCACCTGACCACAGAGAGGAGAGACAACAGTCTCGACGTTCTCCAAGTCCTCGCCATGTACGGTTCCATTCTCCTTCACATACCAGAGCAAACCAGGTAAACTACCAGTAGTTGACAATGAGGGTCAATTGCCAGCTACGGATCTCAGCCAGGCCCATAATGACAATTGTGACACTGATTTCGCCAGAGACAATATATCGGTGGTTAATATATCGAGTCGATACGTGTCAGTCATAATCGAGAACACTGTTGTTCATGCTTTTATTGACACTGGGGCTGACGTCTCAATTATCAGTGAAGAGTTTAGGATGTCTACACCTGCACTTCAGAAGAAGCCAATAGTTAAGCAGGTCATTCCTCTCACTGGTGTCACAGGTCATCCTCTTGATGCTGTTGGTTCAGTCACAGTCAATTTGAGTATGGCCCAAAAATCTATGACACATGCTCTTCAAGTTGTCAGAAACTGTACAAAACCTCTGATTTTGGGTTGGGATTTTCTGGTTGCTAATGGTGTCATTGTAAACACAAGAAACATGTCTCTTTTAGTAGATGACAAATGTGTCCCATTAGTCAGCCCATGTCAGTATGTCCCCAAATTAACTGAGGTTACAGTATTATCTACAGTTGAAGTTCCTGCTATGTCAGAGATGGTTATTCCTGCTAAACTGGATGCACCACTTAAGGGACTAGTACCTAATGGTTATACAGGTGTGTTTGAGCCACATTACACTAACCAATCCTCTACTAGTTTTGCAAGAACAGTGGCAAAAGTTAAACAGGGTTCCATCCATGTTAAAATAGCAAACCCTTTAAGCGAGAAGGTCATGTTGCATTGTGGCACACAAATAGGGACTTTTCATGCCACATCTGGTAGTACCACAGATGAATATACTGTGATGGAAGATTCTGTGTGTAATGTGAACATTCAGGTGCCTGTTGTCTCCAACCCATTTCAACCTCAGGATGTGTCAAACCCTGGTCTCACAAGTACACAGCATGAGAAACTGAAAACACTGTTAAATTCATTCTCAGATGTGTTTAGCCAGCATGCACATGACTTTGGACGGACAAATCTAGTCACACACAAAATTACAACCAGTTGTGACATTCCCATCTCACAGAGAGCCTATCGTACCTCTCCTTCCATAAAAACAGAAATTCACCGTCAGGTGGAAGAGCTCAAAGCCCATGATCTGATTGAGGACAGTGTTAGCCCCTGGGCCAGCCCAGTAGTCATGGTGAAAAAGAAGGATGGTATGTACAGATTCTGTGTTGATTTCAGAAAGTTAAATGCAGTTACCATCACTGACGCACATCCTCTCCCAAGAGTTGATGACAGTTTGGATGCGCTCTCTGGTTCTCAGTTTTTTTCCACCATGGACATGTCAAGTGGATACTGGCAAGTTGAACTGGATCCAGCAGACAGACCCAAAACAGCTTTTACCACTGGTGATGGTCTGTATCAGTTCAAAGTGATGCCCATGGGTCTGAAAAACTCACCACCAACTTTCCAGAGACTGATGGAGCTAGTGCTAAGAGGTCTCCACTGGACCACATGTGTCATCTATCTTGATGATATTATTTGCATGGGACAGAACTTTGATGATCATCTTAAAAACCTGACAGACATTCTCACACGTTTCCGACAGGCTGGGCTCAAGTTAAACCCAAAGAAATGTGACTTTTGCAAGCCTGCAGTAAAATATATGGGACACATTGTTTCACGTGATGGACTGGCACTAGACCCAGTAAACAGTCAGCGCATATATGAATGGCCTGTCCCAAAGTCACCCACTGAAGTAAGAGCATTTTTGGGTTTGTGTTCTTACTACAGACGTTTTGTGCACAAATATGCATTCATCGCTCATCCTCTGCATAGACTCACACAGAAACATGTGTCATTTGAATGGACAGAGGAGTGCTCAACTGCATTTCAAACATTAAAGGATGCACTCACCTCTCCTCCTATTATGGCTTTTCCAAACTTTCATCAGCCATTTATTCTGAGTACGGACGCATCAAACTGTGCAGTTGGAGCAGTGCTTGCTCAAGTTCAAAATGGTAAAGAGCGAGTAATAGCATATGCTAGTCATGTTTTGACTCACACAGAGAGGAGATGGTCTACATATGACAAAGAACTGTGGGCCATTGTTTGGTCAGTCAGACACTTCAGACATTATTTGAGCTGTAATCCATTCACTATCATCACTGACCATCGCCCTCTACTCAGATTAAGAAAACTGGATGTCACACATGACCCCACAGGACGACGAGGTCGCTGGGCTTTGGAGTTGGATCCATATCAGTGGACAATCACACATAAGGATGGAAAGAAACATACAAATGCAGACGCAATGTCACGAATCCCTGTCTCACATCCAGCAGCCCCTGAACACTCACCTGCAGCTTGTACACAAAAGGACCACGCTCTTCCTGCAAAAATGGAAGTTCCTTCTCCACCCCCAGTGTTGCAGAATAAGCCAGAGCAGCTTTCCTCTGTGGTCAGTACAACAGTTCAAGTTTGTGTGTCAGATAGAGATGATTCTACTGTACAAATAACCAACACAGGTGTGGACATGTTGATGCATACATTGTCAAGTCAGGGAAATGACATTGTAGCTGAACAACTTTCTGATCCCATTCTCTCAGAAGTATATACCTGGGTAGAACAAAACAATAGGCCTTATCTCAGACAGGTTAAAGGGAAGCTGCAAAGAAAATTGTGGTGGCAGTTTTCAAAACTTGTATTGTGTAATGATTTACTCTGTCGAAAAGCCCACACAGCACCTGGAAAACCTGTTGTATTTCAAGTACTGATACCCAAAACACTCATCACTGAGACCATGAACATTTTACATGGCAATCCTTGTTCTGGTCATTACAGTGCTGATCGCACATTCAAGAAGGCGCTAACCATGTGTTACTGGCCTAGCATGCGGTCTGATATTGAAACGTTTTGTGAGATGTGTTACACATGTGAAGCCTACAGAAAGCCTGTGCCACAACTGAGAGCTCCTTTACAATCTATACAGACAGATAGACCATTTCAGTTTGTATGTACAGATATTACTGAGCTGCCTGTAACTTCTCAGGGACATAGGTATGTACTGGTAATCCAAGATCATTTCACTAAGTATGTCAGTGCATTTCCTATGTCAGATCAGAAAGCCACAACTGTAGCACAACTACTGTGCGAACGTTACATGCCTGAATTTGGCATTCCAGAGGAGCTGTTCTCAGATCAGGGGCGACAGTATGAATCAGAGATCATAAAGACAATATGCCAAAGACTGAACATCAAAAAGAAAAGAACGTCACCATACCACCCCCGTGGTAATGGGATGGTTGAAAGATTCAATCGAACTTTAAAAGAACAGCTGGCTAAAATCATTCATCAGAATGGTGGTGAATGGGATCAGTATCTTCCAGCAGTGGTCCTCTCATTCAACTCCATGCCACATTCCAGCACTGGATACTCACCTTACTTTCTTGCACATGGCAGAGAGCCTCGTCTGCCTGCTACTGTGACTCTGTCCACACCAGGTGTGTCAATGACGCCACAGAATTATGGCACAGAACTGGTGAAACGGCTTGACACAGCCTTCCAAGCTGTTCACTCACATCGTGAAGAACAGAGACTAAAACGTGAGCACTATTACAACCAGCATGTGAGATTCCAACCATATAAAGCTGGAGATCTTGTGTGGCTGGATGATCCAACCACACAGAGAAAGAAACTGGACCCAAACTGGACTGGCCCCTACGAAGTGATCACATCCAATGATCAGGAACTTTTATATAAGCTGTCAGATTTGAGACATCCCCAAGCTGGACAAAAAGTAGTTCACTATGATCGTTTAAAACCATATCGATCCACCTGGGATACATCCACAGGACAAGTGAACCAACCACTGGCTCGGCAGCAGGACTCTCTCCCCACATACACAGCACTATCTGGTTCTCTCCCCTTACATCCGAGACAACCTGATCCTGGACAGGCTTCTGTCCCTGCCTGTCCCTCAGTTCCCCTGCTACGGAGACCATCAGGTCGGGTCTCTCAAGTCCCATCTCAAGACAATCTAACCCAGGATACTGCTCATACAGTACCTGTGGGGACAAATGTCACATATACTACTCGTGCAGGACGAGTTGTTCACAGGCCTCAACGGCTGGGGTTATAACATGTTCCTTCCCACGTACATGATTAACATGGACTGTTGTTTCTGCTGTGGACTGGTATACATTGGTGGGAATACTGTTGTGATTTGTGTTAAAAAAAAAAAAAAAAAAAAAAAAAGCTTTATGTGTTGTGAACAAAATGTTGATATATGCTTATTTTTGCATCTCTCTTCTTTTACTTTAAAGATGAATTTTATTTTGAAATGAGGGCATTTCATTTGAAGAGGGGGAAGAATGTAAGATGAATTTTATTTTTATTATAAGTAAGTGGTGTCATATTAGAATGTTGTAAGGTGGAATAATCTGGTTGCCCTTAGAGATAGAATGTTCGTGTTTTATGTCAGTGGAGGAGCAGTGGAGAGTAGGGGCAGTTGTGTTTTGGTCTGGTTGGAAAATAAACCATCGTCTTTGACTTCACCCGGAGTTCCCGTGCTGTTCATTATCTACAACCCACGGATCGAGGTGACGCTAAGAAATTCAGCGTTACACTAATATCTGTTTTCAATGTCAAATGTGAACTGTAATGGGGCGTTCACACCAAACGCGATAGACGCGAATGGAGCGGCAACTCTACATTGTTGTCACCTTTTCAGTCACATCACACAACTCAAAAACAGGTTTATTGTGGTCCACTGAAAACATCCTCATATTAGTCAGGTCTTTTGCAGAGTCTGCACTGACTCCACAGAAGCGGTGGTTGGTCTTGTGTCCTGGTTCATGTTCATGGCATTGAGATGTGTGTATAGTCATGTATCTCTTGGGTGTGAACTGTTTCGATTTTACTTAAAGAGGATGTGATTTGCAGATCTGTGAAAACTGTTGTCTAAACTGTTGTTTCAACCTGATGTAACCCGTACTGTACCTTTAATGTTGAGGCAGCATAATATCATACGATAAAATGAGGGTTAACTTACTCTAGGTCCAATGAGGAGACATTATTTTTAACTCAACACTCTCGTCAGCTTAGCTGCATGAAAAAATAGAATAAAAAAGAGAAAAAAAAAAGTCATCTCATTTGGAATTTGATAACTAAAGGTCAAATGTGAAGTCCAAGGTCACGGTACAGATGCTGCTCATCCAATTGCCGTTATTTTAGTATAGGCTAATATCTGTTTTCAATATCAAATGTGAACTGTAATGGGGCGTTCACACCAAACGCGATAGACACGAATGGAGCGGCAACTCTACATTGAAAATCAATGTATGGCGCGATGACACGCGATTCAGGCAGAGGCGGCGTGAATGGAGCGTCTGGCGCGATGAGCCATGGTGCAAATGAAGCGTCCTCTGCCCAGCGTTAATCCCCACCGGACTACACGTCCAGTGGGGATCCGGTAGCGCCGCAACATGTCTCAGCAGTAGGGGTGTGTATTGGCAAGAATCTGGCGATACGATACGTATCACGATACAGGGGCAGCGATATGATATATTGTGATACTGTAGGAACAACAATATATTGAGTTTCTTTGAAATAATTTATTTGTAAGAAAACTACCACATAGCACACACATGCTGTTACATACTTAACATCAGCTTGCTGAAGAAATACAAGCATTTGCAGGATTTTTGCATGAACAAATGAAAAAAATAAGTTAACAGGTTTCTTGACTCTGTTAAAAGGTTATCGCTTAACTGTAATAAGCAGGTTCAAATTTCTTCAAATAACATGAAGAATAAAATAAAATATTGCGATATTTAAGTGTATCGATTTTTTCTTACACCCCTACTCAGCAGCGTCCCAGCCGTGGTTCTTGTCGCTAAATCGCGTCAAGCTCAACAGAGCCGATTGGACCAGACAGGAAGTCAGACCCAGTATCAAAGTAAAAGACTTCCGCCCCCTTTCAAAATAAAACACAACACGCACGTCATCTAACTTCACAACAACATTACATGGGAGAATAAAAGTCAGCTGTGTTGGACTAGGTGCAGAAGCGGTCGTCCTGGAGTGCATAGCCATTTCTGGTCATAGCTACACTGTTGTATCACAGCAGTTGATCTACAGTCACAGAGTGGCAACATCCAAAGCCGTCGCCACTTTGTTAATATCAACCGCTCTACACTATATCAAGAGCAACGATCTCGCAGCTGGCTCGCAAGGCAGCGCTGCCGTAGACTACACGTCTGGTGGAGATTGAGCCGGGCAGAGGACGGAGCAAAGCCGCGACGCTGACAGGCCCGGCTGGTTTCCACATAGAACCTTGCGGCCTTAAAATGTATTTCATGTTTTATGTTATGCGGATTTGGCAACGGCCTGCCGGAACAAGCGCTAACTAAGCTAAGCTAAGCTACGCTAACGTTAGTTAAAATCTGCATAATATAAAGCATAAAATACATTTTAAAGGTGTACAGAAATGGCCGATTGTTCCGTTTGTCGCGCCGAGTTGTGCCGAGCTGCAACACGACTTTACCCGAGTAAGTTTAACGGATTTGATTGGTTGTTACCGAGCGGGCGGGATATTCAAAGCTTGGGGCGAGTCCAAGCTCGGTGTGTGTGTGCGTGTTTAGACGTTTGAAAGACGGATGACAGATCCAATATCAGTGGCTTTTGAATCGTGAGCAGGCTGACGTACAATCCGTGCGCCTGCATTGTCCAATGCGAAAAAAAACAAAACAAGAAAATACAACACTTTCATCCCGGATTTACTCAAAAATAGAATTTTGCACAAAGTTTGGCCTACATCGTCTGATAGATGAGTTTTTACACTAATTTTATGACCCAGAGTGGGCTCAAATTCAGTTTTCTTTTCTGTACACCTTTAAGGCCGCAAGGTTCTACGCCAAAACCCTGACAGTAACTTGGCATTGAAAAAAAGAACATTGAAACCGAAAAAAAAAGAAACTGAAAACCAGTGAGACTGGGTGAGAAATACAGTGTAAAAAAACACACACTGAAAAAAATGGACATGAAGAAGAAATTCTGAAGACTGACATTGAAAACTACATTATTCAATAAAAAAATTTTCAGTGTCAATACAACTTTTATTACAATGCCAAATTTAATTTTCACTACCAAAAAATCATTATTACAATGCCAAATTTTATTTTCACTACCAAAAAATCATTATTACAATGCCAAATTTTATTTTCACTACCAAAAACGTATCTCTTTGGTTTGAAATGTTTCAATTTTACTTAAAGAGGATGTGATTTGGCTGCATGACAGTGTAGATCTGTGAAAACTGTTGTCTATGGAAAAATCTTTGAGGTAAGTTGTACAGTAGACTGTGTGTGTGTGTGTGTGTGTGTGTGGGGGGGGGGGGGATTATATAGCAGAAAAAGTGAACTGAAGTATTCATTGCACATCAGCAGCAGCAGCAGAGACGCCACCTGGAAAGGACGAACATGGCTGGTAAGGTTTTTTTTTTGTTACTCAGAGTTATTTACAGGATTATAATTTGTTTATTTTATACGCTTTAATGTTCTCCCACAGAGAAAGGAAATACACCAAGCATCAGGATTGCACTTGTTGGAAAAACTGGAGCTGGAAAGAGCGCAGTGGGGAACACCATCTTAGGAAGGGAAGACGCCTTTGTATCTACATTTTCTAAATCCTCAGTGACAACAGGGTCTAGAAGGGTAACAGGAACTGTTGATGGTACAAAAGTGATGGTTGTTGATACTCCAGGTCTGTTTGACACCAAAAAAGAAATGAGCGAGGTGAAGCAAAAGGTCGCTAGCGCTATCTCTTTTGCTACTCCTGGTCCTCATGTGATCCTCATTGTGATCAAACCAAGCAGCTTCACTAAACAAGAAGCAGAAATAGCGAAGGTCCTTCAGGAGATGTTTGGGAAACAAATAGGAAAGTACAGCATGGTCCTGTTCACCCATGGAGATGACCTAAAGGTGGAAGGAGTCAACATAGAAACAGTGATCGGTCGGAATAAACCTCTCCGTGACCTCGTCACTCAGTGTCAAAGTTACCATGTGTTCAACAACAGAGACAGGGATAATCGTGTCCAAGTCACTGAGCTGATGGAGAAGATCAACAAGTTGGTTCAGATGAATGGAGGAAATTTCTTCACCCCTCAGTAGGCCTGTGACGATAACAAATTTTGCTGGAGGATATATTGTCCCACAAATTATTGATGATAAACAATATTATTGTCAACATTTTTTGAGAGCAAATTAACCACTGATATGATAATAATTTTTTCTGGAGCGAGAATTAAAAAAGCTTTTAGCTGCTTAGCTTTACCACTAGCGCTGCCAGTTGCCACAAAATGCATTCTGAGAAACAAAGATCCTGGATGAACAAGAGAGTTCACTCCGTTCATTCTGCTATGGCACATACGGTCCAGATGCTGAGGGCGATGCACAGAGTAAAGCCTAACCTAACTAACCTGTGTCTTACATTTTTGACTAACCCATTGAGTTTAGAGACAACTGAAACTTGCAATGAATAGCAGTAACCTGTTTGATCATTCAGAGGCAAGTTGAGAGCACACAGAGCCAGAGTGAAAGCAAAACATCTCCAAGGCTGAAGGGAGGAGAGGATGAGAGGCCTGTGAGCCCTGCTGAATGAAGCATCGTTAGGAAGAGTTTTAATGATCTGTACTACAGCCTTGGACCCTCAGACACCTGGGATGGAAAAGTTATGTCAGCGTGGGGAGGATTTTGTTGTGTTTCAGGTCCAGAGGTTCAGAAGATGGGTCCAACTTTCACACACATTGTGCTAAGTATTAAAAATTAATGTAATGCTTTTGTCATGAGCAGATGACATAGAATATCCACTCTCTTGGGATGGTGGTTGCAGCTAACTGCTTGCAGACTGCGATTTCCTGAACAGGAGAGTTTTTGTATATCTGATTTCCTTCGATGATCAAATTCAATAAATAGTTAACCGGAACGTCGTTGTTTGTCCTCTCTTGGAATAAACGAACATGCATGTCAGTTTTCCTGTTTTTTCAACCACACTTCTTTCACCTCAAGAAAATTGCCTGTGTTTCTTCTTTTTCTGTTTCTTTTTCTACTGTTTCTTCTTTTTCTTCTTCCTTTTCTGTTATTCCTTTAGCCGTTTCTTCTTTCTCTTCTTCTACTGTAAATCTCAGTGAAGCCTTCATAGAACTTATGTACATTTGGCTCAAACATCCACCCAGACTCAACGGATAATCTGATTAGACTTTGCCAAAAGGTCAAAGATCAAGGTCATGGTGAACACACATAATTTTGGCCCCATATCTATCTATATCACCTATAACACCTAGAATGAATTTCTGCAGATTTGGTTAAAAAAGAAAAAAAAAGTTATCTTGGACTGATTTGGAATTTGATAACTAAAGGTCAAATGTTATGGTACAGATGCTGCTTATGCAATTGCTGTTGTTATTTTAGTATAATATCTGTTTTGTCATGCTCTGTAACTGAAACTAGTAGCTACTGAAAACATTTTCATGTGATGTCATGTTACCAATGAAAATAAATGCAACTAGTGTTTTACAGCTGTGGCAAAACATGAAGGGACTGGTGATGAATTTGAATGTCATTGCCACAGCCACATAAATGATCTTTTCACACAAACAGGAAATCTAGTTACAGTCACTTTAACATGGTGGTCAGCTGATCAAAGGACTTGGTGTGCGGCTGCTTTGAGGACATTTCCAGTGAAACAGGCCTGTTTACTCAGATCATCTGGCCTGGTTGGTTTTTACTGTTGCCTCAAGTGTTGTGTTATGAACAGAGGGAAAAATGAAACTGCTCCCAAACACATCCTTGGCAACCAACAAACTCTTGTTCCTGAAAACCTATCCAGACTGAAGTTCTTTGGAAAAAACCCATGAGTATGTGTGTGTGTGTGTTTTAAGTCAAGAAGCACAAGGTGGAGCAACCAAGCATGGGTTTCAACACCCTGTGATAAAAGTGGTTCGACAGAACATTACAAAACAAAGAGCAGACCAAACTCCAGATGTGCGTAACAACTCATTTAATCCAGTGCAGGCCATGTACTGTAACAATTCTGATCCATGTCTCTATGTCCATAGTGTGACGAAAACATCTTTGTTGCACATTTTTGTTTGGCTCCGACCGCTCCAAGCAGTCTTTTCTGGTCATCTTCAGTTCATTCATTCGACTCCAGTTATGTTATCTTGTTTAAGTTTTTTTCATCATTTTTCATATCTCTTGACTGTATAAATACATTAAATCCCTTATTTGGAACACATGAGTTCCATATAAAAACAAATAGACAAATACAAACAGTAATTCCTTCATGTATCATGATGACGTCATGATGAAGTGTCATTTTGAAAAAGGCAAACAAATGTGTAGATCTACACACTGTGCTCATCTAATCCCTGTTAGATCTCCACTTGATTTTACAGACCGTCAGCATTGAGTACAAATGGTTATGAGAGGAGATTATTTTGTTTTATTTATGACTGCACTGTTGTTGGAGCGTGATGTTGGCCATGAAAGTGCTAAATTGCCCTAAATAAAACAGAGGACTTTTAAACAAATGCTTCACTGAAACTAAATCATAACATTGAAACAGATAACTGCAAAAATATAGAAAACAGTACAAAGAAGTCAATGGATACTGTCATATTATAACACTTACTGTCTGTGGATTCAGTGCATAATGTGCAGTAGTATGACTCCATGCATCACCGATCTGGCATTCACCCTGATCGGTATCTAGTTTCATGTGCTGATTGTGCAGCATGTTCAGCACAATCAGAGCCACATACAGTTCTCCTCAAATTAGTGACACACATACAGACGCACACACCCAGAAAATCGCCCGAATATCCACACAATGATTGCCTGTCATCACTTTACATTACAGTAGAATGTATTTCTCTGTGTCCACGTTGCTTCTCTCCGTTGCACACTGATGTTTTACAGCCGTCTGCAACACATCACCACTCCTTTACAGCTTTTTTTTTCAGAGTGAAACATCTCACGCTTTATGTAACCTCTATGCAACAGCTTGCAGAGTTGGCACAAAAGCTATACATTTTTTCGCTGTTGTGCTTCTAGTGAGTATCGTGTGTGCTATATTGACTGTGCAGATGACAAACATAAACATATGGCTCGGTGACAAATGAACGCTTGATTTAGGCCCAGTATATTTAGATCTAAGCGACTTTGAAGGAGTTTTGTAGTTGGGACACAGATGGCAGGAGCTCCGGTCAACTCTGGTGTTTCAAAGGGAACAGTGAGGAACATCTATAAACAGGGTCAAGAGTTTGATGACTGCAGTGTGAGTTAATGCACTAAGTTACTTCCCAACACATGTTATCAGAAGAAAAAAGATCTTTTGTTGTTTCTGAGTGTCTGCGCCCCACACCCTGCAGACACATCGGTATCCGCTCCTTCATAAGACAACTCAGACGTTTCCCCAAGAAAGAATGTCCTGGAATTATTCGGGCCTTCATGCTCACTCTGCTCTCCTCTCTGTTTTACAAGTGAAATAAAGCATTCGCTGCCAACATCTGGCTGTAAATCTACTTTCATATTTGACTTTATCATTCAGCTTGCTGGGATCTGCCACATGATCCTTGTCTCAGAGGACGGCAGGATACAGAAACTGGATTCCTCTCGTTGATATGCTTGGCACGGCCGCTGTGATGGGTGAAATCACCGCTACGCCGGAAGTCTGGGCGTCTCTGTTCTCGTCTCTTGTCTCTGGAGGAAGAATTACTGCTCACTTTTATCCAGAAAGCTGGCTCTTCAATGTGTTTGCGATGACAAGTGGAAGATTTTCTTGCGCGGACACTTGCAGGCCTCTGCATGTGGACGATCACAGGCTGTTTCTTCCTTTGTTCTGGATGCTTGTTCTCTTAGGTCAGTGCGTAAAGCCACCCGTTAAGGACGGAGAACGCCTCACATGTGTGTGCAGGGTGTCAAATTCTGTACATTCCCCACTAATTTAATTAACCTCATCTTGAGCACAGATGATGTCAAACGTAAACAGCACATCATTGTGAAACATGTTGCAAGACTGGCTGTGAGGTATCGGTCTGCATCTGCCACAAATCGAAGCAATGAATCATCAGGAGTGCACCTCACACGGTCAGTTGTCTGAGCTGTCTGTTAGCAGCTCTGCAGTTCGAAGCACTGGTAATTTGACATCTGTGAGAGACAGCATTAGGTGTTGAATACTCGAAACGCCCCTACGGACCTGGATGCATTAAGAAAGCATTAAAAAATGTCAAATCTCGGCAAAGGCAGTGGTGAAACTGATCTTCACCGCTGGATCTGTGTCTGTGTGAACCAGCCAAAGGGGATTACACAGGGGCTTTCCCCCCTCTGACACCAGGGGCCAAATTGATTTAAGCAGCAGTTGGCTTCAACGCATCACTTTAGCTGTCAAGACTGTGACCACCACCAAGTATGGCACCCTGAAAAATGTGGGTCAGTTTCTAGATTTCCAGGGAGATACAGCGTGTAGGTGGTTAGCAATGGCTGGCTGGCAGGAGGTCTGACTTTGGATATTTTCCTTGCGTTTCCACGAGTTGTTGCCACAGTGCAAAGACGGCCAGCCGAGGTAGGCTTATTGACAAGTCTGAAAATTTCTCCACAGTTGTGAATGTGTTAGCACTGTTTTGGATGAGGATTGGCTCAGGCAACCCTGAACAAGAATGTCAGAGAATGTATTTTCAACCTCACAGCGAATGTTGTTTTAAGAGGTCAGCACAGCCCAGAAACTGAAACTGTATCCAAGAGCTGTATTACCATGTAAAGTGGGAGTTTTAGATCATGCATAGTGATATACTGTGATTACTTTATGGGACAAGAATTCAATACACTGTAGGTCTCAGCAAGAGATGGAGAGATCAGAGATACATAAGTCAGAATGCAAACTCTGTCATGGACTGCAATGACGGACACGTTTTGGTGTTTGTTATGGACCCTTTGTCTGGACTTCTGATATTTTCCTGTAGATTCCCTCATGATTCATGTTTTACTTCCTATCTTTGTTGTGCATTTCTCTCCTTGTTGATTTCCTGCCACACCCTCACATGTTTCACCTACAATCATTCATTCACCTCCCTCTGTGCTCCCACTGTCTGTTGCAGGGGCGTGCACGTGCAGTCGGAACTGACTTTGCTTATTCTTTGAGCATCAAAATGTATCACCTATATGACATTTATACTAGGACACAGCTCATAGGGTTCATGCCCAAGTAAAAGGTGGTGGCCTTAGTTTGTATTCAACCTGTTAAATCTCATTCATTCATTTTGGATTTGAGTTCTCATCAGTTTTGGAAGATTCATTTAGTTATTTAAATACACTCTGGGTTTCATCCTCCAAATCCCGTATGACACGGGATCATTCTGTATTGAAGCATAAAATGCACTGTCTCTTACAGAATCAATAAAGGATGCTCACCCTACATGACATTTCACACAATCGGTCTGACATCAGAAGCATATTTGAGAAGTATTAAGGCAAGTTGTCTGTTCGTGTCATTCACCATCATTGTTGCCCTGATGAAATGTCAGGGGACAGGAGACCACTTCACTATTTTTCCAGGGGGCCAAGTCATTGAGTTGGTAGCTGACATTGGGCAAGGTACATCATGGCTAGGTCACTACTGGACTAAACTACGATACAGACTGCCTGTACTGTTGCGATAAATGTGTGAGTAATTATCAAGAAAGTTTACTATTTTAAGGATGCAACGATGCAGTTGTGCTATGTTAAACAGTGACCGTCCATCATGATAATGGCCAGTTAGTTTCACCACGGTGAATTGGCTTGGAAGCTAATAAACAGTGTCCGCCCCATTATCTCAGAGTCAGCACACACGCAAGATAGACCTATCGCTCACATATCTGTTTATGATTATATTTCAAAGGTGTTTCCTTTTATTTGAACAATCTAATTATCTCATGAAATCTCAATGTGATTCTTTCATCACAACGCTTAACTCCATTTCTCATGCACAATGATTTATGCTACTGCCCACTGAAAACATTGTGAAGCCTGACGAACAAAAAGAAAGAAACCACAGATGTTTATCAGCTTCAGTATAATATACTGTTTACATAATTGATTTCTCGGTTGGCATGCTTTGATTTCAGATGAACGTGTATTTTGTTTCTGCCAAGATTCAGTGAGACGAAAAGCAGGCATATGACTCCCGTCATGCTGGTCTCTCTCTGATGGCAGACACGATAGCAGCCTCCCTCTCCTGTTTCAATGTGCAACTAGATAATAAGTCCAGACCCATACTAGGAGGACACATCAGGTAGAGGTTTAAAAGAAGCACATTGCAACGCCCAGATGTTGCAATGTGCAAACTGAGCACTTTAAGGAAGATTTCTTATCATCTCTATTAACAGTTCAAAAGCTGCCTTGATCACTTCCCGAAGTTGCCTCCACTACAATGTGATGAATACGGCCTGTGTGTCTGTGCATCTGCAGAAATACAGTACGTGTCACGGCCTTTAGCCCCCAGACAACAGCTGTCTGTGGTGGATGCAGCGGTGGCACTGGACAGAAAAGGAATATCTGATCATCACGACAATGGTCACATTCTTTATTAGGCCAGGCTGAGGCAGCTGTCAGCCAGCCAGCATTCTTCAAGAAACTGGCTTTTGGGCTGAATGTCAAGTATGTCTGGGACTGCGTGCAACCATCAACAAAAGTGTGGATCAAAGCCTGCATGAAATGACATTCATTTTCTCCACAGCTCAGTGACTGTGGCCAGAGGAGGAAGAGGAAGCATTTTCCCATGATAGGTGCTGAAAGTCAGGGCCAATACGTTTCTGCAGAATCAGGAGATGATGTGAGACATTACAACCACAGCATTAAATTATAGGCGTGATAAGCACACTGTAAACCAGCATGCATTGGTTTTTATATATGCGTTAAAGTTATAATGTGTAACTTTTCCATATAAAAATGTCTAGAAATGACTAGACATATTAAGCTGTTTCTTACATTCACCAAAAAATGTTTCCATATAGAAAAAATATATAATTTCAGTCACATCCTCTATATAATTATGTGTCAGTCATGTGTTCATATGACTGAAGCTCAAGAAGTTATAGGGCACATACACTTTAACACCCTATGTATTGTGTATTTCCACATGAGTATTAAGAGTGGCAGGCAAACATGTGTGTTCAATTTGCACACATTACATATACACTAATGACTAATCAGTCATGATTAAAACAGGAAAAAACAGTTTTGTTGTTGTGATATGTGGCAGATTTGAAGACATTTTTATGAATCACACATTATTCTACTTGACATTTAATTTAATTTATTTCCCACAGCTTAATGGCTTGACTCCGGCTTGTGTTTATGAGTTTTTATATATTTATTTCCTATGTCCTATCATGCTGTTTCTTAGGTTGTGTGAATGACTGTATGTATGTATGACCACAGTGGATTGAATTGCCTTTCGAGGATCAATAAAGTCTTCTGTACCTGTATCTGTGTCTCAGACAATACATGTTATTTCATGTATATGTCACATCTACAATGTAATTCTGGCAGCGTTAGACGTCAGTGTTCAGACCTTGATGTCATCACTGTCGAAGATGTTTCCCTCCTGGCTCTAATAAATCCATTCACGGCACATTGATCTACAACACAACATGAAAATAAACTCTGCTTTGGTTTGCGGTGGTGTTTTATTTTTCTAAACATTTCTTCCATGCTCCACAGTATATGAGCTGTAGCTGTGAGCGGCCTCCTAAACCCTCCTCTGTGAATTTATGTGGTGGTCTCTTGGTCTTTGCGGTGGAGCTGTTGATGTAAACTCAAGTCAGGCTTTCTACAATACATTTTAATTGTTTACCCCCCCTCTCTGGTCACCACAGTCACTCCCACAACAGCTGTAAAGGATTTTCTGACATTTAGAACAAATCAGTCTTCTTTCCGATGAGGCAACACCTAAAAACTCCCTCACACCCCCAACAGCTGCAAAGTGGTGTTGATGTTTGGCCCTCCCATGGCTCTGGCTGGCGTCTGTTGTTGGGTGGGACATTGTAAAGGATGGCAGAGCTGATTGGGGCTGAAGCCGCTCGAGCGTGACTCCATAAGTTTTAGTTCCCTAAGCGCCAGCTAAGAATATAGCTGTGGGCACGAACTGTGTGTGAGTGAGCTGCATCAAGCCTTCTGGTGTCTCTGAACCCTGCAGTGCGTTGTTGTTGGCCCCAAACCAAGACCAGGACACCTCCACACAACACCCACCATCAGATTTCCTATTGTGGTTCTCTCTCCCCTCTCATGCTGAGCCCAGAAAAACATACGTAGAAAAAAAAAAGTGAGCGAACCCTTTGGAAAGACCTTTTATTTATATATAACTCTGTATTTGTTCAAACGTTGGTCAGATCTTCATCCAAGTTACGATAATGAACAAACAGCATCTATTTGAACTAATACCACAAATCACTGTGTTGTTACTTCTTCAAACATTCACATTGCAGCTGAAACAGTGCGTGAAGCCCTCGACTGATGACATGAACAGAAGTGGACTGGAGTCAGGAGTTATCAGACCTGGAGTCAGTCGGAGAAACCAGTCGGAGGTTGTGGGTCAGAGACATTTTGACTTGTAAACAACACTCAGACATTCAGAGAAACATCAGCTGACTCAGGCCTTTGAACAAAAGATCTCAGAGACGGAGGATGAGCTGATGAGCGTGAGGCTGAAAGACTCACAGGGTGGAGATCTTCATCAGTCCACAGTCACACACAGGCTGTCTATAGATGGACATGATTCAGTTCTGTGGTTGCTGTTGGACCTCCAGCTGAGTCCAACAGCTGAACACAGATAATCAGGCAACAAAGAAGCTTTGCAGCGTCACAGCTGACGGCTAAAAGGAGTCTCTGGTTCACATCTCTGTCCATGAGCCGACCACACACACACACACAAATCATCACGGAGCCTGGAGTCCTGCCACCGACACCACAGACGAGGCTGCTGCTACTGGGAACATTGTTGGACGGACCGACGATGCTGAGGTTTCGCAATCTGAAGAGTATACGACCAACATGAGACGATGAGGACAATGAGTCTAAATGTCAAAATCAATTTACGACAGCGACTGAATAGAGGAGGTGGAAGGAATCGATCCACCGCTCTGTGATGAAATTAGATTTTATGTCATGTCCTCAGTGTGTGCTCTCCCATTTGAGTCTAGTTTGTGAGTTTTCCTGTTTTATTCTGGTAATCACGTCTTCTTCCCGCCCTGTTGTGTCTCGATTTGTCCCTCTCTGTCTCTCACACCTGTGCCTTGTTTAGTAATGAATCCCAGTCTATTGAGTCTGCATGTGCCCTCCTGTGTTTGCCAGTTTATCTTTTTATCTCTTCAGATTTTTTCCCCCCAACTTTTGCATTTATTGGGTTTGTTTTCTGGCATTTTAGTTTTAAGATGGAGAACATCTTTCTTTTTTTTCTCCCATAAAATATAAAATAAAAAATATCCAGAAAACCAATAAAAAAACATAAAAATAAAGAGGAAATCTAATGTTTTACTGGCTTCTTCCACCAGTACTGTGAAAGTTTATCTCTGTTCAATAAAGCTACAATACACTGTAACTGTGTGTCATTGGCTTGTGTTCACATCTGTCTCTGCAGATGACTCTCTATAAAGGTGCTTCTCAGAAAATAAGAAGCGAAGGTGCAGCCGGTATGAATGTGGTCTGGAAGTCATTTGTAGATCATTTTTCAGGGGATTTCTCTTTGGCAAACGTAACGTCATGATCCTATGTGTTTCAGGTCTGGGCTCATAGGAGCCATCATCACTGTTGTTGCTTCAGTTATTACAACCAGGGGAGGCCAGCGATGGGATTGGACTAATGGATATCCATTACTCTCGCTCTGTGTGTGAGTGTGCTTCGGTTGATTTCTGGCTTCAGTTTTTAAGTTGGTCTTCTCTGTCATCTTTGATCATTCTCTACTTCAAAGCACACATTTTTTTACAATTATTCATTTGTGCTATTATGATCATTGCTGGTGAACCCATGCACCTACCACCAGTTCTCCAGCTGCCTAACCTGCAGCTGAATAATCTCATGATGCCAGCTGTCTTTCGTGACCTCGCCGTCGACCTGCTACCCAACAACCTCTTCACTGATGTCATCCTGTTATGCTTCTTGAACACACCCATGCTTGCTGTTGCCCCCCTGCTTGAGCGCCGGAGGGGGACCTGTCTTCACCACTGCCTTTCACAGCAGCTCCACTTGTCTGTCCAGCCTCCGGGCCGTCCGCCTGAGTTCTCCTGCCTTAGATTTTCTGCTCACCAGCTCCATCCTGTTCACTGATTCCTGCCTTCACACTCGCTCCACTCTCCCTGCTGTGCCTGAACTTTTCTTTCTTTTTTAAGGGATGTCTGGAATCCATCCCTGGAGGAGGGGGGGTATTACTTCCTGTTTGGACTTAGTGTTATTATCTCCTTTTATATTATTTTATAGTTATTGTGGTTGTTTTACTTCCTTCCTTTGCATCACTCTCACCTTACCTGCCCCACCCCAGTTACTTTCACCTGTTCCCAATTACCCTGTCTTCCTTGTGTGTTTAATCTCAGGGTTCATTCCTTCATGTCTTCATGAGAAGACTCTTGTTGTTTGTTCCTGTTTGCTTTGCAAAGTCATCTGGTCGTGCGTTACCGACATTTTATGAAACTCCTTGTCTGGACCAGCCTGTCTCTGTGCATGCGTTTAAGTCGTCCACAGAAAACAAAACAAAAAAAGAGCCCAAAAGTTTTAGTGATGGTCTGAATGGAAAAAACCCGGAGGACACATCTGGAGGATCCTGTGTTCCTATCAGCAGCTGTGTGAGCCAGGCCCTGGCAGCACACTGACTGTGGGTCCAGCCCCTAGATTAAAATGGATGGCACTGAGTGAATGCGGAGCGATGGGTTTTAATTTACCTTCCCCGTTCCATATCTAACAACTGTATAATCCTAAAATAAAGCGCTGTATAGCATGTCCAGATGTTGCATTGCTCCTGTTTGTTGACATTTTTATTTCCCTGTCACCATAGTGAACAGATGGAGCATCCTCTCCTGCCAAGACACTCAAAACATATCTTTTATCTATTCTGGAGACACCAATTGTATTTGGTGTTTTATTTAAGGCTCTTTATATTTTCCAGACAGCCTATTATCTCCTCATATACCGACCCAGCCGGGGAAAGAGAGTTCACCAGTTCATCACCTTATCAGGTTGACTTATGAATGTATTTGCAGGACTGAATAATCTTTGTCGAAGGATTGTTTATGTCCTGCAGTGTTTTTCCCTCGATCACATGCCAAAACCTGTAGGTGTTCTGGGGCATCTCTGTCTGTGCCTCTGCTAAAAATGCTGATGTGAGGTCCCGACACCATCACTCCTCCTCCTTAATCTGCAAAGGACTCCATTGTATCTCATACAATGGCCTTCTCTGGTGTGCTCCTCGGTCATTAGCCCGAACCTTAGGAAAACCCCCTCTGCAAAGAGCATGAGACATTATTGAGTGTGTGCCAGCTCCCATAGACTAGCCCAGAGAAAAGCACTTCATAATTGGATTGTTATTGAGTATTAGACCCTGAGGACCGATTTTACAAATGAGATCTTATAACACTCAGGAGATTGACAGAAGGCTGACCAAGCATAAGTTTCCGTGCTGCTTTGAAAAGGACAGTGCCGTCTTCGGTCTGCCCTTACTTCCTGTTCAGTCAACTCTTTCTCTTAAGTGACCGTTACAGGAAGCAGCCCAAAACAGCTTAATTAAAGTCACATTGAAGTTCTTTACTTCATGTTCAGCAGAATGGCTCGAGCTGTCACGAGTCCCATTTCCGTCAACGCATGCTTAATTGTGTGTTTGCAATATGCTGATGAGGACAACTCCAAATATAAAACATACAGCATCCTGTTTATCTCTGCAAGATCCATTAAAAAAAACAAAAAAAACAAACTCCAGCTGGAGAGCTCTGCACATATCTATTTATCAACCTTGGTGAAGGTTAAGAGATACAGTCTGAGTCTGACTGAAAAAAAAAACAGAAATCAAACCATTTCAATCATCATGTTCCTATTTTGTTTTGCGTGTTTCAGGTCTGCGTTGATCCTGAACTTTCAATAAGACGAAATAACAACTTCTCCAAGCCAGAAGACCAGATACTGGTTTTTTTTTCAACTCGTTTTAACCCAGTAATGGCTTGATAGCAACAATGTGTAAGTGAGACAGATTGGTTTTCGCAACAATGCTTATTTAATATTAGGTTACATATTCTGTTGACAACATCAGCAATTATCAACTGCACTCATATAGAAACTCTGCTTTGCAAATAAAAGACCTTTAAGTCTTTTCTGTTCTTGTTCTTGTTCAGTTTCACTCGTGAATTATCTGTCTTGCATGTAGACTGTCAGTGGTGGAACAAGGTGCTCACCTAGCTCGTGAAACTAGAGTTTGGCCGGATGTTTCTACGTTAACATCCTAACTGTATATAACATGGAACAGGAGGAGTAAACAGACAGTAGGTCATTCATCCCAAACCTCTGTCGTCTCCTGACGCAGAGCCACTTTGGTGGCCAGTGTAATTGATCCTCATTTCCTTGGTTTTAATTATATGTGTGGTGTCAACCGCATCTGTGGAAGGATTACAATACCAAACCTGTGGTTACATTCATGGGCCGGCTCTGGTTTGGTTAGGTTCAGTGGCACAAAGAAATAATGGTGACTGTTGATTTCAAATAGGGAATAAATGCTACCTTCAGAGTCCTGTGTCTTGTGAACAACATCAATCTGACAACACATGTGCTTATACACACACAGAAATTAATAGACAGATTCTACAAACTGTCTCTTTGTTTGTTTGTTTGTTGCTGATTGGACTGGTTGAAATAACAGCTGTGGCCTTTATACTGACTTCTCAAACCTCATTCTCCACAAGCTTCTTGGTCCAGTATTTGGTCTGGAGAGTCCCGATTCAGAACTACTAAGTTAATCAGCTGTAAATATCATTACGGTATCAATTACAACTGATACTCTGCCTTGACACTGTGTTGGTCTTCCATCGGTAGGACGAGCTGATTCAGTTACAGAAACTAACATTTTCTTGTGATATTAGACCATCTTCTTTACCTTTACGCTTCTTTACCAGACCAAATCTTTTGGTTGGTGCCAAGTGAAGTCTCAAGGCTATTGGTACAAATCCCCAAGATTTAGGATGTGAAGTCAAAATGTTTTTAGGCCAAAATAACACCATATACATCTTTTCTAATAGAGTAAGGTAGGCCAGTAGTAGTAGTAGGAATTAGTAGAGCTAATCCACATATAGCTATTCTAATTATAATCTCAGGGCTTGGAGAGGATGTATAGTCGCTCCAAACTCACTGGCATTAAAGTTTTCTCTGATTTAGTTAAGTTGAAGGCGAGAAGACTTGGACCTGAGCCAAAGTCATGTGACTCGGATCCACAGCTCAGGCCTCAGTTCTGTTCTTGGCTGAATGTGTGGGCCTCTGTTTTATGTTTATGATCAGAAGACCTGATGAATTATTGCAGTGCTGAATGGGCGTGCAATGTGCATCTATACGTGTAGGTCGATGACCCAGTGGAAGGTCCCATGTAGTGGGCGGAAATAACCTCAGAGGCCTGTGTGGGGGTGGAGCAGAAGAGCACCTTCCTATATTAATCCAATTACTTCTCGAACATGACACAGTGGCATGTAACGTGGGGACAAAGGCTTTACATCCTGGCGGCAGTGAGGACATGATGGTATATGATGAGAGCGAGGCCCTGCTGATGTGAACAAGATCAAGTTGAGTCCTGATTTAGCAACAGGAGAGCCTTTGTGTCGGCCATGAGGCGCTGGGACTGAAGCAGCATAGGTCATGTGAATTGTCAGTGTTCATCACCATGGCTAGCGTGGACATCATTGTTCCATTACAACAACATGTCAACATTTCGTGACAGAGTTCATGATTGGACACACCATTAGTGCTGCCCTCGCGAAACCCACTGACTTGTCTTACACTCATTAATGAACTCCATTAGGCTATTCGAAAAACAAAAAGGGGCCACGGCTCTGGTAGATCTTCTTTAAATGGAAAAGGGGATTTGATTTTCTTAAACAAGGCCCACATGTAGGAACTTACCACACCCACGGTTCAGCTCTTGATTTATTTCAGTGTCTCCCTCAAGAATTGCATGACTCGGAGCTTAATTTGAAGATTCTCAAATACCCGGCCAAGAAATCAGACAGCCGTGTCCGAATTACCCTGACCCAGAGCTGCTTCTTCCAGGGTATTTTTGGGACTGATATCAAGCAGAGCATGGCGACCTCTACCCCGCAACTAAACACAACCCACAAGCGCTTTTATAGAGAAATCAGGAGGACTGAGTCACTGGTCATCATCCCTTCAACAGGAGGCGGGCAAGGCCGGCTCTGCTATCCCACGGCATTTACTGGGTCACCACAGACTGACTTAGGGGACAGACTTTTATTATGGAAATATTATTTCATAGCACAGACACACACAGTTTCAAGTGTTGTGTTACATTTCATGACATGATTGTTTAAGTATAAACACGTTGCAGTTGACCAAAATCCTTTATTGCAAACGGCATGCCTTCTAGAAACTTAACAACAATTCAAAATGCTGTTGTGAAACATTAATAGTGTGTCTTAAGGCTTACCATCACCACTATGTGCCTCACGCAGATCTGTCTGTCACTTTCAGAATAAAAACATTGATGGTTTGTGGGATAGTTTGGGTTTATTAAACATGGGGGTGTGTGTAGTAGTCATGCAAAGTTGGTACATAACCTTTAGTAGATCCTGCTCTGTCCGCTCCTTGTAAGGAAACCCAACCAGGAGCGACGGCAGACTAACAGAGCTATGTGTTTTTGTGCACAGGGCCACCAGGAAAGACACGTTTTAGAAACTTTTTAAACGCCCAGTTGCCTTGCACAGGGGGTGGCGTGCTCTGATCTATTGCAGGAACACCGACTATGCATGACGACCTCAAACAGCCCCACTTCCCAAACTCTCCCTTTTGATTTGCATTGAGGTGAAAATGTTCAAATACACAATAATTACAACAAATGTAGTGGTTATACAAATGTTATTAACAATGGCAAAAAGCTGCATACTTTTATACAACAACAAAAATTTAACAAGATGGAACTCTGACGAAACATACAGTATGATATTAATCGTCAAATGAATTCATGTAAATATAAGTTGTAAGCTTAGAAACCTGTGTACATTGTTTTTTTATTTATTTTTTTGTTAATTTTTTTTCATAGTTCATATTATATTCAACACATCCCTCAAAACAATGTCTATGGTAAAGAGACAGGAAGCATCAGGCGGCCGGAATAATAAACAAAGCAGGTTCATGGTCAAAGTGCTTGGTGATAGGATGGAGTAGATGGGCAAGTGAAACAACAGCTATAGTTTAGTTTGACAAACACTTCTCAGAAGAAATAATCTCCTTGGTTGAGTTAAATGCCAGTGGGCGGAGCCAAATAAAAAGCAGTTTGAAACCCAATGAATGTTTCTAAATGTCGCTAAGTCTAGCCACTCTACATTATCCACTGTGTTAGCCAGTTAGGCCAATTATCTTAAAGCTTAAAAGTGTAAACAAAGTGTCAACAACCGTGGCTGAATATAGCTTTAGAAAAAAAAACTCATGGCTGAAAAAACAAAGCTCTGAGTTCAGATAGACACACTCAAATCCTGCTTGCCAACATGGAACATAATTTCAGGATAGTATGTAGTGTATAGGCAAAAAAAAATCTCCCGCTTGGAAAAAGTCCAGTCCAAATATTGCAAAGTATTGTTTTTTTGTGTCATGAAAGATAAAAGATTGCATTCCTCCATATTATCGCAATATTATCAATACTGAGCTCAATCCTATTTTATGAGTACAGTACTGAATACAGTACATGAATACAGTACTCCCAAGGCCAAATACTTTTTCCCCTGTCAAAAATGGTTTTAAAGAAATTGGATGCAAAATTGTTGCATGTGTAAATGCATTAAATGTTCAGCGAGCATGACTTGAAAAAAAACACATAGAATTTCCTGTCTTTTACACTGAAGTGAGTGAGAACCATAACTTCCATTTTACAAGTAGCCATACTGTATGTATTATCGTGAAATGATTACTCAAAGGGATGCTAACATTAAAAATTTGGGAGTTTCTGCCTGATTCAAAGTCTCGGCTGCTGCTCATACCACCGCCAGAATTTGGGCCTCCAGGCCTCAGAAACTACCAACATCTACTCTGACAGGTCAATGAATCTAAAACCCAAAGTATCAAAGTGTCCCTCAAGAGACCGACGTGTGACGGGTCTACTTTTGAACTCATCATCTTTCTGCTTGTAAGCCAGCCTGCTGACATTTCATAAACAAAAATATAAAGAAATCTGTGCGCTACCTCTCAGCTTTAACTCAACCTGTTTGATTATTTCCACTGTCTGCTGTCCCATTCTATTGACAAACTGTACAAACACATCCCAATACATATTTGAGGCGTGTATGTTTGGTACACTGTGAGGTCAGGTGTTTGGATAGCATGCATTGGTACTGGAAGGCTGGTGTAGATTCATCCTTTGTCCTGTTTAGTCCAATATGCCTGCTTCTAGGCTGTCAAATACTGAGCATCGTCCTCCTATATAGGCGCCGTAACCGGCAGGCCTGTTGTGAGCTTATCTGTAGCACAAACTAGCTGTGCTCACTGGTCGACAAAGTTTACTCGATATGTCAGCTGATGGCCGTTGTCCCAGGCGTACAAAACCTTCTCCTTGGGGTTGTAGTCGATCTGGGTGGTGAAGGAGTACTCGTTGGTGAAAGGCAGGCGTGGGATGGCTTCAGTGTTGGTGTGGGTGTCGTAAGCATAGTTCACCTCACCTTCTTTCTGGTTGTACACATTGACGGCGTACAAGACGCCACAGATGATGAAACAGTTTCCATACGAGTTCCTCTTGAGACCAGTCCTCCAGGTTGTTTCCTTTTTCAAGGACAGGTCTCCAGGATCCAGCTTACTGATGACAATCATCTCTTGCTGATTGTAATCGTAGTCCGCAGAGGGGTAGATCACCCACAGGCCGCTTTCGTCCACCGCAAAGTCAATGTCCGAGTGGCCCCTCCACTTCCAGGGGGTGGTGTCCTCGTAAACCACGTCGTGCAGCAGCGTCCAGGCCGCCACGTATCGCATCCTGAGATCGTACTTGATGATGTTCTTGGTGAAGGCTCTGTTGTAGTAGAAGGCTCCGTTATAAACCACATGGCCTGTTCCTATCCAGTTGTAAGGCAGTTTGAAAAGGTTGCTCCAGCGACCTATAGGACAAAGAGGAACATTCATTTAGCGTTACGTATTTATCATGCAGTTCAGGAACATGCGTGTAATGTCTCTGTGTTTTATATTCAAGAATGAAAGACACTCCGCTCAGGTGTACTGTGATCGTTTACTGTCCGCTCTTTGTACACACAACAACACTTCCGGTTCACATGCGGTAACCTCTGTTCGCCACATCCTGCATTAACCATATTCATCAGCAGGGGGCGCTACATGGACACAACGCTGTCATAGACCACAGCTCTCCTAGATCTGCTGTGGACATTACAATGCATTAACACTAAATCTATATAGTATTAAGGCCACTCTTGGAAAAATGCACAAAATGCACAAAAGAATGAAACGAAATGTCGAGAATAAGGTCGAAATGTTGTGGAAAAAGTTGAAATGTGAAAATTTGGAAACACATCAGATGATGTCAGTGAAGTGTGCAGTTGCGTAACATCAGAAACCTACTCTTTCCATTACACTCCAAGGACGTGCAATTGTGAGTTGCACTTCTTTTTTGATATTTCAACTTTATTGTAGAAGTGAGAAATGAAAAAAATAATCCCTCCCTCCTCTAATTTTTTTCATGAGTGGCCCTTATACTCTTTTGTAAAATCAAAAGCCTCCACAACAATCAAGTCCTTGTTCACATGTGTCAAATAACTGCAACACTGCCCCCACTTCAATTACACCTTTTCACAAGAGCTTCAAGACAAATATTTTGTTATTTAGATAAAAACCTAACTCACTTACGAACGGGACAACCACAGAAAATGTAAATTAAAAAAAATGTTCAGACATAAGTTACAACATAACATTTTGGAAAATAACTTTAATCTTTTTTAACATTGCATTCCCTCTAGGCAGATCTCTCTATTGTCACTTCACAACACAATAAAAATTGAAATGTCCAGGCCTGAGAAACTTGTGATTCCTTCAGACTTGCCTCTGCAGCTGCAAGTCAGTCTTGAGGAGCCGAACTCTGACAGATTCAACTTGTAATAAAAGTGATGAATGTGTGAATGTGTGATTAATTATCCGACAGACGGTTATGCAATAGACAGGATGATATGCAGTGAGCTGCTTGTTATGTTATGAACCACTATGCAGTGCTGTGGCGCTCCTGTATACATTGTCCTTTACTCATTATGGGTTGGATACATTCAACTGTGTGCATGCTATACTAACATTATGGCCCTCGCGGAGCCAATGACAGTGTTTTCACAATGCCAGACTGTGTACACACTGGCTTCACATGACAGTGACACAGTTTGTTTAGCAGTTAGCTCCTGAACAAACACGTGGTGGACTGTAGGTGTCATTTTCTAATCACATCCTATCTGCTTTCCTAACCTCCTAACCTCAGGAAGTCTGATTTAGATAATGATAATAAATGAAAAGCCAAGTGAAGGATAAAAACAACGAGCAACAGAACCCGCACCCCCAACACCACCACCACCACCACCACCACCACCACCATCCCATCTCTTTGGCCAGCCTACACTCTTAATCCCTCTCCACTGTGCCCAGTTGAAAGGAAAGCATAGAGCACGTCAGGGAACAGCAGGCACCACCGCCACTCACCAAGATACCCAGTCATTCGCACACAGCTGTGAGCTCCCCGCACCGCAGGACGTCTCACATGTAAGAAAGCCCGTTGTCCAAACACATCTAGATCAACAAGCCAAGTCCTACGTGGGGAGATCATCTTAACTCTCTTAGCGGGTGTAATCCTATTCCTCAGTAGATCTGGATGTGCAAGGAGATGATTTTTCCCACCCACCGGAGCCATGAAACAACCGAGACCTGCATTCCACACATCTCATCAGTCTCGCTGAGCTCACTGGATCATCAGCATGAATCAGTGTCAACGACGTTATCAGAGAAAACACGGTTATCGATTGAAACAGGCTGATCCCACAGTTAGACCAATATCCTGAGACAGTGATGGTGTTTGGAGTTAGATTCTCAAAGATAGATAAGTCTCATTCTGTGAACTCTGAAATGAAACCAATTATTAACCCAATGAAAATGTTTTTAATGGCAATGAAATACTCAGTTTAAGAGTCGAATCACTGTGAACATAGAGTCCTGTGACAGCACACATTGACTTTATCATCCCCGGGGTACAGCCAACCACAGGTAAAGGGTTTGGTGAGGTTTAGTCTGTCACCTAAGGGTGTTGATTGAAGTGGATTGGATGAAGTTATATGGTCATTTGCACTCCATAAGTAAGTGTTTGGACATGGAGCATGAATATGTATTTGTCCATGTCTAAACTGTTTTAATTGCATTATCTGATCAGGCATGTACAGCACTTTTGGTCATCTATGGTTGTTGTTTTTTTAATGTGCCATACAAATTTGATTTGTGGATAAAAACAGAATAGTGCAGCCGAAGTACCAGGAGGACTGACAAACAAAATACAAACAGTGCTCACATTAACACCCTCTAGCAAACAAAATTTGCGCTGTGGGAGGGAGTATCCAGAGGGAAGCCATGCTGGCACAGGGGGAACATGGAAACTCCACGAGGGCCTGTAAATACTCCGCAAGAACAGAGGCATTTGTTCGTTTTCTCAATGTGGCAAGAACAAGAACAAAGTTAGTTCTGACCAGGACATCTGTCATACTTCACAAGACACTCAAGTGCCGAACTTCAAATTTCTGACACATGTCGAACACCATACAAGAAAAAAAGTTCTGTCCAGATGATGTGTCAACATCAAGCTGCAAGAAACTAACAACATCATTCTTTTCTTGCAGCCCTGGAGGAGAGAACAGATTTCTCTGTTCTTGTGGAGTATGTACAGGCCTTAAAGGGATAGTTCAACATTTTGGCAAACTGGCCCTTTGCCATAATCCTTATACAGTAGTCATAGCAGCAGGTTGGTTACCTTTTACCTTTATTTCTAGAACGGTGGACCCGAGCTGTCATCAAATACACACTCCAACAACTCCAAAACGCTCTCGTGGACAAGTTGTGACCTGCACATTCACCACGCTATGAGATAATCACTGAACGTTACGAGACGGAGTTAATTCATGCAAAACCGCTGATGTGTGTTCCCGTCGGGGACAGTTTTTCAGCAAGCAGTCTCTGACTTTACCTCGAAAACAACTCCATCTCGTAACGTTCCGTTATTATCTCATAGCATGGAGGTCACAACTTGTCCACAGTTTGATGAGGGAAACCAAGAAATCCCATTAGCCTCCGTAGCGTAGCTCTGAGAAGATTGTGGCAGCTTGCACCAACAATTAAAGGTAACAAACCTACTGCTATGACTACAGGGATTAGGGCAATGGGCCAATTTGCCAAAATGTTGAACTATCCCTTTAAGAACCCAGGCCGGGAAGGAGTCCACAGTGCAGTGTAGCCCAGGTGCAATCAGTGTAATCTAATCAAACCTTCAACTTAAGCATCCATGGTGGCCACTGGTTCTTGGCAGATGAAGTATTATAAGAAAAAAAAAAAGAAGAAGCGCACCTTGTTTGAAATTGTCCAGGTTACGGAACTCCACCAGGTTGTTGCCATAGTAATAGTTAGTGACGTAGATCTTGGAGTCTTTAGCCAGCGGGTCCTTCATCCAGGCGCCCTCGTTTCGCCCGTAACTGTGTTGTTTCTCCGGCAACTCGATGGACGCAAGAGTCCCCTCACAGTTCAGGATCTTCCCTGGAAAACAAAGCAAGCAGAGCGTTTAACATGCACAGCGGCAGGAGAGAGCAACTTGGCACTGATGTGGTTTCACTTAAATCAATTTCACACTTGTACAGTTCTTGATTTGGGTGACCCCCACACAGTCCTTTGTCCTCTGTCACTGCAGCACAGAGAGAGGGGGGTGGGGGCGGTGGGGGTGTTAGGACGTACCGGCTCTGTGCAGAGAGGGCCGGCTGTTGTTGTTGGAGTTGTCCAGCACCAGCACTATGGTCGGAGCCGGTCTTTCGGACGCCGGTGTGCTCTGCGTGGTGACAGTAGTGGATGCGGTGGTGGTTGTAGCTGTGGTGGTGGTGGTAGTTTGGGCGGTGGTGGTCGTTGTCGTGGTGGCTGCCGCGGTGGCAGCAGGGACGGGCTCGGCCACGGTGGCCTTCGCGGTTTCCAGGACCATTTCAGCTCCGTCCTCAGACCGGCTCTCGGTGACGTGGTGGACTGCGTACGCTTTGGCGGGGTGATCTGGAAGGGAGGGAGGGAGGGAGAAAGTTTGGTGTAAAGTCAGACAGAGCAGATAGTTCTCATTGAAAATATGACAAAAGGCCAAAGAAGGCAGGATAGTGATGACAACGATTACTGTTTATAAACAAGCTACTTGTTGTTCTTGTTGGCGTTGGTCACATTAGAGCAGGATGATGCAGCAGTGGTAATATGTGGCTCGCTGACAGATTTTATGAGACTTATTACAGTCTGCTGAGCTCCAGAAGTCCACATCAAAGACGCCACATTAGCAATGCAGCACACAAAGACGACCGACTTCCTCTCTCCTCTCTCTAAACTGTTTAACCCTGCTTTCTCTGCTTCCTCTGCAGAGTTCACAGACGCAGCACAAGCCTTTTAAGAAACACTACAGTTAAACAACATAGTGTATTATGTCAAAAGAGAGAGTGTTAAGAACTCTATCCTTTAATTAAAAGTTAAAGAAAAGTTTAGTGAAAAGTATAAAAGTATAAAGTTGTCCATAACTCAGTAACACCGAGACTGAATGGTCCCATATTACTTCCTCTTCTGTTTTTTGAAGGGTTATAAATTTGATGTATTTGTAGTTTGAACAAAACCAGCCAACCATGACGTAGTTTGCATCTCCTCTCTCCGGAGCTCTAAAACAACAACAAAGCCAGTAAGCCAATCAGAGGAGAGGCGCCTGACTGCTTTGTTGTGACGGCTGTATGCATTTCTTAGGCTTTGGTAATTTCTCAGATGCTTTATAATTAAACTATGTGTAGCATTATTCTAACAACTAAACAATAATATTGTCAAACAGCTCAAAACTGTGTCTTCTTTGGTGCATGAAGGGACTCTGTCTTGCTTTTGTAACCTCTAGCACTTTTCTCATCAATATTCAGGTGCAACATCATCAGGGCTTTTGAGAAGAGATTATTCATCTCCACCCTTTTCACGGACATGAAGGGGTTAAATCAACTTTTAGATGTGTCTGAATTACATGTCACATCTCATTCATTTAAATTACAGTTAAGCATCTTACAATGGATTAAATTGATGTTTTAAAGGTTTTGAATGGCGTTCAGTTACACTGGGTTGACATTATGTGTTGGAGAAAAAATGTACAAATTCCCATTAAAACCCAAAATGGAATAAATCTTGCATCTTGTTTTCTAGTTTCATGCTTCAGTAATCACTTTGTTTCTTTAAAAAAAAAAGCAGACAGGCTGTTCTCCTTCTGGTCCTCATCCTCCTCCATCCTGTGCTGCCTCACAGATGTGATGAGATCACAGCATTGCTACATAAGCAGCTTGGATCTTCCTGACACGCGTACTCTGAACACATGGACCTGATGAAGGCTGGAGCAGGAACAATATTTGGATAAGATTTTTTTTTATTTTTACAATTAACGGTAGGAGGCGACAAGACAATTAGATGTTTAATGTGGTACCTGGCAGCAAATGTTAAGTGATCCACGCTAGAAGAGTGAATCCATCACAATCCTTTTATCTCAGTTTGTGTGAAGCTAATGACTCTGAGGTTAGCACATGAAAGAACACATCAGGCAATTAACAGACCTGATATCCATCTATGTTTACTAAAGCAGATGGGACACATCTTGTATCACTTTAGTTATTTTATTACTTTACGGATAAGATGCCCCTTTATTTAGACACGGTGATCAAGATATTTCAGTAGTTTTTAAAAGTCCATGTCAGGGACAATTTTACATCCACTTTTATCATTGTAAAATTGAAATTTCTAAATTATTTTGCAATGTGCAATGACATTATGAGAACCTCTGCAAAGACTCCCAAGACATGAAACCATTTAGTTTTTTTTCCATCATTATATCAAACACACAATCAATGATCGCGTGTCTCCATCCACCCAGGGATGAGACGACGCACTATTCAGTTTATCACTAACCGCCTAACCGACATCTTTATTGTCAATTCTTGTAAAACAGTTTCTTCTCTATTTCAGTCGAAGGCTTGATATTATGAGTTTAATTCTCTTGAGTTGTAGCAGCCACGTGGTTTCTGATTCAGCTTTGCAGGCTGGTAAAAGTGAGTGCAGCAGGTGTCTCCGAACTCCAACTCCATTGAGAATTGCACCTGCTAAAATGTCTGTCAATGCAACTAAAGCTGAAGAGACACTTCAGGGAGCATGAAAGGTGCGTCCACCTTTCCAGGATGAATACACGATCGTTCCTGCACCCTGATTATGGAAATGTGGATTTGCCTGAGGTTCACGTACATGGTAGAACATGCGGCCTGACAGCATGATGTGCGTGTGCCCTTGTGCAAACGCAGCATACCTATTCATTCAACTAGACTTAAAGAGGATTGGAAGAAGTCGGGAAATGTTTTCTCTGCGCCGGTGAGGGTCCCCTCTCATTGTTGCGAGCGGTGAAGCTGAGGCATGTCATGGATGTGGCGGCGCCCCATTCACACGACATTCCATCAGCTCCATGTATTTTGTCAATAATAGGTTTGGATTTCCTGCTCGCTGAATGTGCACCAGCAGTCCAATCCTACGCTGACTGGGACCGCTTTGCTTAAAACAACAGTGGGGGTAAATCTCTTATTGAGGGGATCTCATGTGTCAGATAGCCATGGATCCCCTTATTTTATTGCTTTACACTTATGTGTAAAATTAGCAACACAATCCTAGCCCTTATCTCACACTTGTGTAAAACAACATTCTCAGGAAACTAAATTGGAAACTAAATCCAGCTACTAAAGATCTTCTCAGCGGCTGAAAGAGGAGCAAAGCCGTGGCTGGCGGCTGATCCTGGTCCAGCAAAGAAACTAATTTGGATCATTTTCAGCACCCACAGGGGATCGCACACAGATGATCGCACACAGATGGGAGTGCAAACTCAGCTAAAGTGTGAGCGCAGTGTTTTTTTTAGCTGGGAGAGGATGGCTTTCCATGAACACACCACCGTGCTGGGATGGGACACAGGGTGTCGTGGTCACTGCTGGAAACGCTCACCTTCTCTGTGGTCGTCGCTGATCTTGGCAGCCTTGTAGTATGTGATGCCCCTCACCACACCAGGCTGGTGGCCAATCACCTTGGCTTTGGCCGTGGGGTCGGGTTTGACTGGCTTCCCAGGCTTAATGACCTCTTTCTTGGGCTTTACGACCTTCTCTTTGGCTGGTTTTGGGGGCGGTTTGGCTGCAGGAGGCTTTTTGTTGGGTAGTTTCACAGTCGCCTTGGCTTTCTCATCATTAGTGTCCTGCAAAATGAATGTTCAGAGTACACGATGTCAGGAGACTGGGTAATATTGACTTGTGTTCTGTATGTATGTATATTGGCCCAACAAAAGTAGCACTGTTACAATATTAGCTTTTGGTTGTCTATAACTTTTTTCTGATGATTCATGACAAATGCAAAAAATATCCAGTGTCGCCATGTTTTTCTTCCACATGTTGCAATGGACCTCTAGCTGCATCTACACGTGCTGCCACTAGGACTGGGGTTTTCTACACTAATGAAGTGAAACTCTGTACCATCTTTCCACTGTCAGTGTCTGAGTTCAGACTCACTAATCAATTCATCTCAAGACAACAGCCCATACAATACACTGTCACACACTGAGAAACAATTACAAAATCTTTCCAAGAATATTTGTCTTATTTCTTGTCAAAATGTCTAATTTCTAGTCAAAACTAATCATCACCTATAAAATAACTTGTTTTCAGATCATTTTCACTTGTTTCAAACAAATTTTCACTTGAAATAAGTAGAAAAATCTGCCAATGGAGCAAGTTTTTGTGCTTTCAATAAGAAAGAAAAACTTGCTCCATTGGCAGATTTTTCTACTTATTTCAAGTGAAAATTTGTTTGAAACAAGTGAAAATTATCTGAAAACAAGTTATTTTTTAGGTGATGAGATTAGTTTTGACAAGAAATAAGACAAATATTCTTGGAAAGATTTTGAGTTTTTGCAGTGTAGATACACTTAGTTCTAAGAGTTTTCTTCATCTTTGGTCTCTCACATCAGCATATAAATGTATCAGGAGTTTAGCCATAGAGTTTCTTTCCAGATATACTGGACAAATGTCCATACCGTAGGCAGATGGATATAGATATAGATAAACACAGTAACAGAGAATGTGTTGCAGAGTGCAAAACATCCCATCACTGATCTAAATTTGGAAAAGATTTTCTTTTAAGGGCTGTCCAGTCTGGGACACATCACCAGCCAAAATCAAATTACCTCCAGATATAAATTCCTTTACAACAAAGTGTTGCTTTGTGCAGCACATTAGTTTCATGCCTTGTTAAATTACACTGTCTCCATTAAATGAACTAAAAACAGAATATTTCACATCCAATATATATAGCCTCTTAATCTTCTGCTGAGCTGGTGATAGTTTATTTAGACTTATCAAAGCAGACGACCTGTAGATATTGGTTACAGAAGATTTCAACAGCTGACTTCTGAGAAAAAGTAGTAAGACAGGAACCAAAGATCCATGGAGGCAATGAATCAGGACCCCGGACAAAAGTAATAAGAACAGCGACTGAGTGAAAGATGAGTACTCGGTCACTACAGCCGTCCTCTATAATTATTACAATTATCCTGTTCTCTGACCTGTGCTTTGTCTTTCTGGAGCAGCTGCAGACTGAGGCTGGAGATCTCCTTCTTGATGCTCATCATGATGTTGGAGTAGTTCTCATATCTCTTAAACTGGTTGGTGAGGCTCGTCATGCTGTCCCTCACAAACTCATTCTCCCGCGTAAGGTTCGTCTTGATTGTCTGCAAGATAAGTGATCGTAATAAGGATTCAAATTAAAAACAACCCTTAGTGTATAATTATGTTACAAAGTCTCTCTGTGTGTGTTTCTTTGCCTACCTCTTCAAGGGTGTTCATCTGCGACATCACTTTGTTGATGTAGGAGTGGACTTTTATCAGGTCCATGCTGTAAAGCGTTCCCTCGAGGAGGTCCACCATAGATTGGAGCTGGTCGTTCATTCACGCCATAAAAGAAAAAGAAGCAGAGTCATTTACCATCTCCTGAACCTGTCCCCTGACAGCTTTTTGTGCCTCTGTTTTACTGCACCAATATCCTGAGTGACCTCCCAACTAATTGATCGATTTACCACTATTGACATCCTCAGACTGGCTCCATCTTCATTACTTTTGCTCTTTCCTTTAATGCAATCATTTCCTCAAGAGATGCATTGGGTTGATCTATAGGTTAAGGTGCACTCAGATCAAACATCTGGAACTGCCTAATGGTTTCATATGGTACACACACTGTGCTCCTGCTGCCTGCAAGAATGGATGTGTGGTTCAGGTATGTGCTCACGTCTACTGACGTGTTCACAAAAGATACTGAGGGCATACATCTAAGATCAAGTCTGTCTGATAAGGCTCTTCGTGCAGTGAAAGTGCATTTTTATGGCTGAAACTCTTTGTTCCTAAGTCTAATAAACAGTTTTACTTCTAGGAGCTGCTACTGACTCCTTCTACGAAATAACATCGATAAATCAACAGATATTTTTTTCTGAATTGATTGTACAGTATAGTACAAATTATTACTTTAAAGAGGGTATTTATAGGTGTTCTCTGCTGATGGATTGTTGTCTTAAAAATAAAAAAGGTTATAATAAGGCCTCCAAGTGGCAGTGTATTCAGACTAGGGTGAGTTACTATCAGAAAACATTTCTTTAATAACTCATAGTGGTCAAATTTTAAAGCAACAGATGGACATCTCACATCATTTTCCCACAGACATTTGGGTTACATTCACTTTCTGCTCATGGTGTCTTTAAGCATTTTCCTTTCTTTCTTTTTTATTAGCACATGAAAAAAATAAAACAGCATATTAAAGAGTAGAACAAAAAAAATTGAATGTATACAGTAGATATAGCAAATAAAACAAAAAACACCATCATCTCCTCACCTTCAGTAACTCAGGAGCCTGTTTCTTCAGCTTCTCCATCTTCCACTCGTTCTCACAGGGGTTGAGGGAGGACGGCGGCGCCGTGCACGAGCACTTGCAGTCGGATCCAGAGCTGACCGTCTCCACCGTGTAGAAGTCCTCCACGCGAACGCTGCCGCTCCGCAGGCGCAGGCAGGCGTCCTTGCTCAGCGGGCGCATGATGCACTTACAGCGGCAGTCTGAGCCCTCTGACGTCATCCGGACGGGCTCCGTCTCCCCGAAGATCTGCAGGGAGGGAACAGGATTTGAACATAAGCAACACTTATGTGCAGGAATTTAAACATCACACCTGCACATCAGTGACCTGAAATTGTGGGGTTGAGTAAATATGAAGGTGCACTGTGTGCAGTGTGTGAGTTCCTCCAGCCATCTATTCCATTAGTCTAATCTCTGCTGGACTTCTATGAATAATAAATCCATTTGTGTTGTAGAGGAACAAAAGCAGGGGAAGGAAAGTAATCCCGAATAATAACCACATGCTTCCACTCTTTTTGAACACCAGCCTGTGTGACTCAGAGAGGAAACCCTCTGAGAAAAACATAATTCATGAGAGTCCTGCATCACATCACCAGCTGCCCTTTGGCTGCCATATATGATGACAGAGCGTTGGCTGACCATGTTCATGGCTTACTTAATAAACAGGAAGCCAAAGTGCGGCAGGCAGAGCAGACATTCCACCCAGATCCAATGTGAGGCAAGTGCACGCTGGCGTACAGTGTGGAGATAGCTCTCACTTAGGAATCCAACTACACAGATTAACTGCACTGTTGTTCAGATGTTCAGGTGGTGATCTGGCAAACTGAGGATTTCTCTACTATGTTTATAAGAATCCTTATTTCACAAGGAAGCAGTGGCTTGTTTGAGAGATTAACGGTTCATAGGACAGATTTGTAAATTGGTTTGACAACAGCTGGACTGTAATCTGACTAACAGTTCACACTGAAAGCAAAACAAACTTTAGAGGTGACACAATTGGACACAAAATTCTGTGTGCAAGGAGGATAAAATGTGCAAGAACATGTAGACAGAAAGACTAATTCCATCATCCAGAGGTTTTATCATCTGAGCTTTGAGATTAGAACGGTGTCTGTCACATAAACACAGCAAAGACACACTTTGCAAACGCACACACGGTGACGGTCTAGCTTCAGCTTCCTACATAACTGGGCTAAATAAACATGGACAGCAGAAACACTTGGTCCGATTTGCAGAAAGTGAAAACTGCACAATAAAGTTCGAATCTGCCAAACAACATTTTATGAGACCATCTTCACATTGAACAGCTCCCTGCATCCAGCTCCTCTCTCTAAACACAAAAGAAGGGATGCAAGGAATCTTGTCTAATAGAAAGAAGATGTCCTCTTCTCTAAAAACAATCATCTGAGGCAAAATTCAGTTGTGATCATGGCAGCACAGCTGGTCCGGCTCTCACTCGGCCTCAGGAGCTGGATTGTAATTGTAAATGGCCTGGAATTGCTCACATATGCAAAGTACTGTTTGCATTAAAAGAAAGAACGAGGGCGTTATCACCACCCGCACAGTGGTGTTTATGTCGCTTTCAGGATTCCCAATAAAAACCGACTGAAAAACATCATGTGTTTGTGAAATAGCAGATTTATTAAAATTTTGTTTTGCACTCTGTAATTATAGTATCAACAAATTAGTCAAACCACAGCTGACAGCCAGACTTTTTTGCTTGTTTGATCCTTTGTTTTTTACACTGACAGAAAATGTAGAGATGATATACAAGACATGATTTGAACCATCGGATCTACACAAAGTTGAAACCAGGTATCGTTGTACCTGTTTTAATTAGTTTATAGACACATTTGGACACATAATACCAAAAATGAGGACGCAGGGTGCTCGACTCAGAAGCAGCAATCAGAGACAGAGTTTTTGTAGGATCAATATAAAAAGAGACAGGGAGCTTGCACACTGAGAACGGAAGACAATGAGACAGAGGTGTAACAATCAAAGGGGCGGGAAACACGTGATGGCAGGAAGAGGAAATCTGAAATGACAGGAAAGGTGAGACACAAAAATCAAGGAAGTGAAGACATAACCTGAATCAGGATGGGACATGACACCGTCTAATAAAACCTGGTCTGAGATCGTCATCATTGAGATACAGCAGTCACTACAGTGGTCTGAACACCAGCATGTTGAACGTTGGTGATATTGACTACATTTGCAGAAGAACTCAAATTTGCACATAGGTCGATTTAGTTTCAATGGGGAGAACGAATCAGCATGTAAAACATTTTTATATGGTCATCTGAGGCTCTGGAGGAGAAAACAACCATGACAATGTTACAATGATGTCATTGGCGTTATCTCATCTTTGGCCTGGAGGCTGCACATTTACAGCATAAAGCTAGCATTACAAACTTGGCCTGTGGAGTTTAGAAAACCTTGACTTAAAAAAAGGAGAGCATTTATACCCCAAAATATGAAACTTTCATCAGTAAGATGTTTTTAGTTACATTATGAAAATGTAGAATTTATAGACTGACTCATGATACGAACCAAAAGCCAAGATATCTCAGCTTCGATAACCATTCGTGCTTTTTGCTATGTTGTGACACCTATAAGTTTATGTGAAATGTGTGCTGAATGACAATTAGAGCAATTTACAATTTACAGTGCGGGAGCAAGGCAGGCCCAAAGTATGAAGAAGGTAATTAGCGTCATAGCTTTCTGGATCCGTCCTGTTAGTGTTAGTGTTGTATCACTTAACGGCTGCACCTCGTTATAGTTTTAACACAATTTTGGATTTTGTCTTTTGGCAGTGCAACCCCAGGCTTAACGAAGGTAAGGGGGGAGGTGGTGGGGGCTCATTAGTGGAGGAATGCGGGCTGAGTGATGGGAGGGGTGGGAGGGGGGTGTGTGCTTTCTCCCTCCATTACTGGAGACATACTGGAAGGGGGTCTGATACAGGGTAGGACTCCCGTGTGCAGAGCCGGATCAATCCTGACCCATGTCAAGCGAAAAGGCAGCAGGTTGACAAATGCTACAGCCACATGAAAACAGGGTGGATTAGCAGATTAGACTTCTTTAGCGGGGGCCATGGCTACAGCCCTGCTGGGCTGCATTGTTCAGCCCCAGCCCGACACTGACTGCTGCATAGCAACATCAGCTTAAGTTGCTTTAAGATGGAGAAGTCAGGGAAATTCCAGTCAGATTTACTTTCGGTCTTCACGTTTAGTTGCAGGAGAAAGAGCAGCAGTGCATCAAGAAAGATCTGCATCATTCTGCCAATCAGAGCAGCTGATCCCTCCCCCCTGTCAAATCATATATACCTGCTTGCTTAACCAACTATCCAGCATCTCATGCCAAGCTGACCTACCAGCATGAGAACAGGCAACACAATTACGAGTGCTAATAATTAAGAGTAGAGGGTATTTAACGCATGCTTTGAGCTTTGAGTCTTCGTCTTTGACCTCTCAAGTGCAGTCAAGTTTCAGGTCAAAAAGACGTGGCTCAAGCATGAACTCATGTCTGCACGATAGAAGGGAAAGAGCCTGCACACTGCAGAGAGCTCAATGAGATCAACTGCCGCGGCCTTTAACAGCTAACGCACACTGACAGTGATGAGGTGAAAGCCCAGTTGCGCTCTGAAATCCTAAAAACACAAGCTGCACACCGGTTGCTGCTGCATTTGTTAATTTGTTAGCCTCGGTGGTTCCAGTAGCAGCAGCAACAGCAGCAGCCTGCCGTATGTGCAGCCAGCTCCATATAAACAAGGATATCCTCTCCTTTCAGTGCTTCCAGCTGGTAATCACTGGGACAACAGTATGGTGAACAGGGGGGGCAGGCAGCGCAGGTCTCCTGTGGCAAGGCTGCGTTTTCCAACTGTCTTCGAACACAAACAATAGAGCTACGACTCTTGTTATGACCTGCAGCTGATTCCGCCCCCCCCCCTCCGCTCTTTATGCTTTTTGAACTATTTTCCCACAAATGCACCAAAAGGCACCGTGAATACCAGCTCTAATCAGGCTTAAGCCCATCGAGCTTGTGATGTTAGTGATTTTAAAGGACAGACTATCCCTTTAAAATCCACATCATCTCCTGTCAAGGGCACTCAAGACAAAAGGAAGCCGGATCCACATTCCAGTCGAAAGAGTCCTCCTCTTTTTCTTTTTTTTTCTTCTAAAAATCTAATTAGCCGTGCTTATGATAAACAGTCTTACTGCGCCACTGTAAAGATTAACTTGGTACAAAGGGGGGAATTTCACCGCAGCCTTCGGCCTGGAGATGAGCCACAGGGCTGGGGGCTCTGATTTGAAACAAAAACACTGGCATTAGCGCCGGGATGTTAATTAGCTGAACACAAAGTGTATCAAGCACTTGCTGCTTTTGGGGGTACACATCCACATTCCTGCTGCCTCTGCTTATGTGTCCGTACATGCTGCGAACCTCTCGCTCTCTGCGGCACTTGATGACACAAAAATGAACATTCATGACTTTTCTGATGCCATGTAGCACAACAGCTTCTCACCAGCCGCAGTGGCATGAACACAGTCGTCACACATTTCCACTTGTGATTTCTCTCCCAAAGATCAAATCATTATCTGCCTCGGAGGGAGAAAATCTGTTCAAACAGATACACGCTGGAACTGTTTATATGGCTCCATAGTAACAGCCAAGTACAATAATAATCTATTCATGAGCACAAAAAGACACTTTTCTGACTGTTAGTGTGTCTGGAGACTTGAAATATGAGTGGAATGAAAGATGCTGCCAGTGTTTTCCCCCCCAGATGATTTGATACAACAGATGTTTATGGAAAAGCTGTGGAAAAGTTACTGCACGACATTAGACAACAATTTATTGGCAAATTTTTTTTAAAAGAAAGAGAACGAGACAAAAGAAAATGCTAGGTCAAAACCTAATATATGGCTGCAATTAAATCTTGATTTTATATCTGACAACATCACCAAACACGTAAATCAAAGTCTTAAGTTGGATTTACTTTAAAAAAAAAACCTCAGAAAAGAAACTTAGAAGAGACAGAAGACAGAAAAAATCCCCATAAAAAATGAGGAGAATGAGAATTGACTAATCCCAAATGGCAGGTGATCCACCAGGTGAACCATTGGGACCAGAAACAGACTATTTTTCTTTTTAGTCTCTCAGACAGCTGACAGCCTCTGTTCAGGATCAGTTAGTGAGGTCGTTTAGGCTGGAGCGAATATCTGGCTGGTCGTTACTGAGCATTAACAAAAATCCATTCATCACTTGAATTGTATTTATATTGTCATTATTAATTGCACGTGTCTTTGTCCACACCTTATCAAGTAAAGAAAACAAGCTCTGCTGTGTATTAGTTCTCCTCTTCTCTCTGGGGGCCTGTGTGGAGAAGTGGGCTATGGCTGCTGTCACTGCTAGTTCTCCACTACAGTACAGTTTTGGTTAAAGTCGTGATAAATTATGATAAAGTATGATATCATGACATATTTGGGTAACGTGCGCCCAGCTCCATGGCCCAAACCTGGCTCTTGTTCAACAGGATTGTCAGATGTGACTTTTACATCTGGATCAGCTCTGACGCACACAGAAAATCTCCCAGCTGTCAGCCAATAGCAGAGGATAACAGTCAGAATGTGCCCAGATGTGGAAGGATATAATATCATATTTACCACATTATTGTAAGAGTGCGATTAATCTTCGATCCTAAAACAACATTATTGGATCTTAAAACAATGTCTTGAACATCATTTTGATGGTTCGCTGACTCGTAGCCTGATCAGGATAACTGCTCGACTTTCATTTTCAAGCTTTGAGCACTTGTTCTTGCACATTTGATCTCGCTAACCACCACCTGCTTGTTGTGAGAAGAAACAAGTTCTGGTATTCTCAGTCTGGACGCCATGCATGATGGCAGAGGCCAGTTCCTAGCATGTTTTAGCACACAGCCACAGCGGGTTTATATTGGTCAGATTTGTTTGCACTGTGAAGTTTTTGTATGACATATTTTGTTTTCTCCACACGAGCTGCTCGATTCCAGGGATGCGTTGCTCCCACCAGCCTTAACCACTCCGACTCAAACTTTAATTTATTGCTCCACCGTCCTGTAATTACACTTTGTGCCTGCAGAGGCTGCTGTTGCTGCTGCTCAGCATAAGACATAAACTGTGTCCACAGACAGTTACCGTTGGGTTGTACGATTACTGTTGGCTAGCAATAACAACATTTAACTTTTTAAAAAATATAATTATCTGTTGAACTGAGCTGAGACTCAATACTTACAATTGAAAGTGTCAGTGTTGTTTACTTTTATTACTGACATGCAATTATTTTCGGGATAGGCTGGGTCACAAAGGGTCCAACGGGTGGATCCTTCAGGGAAAGGAGGATGCATTTCTCTGCTGCATTATTACGAATTACCCAAAATCTTCCTTAATGGCTAAATTAGTTAGACATGGTTGTCTAATATGAATGTAATTCCCTGATATCCTGGGTTTAGACCTGCATCAGGACAGGACTGCAGGATAGACAAAGTGACATCTGAAAAAATTGCAATATGGCTGCTGTTTGTTGGCCAGGTCCTCCCTGACAGAAATGAGCCTACAGTCTTAACTGTTTGAACTGCGCCTGTAAATGAGTAAGCACACGGTTTATGTACGAGGGCGTTTGAAATTGAGCTTTTAAATGAATAACTTTTAGTCTGTCATGCATTCACTCACACCTACATTTAATGGCAGAAGAATACAGAGCAGGACACAGATGTCCAGATTTGCAGGAGGTCCAAGGTCCACAGGGGAGGTTTCTCAGGGGCCATACAAGGAACCAGCACATACACTAGACAGAGGCAGGCTATATTTAATACTTATCTGGGATCATAAATCTCTCTCTCGAGGATCAACGGATCGGAGAAGACACGAACGTCTCAGACAAAAAGGGGTTAGAGTTACTTCTCTGAGGATCCTTGTTGTATTTTTTTTTTTTTTTAACTTTTTGTAGGTTTGGCCTAGAATACAAGACCGTACTGTTCACTATTCTGCACCGAAGCCAAACAGAGGCAGACCTGTCCAAAACCCCCCGTCATGTGACAGTCTGCACACCTGGGCTAATGGCAAATCTTGACCCGTTCAGACTGACACCAAAAAAAAAAAAAAGGTTTTCCTCAGGTCATTGCCTGAGTATCAGTCCCACTCTTTTCCAACAGCTTCCAGTCTTGTTTTAACCACAAACACAGAGAGCGAACTCTCTGCAGCCTGATGATGTTGACACTTCATCAGGCCCCATGTGACACGTCTTATTAAATAGAGTCTAACTGGCATGACAACGTATCGTGTATTATACAGCGTAGTGTTCTGCTCCACCTGTACGTGAGCACATGTTTAGTCTGAGTGTCATGCTCCACAATATTTCACTGGGGCAAACTGAGCATCCCACTTTCTCTCTGACCTTGTGCCAGTTATCCTTGGGTTTGTTTACAACCAAACAACCAAAACAAGCAAGAGGCAGTCGCCTGCACCATTTCCCACGCCATCTTCCATGCCCTACATGCCGCTCTAAGCAGGCTTTATCTCCCATTAATGCCCGTGTTACCAGACTGGGCCTTGAATGTAGCCAAGAGACAAGAGGATGGTGACAAGAGACAAGATGTGCTCATGTAAAGAAACAGTGAATTAACTACATGACCTTAGTCCTTATACAATTCTGCTCAAGGGTACATTTCATATACATATTTTTCATTTTAAATGTGTGCTAAAATCTGAAGTTGAAAATGTATATTGGTCAAACCACTTATGCACTTCCCACAATAATCATAATTTTCCAAAAAGGTTTTACAAAAATAATATTTAGTTCTGCTACTTGTGTCTATAACTTTCCATTCACACTATTTTTTTGTCTTTAACTTTTATATTTTTAATCAGCAACTATGACATTTTTATACCTCTCCTGGGATGAATAAAGTATTCAATGAGTAACAATTCTACATTTTCCATCTGCAGTCTTTTGCCCAGGCACAATTTAAACTTGATAGAACATAAGTGCAAGCAAACACAACAGGACACAGAAGAAAATTACACACAGCAGTGTATCACACATTACTACCAGTAAACAGTGCTCCCAGTGTTGCTGCTGCTGCTGCTGTAGCTACTTGTAATAAAACTTACAACACCTATTATTGCTGGACAAATACCACAGCTCCATCACTTGAGTCAGAGGAACGGTAGTATTTTCAAAATAAAAGAAAGCTCCTCTATAGAAATACAGCATCGTCAGGTGTCTAAGAAAAATACTCAAGTGAACAACTCATACTGGGAAAGATGCACTGCACTCTAGTAATGCACTTTGTTAGTGTCCACTCATGCATATAGCATGACTATCGTCCTGACAACATCTTTGACTATTGTTACTAGATGTGCACTACATGGCATGATGTTTCTGCAATCATGGTATTTCGCACCAAACTGAGAAAACCATTTCTCTGTGAAGCTTTGTGCATAAGGATACTGTCATGCTGACAGAGGAAAAGGACAAACACTACTAGTCTGGAGCTGCAGCATTAAGTTGAGATGGATATGTGGGGTCACATACTGTAGCTTCCTACAAAGACCCTTCCTGCTCCTTTAATGCACCATGCTGTTTCTATCACTGTTACTCTGTTGTTGCTTTTCATTGACTCACATTTCTGCAGATTTTGTCTGACCGTATCCAAACCAGACTGTTTCTAATAGTCACACACACTGGTCTTCATGTATAATGTGAACTGTACATGCATTTTATCTCCGGGCGATCTGTGTGTACAGTGTGTGTGTGTAGAGCTGCATGGGTCAGGCTGAGGGAGAGTGAGGGGTTACTGGAGTCCAGCAGCTGCACAAACAAGGGCATATTACTGTTACCCCACTGAGTGCCATCTCTCCCACACTCTGCTGGCATCATGTCTGCACACACCGGACCTATCATTACACAAACCTATTGTTAACGCATGTCACGCAGAAGCCCAGAAGCCCTCATTGGGAAGATTAACTCGACTTATAAAAAATGACACAGAACCCCAACTGTCTGCTGCCTTTAGACTGAAAATTTAAAGGTGTGACCATGCAGGAGGGGAAATACAGTACACCGGCCCAACACTTAATTTGTCTGAAGCTGAGGCACCGTGGTGCAGGTGAGAGGTGAGGCTGACCAAAGCTGGACAGGATCTGACACAACAACAACGCGTAAAAACAGTGGTTACTACAAGGCAGCCGTGCGTAAAACTCCTGCAGAATGAAGAGGTTATAACTTGTCTGATCTGGTCCTACCTTGCTCTGTGCAGACGCATCCTTACACAGAACCAG